>JARHVA010000536.1:1727500-2382500 GCA_037957365.1 Torreya grandis | reverse complement strand
ACAATGATTTTTTCCTTAAATCCATGCAATCAGTACACCTTTTTCACAAATCTCTTCATGAGCATAGGTTCTTCATCTATCAAGTGGCTTGGTATGAAGTGAGATACCTTGGTTAGTTTTTGAACTACAACCAAGATCATAACATGTTGGTTCCATAATAATGGAAAACCTTGGATAAAGACCATTCTAATCACTTTCAACTTCCATTTTGGTATATAATGAGGATATAATATTCCTAACAAATGAGACACAAATTTTTTTGCATCCTTCTTGATTCCTTTCCATAAGTAGAGAGGTCTTAGCTCATCCATGAGCTTGGTTACATCTATATTTCCTAAATATAGGGCATTGTGCAATTACTTTAGCATTGTGATCCTAAGATTTTCTCTATCAAGCACATACATCTTACTAGTGTACCTTAAAAGACCATCATTCTCTAGCTTAAATCCTTATACCTAAGATTATGAGCATTCTTTGACAATGATTTCTTGACCTGATCATAGAATTCATATCCTAAATAGGATTTGATTACATGATCATGAAAAGTACTCTTAATAGTATCCATGATTTTTATGTACCTTCTATGGATTAGGTCATTAACAACTCTATTTTCCTTAACTTGATATAATTAATATCAAAATCATAATCAGATAAGAATTCTAACCAACATCTCTGACATGCATTCATGTTTAATTGGGTAAAGATGTAATTGAGTCCTAAGTTATCAGTCTTGAGCTCAAATAGTCTCCCTAATAGATAATACCTTCATGTCAATCAAAATAGAAACTAGATTATCAAAAAAAATACCTAATAGTTCAATGGGAGAATCTTAGAACTCAACTTAATGATTATCAATAACTACATGAATCTACTACTAAAATGTTCCCTATTGAGAAGCAGAACCCTCAGTATTTCCACCTATCTTATCCTAAGTACACTCTCAAGTGTAATGTTCACCTCCACAAATTAATCAACTTTTAGATGGTCCTTTCTTATCAGACTACTGGTTTCCCATAAAACTATTCCCAAGTTTCCTATTTCCTGAGCTATTAGTTAAATTAGCATTTTGGTTCTTAAACTGGCCCTTGGAGTCTCCACTCCTCTGCTTCTAGTTATTCTTTTTGAAAGTTGGTTTAAAAATGACACTTTTTCTTGAACTTATCTTTGACTTGGGCAAGAGATTTCAGCTTCTTTTCCTACTGGACTGCTTTCTCAAAGACTTAATCAATGGTATATGGCCCATGCAAATCAACCTCACAACCAATTTGGAGTTTTAATCCCATAATGAAATTCCTAATGCTAAACCTCTCATATACCTTGATGAGTCATAAATTCATCATTTAATAATGTCAATCCATGGCTAGTGTCCAAGGTTGTATGCAAAAAGAAAAGAGATTTCTATCAACTAGTCTTTTCTACCATACTCCACACTTGCAAGAATTGAAAGGCATGCCACACTTGATGGAATTGAAAAGCACACTTATAGGAAAGTAAATCACACCACACTTTATAGAAAAGTAAATCACACTTGCAAAAATGGAAAATCACACTTGTAGAAAAGTAAATTTCTAAATTGAAAGGAAAATAATAAATAAGGAAAACACAGAAAATACCTACAGGTTCACAACAAACTTTACAAAAAATAAATATTTACATGAAAAATAAAAGATAACAATTTAAAACATAATTACATAACAAAGAAATAAATAAAAATACATTTATCTATCTTCCTTGGAATGAGTGGCCAGCGCATTCCTCAAAAGAGGATTTTAATCAGAATATTAGATTTATGTTACAAAGCTTTTGAATGTATTATCAAGATTGATTATATTGGTATGGGGGGCTACATTTATACTCTCATGCTTCCAACCAACTCTTTATTTAGGAATAATAATCCTAGATGCTCTCCACCAAATATGGAGAGAAACATATTTAGCTTATCTCAATCTTCCACAAAATATGGAGAGACGTTATTATCTATTTACAACATAAGCTCAATCTTCATGAAATATGAAGAGAATTATTTATGAAATGAAATTATACAAATCTAAATTTATATACAAACTATAAACTTGAAGAGATTATGAAAAGAATCCATAGATGGTCACATAGTCTATAGATATGCTTGCATACTCCATAAATGTCTCAACCTGTAGAGTCTATAGATTCCAGTCCTATAGATTCTATAGATATGAAACATATAGATTCTATAGATTTTCTCCAAGTTACATTATTTAAACTATTGATGACTATGATGGAGTCCCTTACAATTTGATGTTTTTAACTGGTCTTTAATTAATGAACTATATGGATATATAGTTATTGGCTGAGTCCATATATATGAATTGAGTGAGTCCATAGTAAATCTGAGTGAGTTTATAGCTAGACTAGGTGAGTCTGTAGGTATGTTTAGAGTGCTTGTAGCTCACCTTGAAGCTTATACTTATTTGGTACCTCATACTCATGTTTAATATGGCTTATTGTGGCTTGCATATACACTTATTAACAACTTTTTTCAAAGATTTAATAACAAGAGTCAACAAGCAAGAAGACAACAATTTATAAAGAAATAAAAAAATATTAGTTCCTGATTACCTTATAAATAAATCATAAGTTTAGAAATTACACTTATATCTAATTCTTATTCAAGGAAAAGGGATGTTATCACATGGATAAAATGAGCCATTTTATGGTCTCATCATCTCTCTCACACCTAACCTCATCCATGTCATTCCTTTATATAAAATTTTTTTGAGATATAAATGCATGAGTTAGATGTTCTCATTTTCAAATAGTCTTTTAGATTTGACCTTGTAAAATTATTTATAACTTATGGAATCCTCTAGGTAAAAGTTTCCAATGAAAGTGGTAAATAAAATACATTTTTCAAGGATAGGTTCTTGTGTGTAAATTTTATTTATGTCCTTGATTTCTCTTTAACATAGGTTTTTGTGTGAAATTCTCATGCTACCCTCTCTTCTTTTTTTTAAATGAGGTGAGATTAGGTTCTTGTGTTGAGAATTTCCTATTGTGCCTACATAACTCTATTTTGACCACAAAATAATTCTCAGTATAAAATAAATTTTGATGCTTGAAATCTTTGAATAATTTTGAAAAATATATACCATTATCAAAGTCATTAACTTTATTTTACTAAGCCCCATTCTTTATTTATTACTAAGACTATTTTCTTTCTCCTTCTCTCCCATACCTAATCTCATGCATGTCCTCATGCATGCCAGTGTAAATATGTATAAAGCATGGGGATATTTGATGCTTTTTCATTCTTATCAAAAACAAAATGGATCTTTATGTAATAACAAAACTTACAAATAAATTTAAATGTGAAATAAAATAAAATAGATACCTTGGCACAACTTTAGTTTGTCTTGTCTTTCTTGATATCAACCCCATGGAGCATATTGGAAAATATGTTAGAAGAATGGAAGCCCAAGTAATGTTGAAAATGAGACAATAAAAAGTTATAAACTAAGTAATTTATTGTAGGTAGGAAAATCAAATTTTTGGTTTTCAACTTTTCCTTTTTTTTTGCCCTTGACTAATCTGTAAAACTGGTTTTCTAGTCAAGACTCATTTTTCCAGTACTTGGCCTACCAGCAAGTTGGTTTTCAAACCAAGACTACCAATAGAACCTGAGGGTTTTCATTGTTTATTTTTTAATTTTTTATTTAATATATGTTGAAATTATGATAGATAAAATGTTAGTAATAGGATCTATATATCCACATACTTATTTCAAATGTACCAATAAATTCCTACATGGTTTGATATTCTTCATTGTAGTGATGACCAATCAAAGGTAGAAGATTCTTGTTGATTCTACTATTTTATTAGGATAAAGTGTCATGTAATTGATGAAGCTATGGATAGATATTGAACTATTTTGAGCTTCTCAAATGACTCTATGTTTAGGATTTGTTCATCTTTGCATTTATAACCATGATCTATGAACTTTGAGTCCATATACACAAGGGTGTAGGCCTATTTGAAATTCTACCTATTTATTTATTTCCTCTAACCTCTTCCATTAAGGATCATCCCTATGAGAGAGTTCACCCTTGTGATGAAGCAAATTTATGTTCCTCTACCTTGAAAACTTATTTTTTATCTATCTCTGTGAAGTTATCCTGCAAGAACTCAAAACCATAAAAACGTTTTAGACCAACATAGTATCAGCCACATCAAATAATTATAAATTTAAATAAAATGAAGAATGGAAGGAACATTTAAAAAATATGAAGGAATGTATTTTAGCCTATTTAGGAATGATTAGTGGTTCAAAAAATATAATGGATTTTTATTATGAAGACAAGAACTCCCTCAGATAAGTTCTATTATTATGATTGGTGGATATGGGTTTGAATAATGGATGAAATGAAATGAATGTCATAAAATATTTTTATTTACAAATTGAGTAATAAATTCTAACTATAATATGCATAGGGATAATGATAGATTTTTAAAAAAAGTTGGCTAATATTAGCCATTAATTTTATAAAAATCTTACATTCTTTAAATAATAATGTATGGATGGAATGAATATACAATGAACTATGAATTTTATACATAATAAATGATGGATAAATGATATGAAAATACCAAACTAAAAATAAAATAGAGTACAAGAAAGCATATCTAAATATAAGATTGTACTATAAGATATCCTTGTTGTTGCTACTATATTAGACTAAAGTCTTTTTTTAGCCTCAATAATTAAGGACTGAACCAAGGTCTCTATTATAATGTTAATGTCAATACTTTAGCCTTATCTTTGATATTAATATTTTTATTCAAATTAACCTATCCAACATTTGTAGTACATTCTTAGTTGTTGACCATTATTTTCTTGGGCTTCATTCAAACTTCTTCTTGTAACCATAAATTCTTTGTTTATATTTATTTAGAATTTAAACTCTATCTATAAAATATCAATGAGGAATTAGTAGCATAAAATCTTTAATATTTTCTTTTGTTACTAAAAAAATAAAGAAACAAGGGTCTATAGAAGGTAGTGCTTAGTGGAATAAAGGGCCAGAGCCCTATAGACATGCTTCTTATTGTGATACAGGATGAGGTTGAGACAGGGATGAGATGAATTCCCTATCATGATATAGGGCGGGGTTGAGGGGAAACACCCCTTGAAGCTAGGACCAGTTTACTCCTTTTTTTCTCATAAAATCCTTTAACGTTGAAGAAAAATATGAAATCTTTCTGCTGCATTATAATGTCTTGAAAATTATTAATTATACATGTTCAATACAATCGAAATAATTAATTACATGATTGTTTGTGAACACACTCAGATCAATTGCATGATTAAAATATCATGATAAACACAAGCTAAAATTCTATACTTCTATTCAAAGCTAACTTATGCAATTTGGTCTTGCTAAAAGCTATCATCATTTTTTTTTTAGTTTATTAATAACCAATAGAATAAAAAAACCCGGTGTAGATTCACATGATTGAATAAGGTGTAGAATTTTTTCCATGAAATATTTTGTGTCCATGCATGCAAGCTCAAAGTCTATAAGGTTTCATGTGTGTATATGCAAAGTCTTAAATAATTGTGGTACTCAAATTTAGCATTTCACAAAAATCAGCAATTGTGTAATATTTACCTGTAATGTTGGGATGTGATCATTTTTCCCATAAAATCTAGAAGGATATTACTACATGTAAAAGTCATTGCACAACCCATTCCAACATTTTCATGAAATATTCAACCCACAATAGATCTTAAAATATGCACAATATAATCCATATTGTATGCATTTTTTTATTATTTACCAAATCTATGTTGACTCATAAAATCCATCTACAATAACTAACTTCATGCATGTTATCTTTCCACTTAAATTTATGCATGTAATCTAAATTTATGCATACAACTGAATTCATGCATGTTATCTTTTGGTCAATGTGATTTGTGCACTCTTTTCAGAATTCTACATGAAATTAAATATCTACATTATTTCAGTTTAGGTGTATTTACATGAAAACAAGATTGTATATTATTTGTATATGCACATAGAATATGAGCTTCTAGAATTTGGACATGTGTTTTTTATCATGCAAAGAATCATATCAGCTAGATATGTGTATAGATCTCTTATATTTATGTAATCATTCAAAATAACTTTGATAGATTTGTTATATGTATGCATATAACTTGTTAGATTTTTATGCATGCATTTTTAAATCACACAAAATCATAAATCTGATTTGCTACATGGATGCATGTGAATTTACAATTTTGATATATTTCCTACATGCATGTAGATATGATCTATTGGATTCTTCTTATAATAAAATGAGATCGACTTAATTGAGGATTTTTCTTTATTCCACTCTAAAATTAAAATCACATGCAAGATTTTCAAAGTCAACCAACCTAAAAATTGCATGTTTTTTTGTTGGAAATTTTATAAAAATGTAGCTTCATCATTTCATCCTCAATATAGTTGGTCTCAATTATTTTAGAAGGTAGATCAGTAGTCAATTAGGGAGATTAATTATTCAATAGGAATGTTACCTATAAGGACATGAATTCTAAATTCCTCTTTGTGAGCAGCTATAGAAATTCATCCCATTCTCTCCATCTTTATTACTATTTCAAATCATTATTTTCTTCCTCCATCCTACATCAACATTTAAATCCTTTCATATGGTGTTATTAGTTGTTATTTCCTACACAATAGTGTTATTATGGCATGGGGGAAATTTGCATGAAATTGAAATTTCTAAATCTAAATTGTAGAATTTGAAATTCTAATCTATGTTGTAGGAAAATAAATTTTAATCTATGTTATAGGAAAATAAATCCTAAAGAAAACCATTGACTAAATATCTCCTATCACATAATTTTCAAAGAAGCATTCATAGTTTGCACCATCAACATCCAAGACCGTGCTTTAGCATAGTTAACAACCAAAAACTTAGATGTCTAGCCTAAGGTACTACAATAACCTAGCTTGACTCACCCGACTAGGTAGTATAAACAACATCCATAAACTTAGACATCTAGTCTAAGGTACTATAGTACCTTGACTCAACTCACCCAACTAGAAGGACTATGGAAAAATTGAGAACTTTATTTATCTATTGCCACCTAGAAAATCCTTTTTAACAAATCCTAAATCTCCTAATAACATCATGTTTGCTAACAATGACACCAAAAATTATGAGTCATCAATTCATCATTTAATAATGTCAATCCAAGGATGGTGTCCAAGGTTGTATTCAAAAGAAGAAAGAGATTTCTATCAACTGATCTTTCCTACCACACTCCACACTTGCAAGAATTGAAAACACATTTGCAAGAATTGAAAGGCACACCACACTTGATGGAATTAAAAATCACAATTGAAAGAAATTAAATCATGCCACACTTTATATAAAAGTAAATCACACTTTCAAAAATGGAAAAGCACACTTGCAAAAAAATAAATTGTTAAATTGAAAGGAAAATAATAAACAAGGAAAACACATAAAACACCTACAGGTTCACAACAAACATTACAAAAAATAAATGTTTACATGAAAAATAAAATATAACAATTTAAAAACATAATTACATAACAAATAAATAAATAAAAATACATTTATTCATATTCTTTGGAATGAGTGACCAGCTCATTCTTCAAAAGAGGATTTTAATCAAAACACTAGATTTATGTTACAAAGCTTTTGAATGTATTATCAAGATTGATTACATTGGTGTGGGGGGTTGAATTTATACTCTCATGATTCCAACCAATTATTTATTTAAGAATAAAAATCTTATATTCTCTCCACCAAATATGGAGAGAACCATATTTAGCTTATCTCAATCTTCTACAAAATATGGAGAGAGACGTTATTATCTATTTACAACATAAGCTCAATCTTCTTGAAATATGAAGAGAATTATTTATGAAATAAAATTATACAAATATAAATTTACATGCAAATTATAAACTTGAAGAGCCTAAGAAAATAATATATAGATGGACACACAGTTTGTAGCTAGGCATAGTCTATAGATATGCTTTCATAGTCCATAGATGTCTCAACCTGTAGAGTCCATAGATTCTAGTCCTACAGAGTCCATAGATATAAAACTTGTAGAGTCCATAGATTTTCCCCAAGTTATATTCTTTGAACTATTGATGACTATGATAGATTCTCTTGGCATTTGATGCTTTGAACTGGTCTTTAATTAATGAATTGTATGGATATAGAGCTATTGGCTAAGTTTGTAGATATGAACTGAGTGAGTCCATAGCAAATCTGAGTGAGTTTGTAGCTAGACTAGGTGAGTCTGTAGCTATGTGTAAAGTTCTTATATCTCACCTTGAATATAATACTTGGTTGGTACCTCATGCTCATGTCTAATATGGCTTATTGTGGCCTGCATATACACTTATTAACAAGAGTCAACAAGTAAGAAGACAATGATTTATAAAGAAATAACCAAGTATTAGTTCTTTATTTCATTCTAAATAAATCATAAGTTCAGAAATTCCACTTAGATATAATTCTTATTCAAGGAAAAGGGATGATATCACATGGATATAATGAGCCATTTTATGGTCTCATCATGCCTGATATTGAGGTACATACTTTAGGAGCTTGATGAATAGTTCCTAGTATTCATTCACATAAAGGTCTACTTGCTTAAGATTCTAAAAATCTATTAGCTTCTAATTGAAATACAACTATGGAAACTATCATGACCTAAATAGTGTCATAGACTATTCCTAAGTGATGGTGGTAGAGTCAATTTCATCTCAAGCGTCTTGTTTTTCCACCAAGTTGTTGCTTCACCAGAAAGGTGATATGTTCCCTGGATTACTTTGGTGACTTCAAATTAATTATGTATCTCAAAATATTTCTCCATAATTTTTAGTCATGCTTCATCTCCAACTCCCAAAATGGTTCCATCAAACTTGGGTAGATTCACCTTTTTCATTTCTCATGTCAATTTTGTAGCTACTCAAGCTCTTGCATCTTATGGAACTTCCTCATGCCTCTGCTCTTGAGTATTTTCCTACTCAATAGGATGATATTCAATTCTCTCTAAACATTCTCCTTGACATGCCCATATACTTCCTGATCTAGGGACATGGTTTGGTCCCTAGTTTCTTGATGGTTGTGAGGATTTGATCTAGTTTTATAGTTTTCTTAGTGGTGAACTAATTTGGATCAATGGGAGGATTGGTATTTGAGGTACCCTCACCTCTAGGTCTAGTGTAAATAATTATTATTCATATTTAATTAGAGAATATGTTTGCATTAGTAGACATATAAAGTCATAAAGTTTGAGCCTCAACTTTGATACCACAATGTAACAACCCTCTAGGTTTTACTAGAATAGGGTAAATAATAATAATAATAATAATAATAATAATAATAATAATAATTACATATATTTAACTACAAAATTTCATCACAATAAAACCTAAAAAATTAATCTTTAACTAAATATATTATTTTAAATTAACCTTATAAAGGTCTATAACTAATTTATTTGTCTAATAATCACCATAATGATAATATCAAGTATAGGTACAATGTTGATTACATAAGACTGTATTTAATTCATAAAATTACTATTACAAATTTATCCATAACTGATACAATATTAAAACCAAATATTGTATGATAAATATGAATAAAAAGTATAGTTTCATCAATAATAAATGTTTCAATAAAAATATATAATGATACAAATCTCCATGGAGCTTGCGAGTCACCACAAACTCATAGTATCCATAAGTAATATCAAGTGTAGTCTCTAATATAGTACTATTTCAAGGAGGGAGATCATCATCTGGTGATTTTCCACACCAAACATGGACCATCAATCCCCCATAGTATCTCCTAACTTAAGAATGTCTCTCCCTTCACAAATGGGTAGATAATGGCAGTGCAAGAATCCAAAGTGACAAACTAGAACCTGTGTGCTATAAGATAATTAATACATTATGTATACCATAAATAAATCTATTATATAATGATATAATATAAACTTGTAAACTATATCAAACACATGAAATGATAATGTTTAACTATAAATATTACTTTGGCCAAAGTTTCCATAGAGTTATTGATCACAAGGATTGGTCAATTTCATAAACACCACTCAATTGGATTACACCTTATCTATGTATTTGTGGCTATAATTAAGAAAGTGGATTCCATCATGATACTTAATTATGGTCATTAATGTGAGACTTGGTCTATATATATATAAAATAAAAACCAACATACTCAAATAGATTATTCCCTACTAGAAATTTAAAATGTGCCAAACATGGAAATATCAAATACATACATTTAGTACATCAAATGTAATGCAATGAATCTTAAATCATCTAATTTATTACATAATAATAAATATATTTCATAAATATCCCTCATTAAATTCATACCATCTGGGTAAAAGGTTTACCTAGACTATAAGTTACAAATATTAACATGTATCTATAAATGTTATGTCATATAAATAACATATATTTCTAGCTTAGTTTTTGTGGACCAATAGTATAATAATAATCGAATTCAAACACTAATAATCATCACATGTTTTATATTTAATATTAAAAACCACATATTTAAATTTTTCAACAAAATATTCAAACACATCCATAACTCATTTGTGATACTCAAAAGACAAATACATCCATCTATATTTTTTTTATCAAGAAAGTTCATAACATAAACAAAATATTTGTATTATGTGTATATATTCATGGTATACTTAATTTTATATTTATATTAGATTAACAAGCCATTAGTATATCATATGCATATATACTTATTCCAACACTCATATATAATCAAATTTATCTTTGATAAACAATATTTCAAATATTCTTCATAGATATTATCGTACAAACTGTAAATATATGCTTATACATAGTATACTTCTAATAGACAAGTATTTTATCTACATTTTTAAGAGTATCACATGTAATGTAAATATATGAACACACATAACTATTTTACTTTTCTTTTCCATTTAAGGATATGATTTGAACTATAGTAGTTTAGCCTTGTCGTAAATAAACCCAAGCAATAAATAACAAAATACTTGTAGTCTAAAATGAACTCAATGATCCTTGTAAGTATGATAGATCTTGATATGCAGAATATTTATTTAATATACATATTGTCCTTTATAGACCCAACCAGATTTATAATGATGATATTTGAGTAAAAATGTAGGTATACTCAATTAAAATAATTTATATATATCCACATAATCATTTTAACTAGTTTCCAATGGCCTCTATAATAATACAACATAGTTTATATATATGAAAATAAAGAACTATTAATTTATACTTAGCCAAATATATATACATGGGTATAAGTATAATCTCAATTCATCGATTAAATATTTCTAGACCTATATTTTGCATATAAATATACCCATGTATATTTATATTTTCAAATCATTTTAATACAAAACTAATAAAATGAATTTAACCTAGACATGGTATTAACTAGAAACCTTAACCTTCTATGTAGATATACAAACTTGGAATGCATAGTTAAAAATATATAATAATAACCATCTACTATAATCATCACTTAAGGTTCATATTAGATAAGTAAACGATATAACTAAAAACCTAAGTGTTTAAATAAAGGTATATGCATTGATGTATTCATACACAAGATCTCAAATAAGGTATTATGATATATTATGAATACATCTATGTATATAATCATTAATTTTCAGTTACCTATATATATATATTATAAACCATTTTGTTCTAATATAGGTTTCAAATTGGATTTATACAACCCTATAACTTGCCTAAATCATCTTGAACTTAATCCTTAAAACTTTATACTCACAACCATGCCCTAAAAGGTTTTATCTTGTTTATGCAAGAAAGATTCATCTAGATCAAAGACTGAGTTTGACTTATCATTCCAGATGTACCCTACTAGGGTATTTACTTAGTACCTTATTTCAAAATAAATAACCCAACTTACACATTTTTTAAACAAAATATTCATAACTCTATGTGGTACACTAATTTGAAAAAATAGAGTTTATATTAAAGCCAACATTCAAACAAAATAACCCATAACTTATTCAAGTTTTTCTAAATTTTAGAGCCACATCTTTTCCTACATACCCATTTTGTTAAATTTCATTCAAACACACAAACAATATATATTCAAAAATTTAGACATATATAATGACAAAGTGTTCATGTATGTATGTATGTATGTATGTATGTATGTAATATGTATGTGTGTGTGTGTGTGTGTGTGTGTGTGTGTGTGTGTGTGTGTGTGTGTGTGTGTGTGTGTGTGTGTGTGTGTGTGTGTGTGTATCGACTAGGGTAAGGAAACATATATTTGGTTATGTGGATGGTTGATCCATCCATAGTACCATGTATATAAATTCTTGGTTATTTCCCAAATAATTAATAAATATAAACCTATAAGTAATTACCAGATTTTACTATTATAAGCCATACAAAACAAGTATGAATGTAAAACAACAAACCAACCTAGATTATAATTTCTAAAATTCATTTTTCCCTACCAAAATAGCTTGAACCTTTATCTCTATTCCTCTATCTTCCATCCATGTCCTCTCAGGCCTCTTCTCCTTCCATTTTATCCATCTATATGGTAATTGCATGATAACCAAACTCTCCATTATTTTTTCCATGATAATGTCTAAGTTGAAGCATGTATTAAAAAAATAACAATAATTAATAGTCCTCCATAATTTTCTCATGAATTACCCACTATAACTATTCATTTCATAAGTTGGTATGCTTAAAACTAAGTCAATGCTAAAAATAAACCCTAATATCTTGAACATTCCTAATTAAAAATTATAATAATACTAATTATAATCCCTTCAAAATTTATGCATGCACATTACCTTCATGAACTTTACTTTAATCGTCATGATTATTTATTAAGCTATCAGCTTTCACAAAGTCCTCAAACATTATTATTTCAATGATATTTCAACTAGCATGAAGTCAATAGCTAGACCATCAACTACGTATTAACATTTATTCAATATAATGATATTTACCAAATATCATTTAAAACATGAAATTTCCAATATTCATTATACAATGCAACTAATGTCATCCATAATTATTAACAAAGAAACTCCAATTTATTAATGACTTAATATTAGATTATTTAGTTATTATAAACAATAATAATCTTCTATGTATTATGCATCACAATTGGTTCCAAGTAGCAATATGGACTTAGCATGATATTTAATTATCAATATTAACACACAAATCAAACTAGGAAATAGAGTATGTCCTATCCATTAGAAATGTATTAATACATGATAATTTTAGAAAAACTAATAGACATCCATAGATAGTAGTAAGTAATGCTAAAAACATAAACATATTCACTTATTCATTAAATCAACATCATAAATGAGATAGACTAAGTATGAAAACTATAAGTGCAATCACACAACTGGATCAACATTAGCATCAAATAGAAATCAAGATCACAATAAAAGTGTATTAGCAACCAAAGACATACTAAATCTATCTAAAATAAATAATGATCAAAACACACTAATTTATTTGTAATGTGTGTATGGGTTTCTAGTTCTTCAATCTATCATCCCCCAATGCCTCCATCTATGCCACCTCTCTGATGATTCCCTCCCTCCATCACACTCTAAGGGATGGATCTACCATGAGTCAACCTCACAATAATGAAGGTAATTAGCCTAAAATAATATATAATACATAATATATTGATGTAATAACTAATAAACATGATCTTCATGTACAAAATATAAAATTACAGCGAACTCCATGGTTAAAAATCATGTAAATTAAGAAACATATATTAGTATATAAAATCAATCTTAACCAAAATAGTAACTAACCAAATAATAACCATGAAAATCCATGAATCAATAGGTTATTAGGTCTAGAGAGGAATCAAGATGTTACAATTACACTATCTATTAAATTACATGAATATCAACATGTTAAATTGAATTTTTTATTATTTTGCCAAAAATTAAGCTTCACCTTCTCTTATAACACATCCATCATATCAAAACATATCAGCAACTCGAATTATGGATCCTAAGTCTAAAATCTCTAACCTTCAATTTAAATTTTTAACTTAGTTTAAATTTTTATGAAGTTTGTTTATTGATGTGGGATGGCATTTTCTATTACATGGAAATATTACTTAATTAATATGCCACCACCACCACCCCACACTACACATATTAGAGGAAAGAATTTATCAATGCCAACAGGTAGTAGAGGAATAATACATATAACATCAAAGTTCCCTAGTTTTTCTATGGGTGGAGTGTCTATTGCAATAGGTGCCACTACATTTTTGTATAATATTGATCTTGATGATGCTTTCCTTGAGGGTATTAATTTGATATATCTAGATATATTTATTTCACATAATATTATTCTAGGATCTCAATTCCTTGCTCCTAAAAAAATAGTTGGATGTGGTTCATCTAGTTCAACCCCTAATTAATGCAATGATTAGGAGAAATCTTTTGAAAAATTGACATCCTCTCTATTGAATAATCTTGTTGCAGATAATGTTTTTGCTTTGATAAATGACATAGTATAGATTGATTTAAAAGTATTGAAACAGTGAGAGATTCAAGGAAAGGCTTTGGTAAAGTAAGTTAATGACCATTATCATAACCATTCACAAAGATATTCTTTATATTCTTTGGTTCAAAAGTATCCCTCTAAATATATGTATTAGTGAATCAAGATAAATTAAGATCAATTACCATGACAAATCCATATAATGATAATGTTTTAGATGTTATGATAAATAGATTAGAACAATTAAATGCAAAGGAACATGTATACTACAATAAATGGGCAAGATATCAAAACCATTGTCACCTTGCCAATGTAGAGAGAGATAAAGTTTTGTTAAGTAATAAGCTTTTTACAAAATTAAATCACACTTTTGTAATTTTTATCTAACCCACTTTATTTTCCAAATTGCAGTTAAAATATGACAACCTAAATAATAAAGCATAATTATTAATTTTCATTTAGTAAAAGCACAAAAAATCTTAAATCTAACAATTGTATGGAAGGAAAAACTTATCCTAGTAAACAAATAGAATAATAAATTGAGGAGGATCATCAAAGAACATGGCATGGATTCCATGAGTTCTTGTGAAGGATAAAATAGATGCAGATCCATTTATACTATTAGTAGGAGATGTAGCACATGAATAAAGGATAATACTTGAAAATATTAATGCTGAAACTAAGGATCTTGTTCAAGAAGGTGTCTTACAATATAATTCAAAGAAATGGGAAGTTGAAGCAGTATCATCTACTTCTCAACAAAAAATTGTAACTCCACATATTGAATGATGTCTATTCACTACATGTATCTTTCTCTTTAATAAAAATAGAATATCCATATAAGTGAAACTATTTAAAACTGATTTTAATATTTTTTATATATGTTATGTTGACACAAAATAGTTTATATTTTAAATGAAACTTGAAATTTTAAATCTAAGTCTATTTTTTTGCTTTATTTAGTACATTTTATCCATGACAAGTTTTCTATTATATTATAAATTTACTAATTAAGATGTATAACTATAAGATTATAATTCATCGATATATAAGATTCAAACCACATGAAATAAGCACTTCACATCAAAAATAAAGTGTCAAAAAAATATTTTCCATACATATAACCTAAATATATTGTTTAACAAAGCTTGAATTTTAATCAATTATAATATGACACAAAACTATTTTAAAATAATATAATAATGTAATTTATGAACTCTTACAATATACATAATAATAATGTTTTAGTGATTTCTGATATAAATAATAATATAAAAAATCAATTGAAAAATTGAAAGTTGAAACATACATACTAAAATTCAGGTAGCTAAAATAAATTTGGAGTAGCTTGTTCTTCATAATTATCATTTGAATGTACTAAATATGATGCAGATGTAGTCCCAATATCTAGACTAGTTATGTCATTTATTGTATTAGTAACTCCTCTTCTTTGACTGAGTGAATTTCAAATTTAAAGTGATCTATCATAGGTAAATGCATCCACTGGATAATCCAAAACATACAATCTCAAGCATGTCTCTAGATTTTTGTCCATATGTTATAAAGTTTAAATTTAAGAAAAGATAATACACTAAATACTATTTCATCTTCCATATAGCCCAAAATCATTATTTGGAAGAGTTCATATAATCAAAAATATTCACTAATATATTCTTATAAGATAGTGTTGGGATAAAAAAATTCCATAGCCTTGTAATAACACCATTTACAGTTGGCTCATTTAGACACTTATATTGACCAATCATTATGAGTATAATATGGGTAGACTATGTTTTCAGTAAATATTTTTTTGTAAAACACCTTGAATTTCAACTCCACTAATATCTATAAACATAGAAAATTGTTTAATGAGAGTGCCCATGTATCTAAGAAATAAATTACTAATTCATTCTTTACCATCCTCAATTCTCCAAAATATAGGATTCACCACTACCATGGCTTCAGGCAACTCATCCCTTTAAAAACATTCTCCAATTTCCATAAGCAAGATATATTTTATTTTTATCAAATTTATCCATGTTTCAAATATAATAGTTTTATAAAGAATATGTGTTGCAGGGACTTCTTCAATTTTTAATTCTACTATATCAACTTATTTTTAGAATGTGCATAGTGGTATTTCATTTCCATTAATGAAGATACAAATATGATCATTAATATTTAATTTAAAATAATATTTTAGATCCTTAATATCTATTAAATTTTTTCAACTAAAAAAAATAGGTAGCTTAAAACTATTTTACCTTGAGTATAAGAAATCAAGAGATTGACAAACCCATTTTCTCAAATATATGAAGTCTAGAATATATGGATCTCTCTTGAGCATGTTTCATCAAAAAAATTATTTTATTAACATTGGGAGAATCCCACATAGTTTCAAAATCATTTCCAAATATGTTAAATGGTACAACAAATCCGTTACCTTGTTGACTTCCATACAATATTTAAACATAAAATATGCCAGTGATGGATATTCTTCAAAAAATTTACATATAGGCTCATACATGGAAATTTATCTTATATCAATACATTTTATAATCTTTTACCATCAATAACTCCAATTTCAAATTTATAAAATTTTAAAAAAAAATTCAGACTGCTTAATATATAAGGGTGAAAATCATGGATAAGCTCTTCCACTTTTGTGATATTTTGAAATGTGCTTACAATTTTGTATGCAAGATTCATTTTGTGGGCCATGCAATGAATTTAAATCATTTATGGGGAAATTTTTATTTGTAGTCAAACACACAAAAAAAATTTGTTCCCCACATTATGTCTACACCATTAGCTCCAACACATACCAACTTCATAACTATAACATAACCACACATCCCAACAATATCCCTCAAATTAGAAATAGCTAACTAAAAATTTATGCATTGTAATTTTCAACCATTTTATGCATAGATAACATATGATGTGTCATTTAATTATTCTCAAAAGTGTAAACATGGATATAAACCCATGCTATGTTTTCAATTGGTGTGACCTCATCATGGATAGTGACATAAATCTTGCATTTTTAGCTTTTCTTTCAAATCTTCTTTATCAATCATTGCAAGACATTTTTTCATGCCTAAAGTACTATGATTTGACTAATGTGATTATGGAATGTTATGAATTCCATTATTTTGAAACATAGTTTTATGATTTGAAAATTCAAATATAGGTTTACCCTTTTTAAGAATGTGGTAGATTGTTGAGAACTGTATATTTTTGGCATGTTGATTAGACTGAATAACTTTTCCTATTTGAACTATAATTGTTCCTCCTTTCTCAACTAGATGTTTCATACATCTCTAATTTTTTTCATACTTTGATACATATCTTATATGCATACATTCATTGACATATTTACATCTATGATTTTTTTAAATTTTTCCATCTTGTTCAATCAACACATAAACTTTGCCATAATGTTTCTTAATTATGTCTAGCTTAAGTTGAATTTATTGGTCCTTTCCTAATTTCTAAGATAATATTGTACATTTGCATTTAGTTGGTGTATCATTACTATTTTATGGATCTATTAGTTTAAATAAACAAAATATTGTTGCCTATTAAAACTTAAGAGACATTACAATTATCTATTTACTTCTCTTTCTTTGCACAAATTTTAGAGTACTTTTATCAGCTAAAGTTTGTGTCTATTTAATTTAAGTGTCTTTTCTTGGATTTATCTCATTATCTATAATGTTCTCAAGTATCCTCTTACTTGGTATATATTTTATATTTTTATTTACAATAGGAGTTATTATTTTATCAGATCTATATATTTCATTTAATGTGCATATCATATCATTTGGTTTGTCTTTTACTATAACGATGCCATATTTAGAAATGTCTTCAAGTGGTGGTTTTTCATCATCAATAATATATTCAAATGGTGAAATGATATTGTGATTAAATCTTTCATTTGGAAAATGACTATCAATTGAGGTATCTGTATGTATAAATATTTTACTAGTATCCTTCAAATGTTAAATAATAGGATTATAAATAAATAAAGAAAATATGTAAATAATTTAGTACCTATATTTTGAGTGGGTGTAGGTTGATTTTTCTTGGATTTCTTGTTGGATACCCAAAATAAGATAATATTATATTTTTCATTGATAATCAACTTGATCTCTTACCATTATCACCAAATGAAATTGTAAACAACTTTTATTTATAAGATAAGTTACGGCCTACCACTTGAGTATTGTGTAGTTGACCATCCTTTCTATGTGGCCACTATCCAAATTCTATAGTCACTGATAAGTACCTCTATTTATCACCCAGTCCTTATAGACATTATCCAAACTATGTGGACACTGTCCAGTTTATATGTACATCATCCAAATCTTTTAGATGTCATATAGACTATATAAATGTTGTCGAGACCCTTTAGATGGTGTCCACATTTTATAGATGGTGTTTAAATCATGTGGACAACATCTAGTTTATTTGGCTGCCATCTAGTCCCTGTAGATGGTGTTAAAACCCTATGGACATTGTCCAAACACTATGGATACTATCCAATCTATCTAGTCACTATATTGACACAATAGAAAACATATAGTCTATTTGGTCACCATTTAGACCCTATGGATGACATCCATACCTATGAACCTTGTCCTATCTATCTAGTCACTATTTAGACCCTTTGGATGGTGACTAGACCCTGTGGTCACCATTTAGTCTACTTGCTTACCATCTTTCCCTGATAGAAATTGTCTAGAGGTTGTTGATGTCACCATATATTTCTAGTCACCATCTATCCTTGGTGGATCCCATCCAAAACTTGTGGATTCCTTCTGATTTTATTCATTATCTAGGCCCTATGGCTGCCATCTAGATCTTTCAGCTACCATTTTGGTCCTTAATTATTGTCTAAAGTCTATTATCGATTCTTAGAGTATGTGGTTGTATTCAAGTCCATGTGGTTATAATTTTGAGCTTTGGGAAACATACATGCATGTTGAGGTTGTGTTTTTTGATCTCGATCATCTATGGAATATTTTAGATATGTGGTGTGTAATATATGTTGGTGAAATAGTATAGAATGTCCTTTAATACCATGGTGATTTATAGTCAAAATTATGGAATGATTTATCAATGGTAGGTGATCCAACCTCTAAATTGCATTTACAGCCCAAAATTTTTGGTGACCCAGTGCTCTTTCCTTGTCTAAAAAAATTACCAAATTCAAATTTTGAAAAATGGAATATTCATGAATTAATGAATATTTGCCACTAAAAACCCCAAGATCAAGGTTAGGAGTTCACCTATGTATTGATGCAACCATCTTGTCTTTTAGCCATTTGATTTTAAAAGATGCCTCATTATGAAGTCTTGAAGCTAAGATTAAGACAATTATAAACTTATAATCACATATATAAAGAGATTGGAAGACACATTCCTCCAACCTTAGTGTAAGGGTGAGTTGCAATACAACCATTATTATTGTTTCATATCAATTGTACAACCCAAATATGTGCATGATTTAGTGAGTATGAGTGATTTAATAAACTCAATATATATTTAGTGAGGATGGATGTTTTAATCAAATCCAAGCTATAATTCTAGTAAAGTCAGACAATTTCATCAATTCTAACTTATAAGCTTGGTAAGATTAAGTGATTTAATTAACTCAACCTTTCAAAAGTGAACCAACTACTATAGTATATTGGCTCAATAAAAGTCCATAAAACCCTAAATTAGGTATAATAACATCCCATAACAATCTTTAAATCATAAATTCATTTGATTTTGTAATTTTAGGTGCCCTTTGCATGGCATATGAACCTGATATATATCTCAAGTTAAAACCTAGGTATAATAATAGTACTAATGTATAAAATGCTACCAAAAATGTATATCTAAATCATATAGCTATAAAATATGATAAACCTAGAACTGGTACAAGTGTAGACAACATGTTTTTATAATATGCCCCCACTATAATATGGATAATTTGAGAACTAGTGTAAAATGTGGAGAACATATTTCCATAACATGCCCCCATTGTAATCTATAGAATATAAAAAATGGTGTAAAATATGGAGAACATGTTTCCATAACATTCCCCCACTATAATATAGAGAATCTTAGTATTGAATAAGTTTTAAATTCATGTCTTTTTTACATGCCCCCACCATGGTCTAAAACTATGAAAGTGTAGAATTTGTGCCTCTATGACATGCACCCACTGATATGCCCCACTAATTTTGAATTGAAAGTAAGTATAATTTGGTATTTACTTTACCTCAAAAGTATAAAATAATTATATAATCTATGTATGGATCATGTTGAATATAAGACTACAATGTCTAGGTAGATATAACATATAGAAGCAATTGTATAAGATATCAGGGTATGCTTGTATCACACTCAAACAAAGTGTGAAACACATGTATATATAATATAATTATATTATATATATTAACATGGATCAAACAACATATGTATTATAAATAGTAAAACTATGAACATGCTAATTTTTTTGTATTTTTGAATTTTTCAAATGTTTTTGGCATTTTCTTCAATATTTGATGTTTTTTTATTTTTTTAAAATATTAGAAGAATAATCAAAGAATACATGTACAAGGAAAATTTTTATTAAATTCTAATTTACTCATCAATGAGATGCTCTTGTGAAGGATTTTTATGATGTTTTCATATTCATATGATATATAATCATTATTGTTAGGATCATATCAATCATATATATTATTTTGATCTTAATCATCAATGTAGTCATTATCACAAGAGACATGGAACCTCTTAGGTTATTCTTGAACTATGATGTGTCATTTTTATCATCCGTATATGAAAAACTAATTACACCATAGATTGGAGTTTCCTTTTTGATATTTTTTTCTTTAGTATGTTCATCATTTTCAAAATGTTACATCTCATTATGGGATAGAGAAGAGCCATGTATCTTTGCTTGCAGACTAGGAAAAGATGTAATTTGTGCCTCAACTTATTTAGTTAAGGATGAAAATATAAAAAAAATTGGTACTTCATTTAACTATTTATTCCTCTATACGTGGAATAGATATGATGTTTGGACACTTACGATCATATTTATATCCTTTGATCTTATAGGCATGTCTTCCTTTGAAAAATCCTTTGTTAGGATCCCTCCTTTTTAAATGCTTATTTGTTTATATTTATTTTTATTTTTCAAATTATTTTATCTCTTTTTTAATGTTCCCTTTTATATTTTTTCCTTTTCCTTTGAATATTTTTATAATATTATATATTCTAGCTTTATATTTTGAATATTTTCTTATTCTAGGTTTTGAATTTTGATTTTTTTGTTTTGGCACATATGATTTAGGATAGGTACTCATAATGTGTGTGGGTTTATTATATAATGTATCGATGATATGATCACCACTATCTTTGTGACTTTATATTTTTTTAATGAAAGGCAACAATCTGTATGATGCCCATGTATTATATGATATGCACAATATTATTTTTATCTCTTATATGATGTAGAGGAGGTAGTTTAATCACTTTGTTTTGAAGCATTTTTCTTAAAATTCACTTGAGATATTATTATCCTTTTATTCACTTTTTGAATCAATTGTTGTAGATGTATTTTGTTGTAGCTTTTCATTTGGATATGAAACCTTTTTGGGTATAACATTGCTAGAGGAAGATGCAAACATATGATTAACACTAGCTTATTTTGGATTTTGTAGATATGTAATATAAATATGTGATCCTTGAAATAAAATATTCATTTTGCTTCTATAACTCTTTTATTATTTTGATTATAATGACATTTTGATATTTTAAGGATTCATAATCACAAATCCCATGTAATTTAGATTGAACATGCATTCACATACCATATATTTTTTTGGAAGGGTTTGTTGGTTTCTTTCATTTGACACTATAGGATGGGCCACCTTACCCCTTGAATAAATGAGAACATGGACTTGGTTATAGGGATGGTAGCTATCACC
Source organism: Torreya grandis (assembly GCA_037957365.1). Lineage (NCBI taxonomy): Eukaryota > Viridiplantae > Streptophyta > Pinopsida > Cupressales > Taxaceae > Torreya > Torreya grandis. The sequence continues at coordinate 2,359,888 of JARHVA010000536.1, read as the reverse complement.
CTTCTTAGGGTTAGTAGGAAGAAGTTCTTTTTTTAGCCATTTTAATTTTTCTTAAAACACTGGGTTCATTAAATGTTTAACTCTAAATTTAGATATGGGAGGGTATCTAGGTTAAGGGATATTAGATTAGTTTTTACACAAGGATGGTGAACTAACATAAGGAGTAGGCCAATTAATATAAACTTATATAAATAATATTCTAAAGTTATACAATTGAGATTGTTAAAAATAGTAAAGTGCATTTATTGATAGATATTGTAATGAATAACAAATAAATGATACTTAAATGGTTTATTGTCTCATGTAGGTTTGATATAGAATAGTATATGATTGGACTAAAAGTTTATCCTATAATATTCATTATATTATGGTAATATTCTTTATATGGCTGCACCAAGCACTTGTGTTGGGTCTAGATATTTGTGTCTATGGAGGTGTCTGAATTAGACACATGTGTCTTATACATAATATTGATCAGATCTAGATGTGACCAACTAGATAATTTTGGTTTTTATGTCTCCTTTATTATAATTTATTCATATTATACACACAGGTTGTTTCTCTATATCAAACTATCAAACCCTAGCTTCTTTACCCTTGGAGTGATTGTAATAAAAATTGGTTAGTCGGCTTATGGTGTCAAGTTACCACAAGGACCCCTATGTCAATGGCCACTATCTATATAGATAATAAATTTAAAAGGGCCTAATACTTACGTATTTTATCCTCTATGTGTTAGATTTTGTGTGAACAAGGATGTAATGTGTTATAGGTAATGACATATAGTGGCCTATCTTGTAACTTGGAAAATATGGCTCATGAACTAATTTCTGAATGCTTCAGACTTGTGATAATAATGATCCTAGATTTATATATTAATTAGGATGAATATTTAGGTTTTATCAATTAAATTCTTGATTTAATGCTTCTTGGTAAGTTACTTTGTTAGTTCCCAGTATTTCCTAGGTGAGGAATGAATGAAGGTTGATCTTGTACATATACCAATTCCTTTTAGAAATATCTCATAGTAAATACTTAGTCCAACATTTAATATATGTTTCAATTGAAATTTTAATACCTTTTAGGCACTAGACACTTTGTAATAAAAGTGGATAATTGTGTCAATGTAAGTGTCTATCTAGGGTACAAGTATCTAGGAAGCTAGAAAATAGGTACATGTCCAAAACTAGTAGTGAAGGATAATGATTATGTTTATATATTTTTGCATAGTATAGAAGGTTTCATCATCATAATAACAATGGTCTACCTGAGAGATAATTAATTTAGGCATAAAGGTATAGTGAACGCAATCCTTTTTGTAGTAGGCATGTTTATAATTGAAAGGTATAGTTATGATGGATATTTTTCAAGTGTACAAGAAAAGAGTACTACATTAATCATATTTTAGTATCTATATTTTCCCCTTAAATATAGTAATGAAATTACTAGTCTAAAAGAAATAAATTCATAATTGAGTGTGTATAACACACCTTATCTTTGTGTGATCCCAACTTGAATGCTTTGTTAGTGACTGACCTATAACCGAGATGATGTTATAGTATATAATAAGTTTATGAAATATAAAATTGAAATAATTTCAAATACTTGGAAGTATAATGATCAAGGTTAGGATCACACTTGTGTGTTAATGCAACCATATTATATTTTGGCAATTTATTTTTGAAAGTATGCCTTGTTATGAAAGGTTGAAGATGAGATTAGAATAATTATGAACCTTTAAGTTATTAGAGGTAACATGCCCCTAACATTAGTGTAAGGTTGAGTTCTAACATGGCCATTGATCTTGTTTCATCTCAATGGTGCAGCCAAAATATGTGCATAACCTGGTGAGTATTAGCTATTTCATCAACTCATAATATATATCTGGTGAGGGTGGATGATTTAATCAAATAAAACTTATAATAAATTTAGATGATTTAATCAATTTTAAATTATAATCTTGGTAATATTGAGTGATTTAATCAACTTGACCTTCCAAAAGTGAACTAATTACTATAGTATATTGGCTCAATAAAAGTCCATAAAACCCAACCTGGGTATAATAATAATCCATAATAATATTTTAATCTATAAATTGATTTGATTTTGTAATTTTAGGTTCCCTTTGCATGCAATATGCACCTCATATATATCTCAATCTAAAACTTGGGTATAATAATATTACTAATGTATATAATGATCCCATAGATATGTATCTGAATCATATAACTATGAAATTTGGTAAAATTAAAAATGGTGCAAGTGTGGAGAACATGTTTCTATAACATGCCCCCACTATAATCTAGAGAATATGAGCAGTGGCGTAAAATGTGGAGAACATGTTTCCATAACATGCCTCCATTGTAATCTATATAATCTAAGAACTAGTGTAAAATGTGGAGAACATGTTTCCATAACATGCCCCCACTGTAATCTAGATAATTTAAGTACTTAAAAAGTTTGGAGGTCATGCCTTTTTGACATGCCTCCACTAATATGCCCCCTTTTTAGGTGAGGAAAAATATAATTTGGTAATTACCTTACCTTAAATAGGTAATATAACTGTATAAGTTGTGTATAAACCATGTAGCATATATTATTTACATGTCTAGGTAAATATAACATATAGACACACAATTATGCGATCACATCAAGTCCTAAGATGCATGATGTAGGTCATGGTAATATCTATAGAGGAATAGTACAAGCTCAGCAAGCAATCAAGCACACACATAATATCACTTACAAGAAAATAAAAAGAAAATGGTCTAAGGGAATCTCATATAAAGGCCTTGTTCAAATGCTACACAATCAAAGGTACATGACTTAGTCAAAGTCCACAAAACATAGAATGACATATTTAAATGTCCACATATAACACACAATGCATATTAAAATATCCAAATAGGAAATAATGGCATAAGGGCCACATTTAATGGATCATATTGAAATGCTCCAATAGGCAATACAATGCAAGACAATAACAAGCAAGGAAAATAGGAAACCAATATGAACATAACATACTAGTTCCTAAGCATATGTGTTTTCAAGAAATGTTAAGTACATAACATATCAAGTAAATTGTGAATTGTATAAGAATGGATATAGGCATGTGTAAGTATATAATCTCAACATGATAATGGAAACTAACTATGAATAATATAATCTAGGTGTATTATAATCAAAGAAGTAAATACCCCCCAACACAATTACAATATGTGTAGATGGAAATCCCAACATCTTTATGTTCATATATAGATCATGTATTTGGGTATGCATGTATCATACTCAAACCATGAATAAGGGGTCCATAGATGGGAGATTAGTAAAGTGTTAGTCAAAAAAACCAAATCAAAACAAACACACTAAACACTAACTCTAGCCTAGATACTAGGGAGAGCATATATAACAAATACATAATGAAAATACAACTAAAAAACAAAATAAATCTTCATTTTACCTTTTTTATAGATACAAAACCACTTGTTCAATTGGTTGTCTTGGCTATGTGCTCAATAAATATTTGCCAATGAATCTCTATTTCTCCACCTCCCTCTCCTTGGCACCTTGGTAATGTTGGTTGGCTTAGCTTGGCTTGACTTATGAAATTGGCATGGTAACACTAATATGAAGTTTTTTTGAGGTATTTTGGAATAATAAAATTATACTAGAAAAGCTTATGGCATGTATTTAAGCATAATAAATTTACACCAAAAGAACTTAAATATCAATAGTTTAGTCCTTCTATTTATATCCTCCAAATTTAACCCTCACCCAAATTAAGTCAGGTTAAAAATTAAGCATAAAATGAGCTAAAACTAACCCTAGGTGATTTAAGACTAAATATATTTAAGTTAAGGAGGTGGCATATAATTATGACTTTAAATTAATAGTAATGGTTCAAAAATTAGATATTTGTTTCATATTTTGAGAGAGCTTGGCAACTCATAAAAGGAAATGATGAAGAAGCTTGATATTTTGAATTTTTGAATTTCCATTTTTAGATCTTCATTAATTAAAAATAGATTATTTAGATAATAATGTAATCTAGTTTAATTAGTTTATTCATTTTGATTAGCATTTTATCTCTTTTAGGAATTATTTAAAGTCCCTGTTTAATGGGTCCATAGGTCAAACTACTAGTTATTATTTTACAAGGTGACTGGAGATGAATTTGTGAGAGGTTATTATCACGTACAGGATAATACCCAAAATAGGGATGCCTCAACATGATTTTGAGCACTAATGTTTGATGTACAATTAAAATTTAGATGTTTAGTGATTTATAGTCTTAATATGTAATGTTTGGTAGAAATTAGTCTAAAGTCTAGTCAAAAGCTAGTTGTGGATAGAATGGGGTGTCTATAATTTACCCCTATTTAGGAAGGCATTACAAGATTAGTAACAATAACATATTTTAAAATAATGAAAATATCTTTAATGCCTAATGCCACAATGGGTAATGGATGAGACTTGGATGCCCCCTTAAGGGAGTGGTTAACAAAGAAGGTCATTGATCAATCCCTCAAAAGAAGGAAAATGTTGAGACCAAAAGGTAAAGTGAATAAGAAAAGATAGATTTTCCCAAAGGAGGTTAGAATCAGTGGCATAATGATATGCCATAGTTGGGTAGATGAAAAGGATGATTTTCCTAAAGGTAGTTATAATAATCAACATAGCAAGGCAAAAAGATAATGATTTACCTAAAGGAAGTTATAATCACTAGCAAAATGAAAACATGCCCCAATTAGGTAGATAGAGATAATGATTTGCCCAAAGGTAGTTATAATAATTAGCATAATGAAAACATGCTCTTGTAGGGTATAATAATTATAATTATTTACACAAAGGTGGTTATAGTAATTATCATAATGAAAACATGCCCCTATAGGGCAAGAGAATGATAATGATTTGACCAAAGGTAGTTATAATTATTAACATTCAGATAGAGTAAAACATAATGATTTGCCTAAAGGTCATTATAATCATTGGCACTAAAGTTTGGGATAATATGGAAAAGTGTAGAATGGGGCTTACGTACTGAATCCATACTCATGGAGTAAGAGTAAGCAAGTATAGATTAAAAACATGAATTCGGGAAACCTACTAGTATGGAGATGCACATCTTAACTATCAATAATTAAAATTCATTCATGATTTAATTAGTCTATATTTAGGTAATATTTGGATATATCAAGAAGTTTTTAGGCAACTAAGGAGAAGAACCATGACATCATTTCTTTTAATATCCCTCAATGTTATTTTTATATATCAAATAACGGTATACACTATGATAACTTATCTATAATATGTATAAGGACTGACACGTGATCAAATAAATAAGTGTAAATAATGCACCAATGATAAAAACCATGATGTCAATGTTGACATATGAATATGGATGGACTCAAGTATAATATACAAGGAATCACCCAATGAATTTAGATATATGAAGTCAAGGCACAAAATTGAAATTAAACAAATAGGCAAACAAACAAAGAGGAATATAAAACACCAATAAACAAAAAGCATAACAAAACACTAAGAAACATAAAAGTGAATAAAATAATCAGCAAAAATATAAATAATGGTTAATTATAATGTTATTTAAAATATAAAACATATTGTTCATGCATGTGTAATAGAGGTGTTACTCTTGGTGTTAGGGTAACCCCTAAGCTAGACAACAATGATGTAGGTGTAAATATTTTGTTGACCAAATTTGTCTTTTTAGTCAAATTGGGGTACCTATAGTAAAAAATTGAATTTATATGTCCATAAAGGGTGTAATATGAGTGGGTAATTACATGTTAATTAATCTCAAATGATGTTATATTGGCCTTGGTCAATTAGTTTTTAGGTATATTTATCATTTTAGGTCATTTTAAGGGTCAAAAAGGTGCATTTAATGCTTTGTATAGGTTTATTTGAAAATTTAAACATATTAAAAGATTATTTCATGCCCCATGTGTCCCTATCAGTCTTAAGTAACTGACAAAACTAAAAGATTGCAAGTTATACAGAAGAAAAGGTAGTCTTTTTTAAGAAAAAGGAGAGTTTGGCACATGGATGACCTCCTTGGGAGGTTTGCCACATGGGAAATGGTTATTAAGTGCCTCTTGACCTTCTAAATTCTCAATCTCATGCTTGGTTTTATTTTTAATTGTCATTTATTTCTTAAAACCATTCATCTCTCTTTTCACCCTTCTTGGCAAGTAGAAGTGACTTTCAAACTTTTAATTGGTATGAAAAACTCAACATGTTTTAGGTAAAATTATTTGAGGAGGTTAAATTAAACTTATATAAATTAATTTACATATAATAATTTCAAATAATGGTGGCCTTTACTTCATGAACCATCCTCATGAAGTTGACTGTGCAAATATGTTAGTTGTTTCATGCACCTTATGGGTTTTGCTCTTGTTTGGGAGACTATATACAATATAGATACTAATGTTTCTAAAAAATTATGTTTAATTATTAATATAATGTTCCACATACTTTTTTTCATGTTTTTTGGTGTTTGGATGAGCCAATAACCTCAAATTTGTAGATTGGTCTCTTTTGAGTGCAATGGGCAATTTTCACCAATTTCAAGAACTTTGTGCTTATCCATAGATTTATAAATCTTTTTTTAGTTAATTTAAATGTTTTAAAATTTTTATTTATTCCATATTCACATTTAAATCTCATTCTTCAATGCAATGTTCTATGAGGATGCATTTATGAACACCATATAGTTAACTTTGCTCATTATTTATTGCATCCTTGGTAAAGCACATGAATGAAACTTGTGTGTCATGTTCGCATAGTTATATTAAGGATTATAATCCTTTGTTTGTCTATTAATATCATTAATAAATTAATTAATATTAATTTGATGCAAATAAGAAGGACCGTGCAGTCATGAGTAACATCCTCACACAGTCTACCATGAATATGCATACATAGGTGCTTGGAGAGTTTTCAAATGTGGAAATCTGATATGGATATTTGATTCAATATTTTGATATCATAATATACCATTTGATTTTTTTAAGGTTAGGAATTTTTTCATAGGATCAAACTCATCCTCACTGCCTTCCTAAACTCATTCACTGCTTGTATGACTCCAGGCCTTGACATAGGTCTGAGAGTTCATTTTAGAGAATTTAAGCATGAGATGAAAACATATTTGATGTCCTAACATTATTTTAACCATAATATACCAATTTTAATGTGTCAATTTTTCAAATTGGAGTTTAGACGTCTTCCAAAGCTTAAAGGACTATGTTCTAGGAAGTTGTCCCTAAAATTACAAAATAGAGCTCCATAGGGTTTTGTTGATGTTTAAAGTGATGAATGGATTGAATTAAAAAAAATTATGAAATAGGATTAAATATTCTCTCATAATAGTAAATTCATGCATATAAATAACTTAAAACATACAACATATAGTTTCCATAAAGGACCCTACACATAATGTTCCTCCATACATTATGTTTGGGTTTTTTGGGATTTGAGAGGGTAAATGAGGTCGCCAAGGGATTAATTTTGGTGTTTGGGTCCTCATTAATTGATTAATAATCTTAAATACTCAATTTTAATAAGACAATATGGGAATTACTCCTGAGTTTGTCTTAGATAAGGGGTACTTCCCCTCATGCACAAACTGGCAAACTTAGAGAAATGTTTCAAAAGGACTTTTCAAAAGTCAATAAAACCTCTCAATGAGTTTTTAGGATACATATATCTATATATATATATATATATATATATATAATACAATAAAATGTGTATAACAACTTACATATGGGTGAAACTAAATAGGGATGTCCAAAATTTAAAATTTGTAGGTAGGCCCAAAGTTAAGATGCAAGCCTAGTGCCCAAATGAAGGAGCACTCACACTTTTGGACCTAAGCATGGATTATAACTTGTTGTATCATGTTTTTGAAATCATATAATAGGTTTATAAACCATAAATAATCAAGTAAAATCATTAAAGGTTAGTCTATGTGTTAAAGTGCAATCAAGCCTATTAGGCAAGGGTATGCCTAAGGCCCAAATAAGGAGTCATTTTCATTTCCAACATGAAATAAGAATATAAATGGATTAAAAAAATGTCTATTATTTCATTATATAAATTTTAAATCTTTTAGTATGTATAGTAAATATCCAGAAGGCCATTTTGGACTCAAAGATAACTCAGACATGTAGGAAAATAGAAAAAGAGCTTGATATGTCAAGTTCAAACACTCATATCTTATATAAGAATTTTCATGGAGGTAAAATAACTTTGGAAGAGTTATAAGGGGTAATTATTCTCACATTTGTGGAATTATTTTGAAGATACAACTTCCAACTTTTATGAAACATCACTAAAGGTTAACACTGCTAAGAAACCCTCTAAAACCCTTGCAACAACCAATTTAGGGAAATGGACCCAAAAAGTAGATCAAATGAAATATTTGGACCATTAAACATATTTTAACTTGGAAAATACTCCCTTAAGCTACTCCACATTCTTTTTGGATGTATGAACCTGTATGAACATGGTAGAAACAAGGTTTTTTTGACTTTTTGTGTGTTTTTTAGGTTTTAGGAGGTTTAAAGAGATGAAAATAACATGTTTATAAGTATTAAGACTTAATATAACTATAAATATTACTATAATTCCTTTAAAAAACTCCTAAGTGTCCAAATTAGGTGATTCAACTTAGCCACTCCAAACTAGCATAAAGGAGAAGCTAGGGAGAAGTGTAAAAACTTCAAGTAGATGTCTTTTTATGATGTAATTAATGATTATAAGTACATTTATGGTATTTAAACATGTCATTAACTACCTTATATTTATTTTCATGATTGAATAATCTCCTTTTGGAATCCTAGTGTGCAGGGTGCATGAAAGAGTAGTTTTCAAGATAGCATATGATGATTGATCCTTTCTAAGTGATTTTAGATGATTAAGCCTATAAACAATGCATGGAGAGGAATTTATTATGTCCTTAACCTTCATTACAATCATTTTACCTTCTCATAATCTATTATAATGCATTAAAATAGGGCTAATCATGTAGGAATTGTTTTTAGCCTGAATGAGGAGTTTCTTACCATTTTTCATGAGCTTTATGACTTGGATTGACATTTTTACTTCCATATCTTTCCTATTTCATACCATATATTCTTATAATACATAATTAACTAATTATCTCATCTTTAAAAGTGTCCTTGTGACCTTTAGACTTCTCTCTTCTTCTCTCTCTCAAGTTCTATAAGAACTAGCCATTTTGTCTATTGTATTCTATATTCCACCTAACTATGGTGAAGCCTTACTCAAATGTATAAATTTTGATAAATAATACTAATAATTTTTACCTCATCCATGAATTTTCTTATTTTTTTCATTTGTAATGTTTTATTTTGCGTAAGTGAAGAATATGGATCCCTTAGCATGTTATTTCATTCTATCATCTATTTGCAGTTGGAAAGTTTCTTCTTGTAGGTCATGTGAAGTGTTTTAGGAGATTTCAAGGATTTAGTGAGTTATTATTTTCATTAGTGACATTCAATTCCTCTTGTCTATTCCTTATAACTTTTTACATTCATCTATAACCTCACAATGTAAAATTGATGTGAGAAGATGAATATTGGAAAAGTGTATGTTCAGTTTGTCATTTGATTTAAAGTGTAATATGCATATGGTTGGATGCCATTATGTTATTTTTTGTATCACATCCCTTAGGCTATGTTTTTTTTATTTATCCTTCTCCCTTTTTACCCCCCAAGTTTAGTATTAATAGCAATCCAAAGTGGTACATGAAGGGAACTAGCCCTATCTAGAGATTAACCTCATTCCTTAGGTTGCCCACAAGCCTAGAGGTGATTCCATTATGAAACTTGGATGAGGAGAGATTTTAATCTCCTAAAATGGTTAAAATCTAAGTGATAATAGTTTTTGGTATGCCCGATAGGACTCTTGGTCCAAGAAGTTGAGATATTTTTGGTGTTGTCTCTCAACAAGCAACCGTTGGAGGCATCTATCAAAGCATCAATGGTGACTCTAAAGTTGTATCATCTGGTTAAGTATCCTAGGTTATCCTTTTAATATTTATGGTAATATGTTTTCTTTGTGTTCTTTCTTTTAATGAAGTTTCATGGCTAACTTTGGTTTTGAGTTTTGTTCTCTACAAGTTGGTGAAACCTTCTAAGCTTGTGTCATTCCCCATCAGTATGAAAAAGTTCTTAATGAACCTTCATGTGACTATAATTATCCTTGTCATGAAGTGTATCAATCCTAAAATTATTCATATTATTAACCACATTTTACCCCTCAATATTCCTATGAGCCATGGTAGTCCTATAGTCCTTCATTTTATTCTCCATATAGACACCATGTTTTTGGATAACCCTATGAGAATGGATACCAAGGAACCTATCAAGAGACACCTCTCTATTAGCCTCAATATGATCCCTATCATTCATATTATAATGTCTATCATCCCAAGAATTCACTTCCATATGAGCTCACTAGTTCTTTCCTCTTTTCCAAACCCATTCATAATAATTCTCCTTCATCCCACACTCCAACTCCTTCACCTTCCACTACATCTCATACTATAACTCCTTCACCTCAAATCCATAAGCCTATCCATCAACATTTCCTTCTCAAAGAGGTACCTATCTTTAGAGACGCAATTAAAGAGGAACAAATTTAATTCATGGATAATCAAGAGGATCTCATGAGTGAGTATGAGGAATAAACAACCATAGGGATTTCTCTTGGTTAAAAAAGGGATAATCCACTAGCTAATGTATCTATTATTAAAGGGATGTGTATCCACGAAGAACCCCCTACACTTCACCCGTAATCTAACTTTGAGTTTTATGTGCCACCTCCACCAACTAGTTCACATCTTATCCTCACCCTATCACTCTTTGCCTTGATGGACCTGTGGTATAGGAACCTAAGGAGGATCAAATAGTTGATAAATAAGGAGAAATATTACTTGAAGAAAACCTACCCACTTGACAGCCTCTTTAGGCTAGGTCATATGATTTCAAGATGCCTAGTCTTGGCATTACCATGAAGGAGAGAGAGATGGAGGATCTTATAGACCTTAAATAAGACTATACAAATGATCAAAAGGTTGTATATGATCATCTCAAACATGAAGTGGTAGTCCTAGGAGACTTTCATGAGACTAAGATAGAGGAAATAGTTCTTGAAAATGGCATCTATGAAGAAGAATATTTATGGTAGAGGTTCAATGTTATTTATAAAAAAAATTGTGTGTTGTGTGAATCTTCTCCTTCTCTAAAATATTTCACACCTGATGATAAGATTGTTGATGAGTATAAACTTTATATTGAGTGTTCAACCAAACATAAAGAGGAAGCTCTTTCTAAACCTATTATGATGAAGTCACTTAGTGATGCTAGTATGCAAGAAGTTTTTGACATGGATGATTAATAGCTACAAATGGAGACATTTCAATATATTTAATAAATTTTCTAGGTTGAGGGTCAAGTTCATGACAAGGTGAATAAATAATCTTCCATGGAGGACAATGATCAAGATTGGATAAAATTTGTAAAGCTCCTTGATGAGCTAGAAGAACCTACAACTGAGAGGAAGCCCAATCTTGTTAAAATAACTATGGGAGAAAATAAGGTATGCCTTGTTGAATAATAATTTGAATTTTCCATTGTTAATAAAACTCACACCCTTGTGAAGGTATTTTTAGGCCTTCACATTCTACTAAAACATGGAAATAATCCTAGGTTGTGGGTAACCTAATCAATGGACTAAATCTCTAGATTATAAGGGTTAGCTCCCTTTGGTGTATCAATTAAGACCTTTAATTTTCACTAAAAACTATTGGGGAAATGGGGAAAATAAACTTTAAGCAAAATCCTATCTAATGATGGTGATACACCTAAATTTTGAGTTGATCTACTCAATCTGAGATTCTAAAAACACTGATCTAGACAAGAAAAAGGTTAAACTTTTAAATCCAATTGACCAATATGCATAATTATTTCATGAGAAGGATTTATCTAGTGATTAAAGATTTAGGGAATTGATGGAATGGGTCTAATTTAATGAACTAATAACCCACTTGCATCTACTAAAATTTCCGCGAAGAGACATCAAACATAGAACATGACTTGCATAATCTGATCAACTAGTAACTAGGTAAGAATCAAGACTTGGAAAAGAATAAAAATTCTATCACATGTGTAAATCATTGACATAAATACATTATACCAATAGCTGTAAAATTAAAACAATCCTTATATTAATCTAAAAAAGGTTACAACTCAATCTTTGGTAGAATTTTTGGTCTTGCCAAAAGAGGGATACAAATCAAGGCTGAAAAGTCAACTTATATAGAAAAAGACATAATAGCTAAGAATTTGGCACTAAAAATAGAATAAGAGGTCAAATAAATCCAAATTATGTTATTTTATCATTCAAATAAAATCTATTTTTGTCTTATGCCTTGCATGAAAGATCTTTGGCATTGAAAATGGATGGTGGGCCCAAGCTTGAGACTAATCTGCCCATGCATGAAATCTATGACAAATTTAGATGTCTTAACTCAATATTGAACCAATTTGAAGCTAAGTTGGAATGTTAGAATGTCCTTTATTACATGTAAAGCATGAGTGGATGTGGCACTTGATAAACAGTCCACTAGAACTCAAGACTAGTCAACCCCCAATGAACATTTCCTTGCATGAAAACTAGACCACACCTAAAATGGAAAACTCCACTTGAACTACAAAAATGTTTGAAAGGATAAAATTAATGAGAAAAAAATAGTGCATGCATAAATTTTTTTTTAATTTCTCCAACATTAATCTCCTTGAGTTCTTCATGCAAATGAGTCTCCATTTTAGAACTGAAAGAGTCATGTTTAAAATAGCTACATGTCTTGGATGTGTCTAATCCTATTTATGGGCCACTTTTCATGCTCTACATATATACTATATAATTCATTAATATATTTATTGGGTATTTAAATCCCTTACATTCTATAGTTCTTTGTCTCTATTTATTTCCTATGATCAATTTGTTGGGCTCTTCTTTTTGCCTCTAGATTTGTTTATTTCTATGGACTTTTGTTTGAGACTTTTATTTATAAAGGAAATCCTTCCTTGAGCTTATGTCTTTGTCATTTTCCTATGGACAAAATGTCCACAAGAATTGTCTCTTCATCCTTTCCATTTCCTTTAGACAAAAAGTCTGAAGCAATTATTCTCTTTGACCTCTTTTCAAGTGACTTATCCTTCGAAAATCCTTCAAGCATTTGTCTATTTCAATTCCTTCAGACAAAAAGTCTAAAGGAATTAGTACTTTCTATATTTTCTCTCTTTCAAGATTTGGCTTAGGGCACTTTACAATAAAATTGACCCTTTAGCTTTTGTAAAGTGACCCTTTGAATTTTTAGATCTTCCCTTTGAGCTTTTTGGCATGCCCTTCAAAAAAATTGACAAGCCCTTTGGATTTTTTCAAGAACCCTTTGGCATTTTGTAAAGGACTTTTCTTTTGTTCATTTCCTTGTCATTGTTTCATGTGGGTAAATCTTTTGAAATAATTCTTTTATAAATTTTTTTTGAAATAAGTCTTTCAGACTTGTCTATCTCCTTTAGACTTTTGTGTATGGACCTTTATTTTAGACAATTTATCTAAAAGAATTCTTTGTAGAAAAATTATGCACTTTGCTTTATGACACGTCCTTCAGCGTATTGAAATGCACCCTTCCAAAAGGAAAGAACCCCTCAAAACTTTGAAAATAGTCCATCTCTTTAGTAATTGACCCTTCAAATTTTTTTTCAAGGGTCCTTTGACTTATTGTAAAGTCCACCTACCCTTTAGAACTTTGAAATGTCCCTTCGGGATTTTTCAAAGTGTCCCTTCAGTGTTTCTCCAAGTGACCCTTTGAGATTTTGAAACAATCCCTTAGGTAAAATGAATTGGTCCTCTTTATCTCTAAAAATTCCCTTTTTTGAAGGGAAGGAACCCTTTAGAATTCTAAAAATGGACATTTTAACTGAAAGAATATCCCTCAAAATTTTATCAATTTCCCTTAAGGATTTTGTAAAGAACCTTCCTAAAGGGAAAGAACCATTTAGGAAACCTATAAAGGACCCTTCTTGTAAAGCTTAAAATTCTCTGTAGAATTTGCTCCTTTTAACTACTCTAGTCAACATTTGTTCTTTCCTACAAAGAACAAGACAAGTGAAAGAAAACCCCCTAAATCACCTAGACAACCTCAAGGTCTGTTAACCATGGATTTTCAAAGATTTTTTAGCAAGGGTGGAAATTTGACCTATAAGGTCAAAATTGTCAACATTTTGGTGACTCAGGTGGGAAGCATGCCTACTATTCTTGGAGAACCTAGCCATATACATGAGTTTTGCATTCACATAAAAATGATAGGTTTGATCCATGACTGCAAACTTTATTTTGGCATGAGATAACCTTCATCCTTCAAAATATAAGGGAAACACACAAAGTAGGGAAACTTAACTAAGTAAAGCAAATGTGAAAATAAGCACTTATTTGGAATAAAATAGAATGAAACTATTATTCTTGAACAACACTTGGAGGAAAACAAAATAAACTATGTACAAAGAATTTTTCTCTTCAATAGCAATGTTTTAGATGTATCTCATTAACTAGGATTGGAAGCTCCTAACCATCCATCTTTGCAAGTTGGAAAGCATTATGGAATTTGTAACTAGAGATTGTGTATGGACCACTCCAAAGGAATCAAACTTTTTATTCCATCTAGGCTTATATCTATCCTCATCCCACTTGAAGACCAAATCTTCTTCTTTGAAACTTTGTGAAGAAGCTCCCTTATAAAAAGCTCTCTTCACTTGTGCTTGATGAATCTCCATGGCTAGCATAGACTAATTTCTTATCTCTTCTAACTTCATATGCTTAGCATACATAATTTCCATAGGCTCATTCTCCAACAACTCAAGTTGATGTATTAGTTCCAAAGCAATAAATTTAAGAGAAATGGGTAACCTTGCTTCCTTACCATATACCAGTTTGTAAGAAGAGTTGGATATTGAACTCTTTTAGGTGATCCTATCAACCCATAGATCTTTCTTCAACTTGAGATGCCATGATGTCTGGTTATTTTCAATAATCCTTCTTATGATCCTCAATAGGTTCTTATTCATAGATTCGGCAAGGCCATTACCTTATGGATAATAGTTTGATGAAGTGCTAAGATAAATCCCATGTTGGATAGCACATTGGTTAATCTTAGTTCCCACAAAATCTATTGCATTATCAAAAATAATAATTTAAGGAACTCCAAATCTAGTAAGCAAACCTTCATAGAAATCTAGAACATTGGTTTTATTTACTTCTTTCAATTCCACTACTTCTGTCTAATGTGTGAATTAATCCATAGTAGTTAGAATACATTTATGTCCTAAACTTGGAGGAGGATTTATGAGATCAATAAAGTCCACACCCCATTGGATAAAGGTCTAATACACCATAATTGGTTAAAGAGGTAAGGCTGTAAGTTTCACTTTTCTTACAAACATCTCATAATGTTTGTACTTTCTAACCCATTCATGGCAATCACCATGTCCATCATGGAATTATTCAAGAAATTTTTGAGTTTGTCTTGGTTCTACATATCTTAGCAGCATGCCATTGATATCTTTCTTAAACAAAACACCATCAATAAGCAAAAATGGAATTGATTGCAATCTAAAATATCTTCTTTTTGAAGCACTTATATGAGAGGGATAAATACCATCCTGGGGATAGCTTACCAAGTCATGAAACTAGATAGAAGGTGAGGGATGACTAGCTGTAACGTCTTCATCATTTGACACCACAATAGCATCATTAGTCTCTTACAAGTCTTGAGCTAAATTCTCATAACATCCTTTGTATCTAACTATATTTGTTACCTTAATTTCCACATCATATTCCATTACCTTGGTTATCCAACCAGATCTCTTCCCATTTATATCTTTGTTCAAAAAGAACTCTTTGATGCTTATATGAGAAACCATTAGGTGTATATTATTTTTAGATAATAGGTATATAAACTTTTTAAGATAGTTTATAATTTAAAGTACATGTTTTTCAACAAAAAAAATAACTTGTTTCATATTCTTCCAAGCCTTGACTAAAGAAAGCTATTGGCTGCTCCAAAGCCTCATGATTTTGTTGTATAAGAATGCTTGAAATGGTGTCCATATTAGCATATGTATATAAATTAAAATATTTTGTGAAATTAGGATTTATAAGTGTATGAGCACTAGCTATGGCCTTCTTAATATCTTCAAAACCTTTTACTCCTTCTTTGGACTAGCTAAAGCTCTGACTATTATTGATCATGGCTATAAGTGGCTTAGCTAAAATGGTAAAATCTAAAATATACCTCCTCATGAAGTTGATCTTCCCAAATAATCTTTGCATAGCCTTTTTGTGCTTAGGTAATGAGAGTAAAATAATGGAGTCTATCCTTTTAGAATTTATGCTTAAGCTATTCTTTAAAACAACATGTCCAAAAATCTTACCTTCATGAACCAAGAAGACACACTTTTTGGGATTTAGAGATAATCCAGATTGCCTACACCTTTCAAACACTTTATTGAGATGAACCATGTGATCACCTACATTATTTGAATACACTATTATATCATCCAAATAAACAAGTAAAAACTTATTAATAAGGCCTTGGAATGCCATATCCATGGTTTTATAAAATGTTGCTCTAGCATTATATAAACCAAATGACATCTTTCTATATGCAAACATTTTTTACTTGGTTATGAAGGTTGTCTTAAATTGGTCTTCTTTCTTGACCAAAATCTGATTGTAGCCACTATATCCATCTAGCAAAGAAAACCTCTCAGACTTGTAACCAATTGTAAAATTTGTTCCATTGATGGAAATGGATAATGATCTTTAAGTGAAGACCTATTAAAATCATGGAAGTCAACACATAATCAAATCTCACCATTCTTATTTCATACCAGAATAAGGTTCACCACCTAAGTTGAGTGCTTGGTTGGAAATATAATATCTGAATCTATGAGCTTGTAAAGCTCAACTCTCATCAAAAGCTCAAGCTTAGGATTGATGGGCCTTTGTCTTTGTCTCACTGATTTAGTTTCAACCTCTAACTCAATGGTGTGTTGAGAAAAACTTAGATCAAATCCCTTGAGATTAGTATACTACCATGCAAATATATCAGCAAAACTTGTGCATAACTCAATTAAAGCTTCTTTTTGTAAAGGAGTACATACCTTACCCAACTTCAAAATCTTACCAGCTACAATCTCTACATTGGCATAGTGTTCTTCTTTTGTTGACAAGGATGACTTATCCTTCCTTAAATCATCATCACCACTAAAAATATTCTCAAGTGCGACCAATCCCTTGGGAAACTTATTTGTTTTCAGTTTCACAATCTGATCACCATACTACTGCAGGTGCTTTGATTGGTTTCTTGAAGAAAACTTAGCCTCTTCTTGTAAGAATCTCATGATATAATTTTTATCTTCAAAAACCTACCAATTCTTATGATTATCTAGAATAGAATGCCTTACAACCACCTTTATGTGTGATTTAATTTTATCACTATTTATATTATCTAAAATATTAAATTTTTACCCAATGGTAGCCAACCTATCTGCATGTTTATTTTCATATTTTGGGATTGCCTGAATGTCAAAATCTTGGAAATATTCATGTAAATCCAATATTATATGATTTTAAGGTTTAAGAAATAAATTTTTACATACATTAAAACCTCTTACTTGGTGGACTACAAGCTCACTATCACCAAACATTTGCAAAGAATTGACTTTCATCTTCTTAGCCCACTACAAACTGTGAACTAGTGCTTCATACTCAGCAACATTGTTTGAACAACCAAACTAAAATTTAATAGAAGATAAATACATTTAATTTTTTGGAGAAATAAACATAATTATATCTCTCATTCCATTCTTATTCCTTAATCCATCAAAGTACAATTATCATAGACCTTCACTAGACTCATCATCCTTAACCATGGTTGGAATTGGTGAATCATTATCATGAAGTTAATACACACCAAGTCCTTCTTATTAAATTAGCTTATAAGGATCATTCTCATTCAAAATGTAATCCCACTCATCAAGAAATAAATTTGGAACTTCATCCAAAGGTGATCCATTTTTTACTTCACTAGTTTCTAGCACATCATCTGAGATTATACAGTTAGTGTTCACAACATTTGGCATATATGGATCCATATGAAAATGTGTAATAGGTTTAAAATGAATAATTAACTTGGTAACATACCTGGTTATAAAAATTAAATAAGTCTAATTATCTGATAAATATCCCTTAATCTTTGAGGAGAAGTCCCTTGAAAGACACATAGCAAAGTAAGGAACAAGTCTATCACAATAACATCTTGCTGAATAGTAACATTAGAACAAGCATGTAATTTCAAATTCAGATATTTGATAATGCCTACCATATTTTTTGGTGACCCATCCAACTACAATACCCCTTTATTATTTGGCTCATAAACAAGGATGAGCTTGTCTGTAATCTATTTAGGCATGACTATACTACTAGCTCCACTATCCACCATACAATTATGAACTAAAGTATCACCTACTATCAAATAAAGGTAATATGGAGGAGTTTTATTTGATTTTACCTTTTTTTTTTCCACCTTTACCATATTATTTAATTTTTTTACCTATTTTTTAGTTAGCTGATCTAAATTAGTTAAGACAATACCTTCTTTCTCAACTAGTTTTGAAGACAATTCTAGAGCTGAAAGCTCTTAAATGAGCTTATCCTTTTATCCTAGAATGGAAAGATAATCCCACATACTAATGTTGATATTAGATTTATTCATCTTATCCAATATACTAAAATTATATCCACTAACCTTTGGTTGCACTTTTTGAAGCACTAGCTACTCATGAACTAGAGGTATTCATTGAATTTTACTAACCTCTATATTCTTATTTTTTTGAGTTATAGGGGCAACAAGTTGTTATTTTGTACTCCTAAAAACAACATGAGGAGTAATAAAATCATTTTTCACCTCCTATATCTCATCATTAGCTCTTATTTTATCTCTAGTTATAGCTATAACTTGACCACTTGTATTGTTAGTTTCAACACCTTGAGTAAAACCAATATGATCATCCTCTTGCAAATTTATGTTACTAATATGTACTTGTCCTTAAACTTGTTGAATATCTCCTTATGATTCCAAACTTATATCTTGGTATTGACCTCCTTGAAAATAAAACTCTTCATGTGTCATTTGAAGCATAGTGATGTTTTGTGATACCAAGGCTTAGTTTTGAGCATCAATGAGATTTGAGGACTGCCAACCTGAATACTACATCATGTTGTGTTGAGGTGGGGTGGGAAAAATGGCCTTTGAAGTGGAAGGAGCATTAAGATCAAGGGAAACACATGACTTATCTAGAGTTATGGCTCCTTGTGTTTGATAAGGTGGTCTAATCTCTTTGAAACCTTGATAAGGAGGCCTATGATCTTTGAAGGGCTGATAGGTGGTTTGATTTTGTTGTTAATAGGGCTTATTAGACTAATATTGTTGCCTTTTGATCTATACTATTTCATTCCCAAAAGACTGTATCAAGATTTTCAACTCTCTTATCTCACTATTTTGGCTAGTAAGGGCTGCACTTTGAGCTTGAGGTGTTGAAATAAGAGCTAAGGATGGAATTTGAGGAATTTGAGGGGCTGGTGTAGAATTTTTTTTGTAAATATAGGCCTTGGAGATATTTTAAAAAGCTTACTATCTTATATCAAACTATTCTCTACTCTAATTGTAACCTCATAAGCATTTGGCAAGGTAGTACCACCCATTGACTATATCATCACACTAATGTCAAAATTAAGGGATTTAAATAGTACAAAAATGCATATTCAAGAGATGGCCTTATCAACATAGGTATTTTGGTCCATTTATTTTGGAATATAAGGTTAAAATCATACATGAACTCATGAGGAGCTCTGTTTGTGGTGGTTAATTACTTAACTAAAGATAGGTGATTAGATTTGTCCTCAAATTTCTTGACTAGGCTACACCTAATTCATCCCAGGTAGAAATGGAGTTTAGTGGGAGATTTCTATACCATTACAATTCTTTTCCTTTGAATAAAGTAGTAAGCAATCTGATAGCAACATTATTTTCAATAACATTATGAACTAAATAAAGATTAGCCACATCTTGGATATGCTCAATAGGGGTTGTTTGATTTTCTCTTGAGAAGAATGGGATACTCTTGAGGGCAGACACTGAAATGTCATCAAACTAGGCTAAATTTAGTGGGTTACCTCTATTAAATGGAGCAAACACCTAGTTCTTGATGGCCATTTGGGTGGTGGAGTTTGTAGTGATTAGAACAATAGGATGACCAGGAGACAAATATTACTTTTAAAGATATGGTTTTACCCTCTTAAATATTGATCTCCTATATGATATAAATATAGACACCAAAATTATGTCGACCACCCCTTAGTCCCCTTCTAACCACTTACACACTTTATTAATTTAAAATAAATTACTTATTTTAAATTAATGACATCACCCTAGACATCTCACCTTAGACACCTCACCCTAAGACCATTTCCTACCCTATGACTCACCCCTATGACTAAGTCCTTCATATCATAACTACCTAAGACCTATTCCAACTCTCTAACTAACTCTCGTGCTTAATAAACCCACCTTTTGACCATTCTCCAATGGTAGAAGCACTTGGTGGATGGAGAAATGGACCAAACAGCCCTTTTACTCATTCTCTAGCCATCGACATCAGTCAACTGTCAGCCGACATTGACAAGATGGCCAATGTCAGTTACATAAACCAACTTCTAACATTGAGTTAGTCTCTCTTCTCGATCCCCTGGCTCTAATCGAATCTCTCTGAGAAATCTCTCTCTCTCTTGCTCTCTCCCTCGAACTCTTAGATGTGGATGTGCACTCTCTGAGACCAAGCATCAGACTTTGACTAACGCTCTCTAGGCTATAGAAACTCTATAGAAATCACTCTAGACATTAGATTGGAAACATTGCATGAGGTCTTCGACATCAGCCACAAGGAGAACAAGTGTTCTACACCTCTGGTTCTCCACTAAGTAAAGCTAAGTATTCTTTTGTCTCCATTTCAGTATTTAGAATAACTTGGTAATTAGTTTCTATTTACTATTTCTAAATACCATCAACCAGAGCTGACTTTCTTCTTGGAGAGGCTAAAAATCCTTCCTCCTATTCTTATCCCCATCTCACACCTACCCTCTACCTGACTCCTTCTCAGACCCTATTCACTGTCTTGCAACCCTACACAAATCGTTAAGCTTGCAGATCCTTCAATCGACCACAGACATACCCTAAAACCTGTCTAAGGCCCATTGCCCCTATCGACATCGACAGTATAACTAACATCGGCATATTTACCAACCGATGCCGGTAGGACTACAAGCATCAGTGACTGTGACAGATCGACTACAGAATACAGGTACACATTATCTCTATTTCTCTTTTTTAGTCTTTCACCATTTCTTTTCATATAATAATCTTTTTGTCAAATAGTGGATTGTTATCCCTTGAGGTAACTTTTACGCTTCCAGGACCGAGTATATCGCTTGGCAGTCCACCATATATCTCTCTAACATTTTTTGTGTTTGAGTATTTTTTTTATCTATAGGTGTCTTCCTCCATAGCCAAAGAGGAGCTCCTACAATGTCTAGATACGGTGCGCAACTTAATCTGGGTAACGTACAAACCCTTGACCCTTTATCTTTAGTTTCTTCTTCTTCAGAATGTAAATAGCAAAAACGTAGAGAAACATTCTGGCACACCCGATGGGACCCTATATTTTTCCTTGGGTTCATTTCTTCTAAAAATCAAACTTTCATATAGGTGCATTAGGGAAATATTCTCTTCTTGCATCCTTCTTCTATCTCTTTATTTCAAAAAGACACCATTAGCACAAGTTAAAAAGAAGCTCTTTCTTTTTCTTCTTGTCATCTCTTCCCTGCATTTTAGAGTAGTGAAAATTCATACTCAACTTTTTCTCCACTTGTTTGCATCTGAACAAAACATTTCAATTTGGGTTAAAAATTGTTGCATTTCATTCCTACTTGAATGCATATTTAGCCCTCTCATCTAGTAATTAAAAACACATTATGAATAAATCGTAGTGCACATATGTTACACAACCAGACCATAAGCACAATCAAATCAAACATTTAAACATACTTGAGACAAGGACTAACTAAGATTTCATCACCTAGCAGATACCTTACCCTTCTCAGCGATCCTACTTGGATTTCACCACCAAGAGGAGGACCCACTCTATTCTCTGATAGAGTATAAACTATAGGCAAAGTATATATTGGCTAAGTGGCCCAGCTCAGCTCTGGGTTCCTGAAGTGAAGGGAGCAAGCCCCTAGCACCAAGCCACGTATGGAACCTAACATAGATTTTTGAGCATCAAAACATAACCCAAAACCAACCATAGATTTCCTCTTTAAGACCCATTCTAAAAGCCCAATTCCCAAACACATTCTTCTAAGGCATAAACCACCACATCTCTAAAATTTATTCTTAGGAATTTAACATTTTAGAGGTTGCTTGTTGTCATCTATTTTTTTGTTTTTATCTAATTTTTTTGAGCTGGTAAGGATGCAGTATTCTGAGCTCCAAAAACAACTCAGAACTTTCTTTTTCTTCTAAAAACTTTTAGTTTTTTGAGTTTTTGGAAAAACACAGTAATCAACCTCAATTTTTTCACCGACATTGGTCACTTATTTTACCAACCTCAGTTTTCCCACTGACATCGGCAACATATCTTCACCAACATCAATTTTTCCACCAAAGTCAGTCACTATCATCAAATTTGCTTTCAAAACAACAAGTTTAAAACCTGACTTTCTTGCTGTCCAACATACATTCTAGTTTTTTGAAATTGAAATACATAGTTTCTAGAACCTAAACCCTTTCATCGTGAATGGTTTTGACACATAGTCAAGCCAAATCTCTTGTTGACCATGCAAGGCAATAGCTGCTTCCACCTTCACCTTCTATACCAAGTCACCAAATGGAGCATACTTCAGATACTGAACATACTCCAATTCAGCCTACCCCCGATCAACCTCCAATTATTCTCGAAGGAGATCAAAACTTTGAGAGATTCCTTAACCATAATGTTAAGGCTCTCCAACACTATCTCGCAAGAAGCCAAATGTGAGACCCTTCAAGTAACCCAATTAATGGGATGCCAACTTCCTTGGTTAAAGCAACAATGGTATCAACAGCATTCGCTACCCAACCTATGACCACTCAGGCCACTACTTCAACTATTAACCCAACCAAGGCCAATCTTCAAGATTTGGCCTCTCCTTCTATTTTTGGACCTACCTCCATTGGGGTTTCTGTACCCCCTCAACCATAAACAATTCAACCAAGTTTGACACCTTTCTAGAACTTGATTGTCTCTATCCACCCACTCTTACACCCATAAATACAAGAGTAATCACCTATCCTCTAACTAGTGTAGCCACCATCCAATCACCTTTGGCGGCATCTAGTCAAGTTGTGCCCTCCAACTTTATGGCACAGCCCCCTTGGCCTTAACATCAGTCCCTATAATGAACTACCAATATGTTATGCCTATAAAAACACAACCAAGTAAATCATACACCCCTCCCAATGCCTTCCAGGTGCCCTATAACTTAGGGGGTGTTCCACCTATTAATCCATCAATCAATCTAATAAAAATGTTGATGGATAAGATATCTAACCTTGAGACATCCATTTTCTATTCAAGCAATGTTCTTTCATATGAACAAATCTATAATGAACCCATCCACCCTTCAATCCCTATTTGACCATATCCTAGCCAGTGGGAACTCCCTAAATTTACTCATTTTCATAGTAAAGAGGACCCACAACAACATCTATGAGCGTTTAGACATGTTTGCTACCTTATAGCACACAATGATGCATTATTACTTTGCACATTTCCCATGTCACTTTCCAGTGCTGCCCTTGATTGGTATAGTTCTATTACCAATCATTCTCTTTTTACCTTCACTCAACTAGCTCAACTGTTCCTTGACCATTTCTTAATTAACATCACCAAGAAGGTCTCCATCACAGACCTATATTCTATTAAATAATTCGATGACGAGTCAATAGCTGACTTCATTTCCCATTGGAGAGGTTTGATCAACCAACTCTCCTTTTCATTACCTCAACCAGAGCTCATTGAGCTCTTTTCAAGAGCATGTGCCAAGCACATCTCATCTACTTTGCAGGTTCAAACTTTTTGCACATTTGACAAAGCTTTCACCATGGCCCAAAAGCTTGAACTCCATGTTGTCGAAGAAGATAAGGTCAAACTGCATAGTAAAAATACCAACACAAAATCCAATGACCCTTCTTCCAGACCTTTTTCTTCCTAATCCAAGTCTAAGGGATTAGCAAATGTTGTGGTACTTAGATTATCATCCTCTACCATAACTAACCAACCTCAGCCCTCCACATTAGAATATATCACAAGACAATTCCAATAATGATACATACAGCATCAATACACTCTAATAGGAGAGTCATACACTTTCGTGTTGGATAAAGTAGTCAAACAGGGGGTCCTCAATCTCCCTCAAATCTGACCACCCTAATTTGACCTCTCAAAAGCCATCCCTACATGGTATAGGGAAAACAACTTTTGTAACTATCATTGTGTCAAAGGTCATGATAGACAATTTTAAAACCTTTAAAAACATCATTCAAGACATGTTAGACAAGGGGGATCTTGTTTTGGATAACCCAAATGCGCTGGCTAATAAAAACATGGATGTCTTTAGACAACCATTTCCTAACCAGCCCCCCAGTCAGAATAACATTTAGACCATAGTCGATGACTTTCAAGAGTGTAACATACGCATGATCGACATGGTTTCTAACCAACCTCTCCCATAGTCTGAAGAGGTTAGTCAACCTATTTCTCCACCATAGGTAAAAGAGCCTTCTTCTCCTATTTGTCTGCCACAAGTAGAAGAGCATTCTTCTCCTATTTGTCTATCACAGGTAGAAGAGCCTTCTTCTCCTATTTATCCATCACAGGTAGAAGAGCCTTCTTCTCCTATTTGTCCATCACAGGTAGAAGAGCCTTCTTCTCTTATTTATCCTCCACTGATGGAGGATAGTTTTCCATCCACCCACCTTTCACATGAAGGAGAGTCTACTTTGACCTTTCCCATATTAGAAGATGCTTTGACGATACCAACACCACTAGCCCTACCCTCATTCTTCCTATTACCAATGGAGGATCATACTTTTCCCATTCCTCAACCACACACAGAAGGCATGATTATCCTTGTGCTCTATCCTCTCAAAGAGCCACATTCTCCAATTCCTTCTCCACTAAGAGAAGAACTTGCCACCTCACCCACTTCGACTAAAGAAGATCAGGTGATAGTTTTCTCTTGCCTTTGGCCTGGGATCATTGCATCTAACATGTTTTTGCTCTCACAATCACCTAAATCCTCTAAAATACCAATTTCAAGACCTTGCATGACATCACCTAAACCCTTCTCTGTTAGGGTGTGGAGCTAAAAGCTTCACCAAGGAGCACACTATGATAGTTTCAGGTCTACACAGACACCGGCGTCGGTCAAGAGTGACCGACGTCGGTCAAGTGTAGTTATAGAGACACCGACGTCGGCAGTGGGTTTGCCGATGGCGGTCACAGGCAAGCAGCAGGAACCGACGTCGATTACCTGTGCGTCTAGAAAGCTATTTCCAATGATAGAAGCGAGTGTTTGCATGATGAGTTTAAGTTGTAGTCTTAAGCTCGCGTCTCTATTATTATCAATATTATTTTTAGAGCCCTTGTTCAAGAGGCTTAACTGCTTGTTATAAGTGCATGCTCAAGTTTCCTAATTCTATATGTAGAATTAGATCTTCTTAGCTTTGTGTGAATTATTGTAGAATTGGTATGTTGAAGAATAGTACAAAATTGAATCAATCCAGGTTTGTTGGAGTTGATTATTCTTGAGAGAGAGAGCTCTTGAGGAATAGAGATCTAGTGAGAGATCTATACATCTAGGAGAGGTGTGGAAGAAAGAAGTTTCTTCAATTGTATTCCTTTTGTAAAGAGTTTGTTAATACATGTTTTCAGGGTGGTTTCTTGTATCTCGTGTTCTTGATGTTTATCATTCTAGTTACTTGTCTATCTAATTTAATTCCACATTTATTGCTTTCACAAGTGTAATCTATTGTTGGTTGATCCCCAACAAGTGGTATCAGAGCTCAGGTTCACTAACAGGTGGTTCAAATCTGTATAGTGCATATTGATTATAGGTTCTCACAGGGGTTTCTGCAGGGATTTTTGTTTGAGTGGGAGAAGCAATGGCAGATGAAAGTAAACTAAGAATGGAAAAGTTTAATGGCAAAAATTACCAACATTGGAGAATGCAGATAGAGGATTATCTGTATCAGAAAGATCTCTACTTACCATTAGGTGGTGTTGTAAAGAAGCCCAAAGACATGGAGGATGAAGAATGGGAAGTTCTTGATAGAAAGGCTCTGGCGTCTATAAGACTGAGTCTAGCATCCACTGTGATATCTAATTTATCACAGGCAAAGTCTATGGTAGAGTTGATGACTACGTTAGCAAATTTGTATGAAAAACCCTCAGCTTCTAATAAGGTATATCTTATGAAGCAGTTATTTAATTTGCATATGAATGAAGGTGGATCTGTTTCTACTCATCTAAATGATTTCAATGAAATTGTGAATCAATTAAGTTCAGTCAATATAGTGTTTGATGATGAAATATAAGCTCTTTTAATATTATGTTCTTTGCCTGAAAGCTGGCATGGCTTAGTAATGGCAGTAAGTAATACTACATCTGCATCAAATATTTTGAAAGTAGAGGATGTTGTTAGTGTTATCTTGAATGAGGAAATACGCAAGAAAAGCACAGAAGAGACATCTGGGAATGCTTTAAGTTTTGAGA
The DNA here is from genome assembly GCA_037957365.1 of Torreya grandis. Classification (NCBI taxonomy): domain Eukaryota; kingdom Viridiplantae; phylum Streptophyta; class Pinopsida; order Cupressales; family Taxaceae; genus Torreya; species Torreya grandis. The sequence goes on along the minus strand of JARHVA010000536.1, from coordinate 2,332,841 downwards.
GCAGGGGGAGGCAGAAAGAGAAGAGCAAGAAAGGCATATCAAGATCCAAATCTAAGGGGAAAGGCAGATCTAAATCTAGAAATGGCAGAAGGCCACAATGCTGGAATTGTGGAAAGATGGGGCACATAAGTAGAGATTGTTGGTCGAAGCCTGAGGACAATCAGCACGAAGGAAAGGAAGAAGCCAAGGTTGTAGGTATTGCACAAGATGCTTTAATTTTCTCTCTGCATAATAATATAGAATCTTGGGTGTTAGATTCTGGTGCATCTTTTCATGCTACCCCTAACAGGGAATATTTTAGTGACTATATCCATGGAGATTTTGGAATAGTGTATCTAGGGGATGATGAGCCCTGTAAAATAATTGGCAAAGGTAAAGTGTAGCTGAAGATGTAGAATAGCAACACATGGGTGTTGAGAGATGTGATGCATGTTCCTAACTTGAAGAGAAATTTGATTTCTGTAGGAAATTTAGGGGATGAGGGTTGTATGGTAACTCTCACAGCAGAATCTTGGAAGGTGACCAAGGGTGCACTTGTTATGGCTAGAGGTAAGAGAGAAGGTACTCTCTATTTGTGTAATTGTGTTACTAACAAATCTCCTTCCATATTATCTACTTCAGATGTGGATGCTAAATTGTGGAACTCAAGGCTTGGCCACATGAGTGAGAAGGGGATGTCAATTCTTAAGTCCAAAGGTATGCTTTCAGATTTAAAAGGCATATATCTAGAGTTTTGTGAGCACTGTGTATTTGGAAAATAGAAAAGGGTTAGTTTTCTCAAGACTGGGTCTACTAAGAAGAGGCATAAGTTATAGCTTGTTCACACAGACGTGTGGGAACCGGCTCAGGTTGCTTCCATTGGAGGATCACAGTACTATGTATCTTTCATAGATGATGCTACAAGGAAGGTATGGATCTATTATATAGGAGAAAATCTGATGTATTTGAGAATTTTAAGATTTGGAAAGCTATGGTTGAGAATAAAATAGGTAAAAGATTGAAGTGCCTGAGATCTGACAATGGCGGTGAGTTCTGCAGTAATAAGTTCAGAGATTATTGTTATATGCATGGAATCCACAGGCAAAGGATGGTTCCAAGGACACCTCAGTAGAATGGAATTGCTAAGAGGATGAACAGGACAATAATAGAGCGTGCAAGATGTATGAGATTGCATGCCGATTTGCCCTTACAGTTTTGGGCACAAGCTGTTGACACTGCAGTATACCTGATTAACAGAGGACCCTCTATAGCTCTAGATGGTGGTATTCCAGAAGAGGCTTGGACAGGTAAAAAGGTAGATCTCTCATATCTCAAAGTTTTTGGTTGTGAAGCCTTTGTGCACATAGATAAATAAAATAAAAAGAAGCTTGATGCTAAGTCTATGAGGTGCACGTTTATTGGCTATGGCTCAGATGATTTTGGTTACAAATTGTGGAATCTAGAAACTAACAAGGTAATTAGGAGTCGTGATGTTGTTTTCAATGAAAGAGTGATGTATTGTGATCAGCTAAGGAAGCTGAATCAATCTGATCAGAGCAATGGTGAATTGGATGAGGTAAAGGTCCAATATGAGATCGTGAGAAAAAGAAATAATCACTTGCAAGAAAACACAGAGACCGACGTCGGCAGGATAGGAACCGGCGTCGGCAGGACAGAAACCAGCGTCGGCCAGTAATAGGTCTAGAGGTGACCGAGGTCGGTCACTATTAGAGAATTTGGGTGGACAGCGTGTTATGAACGAGTCTTAGACACCCATCAGGAGGTCAAAAAGGGTGAGTAAGCCTCCAATTAGATATTCTCCTTCTTTATTTTATTTATTACTAACTGATGGTGGAGAACTAGAGAGTTTTGAAGAAGCAATACAAGTGGATTCTAAGAGTCAGTGGGAGCGTGGCATGGTTGAGGAGTTGGAGTCCTTAAGAGAGAACCAAACATGGGATTTGGTTGAATTGCCAGTAGGTAAGAGGACACTGAAGAACAGATGGACCTACAGGTTGAAAAAAGATGAGAATGGACAAATGAGATATAAGGCCAGATTGGTAGTAAAAGATTTGCATAAAAGCCAGGTATTGACTTTGGTGAGATTTTTTCTCCTGTTGTTAAAATGACTTCTATAAGGGTTGTATTGTCTTTGGTTGCTTTTGAGGATTTGCATCTTGAGCAGCTGGATGTTAAGACAGCGTCTCTTCATGGAGATTTGGATGAGGAAATATATATGGAATAGCCAGAAGGATTTGAGGTCAAAGGCAAGGAGAAGTTAGTGTGCAGATTGAAGAAAAGCTTGTATGGCCTCAAGCAAGCTCCTAGGCAATGGTATTTAAAATTTGACAGGTTTATGACTGAGCATGGCTATAGTAGGTGTCAATCTAACCATTGCATTTTTTTCAAGAGATTTGATAATGGTAGATATATTATTCTATTGTTGTATGTAGATGATATGCTGGTTGTAGGATCTCACATGCAGGATATCTCTGAGCTTAAAGTGAAATTAGCTCAAACGTTTGCTATAAAGGATTTGGGAGCAGCAACGAAAATCTTTGGTATGAGCATTAAGAGAGACAGGAAAAATCACAGGTTGATATTGTCTCAAGAAGATTATGTGGACAAGGTGTTGAAACAGTTCAATATGCAGGATGCTAAACCGATAAGCACACCTTTGGCCGGACATTTTAAGCTAAGTAAAGAAGAATGTCCTAATTCACATGATGAGGTAGAGTACATGAGTAAGGTTCCATATTCTTCTGCAGTAGGGAGTTTAATGTATGCAATGGTGTGTACTAGACTGGATATTGCCCAAGCAGTGGGAGTTGTAAGTAAGTATATGGCCAATCCAGGTAAGGAACATTGAAAAGCAGTTCAGTGGATCCTTAGATATCTGAGAGGAACCAGCAGTAGGCACTTGTGCTATGGAGGTTCAGATACTTCTCTACATGGTTATGTAGATTCAGATATGGTAGGGGATTTGGATGGCAGGAGGAGCACTACAAGTTATGTTTTCACTGTAGGTGGAACGGCGGTTAGTTAGATATCTAAGTTACAGAAGGTTGTTGCCTTGTCAACTACAGAAGTAGAGTATATTGCAGCCACATAGGCTAGCAAAGAGATGATATGGATGACACGGTTCATGGATGAGCTTGGTAGGGAGCATGAGAGTTGCAGATTGTATAGTGACAATCAGAGTGTAATCCATTTGGCTAAGAATTCAGCGTTTCATTCAAGAACAAAGCACATACAACTAAGGTATCACTTCATACGACAGGTATTGGAAGATGGTGAGTTGAAGCTGGAGAAGATCCATACATATAGGAATCCTGCTGATATGTTAACCAAGCCAGTTATAAAGGAGAAGTTGAATCTTCATTCAACTTCTGTTGGTCTTCATGATTGAGCTGAAGATGGAGGAGCTAGAAGATGTTGCTGTACAGGTACTGGTGCAGCTGTTTATCTCCAAGTGGGAGATTATTAGGGTGTGGAGCTAAAAGCTTCACCAAGGAGCACACTATGACAGTTTTAGGTCTACATAGACACTGGCATCAGTCAGGAGTGATCGACATCGGTCAGGTGCAGTTGCAGAGACACTGACGTCGGTAGTGGGTCAGCTGACGATGGTCACAGGCAAGCAGTAGGAACTAACGTCGGTTACCTGTGCGTCCAGAAAGCTATTTTCAAGGACAGAAGTGAGTGTTTGCATGATGAGTTTAAGTTGTAGTCTTAAGCTCACATCTCTATTATTAGCAATATTATTTTTAGAGCCCTTGTTCAAGAGGCTTAACTGCTTGTTGTAAGTGCATGCTCAAGTTTCCTAATTCTATATGTAGAATTAGATCTTCTTAGCTTTGTGTGAATTATTGTAGAATTGGTATGTTGAAGAACAGTACAGAATTGAATCAATCCAGGTTTGGTGGAGTTGATTGTTCTTGAGAGAAAGAGAGCTCTTGAGGAATAGAGATCTAGTGAGAGATCTATACATCTAGGAGAGGTGTGGAAGAAAGAAGTTTCTTTAATTGTATTCCTTTTGTAAAGAGTTTGTTAATACAAGTTTTTAGGGTGGTTTCTTGTATCTCATGTTCTTGTTGTTTATCATTCTAGTTACTTGTCTATCTAATTTAATTCCACATTTATTGCTTTCACAAGTGTAATCTATTGTTGGTTGATCCCCAACATTCTCTCGATTGGCAAAAAACTTAGGATTTCTCCATTCGAGGAACTTAAAACATGAGGTGTTATCGGAGCAACTTAAGTCTCCTTATCTTACACATCTCACTTCATCTTACACTACCAAGCCTTTTGTGACAAATCACCCCAAAGTCTCCGATGAGGATCAGGCTTCCACTTCCAAATCTCTAGAAGCTCAACCATCCACATCTGAACCCAAACCCTCACATGTGTCCACCATACCGAAATAGATTACATCTCTCGGTGTTCACCCTGTATTGAACCTCACTCACCCATAAATGAAGGTAGATTTGAACCTCGCCCCACATAATATTAGTCCTCGCACCAAACTAAAGAAGGCTACTAAATCATGTCAGAGAAATCCTCCCCCACCTTCACCATTACCCTCTATTTTGGGTCCACACCCTTCTACCTTAATAGGAGTGCTCCCAGCTCCAACACCTTACAAAGGCAAAATGCCTCCATTATTCCCTCTACCCATCAAACATATATTTCCTCCAAAAAATCCAACTCCTCTCAACATGAAAGTGCCATCTACGTGTGTGGTCACACCACCAAACAAAAAGATGGTATGAAAAACTCCTCCTACAACTCCTAAAATGAAGTTGTCAACCCCTACTATGATAAAGTGTGCAGACCCATTAACAGGTTCCTATGCTTTGTTATTATGCTAATTGTTGCAATCTTCTAGCATCATTCTCCCACCCCTTAAACCATACCAACCTCTTGGCCCAAAACCATCTTGGTTCGATGACACTAAAATCTATGCATATCATCGCACACCTAGACATGATACTGAGCGTTACTATTCTCTTAAAGGTGTCATTCGCCAACACTTGAAAAAGGACACCCTTTTCATTAAGGATCCTCTTGATCACCCTTTCAACAAACCACCGACACCATTCCATGCCTCTCAAACATCCTCACCTAAATTAGGATCTCAATGCAAGACTATGGTCCCTCTACCACCTTATCCCCCTTTATTCGAAATCAACACCATCAATGTGGCCACCAGCTCACAAACCAAGAAGGATAAAGGAAAAGAGAAGGTTTCTATCCCTTGGACATATCCATGCATCAAGCCTTCTCAACCACCAAAACCCAATATTTCTATCTTGGGCACATCGCAACCAACATCTTCAAACCCAATTCATGACCCCATGGTGAAACAACTCTGCCAAACCCCTATGAAGACATCTTTGTATGACCTAATACAAAAATCTCCACAACATCGTCAAACCTTGATCAAAGCTTTATAGGCAGTGAAAGTCCAACTTGGAGACCCCTAACCACGGACTGCTTTAGTCAAAACATTACCCACCATTGCCTCTGTCACCATTAGTAATTCTGAGATTCCAGAGTACAACCTAAAAAATCAAGATCTCACCCTCTCAAACTAAGCCTGTCACAAACACTTCATAGGTGCATCCTTGCATCACACTCCTTGTCAAAGAGGAGCTTCATCATCTTCTCTGTCTCATTTATCCAACCCATTGATTATCTGCAATAGGTGTCAAACATTGTCCCTATTAGAAGCAACTGGGGGAATTTGACTTTATACTGACTATCACAACCTCAACCAAGCATCGACCAAACCATGCCTACAACTAAAATCTGAAAGAGTGATATTTCAAAATTAGAGATCTTGTCCTTAAAGAAAACCAACACGTGACCAATATGAAAATAAGCAAATGAAGCAAGTTTGCTCCTAATTAGCTTGGACCTTATATCATAACACACAAGTATGGATCAGGGACTTATCATCTATCTTCTCTTAAAGGCCGACTAGAACTTGAGCCCCTTAATACCTTACATCGATGACCATTCTACTGTTAATCAAGTAATCATTCACTTGATGTTTAACTTGAGCTCGTCCCTTGAGCAATCCCTGTCATCCTCATTCCTATTCCTATCAACCCCTTTTCCCTTATAACAATTAGCTAACCCTTTTTCAATCATTAATGCTTTGTCCTAATAAAAGGGAAACCCCTAAACCTCTATAGTCTAGTCCATGACTAAAACTTCAGTCAACAACACCATAAAATTGGGATGCCTAACAAAAGGTCATAAATTATAAATGTAGACTACTCCCTTGAAGGATAGCTGCATAATTGCTATAATTACTAGACTGCTCCCTTGAAGGACAGCTATTTAAAGACATCAACACATACAAAGCAAACTATAGACCATTCCCTTGAAGGATGGCTATGCCCAATTTTTTCTATAAACACAGCACTATATGACCACAAATCAAGACAAAACATCCCCAAGTGGACTTCCCGCATTGATCAGTCTACCAAAAAAAATTTTGACTGACAAATTATTAAGTCATGGACTTGTCTATAGTCATTCTCAAGGTCACCTATAAAAGGGGCAAAGCTATCCCTACTAAAAAGGGGTTATGCTATCCTCACATATCACATAATCAAACATATTATCCCAACATACTCAAGGGATTTTGAGCTCACTTAATGTCAAGTGATTTGAATATTTCTCTAACATAAAACAATGGTTAACGATGTAATGCATGAATGGGGTTTTTGTTTGCAAAAACCCTATCTATGCTATCACTATGGTCCTTGTCAATGAAAGAGCAAAATGCCTTTCACTTCTTACACACCTTCATCACATGCCAACACAACCAAAACATTTTCTAACCAAACCAAACCAAACCAAACCAGAACATTTTCTAAACCACTAACATAACCTCATGATTTATTTAATGCAAATACCTATTTGTATTTTGTAAATTATCATAGCCTACTTACATTCGTTTCTATGGAAAACAATACACATGGAAACTATCAACCAAACACAATTTATGTCAAGCATATACCATCACCAATATGGAAACTTGTTGAAGCATAAATAAACTCATTTCATTTTTAGCATACATCCATCACTAATATGGAAAAATGCTAGGGATGAAAAACCATATAACCAATGTTATAGAATACACCATCACACAATATGGAAAAGGCTATAACATCATTATTCATTTCATTTTTAGCATACACCATCACTAATATGGAAAATTGCTAGGGATGAAAAACCACATCACCAATGTTACAGAATACACCATCACACAATATGGAAAAGGTTGTAACATCATCATACATTCATCATTTCAAACATAACCAAACCAACCAACAACCTCTTTGACTCTTCTTCCCTTTTGGGGAGAACTACACTAGCCTGAGGTCCTTAAAATAGGGGTTATGTAGGTAGCACTCAGTTGACACAAAGTCTTTTGGGGTTAGCTCGGTCATTCACCCGATCGTCTCCCTGATGACGTCAGAAATTTGTTTGTTCATGTACTTGATGGACAAACCATAAAACCTTTAACCATGACTAAACCTAGTCTAAAATCATGACCAAACAATCAGCCCTAACACTGTAGAAGTCACCTTTGACTCCTCATGGGGCACATTGGAGATCACATACATCTCTCTAACCATAACAAATAACACTTGAGATCACTTATATCTCAACCCGACTCGACCAATGACCTTGGAGATCATGACTATCTCCTCAGACCACGACCACTTACGAGACAACTCTGCCTTAATTATTTTTATTACATATATGCTACCTCACGAATAGTTAGCAAATTGTACGCACCTCACATTATGACCCTCACACATATTGATGGATTGCACTCCAATTGATCCCCATACTTGTGACATTTTCATGTTTTCCAAGAGCACTTCCTAAGCCCAAGATACTTGGAACATGACGACCATTGGAGCTACAGCTTTGATCATTTAACCCAATCAACTATGACTAAAAGCTGGGGACTAGTTACTTTGATTTTAGCACTCCTTGACCTTGCCTACGATAATTTGACTTGACTATCATGTGAAGTGGTATACGTGCAATCTCAACTATTACAACGTTCACACTCAAACTTCACCCTATCTACCCACTACCTATCAAATCAGCAATTAATTTCAGATTGTCTTCTCTCGATTCCCACTTTGAGGGGGAATGCCTCATCACCATACCTGGGGCAACCTAAACCTTATCCCATATCTAGGGTAACTTACTCTTAATTTTGTCTTGTAGTTCGTCAGAGTAACCAACAAAACAAAAAGGGGCAAATGTAGACACCAAAATTGTGTCGACCACCCTTTGGTCCCCTTCTAACCACTTACACACTTTATTAATTTAAAATAAATTACTTATTTTAAATTAATGACATCACCCTAGACACCTCACCTTGGACACCTCGCCCTAAGACCATTTCCTACCCTATGACTAAGTCCTTCATATCATAACTACCTAAGACCTATTCCAACTCTCTAACTAACTCTCATGCCTAATAAACCTACCTTTTGACCATTCTCCAATGGTAGAAGCACTTGGTGGATGGAGAAATGGGCCAAATAGCCCTTTTACTCATTCTCTAGCCACCAACATCGGTCAACTATCGACTGACGCTAGCGGTATCACCAATGTTAGTTACATAAACCAACTTCTAATGTTGAGTTAGTCTCTCTTCTTGATCCCTTGGCTCTAATCGAATCTCTTTGAGAAATCTCTCTCTCTCTCTCTGGCTCTCTCCCTCGGACTCTTAGACATGGACGTGAACTCTCTGAGACCAAGCATCAGACTTCAACTAATGCTCTCTAGGTTATAAAAACTCTATAGAAATCACTCCAGACATTATATTGGAAACATTACACGAGGTCTTCAACATTAGCCACAATGAGAACAAGCATTCTATACCTCTGGTTCTCCACCAAGCAGAGCTAAGTATTCTTCTATCTCCATTTCAGTGTTTAGAATAACTTGGTAATTAGTTTCTATTTACTATTTCTAAATACCATCAACTAGAGCCAAATTTCTTCTTGGAGAGGCTGAAAAGCCTTCCTCCTATTCTTATCCCCATCTCACACCTACCCTCTACCTGACTCCTTCTCAAACCCTATTCACTAACCTGTAATCCTACATAAACCATTAAGCTTGTAGATCCTTCTGTCGACCACAGACATACCCTGAAACCCATCCAAGGCCCATTACCCCTACTGACATCGGTAGTATAACTAACAATGGCATATTTACCAACTGACGCTAGCAGGACTACCGACGTTGGTGATTGTGACAAACTGACTACAAAATATAGGTACGTGTTATCTCTATTTCTTTTTCTTAGTCTTTCACCATTTCTTTTCATATAATAATCTTTTTGTCAAATAGTGGACTGTCATCCCTTGAGGTAGCTTTTACGCTTCTGGGACCGAGCATATCGCTTAGCAGTCCACCATATATCTCTCTAACATTTTCTATGTTTGAGTCTTTTTATTATCTATAGGTGTCTTCCACCACAGCCAAAGAGGAGCTCTTACAATGTTTGGATATGGTGTGCAACTTAATCCAGGTAACGTACAAACCCCTGACCCTTTATCTTTAGTTTCTTCTTCTTCTAAATGTAAAAAGCAAAAACGTAGAGAAACAATAAATTCAAAAGGAATACCTTTAATTTCTGACCTTGTGGTAAATTTTGGCATGAAATAATTGCCTGAATGATGCTATGAACTCTGCAACCTAAAAAATCTTTAGCTTGTGATAAAGATGATTATTCTCATCTATTGAAAAACTTTTCTTCAACTTCAAACTTTTTTAGATCTACAAAAGATTTATTTTCTTGTCCCACCAGGCATGCCAAAAAATGTTGTCCAAAATAATTCTTTTAGACTTATCTATTTCCTTCTTTGGACTTTTGTGTATGGACCTTTCTTTCAAACAATTTGTCTAAAGAAATTATCCTCGAGTAAATTATCCATTTTTCTTTATGAAAAGTCCTTTAGCTTATTAAAATATACCCTTCTAAAAAGAAAAAACCCCTCAAAACTTTAAAAATGGACCATCTCTTTAGTAATTAACCCTTTGGATTTTTTGTAATGGTCCTTTGACTTATTTTAAATTCCACCTAACCTTCAGAACTTTGAAATGTCCCTTCAAGCTTTTTCAAAGTGTCCCCTTAGCCTTTCTCCAAGTGACCCTTCAAGATTTTAAAATCATCCATTCAGCAAAATGAATTGGTCCTCTTTATCTCTAAAAATTCCTTTCTTCAAAGGGAAGGAATTTTTCAAATAGACCTTTCAATTGAAATAAAATCCCTCAAAATTTTATCAATTGCCCTTTGGGCTTTTGTGAAAATCCTTTCTGAAGGGAAAGAACCCTTCAAGAAACCTATAAAGGACCCTTCTTATAAATCTTGAAGTTCTCTTTAGAATTTGCTCCTTTCAACTGCTCTAGTCAACATCTGTTCTTTCATGCAAAGAATAAGACAAGTGAAAGAAAAAACCCTAAATCACCTAGACAACCTCAAGGCCTATTAACCATGGATTTTCAAGGATTTTTTAGTAAGGGTGGAAATTTAACTTATAGCGTCAAAATTGTCAATAGTTTTAATTGAGGATCCACATGATAAGGTTAAATATGTTTGGATGTAAGTGGAATAATTTTTCATTGCATACCTATTTGAAGATGGTCTACTTAAGAGCATGGTAATTGAAGTGCCAAGAAATAGGTCTAATCCATAAAACATCTAATTCAAGGAGAAACATTTTTTACACCATGTTCCATCTCATGAAGAAGGTGATGCTTCAAACTTCCCCTTTGATCTAGGAGGGAGGTATTCTTAGTTGTTAGTTGTACATAATAGTTTGTTCTCTATTTCACCTTAGTGCTTTGAGCACATGTGTGTGTGTGTGTGTTTGTTTTCTTTGTTGTGTGTGTCCTTTACTTTATGTGGTTAAGGTAGTTTTAAGTTATCTTATCTTAGTTAGGTTTATAGTCAATGGTCAAAAGTATCCTAGTCTATCTTATCTTCATATGACTCCTAAGCCTAATAGACTGATAAGGTTACTGGTCTAGTTAGTATAGCAGGCATACTACCACTATGAGTCACCAATTTGTTGACCAAATTTGACTTTTTAGTCAAATTAGGACACCTATAATAAAAAATTGAAATTATAGGTCTATATTAGGTGTAATATGAGTGTCAAGGTGTATGTTAGATGTTAATTAATCTCAAATTATTCTATATTGTCCTGGGTCAATTAGTTTTTATGTCCATTTATCATTTTGGGTCATTTTAGGGGTCAAAAAGGTGAATTTAATGATTTGTAAAATTTTTTTTTGTAAATTTGAAGGTTTAAAAATATTATTTCATACCCTTTGTGTCCCTATAAGTCTTAATTAATTGAAAAAACTAAAATATGGTAGGTTATGCAAAAGAAAAGGTAATTTTCTTGAAGGAAAAACAGAGTTTGGCACTTATATAGCCTCCTTGGGAAGTGTACCACATGGGAAATGGTAAATAAGAACCTCTTTATATTCCCCATAATCAATTCCATGCTTTTTTTATTTTAAAGTTTCATTTCTTACTTGAAACCGTTCATCTCTCTTTTCACCCTTTTTGGCAAGCAGAAGTGACTTTTAGACTTTTGCTTGGTATGGATAGCTCAGGATGTTTTAGGGAAAATTATTTGGTTAGGTTAATTTAAACTTAGATACCTTCATTTGCATATAATAATTTTTAATAATAGTGACCTTTACTTCATGAACCATCCTCATGAAGTTGATTGTGCAAATCTACTAGTTGTTTCATGCACCTTATTGGGTTTTCCTCTTGTTTGTGAGATTAATTATAATCTAAATGTTGATTTTTCTCCAATATTATGTTTACTTTTTCTTATAATGGTACCCATTCTTGGTTTCATTTTTTGTAGTGTTTGGATGAGCCAATAGCCTCAAATTTTTAGACTAGTCTTTTTTGAGTGCAATGGGTAATTTTAACTAGTTTAAATAAATTTGTGATTATCCATGGATTCATAAAGTTGTGTTAATTTAATTTAAATGTTTTAAAAAGTTTTATTTATTCCCCATTCACCTTTAAATCTCATTCTTCAAGCCAATATTCTATGAGGGTGCTTGGAGAGTTTTTAAATGTGGAAATGTGATATAGAGGTTTGCCTCAATATTTTAATATCATAATCTACCATTTGTGTCTTTTTAAGGTTATTAATTTTTTCATAGGATCAAACTCATTTGCATTGCCTACCTAAACTCATTCACTACCTGTATAACTCCATTGCCATTGATAGGTGGCCTTAACAAAGATCTAAGAGTTCATATTAGAGCATTGAAACATGAGATGAAAACCTATTTGAGGTCATAGAATGATTTTTACCATAATAGACCCATTTTAATGTGTCAAGTCTTCAAATCAGAGTTGAAATCACTTCAAAATCTTAAAGTACTGTGTTCTAAGAAGTTGTCCCTAAAATTGCAAAATAGAGATCCCTAGGGATTTGATGATGTTTTATGAAAGGGTTTCAAATCTAATTAATGCCTCCAAATGTGTCCATATTTTATTATCTAACAATTAAAAATACTATTAAAAATTGTAAGGTAAAAAACCAAATGGATATTGGTCATTCAAAGGCCTAAAGTTGCCTGTAAAACCACTAAATTCAAGCATAGGTATATACAAGCCTAAACCCAAAATTGCCCTTATGCTCTAGTTTGACCATCTGAGATCATACCAAATTTGGTATTGGTTTAAAATTATTTAAGGGACACTCATGACCTAAAAATATATGGAATTTTATTTTCTTTTTATGGACACTCCCAATTTGTACACTGTGTAGATGTTGACCTACAACAGGGGTATCCAAGTTATCAAGAAGGTTTAGAGAGTAAAGATTTCAATCTTGAGTGCATGTCAAGGTGTATAAACTACTTGGTGGTTATAAAATGGCTCTAATTATTTCATTTATGTCCTTTTTTCTTATCATCTTTTGAGCCCAAGGGGTTAAATACACACCTATAGGTAGGGTCAATAGTGAAGTTTCTTAGTCAAGGGGAAAAGACTTAGTATTTGAAGTTAGAATGAATTAGAAGAGATGAACATGATAATATTTGAAAAAAAAGAAATTTAAAGATACATATATCTAAAAAATTCATTATATAACTCTATGACTACCTACATGGCACCCTTTAAGCCTAAAATTGACACCTACATGTCAAACAAGTGAGTTGATGCAGACAATAGCATAGGCATGAGTTATGATGTTTTTTGGCCATCTAGGGTGAGTAAAAAGTGATAAAGAATGCTTTATGATCTAAAATTTAAATCAATATTTTTTTTAATCAAAATCACCTCAACCAAGGATATGAATAACCTATAAGTGCCCCTATTTTGTAGAACATAATCAAGATTATACTTACAGTCTTGAGAATGTAAGGGTAGAAAGGGGTTTATGAAGTTTTAAAGTGATGAATGGATTGAAGATACATAAATAATTATTAAAAATGGTTAAATAGTCTCTTATCATAGTAAATTCATGCATAGAAAGAACCTCAAACATGCAACATATAGTTTCCATAAAGGACCCTTCACACAGTGTTCCTCCATATAGTCTGTTTGGGTGTTTTGTGATTTGAGAGGGTAAATGAGGTCACCAAGGGATGAATTTTGGTGTGGTGGGTCCTCATTAATTTATTAATAATATTCAATACTTATTTTTATTAAGATAATAGGGGAATTACTACTAGTTTTGTCACAGATAGAGGGTACTTCCCCTCATGCATAAACTAGTCAGTTTAGAGAAATGTTTCAAAAGGAATTTTAAAAAGTAAATAAAACCTCTCATTGAGGATTTTAGAAATATATATAATATATTATATTTTTTTATAACACCTTACATAGGGGTGAAACTAAACAAGGAGGTCCAAAATGCAAAAGTTGTAGGTAGGATTAAAGGTAAGATGCAAGCCTAGTGCCCAAATGAAGGGGCAGTCACACTTTTGGACATAATAATGGATTATACCTTGTTGTATCATGTTTTTATATTCATATAATATTTTTATGAAACATAAATAAGTAAAATCATCGAAGGTCAGTCAGAACCTTAAAGTGTAGTCAAGCCTGTTAGGCAAGGGTATGCCTAAGGCCATGAGTCATTTTCATTTCCAACATAAAAAAATCATATAAATGGATTTAAATAGTATATTAGGTAATTATATAAATTATAAATCTTTTATTATGTATATGAAACATTAAAAAGGCCATTTTGGACTTAGATAACTTAGACATGTAGGAAAAGAGAAAAACAGCTCGATAGGTCAAGTTTAAACACTCATATCTTATATAAGGCTTTGCATGGAGGTAAAATAAATTTTGAAGAGTTATAAGGGGTCCTTAGGCTCAAATTTTTGGAATTATTTTGAAGATATAATTCCCAACTTTTATGAAACATCACTAAACGTCAACACTGCTCAAAAACCCTTGCAAGAACTAGTTAGGGGAAATGGAGCTATAAAGTTGATAAAATGGCACAGTTAGACCATGAAACCTATTTTATCTTTGAAAATACTTCATTAATATACTCCACATGGTTTTTGGATTTATGAACCTGTATAGACAAGGCAAAAATAGGGTTTTATTTACTATTTTATGTGTTTTGTAGGTTATATGAGGTTTGAAGAGATGTAAATCACATGGATGGAAGGAGTAAGACTTAACATAACTCCATATATCACTATAATTCCTTGAAATATCTCCTAACCAATCCAGGTACTTCAACTCAGCCAATCAAAACTAGCATAATAGACAAACTAGGGAGAAGTGTCTAAACTTCAAGAAGATGGCCTTGTATGGTGTCCTTTATTATTATAATTCCATGTAATGTCCCTGACTTAGGGGCTTCTTTTTCTTCCTACAAAGCTCTGAACAACTGTAATATCCCCTTCAAACAAGGAATATATAAACTCATAAAGCTCTGATCACAGATACAAACTTGCAGAATAGATTCAAATAAGCATACACAAATCACAGTATAATCTCTCAATAGCAAATAAAGATCTCATTACTTGTTCTTCTGGATGATTACGCGATTGAGTCTCTGTTATACAAAATAAATAATATTAAAATCTTGGTCTTAAAACCCTGGCTTTTGCTAATCTGGCAATGAAAACTGGATCTGGAAGTGTCTCGGCCTTTCTGTGTCGACACACAGGCACCATCGTCAGTCGATATCTCACCGACGTTGGTCTCTGTAGGTCGACTTTCTGCCGACGTCGGTCTTCAGTCGATCGATGTCGATCACTGGAAGCTTTCTCTGCCGATGTCTGTTCTTAATGCAGATCTGTACAGACCTGTATGGACTTGGTATGGCCTCCAACCTGTCTATTCTTAACCCCTGATAGCTGGACCTAATGATCTCATGAATATAGATTCTAACACCAAAATCTATCTCTGTATAACTTATTGGATCAAAAACTAAATAACAAAATACCTGTAATATTGTGATAACTTCTGAGTGAAGTTATCTCTCAACCCTGGAATTCTGTGATAACTTCTGGATGAAGCTATCTCTCAGATCTGTATCTCTGTGATAACTTTTGGATGAAGCTATCTCTCAATTTGGCAATAAATCAGCTGATATCTCACAGCCTCTAAATCACACACAATGAAGAGGGAACGTTCTCCACTGCAATAGAATCCTAGAACCCTTGGCTCAGTCCTCACAGAATAATTTCTTCAAAATCAATATCAATAATCTATGCATACATAATAATGGCCTCCATGAGAAACCCTTATACCCTCAAAAGATATGCTTGCCCTAATTAGGGTTTCTTAATTTAGAATTAGGGTTTCTAATTAAAAGTAGGCTAAATAATTAATATTTGATTAAATCAATCAAATATTAATATCTCCCTCAATACATGTCGGATCCCCAAACCGGTCGAAGCTGGTGAATCAAGGAGTGATTCCGCACATAACCATACCATAATAAAGGCGCTCCGCTGCATATCAAATATCCCTAAAAAGTAGGAGCCCTGGCCAAATATGTCTGAAATAACCTGAATGAAAATCAAATGTAGAAATCATGTGAATCAAAGTCAAGCCAAGCTCCATTATGACCCTCTATCCATCCTATTAGCCTACGAAGGCCGTATAATAGGCCAATCATCAAATCTGTCAATGTCCATGAAAAAGGGGACATGACAATCCACCCCTCTGAAAATTGCTTGTCCCCAAGCAATCTCAGAACAATGAACTACTCGATCCACCTGGATCCCAAGGAAAAAGTTGTGTAACATCCATCATGTCACCAATCAACCCATGTGAATAAACCATCAACATCAACAGTATCAAAATCAGTAACTGAAAAACTGCACTCGATACCCAAACAACTATTTGAAGATCAACTATAGGTGCCGATAGAAGAAACCACTTTGAGGGACTCAAGCCAACTAAAATATCAACCCTGTCAAAATTGAAGTCCCTATCTAATTGATACTCACACCCAACTGGACCGTGTATATGACAATCATTGGTACCTGAGTCACTGACACCAATACTAATCTCTACACGCAAAGAAAAATAAGGAGCATACCTCACCGTATGATGCTGGTAAGAACCCCCAAACTCTGCTATTGGCACACTATTGCCAAACTGGGACTCAATGGATGGCTCCAATCTCAGCTCAACAAACATCACCTCAACATCCCTGTAAGGTAACATAGTAGAAAGGGTTCGTAAAATCTCCTCACCCAATCTACTAATAACACTAGAACCTCAGACAAGAACACCTTCTGTCATCTTATGTGAGTCTAGATGAACACCTGAACTATCTAGCAAATACTCCATGAAGGGTTCAGTACAGTATAAATTATATGTGGAAGCATCAACATACTCCCCCACACACCCCAACTGATCTCTCTGTAAAGGTGGCACAACCAACTGTACCACACTGTCATCCGTGTGAGAATAATCAATCTGGAGACTCGACTCCACGGGTATCTCAAACTCATCAAAATCAGGTACTCTCAAATCTTGAACATGTGTATCAGCATCAGCAACATGCTCCTCAGCAACAACTGCAGGAATGTACTCATCACCCACCACCTCAATATACAAATGATCATCCATACTCTGTAAATCAATGCCAAAGCTCATATCAACAGATGGAGTATCAACAACTATAGCATCACTGTCTAACTCTTCCATATGAAAAGAAACACCTGGTGAAACTAAGTCCTCAAAACTATCCACTGCATTCTCATGAGTATCATCTGTAATAATAGGATCCTGGGACTCTGCTACAATCTCTGCCATAGTTGAGAGATCATCAACCCTCAGTGCACTAACATCTGAGCCCACCTGTACACTCTGAGTGCAAGCATCTAACTCATCATCATCTTCACTATATCCTATCTCATAATCATAATAATTATGGGACATGCTGCTCTCTCGTCTAAGTGATCTGTAGTGCTCTCTCCTCAGCTTGACAAAATGATCAAAGGTCATCCTCTCTTGAACATGAGGAGGTAATAAGTCCCACTCATCATTCGTTGTCATATATCATGTGGGCTTGTTTTTGGATGAAGGATATGAAAGAGATTCATTCAACCTCTTCAAACTGAGTTCCAACTTCCTCATATCATAGTCCCACCGACTCTGAGTATATGAAGTCATTATGATACTTCGCTGATTCAACTTACCCAAACTACCCAATAGGATGGCAAGACATTAGCTCTGATGTGCCCAACAGGATGGCAAGAATTTAGCTTTGATACCACTGTAATGTCCCTGACTTAGGGGCTTCTTTTTCTTCCTACAAAGCTCTGAACAACTATAATATCCCCTTCAAACAAGGAATATATAAACTCATAAAGCTCTGATCACAGATACAAACTTGCAGAATAGATTGAAATAAGCATACACAAATCACAGTATAATCTCTCAATAGCAAATAAAGATCTCATTACTTGTTCTTCTGGACGATTACATGATTGAGTCTCTATTATACAAAATAAAGAATATTAAAATCCTGGTCTTAAAACCCTGGCTTTTGCTAATCTGGCAATGAAAATTGGATCTGGAAGTGTCTCAGCCTTTCTGTGTCGACACACAAGAGCCGTCGTCGGTCGATATCTCACCGACGTCGGTCTCTGTCAGTCAGTTTTCTGCTGACGTCGGTCTTCAGTCAACTGATGTCGGTCACTGGAAGCTTTCTTTGCCGATGTCCGTTCCTAATGCAGATCTGTATGGACCTGTACGGACTTGGTACGGCCGCCAACCTGTCTGTTCTTAACCCCTGATAGTTGGACCTAATGATCTCATGAATATAGATTCTAACACCAAAATCTATCTCTGTATAACTTATTGGATCAAAAACTAAATAACAAAATACCTGTAATACTGTGATAACTTTTGAGTGAAGTTATCTCTCAACCCTGGAATTTTGTGATAACTTCTGGATGAAGCTATCTCTCAGATCTGTATCTCTGTGATAACTTGTGGATGAAGCTATCTCTCAATTTGGCAATAAATCAGCTAATATCTCATAGCCTCTAAATCACACACAATGAAGAGGGAACGTTCTCCACTGTAATAGAATCCTAGAACCCTTGGCTCAGTCTTCACAGAAGAATTTCTTCAAAATCAATATCAATAATCTATGCATACATAATAATGGCCTCCATGAGAAACCCTTATACCCTCAAAAGATATGCTTGCCCTAATTAGGTTTTCTTAATTTAGAATTAGGGTTTCTAATTAAAAGTAGGCTAAATAATTAATATTTGATTAAATCAATCAAATATTAATATCTCCCTCAATACATGTCGAATCCCCAAACCGGTCGAAGCTGGTGAATCAGGGAGTGATTCCGCACATAACCATACCATAATAAAGGTGCTCTGTTGCATATCAAATATCCCTAAAAAGTAGGAGCCCTAGCCAAATATGTCTGAAATAACCTGAATGAAAATCAAATGTAGAAATCCTGTGAATCAAAGTCAAGCCAAGCTCCATTATGACCCTCTATCCATCCTATTAGCCTACGAAGGTCGTATAATAGGCCAATCATCAAATCTATCAATGTCCATGAAAAAGGAGACATGACATTCCATGGAGGGTATTTAAACATGTCATTAACTTCATTTTATGTATTTCAAAGAGATAATAATCTCTTTTTGGAAGCCAAGTGTACAAGGTACATGAAATAGTAGTTTTCTAGATAGCAGATGATGATTTCTCCTTTCTAGATGATTATATATTACCAAGCCTACAACAAATTCATGGAGAGGAATTTATGATGTCCTTAACATTAATTAAAATCATTATACCTGATCATAATTAGTTATAAGTTTTTCAAATAAGGATAATCATGTAGGCAATTTTTTTGAGCTTGAATGAGGAGTTTCTTACCACTTTTCATGAGGTTTATTACTTGGATTGATATTTTTACTTTAAAAAATTACATGTTTCATCCCATATATTCTTATTATGCACAAGTAACTACTTATCTCAACTTTAAAAGTGTCCTTGTGACCTTTATACTTCTCTCTTCTTCTCTCTCTCTAAAGTTCTATAAGAGCTAGCCATTTTGGCCATTGTATTCTATGCTCCACCTGAATATGGTGAATCCTTGCTCAAATGTATAAATTTTTATCAATAATACTATTTAATTTTACCTCCTTCATGACTATTCTTAGTGTGCTCATTTGGACTGCTTGATTTTGTATAAGTGAAGACTATGGATTCCTTAGCATGTTATTTCATTATATCATCTATTTGTAGTTGGAAAGTTTCTTCTTATAGTTCATGTGAAGTGTTTTAGGAGATGTCAAGGATTTATTAATTTATTATTTTCATCAATTCCATTCAAGGCCTCTTATCTAGTCCTTCTAACTTTGTACATTCATCTATAACCTCATAATGCAACATTGATGTGAGAAGATAAAGATTGGAAAAATGTATGTTTAGTTTATCCTTTGATTTTAAGTGTAATATGCATATGGTTGGATTTCATCATGTTATTTAGTGTATCACCTCCCTTGGGTTAGTTTATTTTTAGTTATCCTTCTCCTTTTTCATCCCCCAAGTTTAGTAGTAGTAGCAATCCAAAGTGGTACATCAAAAGTGCTAGCCCTATATAGAGATTCACCTCAATCCTTAGGCTACCTACAAGCCTAGAGGTGATTTCATTATGCCACTTAGATGAGGAGAGATTTTTATCTCCTCAAAGGGTACAAATATAAATGACAACAATAAAAATGTAAGAAAAAATGGCACAAGGTTGACCCTAGGATATAGGAAAGTAATGGCACAAAAAAGATCATAAACATTGAACCTAGGATATAGGAGATGATGACACAAACAAACAAAATGGGGGTAATAAAAGAAAGGGAAGGTATAACCAAGCTAGCTCTAGATGTACTAGGCAATTGGATGTTACCTACATAGTTCCATGAATGCAAGATCTAACATGAAATTCATGCCAAATGTAGTTCCTCTAGGATATGGGATAGAAGAAAATGAATGATAATAAAATGTGATTTATGTGTAGAGGAAAATGGGAATGGTCTCATAAAATATTGAGAGAATTTGGAAATGGTTACTAAAAAAATGTCAAGAGTATAAGATGAAGACTGGTGGTCATTAATTTATCAAATTTGAATACATAATGTGCATAATAGAACTCAAAAAATGATGAGAGTGTAAGTATTTAAGTTAATAAGGATGGGTAAACTAAATTACAAGTGTGTAATCATGAAATATTTAGGAGTCCCAAGATCCTTAAGATAAAAAAATTTGTCAAAAAATCAAGGAAGGTATGACCAAGCTAACTCGAGATACCCAATGTATCCAAGTGATACCTACATAGTATGTGCAAACCTCAATCTGATGTATTTATCCTAGAAGTGGGAGGAAAAATATCCAAGTGGTTTAGAAGTAAACTAAACAAAGAAGATGGCTCATCCCAAAAAATTTGATGGTTTTATATCTTTCATGGAAATTCTAAGCCAATTTTCATGATTTTTTTATTTTTAGGATTTCTTAGATATTTTACAAATGTGTAGGGGTTTTGAAAGTGTTTCAAAACAATTTGTAATTTTATAAGCTTCTCAACTCAATCAAGAATTACGAGACATAGAATAGTCCAACTCATAAAATAGCTAGAGCCTAGCTTAGGTTTCTCACAAAATGATGAGAGTGTTCAAACTTAAATTCCTAATAAAATGGGAAGAGAATGAAAAAAGGATGATTGAGTTGACCTAAATGTGAATTTATCACTACCTACATAGTCCCATTAAGACCTCAAGTCATTGTATTTCCATCTTATAGTGGAGGAATCTGACTAAGTAGTAGTAAGTTCATAAATTAGGCAAATAGCATAGTATAACATAGGAATGGAAAGGTGATGTGGTAATATATGGAAAAGATGTTGCTACTAATTTACCCATAGGCATTTATAATTAGGAAACAATGACATAGATCAATGATATTAATATTCCCAAAGGTAATTATAATTAATATCACTAAAAATGAGGTAAAACATGATAATTATGAAGAATGCAATTTCTAAATTAAAGTCATACTAGTCTATGATACTACCTCTATCTAGAATACTGAATCAAATTCTAAAAAATTCATCTAAATCTAATCATTGAATGTGTTGAAAGAACTAGTGGAGTGGAACCAAGGTTGAAAGGGTGGGTAAAGAGGGTAAAAATAATGTTGATCAATAGGGAAGATATGGCAGAATGGTATACAGATGATATAAGTAAAATGATGATATGGTACAATGTAAACATGCCTCAAAAAATACTACATATCTCTCAAGAAAAATAAATCTTGAGGTGTAGGAAGTTCATTGGCTCATCAAGTTCATCTATTTTTGGTGTAGTGAACTTGTATGCTCTAGATCCATAATTTGAGATAATGACATATGGGCCTATCCAATTGGGTTTAAACTTGACTTTCTTATTCTTCTTATCCATTGTTTTATTTTGGTTTTATTTTAGATCAAACTCTCTATGTTTGACCCATCAATTATATTAGCCATGGAGTCTATTTTGGTATGCTTGAAGGTTATTGACAATGACCATGCATTTTTCATCAAGTAACTCTAGATTTTATAGGCTAGATAATTTATAATATTCATCATCTAAGATGTGTTTTAATGAGATATGTAGAGAAGGTAGCTCGACCTTGATATGAATAATGGCCTCAATACCATAGACTAAGGAATATGGAGTGGCTATAGTTGGAGTATGATAATTAGTGTGATATGCCTATAGGGAATATAATATTTAGAGGTGAGAATTGTGGCCATCATCATTGAAAATATTTTTTAGGATGTTAACAATGGTTTTATTGGATGCCTCTACTTTGTCATTACCAAGGGGGTAATATGTGATAGAAATATTTGAGTGATATTTTACTCGACATAAAGTGATTTAACATCCTTTTTCTTAAATGATCCACCATTATTAGATATAATGTCAGATGGGATACCATAGTGGCATATGAGATGGTTGAAGATGAATTTGGAATTTTTTTTCCAATCACGTAAGCAAGGGGTATAGCTTTAACCCACTTAGTGAAATATTTGGTGGTAGTAATGATGTGTTTCTGGCCATCAGATAATGTAGGATTAATCTTCTCAATGAGATCAAGTCCCCATGTTTTAAATAGCCATGGTTTAAGCATTAGTTTTAGTGTTTTGTCTAGGGAATGAGTCAAATTGGCATGCCTTTGACATCTTTTTCACCTTTTGACATAAGCATCTACATTTGCATCCATAGTTGGCCAATAGTAACTGATACATAGGATATTTTTAGATAGGATATCCCTATTGGTGTGGGTACCACATACTCCATAAAATTCTCATAATGTTAATGTGGCTTCTACCAAATTTAAACAAATAAGTAGAGTTCCATCAAAGCTTTGATCGTAAAGGGTTGGGCCAAGTAAGGTATAATGAGAGGCTTGATGTGTAAAGGATTTTTGTCATTTACATGATAAGTCTAGTGGCATGATATGGTTTTGAAGGTCATTATATAGGTATAAATACCAAATAGAGCTAGGAAAAATAATATCATAGATCATTGTAATGGTTAAAGTTTCATGAGTAGGCGCTAGAAGATTTTTAGTAAGGAATGATATTCTTTTGCATTATCTATGTGGCATATTAAATAACCAATGGTGGACATGGAATTCACTATCCTATTACTAACCCTAGGTATGTGTTTGAATTGTAAATCTATGATATGCTATTTTAGAACATTGATCATGGCCTTATATGGCACCAGCTTATCATCTTTGGTTTAAAAATGGTTAGTAATCTGATTCATGATTAACTAAGAATCATCATAAATTGTGAGATATTGAATATTACATTATATGACTTGATGAAGCCTTGTAACAAGTGATTCATATTATACCATGTTATTAGTATAAGGGAAGTTGATATGAAATGATTCAGGAATAATATGCCCCTTTAGTGCAATAAAAAATAGGCATGCCCTTGATCCATGTGATGTGAATGATTCATCAAAATATAACTTCCAGTGTTGCTCCTTAGGAGGTGTTTATATGATGCTCATAATGGAATCATCTGAGAATTTAAATGTGAGGGGTTTAGTATATGCAAGGGGAGCTTTAGCAAGATGATATGAAAGTACTTGTCCCTTTATATCTTTCTTGTTGATGTACTCAATCTTTAACTCGATTAGAAACATGATCCATTTATCCATGTAAGCTTGCAAAGTTATCTTAGATAATAGATACTTGAGTAGATCTAATTTGTAAATAACTATGGCCTTGTTATTAAGCATGTAATGCTACAATGTCTAGGATATAAAAACCATAGCTAAATAATATTTTTTTACTGGTGTATAGTTATGTTCATACATGACCAGTGTATAGATTAGATAGTACACAACATGTTCTTTCTCATTATCATCATGTTGAGCTAAAAGTGCACCTAGGGCTTTGTCTATGGTAAATAGGTATAATATAAATGGATTTCTTGACATTGGTGGTAACAAAATAGGTGGATTGGCAAGATAATCCTTTATAAGCTAAAATACTTTTAAAAAATATTCATCCCAATGAAATGTAACACCCTTATTTAGTAAGTGAGTGAAGGGGTGGAATTTGTTGCCTAATTATGAAATGAAGCATCTAATATATTGGATTTACTTTAAATTAGAAGGTGGTGGTAGCTTGATAATAGATTGTAATTTGGTAGGATCAAATTCAATGCCCCAATGAGAGATGATGAAGCCTAAAAATTTACCTAAATGATATGAAAGATGTACTTATTATGATTAATTCTGACCTTATATTCATGAAACCTCTCAAATATTCTTCATAATATGAATGAATGATCAACATAGGTCTTTAATTTACCCAATATGTCATCGACATAGTATTTAGCAATGTCATGCATCATATCATGAAATATAATGGTTAGGGCTCTTTAGTATGTAGCCCTAGCATTCTTGAGGCCCAATGACATAACTTGATAATAGAACATTCCTCAAGGAATGGTGAATGATATCTTGTGTTAGTCTTCTAGTGTGATCCTAATTTGATTGTAACCTAAAAATCCATCCATAATGAAAGAATTTCATACCCTACTATGGACTCAACTATCATGTTGATATTCAATAGAGGAAATTCATCTTTAGGGTATGACTTATATATGTCTCAAATATTAGTGTAACTTCTAATTCCTTCAGTCTTCTTACTAATAGGCACAAAATTTGAGATCCACTCTAAATAGTCAATCAATCAAATACATCTTGATTCTAATAATTTTTCCAATTCTTTCTTTACTAGTAAAATAATATGAGGATGTATCTTGTGTAATTTCTACTTCATAAGTTTGGAACAAATATGTAGAATAAGGTGGTATACAACTAAGGTGGGGTCCAAACCTGACATGTCTGAATAGGCCCAAGAAAAAATGTCAACAAATTCCCTCAAAAGGGCTATAAATATTTCACATTCCTCCTCAATTAGGGAAGTGCCTAATTGTATTTACTTCAAGTCTTTTGGAGTCCTAATGTTGACTTCCATGGTATCTTCTATGAGGAAAGTCGATCTACCTTCTAGAATGGTTGGCAATGATATGAATTAGCTTGAAACTACAAAGTTGTCTAGTTGGATTGGTTCTTCAAACTCTCCTAAACAAGCTGAATATGAATCTCTTAATGGTAATGGTGGCCATGTTATAAACAATATAGGAAATTCTTGGTTAAGTCAATCAAAGACATTGTTCTATAGAATTGAACTCAGACCCAAAAGTGAGTTCATTGTTGGTGGTCTTCTGAGATTCATTTAATGAAAGGTGAATACCCACATCTAATAGTGCCTAAGATAAGTTTTCACCAAAATATTGGCCTTTCTCTTTACATTTAACCCGGTCTAAAATTTCCTCAAAGAGGTTTTTACTTTGGGACCTCAATGTTTTATTCTTTTATTTTTAGCTAAGGGTGTTCACCCATTATCCAAAATAGGTAGTAAGATCTAATTTGATAGGGAACCCTTATTTGTGGTCTCCCAATAGAACATTTTCTCTTAGTCCTAGAAATTTTCAAAATGCCTCATCATTCTCAAAATCATCTATGGTCACTATGGATTCTTGTTGGTCCCAAGCTATAAGTTGAGGGTGATAAAGAGGAAATAAGTTATGTTAGATTATTGGGGTAATTGTATAAATGGTATGTGGGTTAAATAAGTTAGCATTAGAAAGGTCTTCATAAATTATATGATCATAATCTACTTAATTATCAGCATCATCATCACTAGATGTTGGCATTGGAACACAAATAAGATACATGGGGTCACCCCAATGCAATTTAAATTTGAGACCATAAGTTTTTTTTGTAATGAATCATAGAATTGGCTCCAAAATTCCTTATTTATTTTGCCTAAGACCTCCACCTTCATAAGTTTGGTTATGCATGATCCTTTTAGGGATGGGATATTTGTAACTTTTTTAATAATTGGCCAACTTGTCATTACACAATCAAGATTCATTATTGGCAAGTGGGTCCTCTTCTTGGTTAGTGGCCGATGTGAAAATAAGAGGTGATGGACTATGAGGTTGGCTTTTTCATTTCCATTCCATGTAAGGTGGCCTAGCTTTAGGTCTTCCATAGGACTTGGGGTTTAGTGGATTTTAGCAATATGGAACATTTCATGGGTAAAATACTCTCCTAGGACATTGACCAAGATGGTAAAATGATTAGACATTTCTAAAAGAGGAGTATGTGTAGATAAGGCTAGGCTATCAGAGTCTATACAATTGGTCTTTTGAAATTTGACAAATATTTCTTTGTCTTTGTCCTTTTTGGAAACCATATCTAGCCCAAAGTGATAGTTGTAACTTTTGTACTTATCTTCTAAATATTTATAGTGTTCATATGGTTGTAGATCTCTATTGATTATTACCTCTATGCCTATGTGCAATAACTTGATACACTAGTGCAATGTTGAAGGGATTACACAAATTTCATGTATTTGAGGTCTACCCAAGAGAAAATTGTATGATAAATCTAGGTCTAACACATGATAAAGTATATCTTGGGTCAAGTGCCCAATGATAACTAGAAAATTTTTGGTGCCTTGTGATTCCCCTTAAAAATTAACATAAAATTTGATAGTAATAGATTTTGGTTATAAATTAGCTATTGTATATCGCAAAATATTGATAAGCTTTAGATACATAATTTTTAGGTAAGATCCATTGTCTATTAGGACACATTTGACTTTTTTCCATGTGATGATAACTTCAACGTATAATGGATTGTTATAGAGATGGCCAAGGGATGATATATCTCTTTGGTCAAAGGTCAACTATTGGCCTGAGGCTATATGTCCAACCAAAGCTTGGAATTTATCTAGGGTTATGTCATTTGTAACTTGGGATATGCCTAGGATCTCTGTTAGGATGTTTTTATGGATAGTGGATGTATACAACAAATCCAAGATGGAAATTTGTACAAGTGTCTTTTAGAGTTATTCCATAATGTCATATGGATTTTCCTTAACAATGTTAAATGGCTTATTAATATCCATCATAGTGGGTTTAATTGGTTTGTTTGGAGAAGGTTGTGGGCCTAGGATGATAATCTTAAACCGTCAAGATATGATTGCACAATCGAGATTAGATATGGGTTAATTGTAATTTGATGATGATGGAGATGGGCTAGATAGAATAAGTCTCAATTATTGATGCACTTGGTTATGGTCAAAAGGTAATGATGATTTATTAGTATAAGGACCTAAAATGGTAATCCCTAGTTATTTTTGCACTTGGATATGGTCCCAGGCCAAGGAATGATTACTAGAATAGGTAGGCTAATTGGTATTATTTGACAATGGTCATGGTCTGTTATCACTTGGTCTAGGATTAATGGTGATGGTTGAAACATAACCTCCTTAAATAGACCTACAACTTTATTTTATTCATGTGTAATTATGTGGTAAGTATGTTGGTTGTTGGGAACATTTTGGCCTTAGTTTCTTCCACTCAATTGACATTTTTGTCATTTCTATTGATATTATTATTGTTGTCATAGAAGTTATTGATACTATTATTATTTTTATTCTATTCTTCATCATTACTATTGTTGATTATTTTTCTTAAGCTATGGAAAACGGTTTTGGTAGATACCAAAATTTTGATTGGATATATATCCTCTATTATCCAATGTAATCTCCCTATTTTCTAGCATATTTTTTATTAAGTGCTTCAACTGTACATAATGGTGTATGGAATGTCCATAAACATGGTTATATTCATAGAATTCATGATCTATATACCAATATGGGTATGATATACCCTCAAAATAGTGCTTTGGAATTGGCCAATGAGTCATATTAGCTATGACTAGCTTGTAAAACACTGCTTTGATAGGTTCACTAAGATCATTGAAGACATGAGGAGTGGGTCTTCTTATTGGAGGATTGGATTTAAAAGGTGGTGGTTGCTACATTTATGGATTTAGTCTAGGTTGCTATGTAGATTGTGCTTGCTAAATAGGTTGTTGATGATGAGTAAGCTACATTTATGGAATAGGTTGAGTAGATAGTGTTTGCACTATTTGGACATGGCATGACTCAGTTACTCCATTTCCAACAACATTATTATGGTTTTATTTCTTGGATTTATCATATATTTTGGTTTGATCTAGTGTAAATTCTTGTGCTTGGACTTGGTTTGGGTTCTAACTTGGTCTTGTTCTTTGCTTTTAGTTTTAATTCTAGTTTGATGAGGTTAACTTGATAATCCATTTATTAATAAGGGCCCTTTCAATCTATAAACCTTTATCAATGATCTCTTTGAAGGTATGTGTACATTGAAACTCTATATGATATCTTATTATACAAATTTTTAGTAAACACAGTGGCCAATTATTTATCTAGTAAGTTGTGGATGAAGTGACGTGAAAGTAGTCTCCATTGTTATAGATAGCTTACAAATCTCTCAACAACTTTCTACTTGGGTTGAGTCAAATCTACTAATGAAATCTCATTTTTGAAATTATAGGAGAAATTTTACACAAATTTATTTTAGAGGTCATCAAAATTAGATAAAAATTTCTTTGACAATTTGAAGAACCAATCTAAATCCTATCCTACTAGACTTAGAGGAAATAAAAGGAGTAGGTAAATGTCACTATGAGATAATGTTGGAAAGCAACAAATAACTTTATCAAGTGGGCCTTAAAGTCTCATTCACCCTTGTATTTATCAAATTTTTGTGATTTAAAACCTGGAGGAAATGGTATTTGAAGATACTCCCTATTTAAAGGGGATGAATACACATCATCTATCTTGAATTTCTTGGTTTGATTTCTCAAATAAATTATAGAAATCACATCCTTCATTTATTGCATTTCTTGGGCTAAAAAAATGGATGGTACATTTGGCTAAGGTGGTGGTTGGGTGGTCAAAGGTAGATAACCTTGACCATGGTATAATGGAGGTATGGTTTGTTATAGAATGTTAGTTTCACGGGTGAACTAACCAAGAATATACATCCATATATTGGGATGTGATTATTGAAATTGCACACATTGTTAGGTTATATTTTAGTTTGGAGATTCGGTATATAGCCTTAGTTTTAAGTAAATTGGGGTTATGATGGAAGGATATGGCTTTGGATAAAATACTATGCCTACTAAAGTTGAGTAGGGACTTGCTACCAACTAGTCAAACCTGGTTGAATAAAGGGAACTTATTGTGGACCAAGGCCCTATCTTTGGATTTGTGGCATGTGTTGAGTAAAATGCAATTGTTACCTAATTGGTAGTTGTTAGACATCGATACCTCTTTATTATGCAAACACCTACTTTTAACTAGATGCTTGTTAGGTGGTTTGCATTTATCTTTGACCAATAGACATACATTAATTAGACAACATTCATAATTGTAAAGGTATATTGGTCTACAACTATAGAGGTACATTTGTCACTACCTACTGATGTGGAACATTTTTTCCCCTATTGAGGTTGTGTAGTGTTCTTCCGCTACTAAGGTGGTAGATTAGATTGTGTCTATTATTTTGGAATTTTAGTCACCACCTATTGAGGGCCACTTGTTGAGGTAAATCTCTAGCTAGTGCTTGATTACTTAATCCATTTGGTGTCATGCTTGATGAAACAAATGGTTGAGGATTGGAAGTAAATTGTTGTGGTTGGGATGTAGGAGTTACTTCCCCCTATTGTTGTGAACATCTTATGGTTTTGGCTAAAGGTACTTATTATTGTGAACTATTTTTTGGCATATTTAAACCACTTTTTATTAGATTGGAAGACACTTTCATGTTATCCACCATGTTTGGAATATTATTCTACTTAGAAACCATTTACACATCTTCAATAGATGGGACATTATACATTACATCAACTGAAGTGCTTTGTAAAAATGGGTTTATACCCAAATTATTTTGACTTATCAACTCAATTAACACTCATGTTAAAGGATCTAGCTCTATGAGTAGAGCATTTTACATGGCCATGGTATTAAAACTACATGCTAGATTTAAATAGGTTTGATATGCTTATTACATTTGTATAAAGTGGTCCTCCATGAGTCCCTTTCCTTTTAAAATCATATTTGTGTCTTGATATGGCATTGTCATGAATGCTTGAGGATATCTAATAGAATCCTATTCAATGGTTTGGGTATAAGGCATGTTTAGGGTATTATAACTATACTAGGTAAGTTTTCATGGGGGAAGTCTGCTAGAAAATTGGACCCTACCTCTATGGATCTGAATAAAACCTCATCCTTTTTATCAAGCAAGTGGAAATAAAATAAATAAGGGTCATATATCGATGGCATAGTGATGTAATATTGTTGTTGAACTTGTTTTATAATTGATGGTACACTAGTAGGATATTGTGTAGTTTGCTCTTGGCCTTTCACTAAATATAGAGGTGTGTTAACCAAATATTGGGAAAATGGATCTTGAATTTTCCCTAGATTGAATAGTCTAAGGAAGATAAGGATACATATCACAAACTATATCATCACTTTAGGGGTCTTGATTAAAGTTATCATTCATGACCATGTTATCATAACCTAAATTACACATGGATCCATTATGAATGTAATGAGACATGTCCAAATCAACAACTAAAATTTTTCAAATAAGGCATAGAGTTATAAATACTATTCAAAACAAGGTCTAAAAGACAAATGGTCTGAACCTAGTAAAACTTGTTCTAAAAACTTGGTCTATGAATGGAGTTGCTTCTCCAAAATAGTTAATGATAGAATCAGTCTAAAAAGGTCTAATGTCAAATGTCTCACATAAATGGTCAATTTAAAGGATAAATATGAATGCCAAACTTGGTAAAAATTGATTCAAATAACTCTAATCTAGGTCTAAAGATAAAAAGGTTGTTAGGTATTTGGGAATAAGGCATAAAGCTAGGCCCAATTAGGGCTAAAATGGAAGGTAAAATTCTAGGTATTTTGGAAACACAACACAAAATCTATAATTGGAATAACACTGGGTCTAAAACAAAAGGGAATTGTTATGTATTTTTAAAACACGACATAAAATTTAAACATTGAAACACACTAGGTCTAAAAGGCAAGATAATTAATCTAACAAATTTGAAACACTCTGACTCAAACTAGGCATTCAGATTCAAGCATAAACTTGACCTTTGGAAAAACAAATTAGACTTTAGGCACATAGAAGATAGACCACTTCTTAAATCTAAGCACAAAAATAGTCTTTTAAATTGATCAAGGAATTAGTCTAAGTTGCACAACCCAAAAGTGAGAGATAAATGTCTAAGCCAAAATTAAGTGAGACATAGGCATAAACCAATCAATTTTTGAATCTAAAATTATCAAGACCAATTTGGAACTTGATTTAGAAGGCTTTGTTCTTAAATGGATAACAATCAAGACAAAAATAGATAGCATAATAATACTAAGCATAGAACAAGAAGGCCCATGTGGTTTTAAAATTACGATTGGATATAAGGAAACAAGACTTTAAAAAAATGTAAGCAACATAATGACATTATCTTGATCTAAAGTTATGATAAATGGTTTGTTTAAAAACTCTAAGGCATAAGACTTGGAATTAAATGGGTAACATAATGATGCCCCTTTCAAACAAGTGACATATACACATAAAAGTTTGACAAATGACTAAGTCAAAGTGTGGTATCAAATGGATGATATAACACCTATTTAAACAAAAGAGTGATATGCAAACATGACTTGTTTTAGATTTAGTTTAAACAAACAAACAATTTTGACTCAAGATAATTCAAGTAAAAAGGAAAAATAACAAAAAACACTTAAGCGTATCATCTTAATCCTAAAAACTAACAATGTGGCTTCATATTGTCAAATTCCATTTATATACTTGCTCTTGATAAGAAATAATGTTGTTAATCTAAAAAATTAAATGCACATGAAAAGTAAGGTTTTTAGTCCCCCTCTTCTCTCAATATTTCATATGATGACATGGAACTTTTAGCTACTCACCTTGCATTGACAATATATCCACATCAAGTGGGGTTGTCTAAAATTATCAATTTTTATATGTTCTAAATGGTCCCATATATGTGGTTAAAACTAAGGTACAACATGTCATTTGAATACACATTAATTAGCTTGTTTTGAAAAGGTTTTATCCTTTTCACAACCACTACATCCATTAATTTCTCAGTGTAGTGTGATGTCTAAGTTAAACCTACATTTTGAGGTAGATTCTTACTAATGGATCTTAATTAACTATTCAAATAAGCATCTTAGTAATTCAACCTCAATTTATATATGCTTATCATGGAGTGGGGTTGAAATTATACTAGGATATGAATTCCTGGGTTATTACTTCCCTCAAACTCTTGGGGAGGCTATGAACTCTTTCCTAGAAGCCAAGATGCATGAAATAAAACTATGGAAGGACTTTAGGGTCATTTTTAGATCACCCAAATCACTCAATTTTTTTGGAGTGACTCAACAAATTTACTTACACACTTTGGGCAAAGTGAAAAAGGTAATAAGTGAAGTGTTTTTTATCACCCAAGTTACCTAAAGGGGATGGGGGAGATCATACATGCTACACTTGATTTACAAAACAAATACCCATAACAACCAAAAAAGCAAATGATCTTATGAGTACTTAACTAGAGTTTGAGTTCATTTTTAGAGCACCAAGTGAAATATGATATGAATTTTAACCCATTACCATTGTTTGAGTTGTGAACTTTGAAAAATGAAAAAAATTAAGTAAATGATTTTTAAACACCAAATGTAAATGTGAGTTTGAATCTTAGAGTGTTTAAAAACATCTTTCCTTGGTCTTTGGGTCCTACAAAAAGTGTTAGGGGTTCCTTGTGCTTAGAATATAAAAATAAGTGAGCAAATGATAATTGAAATTTAGCTCTTAGGTTTCTTATGTTTTTCACACAGTATAATACCGTAGATACAGAGAGCAAAACTATAACTTTTTTGTAAAACTACCACTGACCTACAAATCAAATTGTTAGTGCAAAACCATAAATATATAGTGCAAAATTGCTTATTACAGGGTCAATATTGTAGATTTAGAAGGGAAAACCACACGTATTAAAGAAATATCATAATTTTTAGAGTAATATAGAAAATATTAAAGTAATGCCATAGATTTTAAGATAAAAATGAAACTATGAAGGCAATAACATAACTATTAAGGAAATATTGTAGATTCTAAGAATAACCCACAATTACCAGATGTAAAAATGCAAGTGAAATATCACTACTTCATAGTGAAATATCACTTTTACTAGTTACAATATGTAACCACAAAAAGCAAAATTGCAAATTCCTATGTAACATTCGTGAGCTTCAACTTTTCACTTTTTTGGTTAGCAAGTTAAGATTTTCATAGGAAAAATGGTAGAAAGAGGTCCTAAAATTCCATGGGAAGAACTTTGTGGGGAATGGGTCATATCAGTCATGCCATCATGTGAACAAGAGGTACATAGAGGGGGTATTAGTGTAGTTTTAGTCAAGAAAACCAAATAAAATCAAACACACTAAAGACTAACACCTCTAGCCTAAACACTAGAGAGAGCATATATAACAAGAACACAATGAAAACATGACTAGAAAACAAAATAGATCTTCCTTTTAACTTCCTTGTATCTCCAAAACCACTTGTTGAATTGTATTTCTTAGCTATGTGCTTAATAAATCTTTTTCAATTAAACTCCATTGCTCCACCTCTCCTTGGCACCTTGGTAATGCTTGTATCTTGGATTGAATTATGAAATTGGCATGGTAACACTACTATGAAGCTTTTTGAAAGTATTTTTGCATAATAACATTTCACTGAAAAAGATTATTGAATCTATTTGAGTATAATAACTTTACACCAAAAGAGCTTAAATATCAATAGGTGAGGTCTTCTATTTATAGCTTCCAAAGTTAACCCTCGCCCAAACTAAGTTAGATTAAAAATTAATCATGTAATAATTTTAAAAAAATACTAGGTGAGTTGGGGATAACTCCAATTGAGTTAAGGAGGTGACATGTAATTATGATTTTAAATTAATAGGCATGGCTCATAAATTATATATTTGTTAAATATTGTGGGAGAGCTTGACAACTCATAAAAGGCAATGATGAAGAAGCTTAATATTTTGAATATTTGAATTTCCATTTTTAGATATTAATTAATTGAAAATGGATTATTTAACTAAGCATTTAATATGGTTTAATTATTTGATCCATTTTTATTATCATTTTAGCTCTTTTAGGAATTGTTCAAGTGCCCTACTTAATGAGTCTATAGGCCAAACTTTGGGTTGTTGCATTACAAGGTGACTAGGGATGAATCTATGAGAGGTTGTTATTGCATATGGGATAATACCCCAAATAGGGATTCTTCAAAATGATTATGAGCCCTAAATTTTTATGTGCAGATTAAATTGGGATGTTTAGTGACTTTTAGGCTTAATTTGCAATATTTGGTAGTAATCAGTCTAAAGTCTAGTTGGAATCCAATTGTGGCCATAATGGGGTGTCTACACAAATAAAGTGTGAAACACATGTATATAGAAAGGAATGACATGCTATCTAATAAAATGGATCAAATAACATATGTATTATAGAAAATTGCAACTAGAAACATGCTAAAAATGGTATTTTTGAATTTTTATGAATGTTTTAGGTATTTTCTTGAATATTTGATCCTTTTTGAATTTTTAAAACATTTGGAAGAATAAGCAAGGAATACATGTAGAATTAAAAGTGTTAGTAGAGGCTAATTTGCTCATCAATGAGATGCTTTTGTGAAGGCTCTATATGATGTGTGTCATATTTATATGTTGCATCATTAGTATCATCAATATCATACCAATATTATATATTATTAGGATCATAATCATTAATGTAATTATTATTATAGGAGATATATAACTTATTAGGCTATTCTTGAACTTGTGATGTGTCATTTTGAGCATCTATGTATGAAAAAATAATTACACCATAGATTGGAGTTTCCTTCTTAAGAGTTTTTTTTTTTTAAGTATGTTCATCATTGTAAAAAATTTGAATCTCAATATGGGATAGAGAAGATTCATGTATTTTTGCTTGCACAATATGAAAAGATGTATTTTGTGCCTTAATTTAATTATTTGAGAATGAAAACATAAATTTTGTATTTTTTTACTTAGTTGTTTGTTCCTCTATACATATAAGAGATATGATGTTTGGATCCTTAGCGATCATATTTGTATCCTTTGATTTTATAGGCATGTCTTGATTTGAAAATTATTTTTATAAGAAACCTATTTTTAGAATACTTGTTTATCTTGAGTTTGATTTTTTTAACTTTTGTTCTTACTCTTTTTGTAACATTGACTTTTGTAGTTGTTCCTTTTCATTTTGATCTTTTTTTAATATATTCTTTTTAGTTTGGCCTTTTGAATATTTTTTTAATCTAGGTTTTTATTTTTTTATTTTTTATAGTTAGAATTATTCTTTGGTACCCATATATTTTATTTTGGAACTTGTGCTTTAGGAGAGGTACTCATAACGTGAGTGGATTTCTTGGTTGATGTATCGATGATAGGATCACCACTATCTTTTTGTATTTGTATTTTGTTATTTAATGTAAAGTAGTGATGTGTATGATTGCCATGCATTATATGATATGCACAATAGTATTTTGATCTCCTGATAGGATGTATAGGAGGTAGATGAATCACTTTATTTCAAAGAATTTTTCTTAAGATTTCACTTGGGATCTTTTCAGCATTTTATTCAATTTTTGAATCACTTATTGTATATGTATATTATTTTATATTTCCATTTAGATATGAAATCTTGTTGGTTATAACATTTTTAGAAGAAGATGTAAACATGTGATTAACACTAACATATTTTGGATTTTTTAAGTGTGTAATCTAATTTTCCAAGGATGTGATCCTTAAACTAAAATATCAATTTTGATTTTGTAACTCTTCTATTAAATTTTTCATAATGACATTTTGATATTTTAGGGATTCATAATTATAAACCCCAAGTAATTCAGATTGAAAATGCATACACATACCATCTAGGATTTTTGGTTACCTTATTTTGAAAATATATCATGGACTACCTTACCCTTATAATAAATGATAGCATGGACCTAATTAGAGGGATGGTAGCTATCACCCTCTTTAGGGTTAGGAGGAAGAATAAGTTCATTTTTATCCATATTAATGTTCTAAAAACATTTGAATTCACCAAATGTTAAACCCTAAATTTAGATATGTGGATGTATTTGAGATTAAGGGGTATTAGATTAGCTTTTACACAAGGATGGTGAATTAACCTAATGAGCATGAAAATTAATATAAAAATAGATAAATAATACTCTAAAGTTATATAACTGAGATTGATAAAAATAATAAAGTATAGTTATTGATAAAAATTTCAATGTATAAGGAACAAATGATACTTTATTGTGCTCATATAGGTCTAATCTAAAATAGGCTAGAATTGAACTGGAAGGTGATCCTAGAATAATTTTTAGATTTGAGGAATATTATTTTTATGACCTCATACATTTGCATCAGGTCTAAATAGTTGCATCAATGCAGGTGTCTGAATTAGATGCAGGTGTCCAAAATTGAATACTAACTAGATCTGCATGTGACCAATTAGAGCCTTCTAGGTTTATTATCACCTTATTTGTGATGTATTAAAATCATACACATAGGTTTTTTCTCTTTATTAAATGATCAAACCCTAAATTACTCACCCTTGGAGTCACTATGATAAAAATAGGATAGTGAGCTTATGGTGTTGATTTTTCCCAAGGACCCTTATATCAATGGGTGTTGCATACATAGCCAATTTTATGAATAGGGACTCATACTTATGTATTTATCCCCTATGTGTTGGTTTGTGTCTGTAAAATGATGTAATGTATGCTAAGAAATGACATTTAGTGACCTATCTTGTAATTTGGAAAATATGGATAATGACTTACTCTTTCAATGCTTTAAACCTATGGGAATACCAATCCCATGATTGATGTAGAAATAATTATGAATAGGGTAGGTCTATTCACTTAAATACTTGATTAAGTTATTTTTGGTAAGTTCCTTATTAGTTCTTAGTGTTTGCTACGTGAGGAATGAATTAGGGTTGATCTTATATATATATATATATATATATATATATATATATATATATATATATATATATATATATATATATCATACTAAATCACTTAAGATTCCCTTTAGTATATGTTTTAGTTTCAAATTGGATGAATTTTAAGCACTAGACACTTTGTATCAAAAGTTGACACTTACATCAGTGCATGTGTCTATTTAAGACGTAAATGTCTAGGAAGATAGAAAATAGCTACAAGTCCAAAATTGTAAATAAATGATAATGATTAGGTTTAAAGATTTTTGCATAGTATATAAGGCCCAATCATCAAAATAATAATGGTTAGACTAAGAGATAATAGATTTATGAAAAAAATAAATAGTGAGAGTGAACTTTTTGATAGCAATCAAGTCTATAACTAAAAGGTATAGCCATGATGGATGTTTTTCAAGTGAAC
The DNA here is from genome assembly GCA_037957365.1 of Torreya grandis. Classification (NCBI taxonomy): domain Eukaryota; kingdom Viridiplantae; phylum Streptophyta; class Pinopsida; order Cupressales; family Taxaceae; genus Torreya; species Torreya grandis. The sequence goes on along the minus strand of JARHVA010000536.1, from coordinate 2,295,255 downwards.
AAGACTAGAGTACTACATAAATAAGATTTTAGTATCTATAGTTATAGTGTGTGTTAAAACTTCATCATCCCTTATTTTTTAAAAATCTATATGGGCATTGAAATTTTTCTAACTAAATGTTGAATAAATTTTTTTAATGTTGTCACTTAATAAGGGGATTATTGATGTGGGAAAAAACACTCAAAAAAATCTATTTTAGGAAACTATTGATTTTGTATATATTAAACTCAATTTTAAGGGTGGTTATAGAGGTAAACCTATCCCTACTTGCAGTGTTCGTATATTTTTGTATCATGAGGTTCAACAACTTCTCACCTTATCTTTGGATATTAGGTTTAATACCAATAATATCATGGAAGAAAGATCCCTCTTGAAATAAATTCAAACTACTTTGTTGTGTTGCAAGCATAGCTACTAAGAGGTGGGAGTGATTCAGTACCCTTAAAATAATAATTCAATTTCATTTATCATTTATGAAGTATTCATTCAAACACATACATCAACTAATGCACAAACAAGCATCGACATAAGCATACAACATATGAACATAAGAGATATGTGGAAAACCCTCATGGGGACTAAAAACCACTAAAAAACATCTTCCATTATATTCATATAATTAATTAATCAATATTTATTGAGGCACTAACCCCATAAGGAGCACTAACCCCTCACTAGTTAAGCACCAACAAAATTAGGCCTTTAACACACTCCAATTTACAAGAAGGCACCAACCCCCTAGGTGAATCAACACCAAATCATCCACTTGAAACCTTTCATAAATTTTAAACACATGTTTCTCACTCAAATAATTATGATCACCTTATTTTACTCTTCACATTTCTCTATCTTTCTCAAACAGCCTTCTAGGTTCCTTGCTCAATATGCCTTTTACTAGGCTTATTAGGTCAACTAAAATTGGCATCCACATGTAGAAACTCTATTATATGTTTGTAGATTAAAAAATTTACTCTACATTGCATTCCAATTTTTGGTTGCGCACTATAGATTTTGTTCTCGCATACCTTGGTTGTGACGGCAAAATTTTGAAACAAAGCGCGGGCTTCATTCATTTGGTTCATTCTCCGTCTAAGTGTCTAAAAGTAGCAAAAGCTTCCAAGTGGCATCATCTAAACATGGGTTCCTTTTCTCTTTTGACTCTTTTGTTTCATTTTTTCCTAAGTGTTGAATTCAAGTGGAAGCCACTAAGTGTCACTTTCTGAGATATGGAACCAGCCAAGTGGCATCGTCTGAGGTGCCTTTCATTACTTTCAAGAGGGCCGCAGAATGTATCATGTATCCAATAAAAACTTAGTGGAATGCACCACGTGTCAGCATCTACATTCCTTTTTGACACCTACATTTCATCTATTTTTTAGTAAAAGGCTTCAACAAGCTAAGTATCAAGATCAACCAAAAAGCACCAAGTGGCAATCACGGAAGGCTCTAAACTACTTTTCTAGAAGAATGTGGAAGTCACCACATATCGGCATTTGAGAGATAGTTCAATGCCTTGGTTCAATAGGGTGGTTCAATGCCTTGATTTAATATTTTGGTTCAAGATCTTGGGTTATGTGTAAATGACATGCAGTGTTAAACCATCGAACCCTTGAACCAATTTTGGTTCAACAGGTGGTTCAAAAGAGTGTCCCAAAAACTAAAGGGGTCAAGCACCCTTTCGAAAGGCAGTAAGGCATTGTTTCATTTTTGTTTAAGTGCTAAAGACAAGCAGAGGCCACCAAGTGTCACTTTTTGAGCCCCTTTCTACTCCATTCCTAGGAGAAATGGAAGTTGCCACATACCATTAGCAAGAGCGGCAGAAAATGCCACGTATCTTCCCAGAAGCTACGGAAGCCTCCACATGTCAACATCCAAGAGATCATCTTCAAGTTTCATTGCTGAATAAAGATCATGGTGGGTCTCAAGTTTTATTTCAAAGGTCTGTAGAAGCTGCCAAGTGTCACCATCCCTAGGAGCCTAACATGCGTCCCAAATATTTCTACAAGCATAGCTAAAGAGCAAGCAGAGATTGCCATGTACATCCTTCCCCCTTTTAAGGGTTTCTCAGGCAATGAATGCGATGAGTCTTATTTTGTTGAAATTGCTAAGTATCAAAGCAATGAATTGCGACAGGTGTCAAAGGTGGAGCATTCCTAAGCAGGATATAGGGAAAGCAAAAAGTATTACGTGTCTTCGATAAATCAGGCAGAAAGCACAAAGTGTCATCATCTGGTATCTCCTAAGAAATAAGAATATTTTCAAGGAATTAAGTGTTCTCTTCCATTTCAATATAATAGAGGGTCTTATATAGACACTTACAGCTCAGTTAGAGTTTAGTTTGAGCCATAAATTTGGGAACATGTGATCAATCTAGAGGGAAACTCAACAAGAGTTAATTCCAGTAGATGGAACAGTTCACTGGGTAGATTTTTGGGGTTGGAAAACATTGAAAGCATCATCTATTTATCCCCTATGGGTAAAAGGTAGAATATAATTGTGCAGGAAAGGAGGTGATGGAATGAGAAATCCAAGGCTATAAAGAGGAGTGCAGGGATCACCAGAAAGGGGATCAAAAAAAGAGATACTCGGAGAGAGAATTTTTTGAAGAAACTATTGTCAAGAGTTTTAGACCTTCTAGAGCAGTGATTAAGAATATCATTTGCCTTTATTCTATTTTCTCAAGCTGTAAAGTTGATGTAACTGTGCATGTTTATGTGCCTTTTATGTGACTGAAGAATTAAAAAGAAAATAGAATTATGTGCCTTTGTTGGTGTTTCTTGTATCATTGTGAAGGTAATCTAAAACTATGAGCCTCTATTTTTATTATTTCTATCTATTACATTAATCATGCCATAATCTACTCTTTGGTGTAATTAAATCTTACATATAGTTTCACTGTGCTTAGGATTAAAGATCAAAATTACACTCAGGTGCATTGCCATAGTTAGATTTCATTTCTTGCATTTGCATATTTGTTTAAATTCCTATCCTTTTTCCCCCCACACTTGATATAAAGAAGAGACCAACTTCTCTAAAATTTGGAGGTTATTTCAAGATGCAAGTCCCACATCTTGAAACTTCCCATTGTTGTTGATTAGAATCAAGTGCAATTTTAAACATCAATAGTTTTTGGCATGCCTGATGGGACCAGTCTTGAAGTTTCTTTCAAGACCATATGAACCAGAGAGCTACAAGGAGTTGGAGATATGGACTAGTCACCAGATCACAATCTGCTACAAATCCAGGTATTCTTTTGCCACCTTTGGTAACAAGTCCAAGAAGAAGAGCTAACTAGTTTGTACCAATACCAAATATGGGAGCCCCCATACCCCCAAGAAATTATGTAGGCTGGAACACTGGTAGTCCCTTGATCCTCCCAACACCACCAGCCATTTGGGATCCTATCCTAGTGAACACCCTAAAAGCTCTGGCCAAATTTAGTGGGCAAGACTCTAAAAAACCTGTGGAACATCTTCAAGATGTATCAGATGTATGTGCTATACATGTTGTCACATAGCAAAATGTGGCCATAAAATTATTAGCAGCTTCTTTCAAAGGGAAGGCTTTAGAATGTTATCGGTCTTTGACCCCAAATACCATATCTACATGGGACCAGCTCAGAGATCTGTTCTTTGAAAGATTTGCAGAGAAGGGTGATAAGTCCTCTTTGTTACAATAGTTAATCACCATTCAAAGGGGACCACAGGAAGACATGACTGACTTCAATACCATATTTCAAAAGACTTGGGATAGAATCCCTATTATAACTAGACCATTACTAGGTATGGCCATAGTTTTTTATCTCAAGGTTTTGAATTCAGATATATCTGTTATGATTCAGTCACTTGGAGGACACACTTTGCCAGAGGATTATGAATATGCGATCAGAGCTGAGAATCATTTAATAGATGTTGGAAAGTTGCTTCCAAGGCCTCCCATGCCCATGTTCCCAAAAATTTCCTTGCCATTACCTCAAGAAGTTCCTAAATCTGTAGGCCCCCTGTGTCTATGTACACTTACCCTTAACCATCTATGAAAGACCCTATCCCTACTCAGTCATCTGAGATGGATGATATCAAGAATATCCTAAGGATGTTTTCCAATGAGCTGATCAATATAAAAAGACAGTAGAATCCTTACCATAAGCCTCCATATTAGGGATATTAAGGAAATAGATTTTCATCACAACCTAATCAATACTAGGGTCCTCCAAGACAAACTAACCATAAGCCAACGAATCAATTAGTTATAGTTCCCACACCCTCACAGACCGTTCATCCCAACTCAAATAGGGAGATGGTTCCAAGGCAAAATAATTATGTGGATGATACTAATGCCTAGTGTTTCCCTTGCAATAATGCTCATACACCTAGAGATTGTCCTAGGGGTAATCTACAACAGAGGGTTACAGAGCAAAGAAGAATAGATGGTTAGTTTGCCAGTACCAGTGACAATCAAGCCTACCAGTATCTTGGTATGTAGAATTTAGTCCTAGTGGCTTAGATGCAAGGAATGTCCTTGCAAAAAGAGGAAGAAATAGCCTCAAAACATGCTTTATTCTCATGGGTTGAAGATGAAGAATCAATTTTCTTGAACAAAGCATCTACCTCCCAAAGACCAGTTATGCAATCTGATTATTACACCAGGTCAAAAAGGAGAATGGTGGAGCAGCCTGAGATTGTAAATTGTTAAGTCATGAATAATCCTCCATCTCAAGGGCATAGAAACACTATTGTCAGACAAGAAGTGCCTCAGCCAGTGCAAGATCAAGGGATTCTTGCCCAAATTTAGGAAAAAATGAGATATCCTTATGTCCAAAAAACTCAGTCTTTGGGATTGATAAATGTAGTGGATCAATTAAAAAAGACTCTAGCCCAAGTATCAATATGGGATATATTGGCTATTCCTAAATAGAAGACACTACTATAAGAAGCTCTGCAAGGCCAAGCAGTGCCCAAAGGTACTGTTACCAAAGAAGGACTTGCTGGAAAGGAAAAGCTCAAAAATATAGTTCCTCATCAGATAATAGCCTTTGTGAATGATGCAGCATAAGTAAGTAAATCCAAACTAGAGCCTTTCTATTTGACTGTGATAGTTGGAAAGAAATTCTTGCATAATACATTGAAAGATTCGGGAGCTAGTACTACAGTGATGCCAAAGCAAATAGCTAATGCTTAAAATAAAATGTGAGCCCCTTATAAAAGGAGTTATGTAGCTAGATGGAAAAATAGTACAAACCATAGGGAGAATCAAATAACTCCCATTGCAATTATACACATGTCCCAATATAATTGTCAACCAAAATGTAGTTGTCATAGATGTACCTCCTATTTTTGGTGTATGTTTATCTAGATGCTTTACAACAAAAATAGGAGGATATATGTCTCTTGACTGGTCTCACCTCATCTTGAGAACCAGATATGGTTTGAAGATGAAAATTCTATCTAAACCACTGTCAAAAGACCATAACACCAACAAACCAACAACAATATTAGAGGTAGATCATGATATGTTAAATAAAGAAGAAAGGATTTTTGTTGAAGAGCTAGGCGATTGGACTGAGCATGATCAAGAAGAAGAAAACAACTAGTTGTTGGTTATGATGCATAGTGACCCATATGGGAACTATGAATCTACTGGTCTGGGCACATATGTCATTTTTGATGAGGACCAGGCAATCCCAAATGTTATAAGGGAAGAGGCACCAACTACTCAAGATTCAGAGATTTGGACCTTGAATTTTGATGGGGCTAGAAGTAAACATGGTGCTAGAGTAGGAATTTGTCTTACTGCTCCAAATGGTGATAAAATTTTAAGGGCTATTTGATTCCAATTTGCTTGCACAATAATGATGTTGATTATGAATCTTTAGTACATGGGCTCTTGTTAGCCAAGAAAAAGGGAATAAAGAATCTAAAAGTGAAAGGAGATTTAGAATTAGTAGTAAAGCAAATTAGAGAAAAGGCAGCAACCAAAAATGTGAGAATGAGATCCTACAGACATAAGATTTGGGATTTGAGAGAAGATTTTAAAGCTTTCAATATTGAGATAGTCCCTAGAAGTCAAAACTCTGAAGCTGATAGGATGGCCCAAATTGGCTCATAGTTTAACCCAGCAGCTGGCCTATCAATTAATAATGAGTCAGTGAAAGTTATAGTGAGGCCAACCATTCCAAACAATGATGAGAATTGGAAAGTATTTGAAAATGATTCTCAGGTACTCTCATTCTTACAACAATCAGATGAGTTTGCTGATTAGTTACAAACCAAGATCGAGGAAGCATATGGGGATCAGATTATATAATTAAAGACTAATAAGCTCCCTAAGGGCTTGATCACCTTAGAAAACTTGTTTGATCTAGAGCATGTAAGCCTGGAAAAGAAAGGGTTCCAGGTAGATAAAGCATACTATTCTGAAATAGAGGTGAGTGACGAGAAAAGGCTAAAAGTTGGAAATTTTGCAACCCATAAAGATAAGGAAAAGTAATTGAATTGTGCCAAATATATGACAGAGTCATAGCTTGGAGCTATGAAGACCTTCATGGATACAATAGAGACATTATTTAGCACACAATAAAACTGATTGAAGGGTCTAAACCCATTAGATAGAAATAGAGACCAGTAAATCCAAGGATTGAACCTCTAATGGTAGATGAGTTGTAAAAACTTTTAGATTCCAAAATAATATTTCCAATCAAGCACTCAACTTGGGTATCAAATCTAGTTCCAGTTAGGAAAAAGAATGGAGATGTAAGACTATGTGTAGATTTCAAAGATCTAAATAGAGCATCTCTGAAAGACCACTACCCCTTGCCCTCCATGGAATGAATTCTATAAACTGTGGTTGGATCAGAGAGGTTTTCTTTACTAGATGGCTTCTCTAGATACAATCAAATTTGGTTGGCTAATGAAGACTAGTACAAAACTACTTTTACTACCAAATGGGGAACATTTGCATATGCTAAGATGCCATTTGGTCTATCAAATGCAGGAGCCACCTTTCAAAGAGATATGGATATATCCTTTGGTGAGCTTGTAAATAGGATCATCCTAGTCTATTTGGATGATCTCACTATTTTTTCAAAAAATGCTAATGATCATTTTGATCATTTAGAATCTGTCTTCAAGAAATGTCAAGATTTTGGGATATCACTAAATCCCAAGAAATGCATCTTTGTTGTACCTCAGGGAAAATTGTTGGGACATATAGTATCTAAGGAAGGAGTTTCTATAGATCCTAAGAGAATTGTAGCTATAATGAACCTACCTCTTCTAGTGAATAAAAAGGTAGTTTAGTCCTTTTTAGGGAAGATTAATTTTGTTGACAAGTTCATAACTAATTTTGTAGGCTTGGTAAGACTAGTGACACTCTTGCCAAAGAAAGACCTAATTTTTAAATGGATTACAGAAGGAAAGCAAGCCTTTGAAGAGGTCAAGAAGGCTATCTCAACAGCCCCAATGCTTAAAAACCTAGATTTTTCCAAACTTTTTGTAATGTATGTCTATGGAGGAGAGTTATGTATTGTTGCTATCTTGACACAAAAGGATGATAGGATGGAGGGAGAACACCCAATAGCCTTTTACTTAAGAACTCTCAGGGATTATGAAAATAGGTACAACTTTGTAGAGAGACAAGCATATGCCATGGTAAAAGCCCTCAAGAAATCTAGGCATATGGTATCAGGGAGCAAAATCATGATGCTTATAGCTCACCCAAGTGTCAGAGAATACATCATGGAGGGAGAAATCAATGAAAAAAGAACCAACTGGATCACTAAGATCCTTGAATATGATGTAGTGGTCAGACCCACCAAGTTAGTCAGAGGCAAGGGTTTGTGCCAATATATGACCCAAGAGCTTGAAAAGATGTAACCTAAGGAGGCAGATTCAGAAAGAGAGACAAAGATGATGTTAAGGATACAAGAGGTTGATCAGGAATCTTGGGTCACAAGTAGGATTCATTTTATGAAAAATGGGATTTATCTAAGAGAACTCCCTCAAAATAAGAGGTATTATAGGTTGCAGGGAGTTCATTTTGTTTCAATTAAATAAGCCCTTTTTAGAAGAAATTCGGATGGAAAATTGTTAAGATGTGTAGAATAGGCTAAGGCTAAGAGAATACTACACAAAATGCATCATGGAATATCAGGGGGGCATTTTTCTATAAGGACCACAACCATAAAGATAAGTGAGGTAGGATATTTATGGCCTACTTTATTTGCAAATTGTTATCAGCTAGTTAAGAAATGTCAATCCTGCCAATATTGTATGGGGATGAGGAGGAATGCAGCCATGCCCCTTAGTCATATAATTGTGGATAAATCTTTTGCTCAATGGGGTCTTGACTTCATTGGAATGATAAATCCAGTGTCTAGTATGGGTCATAAATGGATATTAACTGCCACAAACTATTTCACCAGATGGACTGAGGTAGTCCCACTTAAGGAAGCAACAGAGAATGTGATCCTAGATTTTCTAGGGAGTATCACTACTCACTTTAGAGCTCCTCACACCATAATTTCAGATAATGCTAAAGCATTCTTGGGATCTAAAGTATTCTAGTTTGCCTTGAAACATGAAATATATCTAAAAACTTCATCTAACTATTACCCTTAAGGTAATGGTCTGGCAGAATCAACCAACAAGAACCTGATAAGACTCATCAAAAGAGTAGGGGCTAATCATCACAAAGAGTGGCATAAAGTGCTTAATATAGCACTATGGGCTGATAGAATCATGCCTAAGTAGGTGATCAAGATGTCCCCATATGAGTTGTTATATGGAAAGTCAGCTATAATTCCCCTAAGTTTGGAGATCTCTGCTCTCCAGCTGATCAAACAAATCAAAATTGAGGAAAATGGCCCCATGCAGGTTAGACTTGCAGAGCTTTTAGAAGTCCAGGAGAAGAGGGATATAGCCCATGATTTATTAATCAAGCATCAAGGAATGGATAAGAATTGTTTTGATAAAAGGACTTTAAATCCTCATTTTGAGGTAGGCTTGATTGTTTTGAAATGGGATATGAGAGCCACCAAGCCAGGTCAGCATACTAAATTTGAAGCATTATGGACTGGCCCATATAAAATTCATGCATGCAAGCAGAATAATTCATTTGAGCTAGAATCGATGGAAGGAGAACCTAAGGAGATTCCTATAAATGGAATCTATTTGAAGCATTTCAATTAGCTTGGGTTTTAATGTATTATAGTTAGATAAGTTTCCCCTTCTCATATTGTTTTTTCCATTGTTGTTTTCCTACTTTTCATTTAAATAAGTGTTTTAAACATAGAGTCAATGGATCAGGAAATTTTCAAATAATAAAAGATCTTTAGATATTGAAGCATTGAATGTTTCCCAATCTTTAAGAAATCTCTGAGGTACCTTGTGTGGCCACTTGCATAACATGTCTACCCTGCTGTCCCAGGAGGATTGAGTAGGATTCGCTAATGATTGTTTGAATTTAATGCCTTTTGAGACTTGATAGGTCCATAAATACCATTATCAAGAATTAAAGTTTACAAACTCTCAAGCATTCCTGCATTTTGTGAGAAAATATCCTGTTACTTGCAACAAAATTTAGTGCCTAGTATAGTTGCTTTAGTGAGAGTGTTTTGATTGCAAGGGGTTCATACCAATTATCACACAAGGGACATAGACATGGAAGGAACATCATATTCATAGCAAGGAGCTAGGATTTACAAATCCCTTGATAAGTTTATGGCTAGTAAGTCATATGCTTTAGTTATCATGCCACCGTTGAAAGCCTATCCAAGGACTAGAATCTCAGAGGTTGGTCAGTCCAGTGACCTAGCAAAAGTAAAGGATTATACAGATGGAATCAGGGACCCAATCTTGCAAAGAGCCAGTAGCAAAAACCTCAGAGAAGGGGAACATCAAAAGTGCCTTCAGAGAGCTAGAGCAGGGCAATATGAGACATTTGGCATGAGGATGTGGACCTCACAACTAGCATAGTTCCTTGTCCCAACTGTGCATCCATGCCCTGGCTTGGTTGAATTATGTGTAGACTAGCTCCATGCACCCTCATGCACCATTCAGTAGGGTCCTTTTATGGTGCAAATCACATCGAAGGCCATCAAAGACATGTTATGCCTACACCATGATAGTACAGCAATGTTTCCTATTGTTGCTAAGATGCAAAGGACATGGGCTAACATCAATACTTAGTTAAGGTTCTTAAGAACCAAATTACAAATGGGTGATGCCAACACTACTGTGCCCACACTCCCTACAGCAAGGGGCCAATTCACACAAGCTAGCCAAGATGCACTATCCATGATGGTTGTCATCTTTGGCATGAAAGATGATATGGCAGTTTACGTAGAGCAAATGGCCATCCTCTTCAGATTGAAGACAATTGACAAGACCTAGGAATATCGGCTCAACTTTTTAGAGCTAATTGATTTTACAATGGTGGATCAACTAGCCCAATTCAGATCAAAAGGAGTGTTTAGGTATTCTTCTTATTTGTTTCACCTCATGCTATACCAGAATGCCAACCTCTTCACCCAACATATGCATCTGGACATGTATGACCCAAGTTTTGACCCCCAAAGGACCATTCTTGTGTCTGCATGGACACATGTTTTGTTAAGGATGAGTGACCCATATGATTTTTGGGAACTATTTGTTACCCCTACTCTGTGCCACCTCAGCCCCAAACCAATCATGAATAGATTATTTCCTAGTGTTTCAAACCTCTTGGCTAGTTGCCTAATTTTGTGTGACTTCTACTTTGGATCCCACCATACAATTCTAAGAGTTCATGGTTTTTGTGGGGAACCAATGTTGCTACCGAAGGTTCTAACTCTTAGGTTAGCATTTTTAGAAGTCACCAGGCAATTGTTAGTGGTAGATAATGATTATGGTTCTGGGAAATGGAAGAGGAAGATGTTTGACCTCCTGTGGATGGTAGGCAACGTAATTTTAGAATCCAGGGACACTAAAGTCTTGCTACTTTAAAAGCTAGCCTTCCTAGGTTCTTGTTAGTTGAAGATAAATGGGTATATGACTTGACTAGTTACATAGCTTCCTGGATAAGGACTAATAGGGTTGCAACTAGGATTGTACATGAGGGCCACCCTTTTTGGGAGACCCAAAGAAACCCTGTAGAAGATGCTCGTAATTTTTATGTTGAATTATCATATTTTCCCCCTCTACAAAATAGACCATGGGAGACTTTCTAAGTTAAGCAGAGGGATTATGATCCCAAAGTCAGAATGACTTTTGACTTGAGAAGAGCATTGAAGAATAAAGATTGGGATGCAAAAAAGATAGAAGCCTATTGGAAATATAGGCAAGAGATTTCTCAAACCACCCATTCTTTCGAGAATGTAGACACAAATGAGAGGTGGGAAGAACTATGGGATGAGTTCCATCTCTCCCCTACATCTAGCCTAGAGATGACTGATTGGCCAACATGAGGTATAGATCAGGAAGTTGAGCCAAGCCAAGAGCCGCAAGCCTCAAAATGAACTACAACTATAGCAACTGTGTTTGATCAGCCTCAACCTCTCAGTGTCTTAGAGAAATAAAAGAGTGTGGTTCATTCACCACTGAAGGCTTCCCCATCTTCAAAATTCATTGAAGTTCCCAGTTCTCCACAAGCGTCCCTGATAACAAAAGTAGATGTGGAAGGAAAGATAACATAGAAAGAAGAGGAGACACCCAAGAAATGAAGGCAGGTGCAGTTTTAGTTGGCCATGGAAGAGGAGATAGACACCCAACAATGCCAATTATAGAGTGCCAAAATTACTCCTCAGGTAAATATCATTCCTCCTTCTCCTTCTTAGTCTATATCTTCTCCCATCGGCATGATGCCTCCACCTAGCCAAATGGCATCCCCTATCACCTCTGCCATCCTCATTTTGCACTTCACCCCTTCTATGCCTCCTCAATTTTTAATGTTACCCCATTTCTCCCCCTCTATTCCCAAAAAACTCTCTCCTCAAATTGCCCATATTCAATAGTTGGCTATTCAATTCAGCTTGCCACAAGGACATCCTTTTGTGGGTGGGCACATTGCCTCCCCTTCTACCTTATTGACCCAAGAAAATGTTGTGCAAATGGCAAGGGAAGCCCAAAGAAATAAAAAGAAGACAAATGAAAATAAGGCACTGGCTATACCTCATCTGTGGTCATAATTTGACCCAATTCAGTAATAATTGATGGTGACCCATTTGTCACCAAATGTTATCAAGCCAGCTGAGTAGATGCAGCCTAAGGATTACTCAATGGATGCAGCGGCCATCAATATGTCCCTTTTTAGGCCCCAAGATAGAGTTGAGTTGTTAACCAAATCCACTTCTATAGTCATAGAAGACTACTTGAAAATGTCAAGAAGGCTACAAAAGATGGAGGCCGATTTGGCCAAGGAAAAGGCAAACTATAATAGTTTGACCAAAGAAATCAACAAGAAAGATAATGAAATGACAAGTCTAAATAAATAGTTGCAAGATGTTATTTCCCTTTAGATTCATCGGGAAGTCCAAGCCCAAAATGATTCCTTAAAGGTAGAGCTAACACATGCAAAGGATATAGCGATGACCCTTAGGTGGGAGAAAGTAGCATTGCAGGGAAAATATGAAGAACATCAGCTGCAAGTTACTCAATTGCAGTAGAAGTTGCTAGGTGAATAAAATAATACTATGGCTTTTCAAGCCCAGTTCCAAGCAGAGCAATAGAGAGTGGCACAACTGACCATAGAGCTAGCTGATAAGCCAAAGGGTGTCAGAGTGATTAAACTAGTAAAGGAGCTCTATGAATCTATGTGGAAAAGAATCTCCTTAGAGATTATCTAGCTCAGGCCTTCTCTCACCTTCCTACTCAACGCACAAAAATTATGTGAGAAGGTGGAAGATTTAGTGAAGAACACTCTAGCTATAGTCTCTAATAAAGTAACAGACTCCCAAATGTTGCTGTAGAAGCTCTATGACACAATGGATGTGACATTGGTAGCTACAGGAATCACTGACAAAATGGTCACAGCAAAGAGACTCAATGAGGTCCTCAGTCACAATTCTATAGCTAATAATTGTAGAGAGCTCCTTGACATCATGAAAGAGGGCATCAATGAGATGAAGCAGCATATCAAAGATCTAGTTAGTTTGGGCCTTCCTTCTCCATTTTGCGATGATAACATAGTGTTAATGATTGATCAAATTGAACCATTGTTGCTAGCCAAATAGAATGATCAAACAATTTTTTAGAACTTACGGGATGATTCTTCAATCTCAGAAGTGGAAGCTATTTTGGTTCCTGTTTCCCAACTTGAATTCAAGTTGAAGGCTACAGTTCAGATTTTTCAAAAAAATTCACACAAGGATATTATTCACCTTGATTTAGCCTTCACTAAATTGCAGAATAAGTAAGGGTTATTTGACCATGAATGGTCCACCTACCAGACAAGACTTTTGAAGCTGTGAATTTTGCAATTTTGAAAGAGCGAGAGTTTTGTTTCTTTTTGAGTAGGCTCAAAAGTCCTAGGGGTCACTAGTAACTATAGAGTAAAAATTTTACTCTATGTTGCATTTTGATTTTTGGTTGCACACTGTAGATTTTGTTCCCGCATACTTTGGTTGTGACGGCAAAATTTTGAAACAGAGCATGGGCTTAATTCATTTGGTTCATTCTCTATCTAAGTGTCAAAAAGCAACAAAATCTACCAAGTGGTGTCTTCTGAACATGGTTTCTTTTTCCCTTTTGATTCTTTTATTTCATTTTTGCCCAAGTTTTAAATTTGAGTGGAAGCTACCAAGTGTCACTTTCTGAGATACGAAACTGGCCAAGTGGCATCATCCAAGGTGCCTTTCATAAATTTTAAGAGGGTCATGAAATGTACCACATATCCAATAACAACTCAATGGAATGCACCATGTGTCGACATCCACGTTCCTTTTTGGCACCCACATTTTATCTATTTTTTGGCAAAAGTTTTCAATAAGCTAAGTATTAGGATCAGGGAAAAAGCACCAAGTGGCAATCATGAAAGGCTCAAAACTAATTTTTTAGAAGAATGCAAAAGTAACCACATGTTGGCATTTGAGAGAAAGTTAGTTCAATTCCTTGGTTCAATAAGGTGATTCAATGCCTCGGTTCAATATTTTGGTTCAAGATCTCAGGTTATGTGTAAATGGCATCCAGTGTTGAACTATTGAACCCTTGAACCAATTTTGGTTCAATGGGTGGTTCAAAGGAGTGTCCCAAAAACCAAATGGGTCAAGCATCCTTTCGGAAGGTAGTAAGGCATTATTTAATTTTTGTTTAAGTGTTGAAGACAAGCGGAGGCCACCAAGTGTCACTTTTTGAGCCCCTTTCTACTCCATTCCCAAGAGAAGTGGAAGCCACCACATACCCTTAGCAAGAGCAATGGAAAATTCCACGTATCTTCCCAAAAGCTATAGAAGCCTCCATGTGCCAACATCTAAGAGATCATCTTTGAGTTTCATTATTGAATAAAGATCGTGGTGGGTCCTGGGTTTTATTTCAAAGGTCTATAGAAGCTGCCAAGTGTCACCATTCATAGGAGCCTAACATACATCCTGAATATTTCTCCAAGCATAGCTAAAGAGCAAGTGGAGATTGCCATGTAAATCCTTCCCCCTTTTAAGGGTTGCTCGAGCAAGGAATGTGGTGAGTCTTATTTTTTAAAATTTCTAAGTATTAAAGAAGTAGATTGTGATAGGTGTCAAAGGTGCAGTGTTCCTAAGCAGGATATAGGGAAAGTGGAAAGTGTCGCGTGTCTTTGATAAATCAAGCAAAGCACCAAGTGTCATCCTCTGATATCTCCTAAGAAATAAGAAGATTTTCAAGAAATTGACAGTGTCCTCTTCCATTTCAATAGAATAGAGGTCCTATATAAACACTTCTAGATCAGTTAGAGTTCAGTTTGAGCTATAAATTTGGGAACGTGTGATCAATTTGGAGGGAAACTCAGCAAGAGTTAATTCTAATAGATGGAATAGTTCACTGGGTAGATTTTTGGGGCTAGCAAACATTGAAATCATCATTTGTTTGTCCCCAGTGGGTAAAAGGAAGAATATAATTGCGTAGGAAAGGAGGTGATGGAATGAGAAATCTGAGGCTATAAAGAAGAGTGTAGGGATCACCAGAAAGGGGATTAGAAAAAGAGATACTCAAAGAGAGAATTTTTTGAAGAAACTATTGTTGAGAGTTTTATACCTTTTAAAGCAGTGATTAAGAATATCATTTGCCTTTATTCTATTTTCTTGAGTTGTAAAGTTGATGTAACTGTGCATGTTTCTATGCCTTTTATGTGGCTAAAGAATTAAAAAGAAAATAGAATTTTGTGCCTTTGTTGGTGTTTCTTGTATCATTGTGAAGGTAGTCTAAAATTTTGAGCCTCTATTTCTATTGTTTTTGTCTATTACATTAATCATGCCATAATCTGCTCTTTGGTGTAATTGAATCTTACATATAGTTTCACTGTGCTTAGGATTAAGGATCAAAATTACACTCAGGTGCATCACCATAGTTAGATTTAATTTCTTGAATTTTCATTTTTATTTAAATTCCTATCCTTTTTTCCCCCACACTTGATATAAAGAAGAGACCAACTTCTCTAAAATTTGGAGGTTGTTTCAAGACACAAGTCCCAAATCTTGAAACTTCCCATTGTTGTTGATTAGAATCAAGCACAATTTTAAACATCAATAGTTTTAATAATAGTATTTATATCCTCTTATTATTGTCTTCAAGATATCCTATTCTTTCACAATATATCCTCTTATTCACTCATTGGTGTCTTCAATTCTTCACTTCACATTAGGCCAATTAGGCATTGTATAAATATAAATCACTAGATCACTTACACTTTTGGTTGGACTAGACATTAATCCATTTAGTTAAATAATAAAATATTTATTATTACATGTTAAACATATGAATCAATAAAAATAATATCACCATTAGGTAATCAAAACTCACTTAGACCTCTTTCTTCTTTTAGGCCTACTAGAGACCTAATTGCATTTAGGTCTATCCTTTCCATAGAACAACTTGAACCTCTATAGCCCAGATGGCCCTCAACAAAGAAATAAAACATTTAAAACACTTATATAAAAACATAAAATAACCTTTTCCATTCTCAAATTTTCACAAATCCTTTTCTCATACCTTGAAAGCACCATTAGGCCCTAAA
The DNA here is from genome assembly GCA_037957365.1 of Torreya grandis. NCBI lineage: Eukaryota > Viridiplantae > Streptophyta > Pinopsida > Cupressales > Taxaceae > Torreya > Torreya grandis. Next base: position 2,279,079 of record JARHVA010000536.1, on the reverse strand, counting down.
GACCTATTAGGCCTAATTACCCAAAAACACTATCTTCAAAGACAAAGCTCAAACAACCTATAGAGACACATTATAGGAACAATACACATATGGATGTAAACTTCATAAACTCAAGGTAATAATAAAACTAATTATACTCCATCTATTATGCTCCATATACTCAAAAACACCTCATCAAAAAGCTCACTCATAACTGCCAATTTGCTTAGAACCTAGTCATTAAAAATTTGACCACAAACATTAGTATAGGTGCTTTTCAACACTTTATATGCATGTATAATATCTAATGGAATATATATAACATCATAATATTATATAAATATTTCCAAACTATGAAAAATGAATCAAGATCATCAATCTTACTAACACACAAAAAACTGTCATAATCCTTAAAAACATAGTCCTGATGAATGTTGTTTTTAGATATTATAACGACACTTAAAAGACTTATTATGAAAATTAATAGTTAATATGTGATCTATATAACATATTCCATAAAATATATTATAATTCATATTGTAAACTATTGGTTTTGCAAACCAATTTATTAAAATTTTCTCTTATAGTCTTTACACAGCCAGATAAGTCATTTTAGCTTCCATATTTCAACTTTTTAAACTAAATATCAACATTATATAAATAATTTATAGATAATATATATCCCAAAAAACATAAAAATTTAAACTATATACATTAAATAATGATATAATGTCACATACTCATCACTCCATCTTACATACCCAGAATTGCTATTCTACCTTGAGAATCAGTCATGGTGATTATGACTTTCAAAACCTATGTGGGAAATTTTAGGAATTATTGATACATGAGTGTGATCTTATGATATAATTATTTAACTCTAATATATATATATATATATATATATATATATATCATTTTCAATTTATAATACTGGTCTTGTAGACCAATCTCACAATCTTACCTAATCATTGTCTTATCTGCACAAGAGAGGTAAACTTATGAGCAATTTTCTCAACATATCCACTAACCATCAAAACATATAAAAAAATTAATGTGTACTATAGGTATTTAAAAACAACCCCATTAAATTAGATACATTTGTAATCCATGATAACTCATCCCTAATCTCATTCTCACTTCTACCTCATTTTCTCACTATCTTCTTCACTGGGCCTTTTTAGTAATATATCAACTTCCATTATCAATATAGAATTTTTAAATATATAAATTGCTTATAAATAACCATTTTCATTAAATTAAAGTCACAAAATTTTTCCTCTAATGATTTTCATTCATTGACTTGGTCAATTCTATCTACTATACCAAATTTCTAAGAAACAAGCACTTTTTATGTGGGGTCCAATCACTCACCTAACAAACCAATGCCACATAGAGGTACCTGGAAGAGTAAAATCCATAATAAAAACATAAAAATAGGTCATATAATCCATTATAATCCATTTCCATCAAGATATTCCATGTCGGGTCATTATGAGGGTTTTAGGAGGGTTTTAGACTGATTTCTATTCTTAAAATTTATTCATAAAGCTATACCATAAAACCAACTCCTAATGCTTGTAAATAACTTTTATGACCCTTTTCCATCTCTACCTAAGATATTATATTCCCATGCAATAGTCACACATGCCAACAAGCATGATAAAATCCTTCTTGGGTGTTCATCTATTTATTCTGCACACACAAGAGACCTTCAAACTCATTTTCATGATTTAAATTAAAATAAGGACCTAAAACTACACTAATATACTTGAAACAACATTTAAACCCTCAAATCATTCTCACATGAGCTCACAATCCTCCAAACTTGATCATGATACCTCATTCTACCACCGAGGATCTTAAGATTAGGTCCATGAGAAGACCACTAAAGAAGAACTCACCCATTTTTCTCACTCTGAGATTCATGTGACTAAATAAACACCTTTATCACATGATCAAACACTATATTTCACAAATTAAATTCCATACACATCCATATCATCATCATCATGCCTCTACATTCAAACAAACCTACTAAGCACCATACCACTGTAAGACCTTCAAGACTCCCTCTATAGCTCAAAAATTATCTCAAAACATATGAGATAAACTCCAAAACTTCTCCCATAATTCTATTTTTACCAAGACTTCTCAAACCATATAGGTCTCTTTCCAAGACTGAACTAACCTTCTTGATCACATAAGACATGAAGACAAAAGACATTAGTTATCTTGAAATTCTCTCTCTCTAAACTCATGAATATATAAAAACCTTCCTACCACTATATATGCACTCTAAAACTCATTCATGATCAACCACATATTCTCATAAGCCTCAATCCACTCACCTCACCAAGTTTCACTATTCATGCCTTCACTAAGACAAGACTAGGCTTCACAATACACCTTGTCCACAAATACTTGCTTCTTATGAACTTGGTCAACAATGACCTTATCATAAGAAGTACTTAAAATCAATAAACACTCTCTTTCTTATGATATATCATAGTAATACAAATCAATACTACTCATAAGCATGTCACTTCATAACATTGTGCCAAGACCTTATGCAGAACTCAAGGACCTACTATATCATGCTTAAGCTATCATGATCACTTACCATTCATCTACACAAGATCACCTTTGGAACATTAATGATAACATCAATGCCCAAACACAATAATAGGAACACAGCTCAATAATCTCCCCCTTTGTCATTGATGGAAAACATTCTAATAAAGCATATCATTCTTATCTCCCCAAGCTAGATCTCCCCCAAACTAGTAATTATCCCAATCTAGTCTTTCTCCCCATTTGACATTAATGACAAAGGGTCATCTCTGACAATACTACCATCTGATCCTTAGACCTGAAACAAGCTTTCCTCTCAAACAAGATCAATCTTCCTTTGATCAACCAAACAAGAGCTCAACTCACATAAGTACTCAACCATGCTCCCCTTAAACTTATGTAAACCTCAAACACATTAACATCAGTCTCCTTTCTTTATATCTATAAAAAACTAAAGAAATAACTCCCCCTTGTCCTTGACATGACTGAAACCAATTGATCATACTCAAAATACTCAATGAGATAGCTCACATTGACATCCACTAAAGAACCTTCCCTTATCTTCATAGCTTGAGTTCACAAAATGAGTCAATAGGATTCTTAAACTAATACCATTTTATTAACATAGAGCTATAGAGATCAACTACCAACTACCTTAATTTTATACATACCTCTCATGAAATTTCAATAACACTTCTAGCTCTGACTCAATAAACTCAACTTCTCTTCATGAACACATTGGTATTGCAAATTAATACATAAATCAAATTTATTCATGGCTGCTATAGATATTTTGACATACACACCTACTCTTGGAGCTCATGAATAATCTAAAAATATCCCCCTCAGACTAAGCAACCACCATGCTTCCACTAGCTGATGAGTGTCTCTATGAAGCCTAATGAATTCACCCTCTTCCATAGGGTACTAGAACAACATATATTCAAGAGATTTACAAATCTCCAATCCACTCTTCTCAACCACTTCACAATCATGATACTGATAGTCTCTCTTCAAAAGAGAGTTGAGATTGACTAGAGAATTTGACTTATCTTCCTTGTTATCCTTCTTCTTCTCTTTGAATGTCTTGTCAATATATGCATATAACACATGTTCTTGACACTCCTTCACTTTTTATCCTTATTCTACCACAACAAAGAGTCCATCTTGACTCTTGGGCTCAATATGATCAACCTTGAATATCCTTAGTTTCCACAAAATGCTTGAACCTTAACCTTATTATGCAATTATCTTGACATATCTTGAGGACCTACTTACTCTAATTAGATATAATATATCAATATGACCAAAATTATGACAATATTAACAAACAACATCACTCATACTTCTTGTTTGATGATGATTATGATCTCTTTTTGACCAATTACTTCTCCTTCCATAGTTTCATGAATGCTTATCCCTTTAGACCTTTCTTATAGAATTAGGCTACCCAATTGATCTTTTCATATTTCTCTTCATGTTATCACATTCCTTGGATTTATTTGAATTTCATTTCTCTTTCTCAAACTTGCTTGTCTTGACTTCAAGCTGCTCCACATCTATCTTGAACTAATTCCACTCTTCTTCTCTTGATCTTAGACTTGCATATGCAACCCCTAATGGATCCTTAAGATCTTGAATAGTAATATCATATTCTTTGGATCCATTATATATCTTAGTTTCAAGGTACATAACTATTACTCAAGAACCTTGGCCATAGATCTCAACTCCTAATTCTCTTTCCTTAGTTGCTTAGCCATCTTGTGCTTCTAGGATCACCTTAAAGCTATCAAGCTTCTTTAAAGTACTTGATATGATACCAATTATTAAAATTATATATATTTATATGGGGAGTGAATAATTACCATTAAAATAATCATTAAATTTTACTTATCATTCATGAAGCATTCATTTATAAAAATACATCAACCAATGCATAAGCAAACATCCACATAAGCATACAACATATGAACATAAGAGATATGTGAGAAACCTTAATGGGTAAAAAAACCCACTAAAAATATCTTTTTATATAGTTATATAAGTAATTAATAAATATTTAGTGTGGCACCAAACCCACAAGGAGCACCAACCCCTCATTAGTTAAGCACAAAGTCAACTAAGCCTTTAGCAAGCACCAAATTGCAAGGAGGCATGAACCCCCTAGGCGACTCAAAAACAACTGAACCATTTGAAACCTTTGATCACCTCTTGACACTTTTCTCTCACTCAAATAATTATTATAACCTTATTTTTCTCTTCACACTTTTCTATCTCTCTCAAATGCCTTCTAGGCTTCCTCACTCAATATGCCTCTTACTAGGCATATTAGGTCAACTGACCTTGACATCCACGTGAAAAAACTCTACTATATGTTCATAATAATATTTATCTAATATTATTATGGTCTTCAATACTTCCTAATCCTTCATAATCTTCCCTCTTATTTTCTCATTGGTGTCTTCAATTCTTCACTTCACATTAGGCCAATTAAGCATTGTATAAATACAAATCACTTACACTCTTGGTCAGCCAAGACATTAATTCATAAATATAAATAATAAAATATGTCTTAATACATGTTACAAATATTAATAAATCAAAATAGAATCACCATTAGATCATCCAAACTCACTTAGACCTCTTTCTTCTTTTAGGCCTATTAGAGACCTAATTGCATTTAGGTCTATCCTTTCCATAGAACAACTTGAACCTCTATAGCCTAGATGGCCCTCAATGAATAACTAAAACCTTTAAAAAAATTATATTTAAACCTTAGATAACCTTATTCATTCTTAATAAGTCACAAATCTTTTGCTCACACCTTGAAAGCACCATTAGGCCTTAAAGACCTATTAGGCTTAATTACCCAAAAACATTGTCCTCAAAGATGAAGCTCAAACATCCTATAAAAACACATTATATTAAAAATACACATATTTATGTAAAATTAATGACCTCATAATCATCATAAAACTCATTATCCTCCATCACTTAGACTCTAAAGACTCAGAAACACCTCATCAAAAAGCTCACTCAGAACTACCAATTTTCTTAGAACCCAATCATTAGTAATTTGACCTCAAACATAATTATAGGCACTTTAAAACACTCTATATTAATGTATAATATATAATTTAATATATATATATATATATAATCATAATATTATTTAAACATTTCCACACATGGAAAAATGACTCAATAACCTCAATCTTACTAACATAGAAAAATTGTCATAATCCCTAAAAACATAGTCCTGATGAATCTTATTTTTATATACTGTAAGAAAACTTAAAATACTTATTATTCGCATTAATAGTTCATATGTTATCTATATAATATATTACATCAGATATGTCACAATTTATAGGGGCAACTATTCGTCTTATAGACCAATTTGTTGACCTTTTCTCTCATAGTCCTTACACAGCCCAACAAGTCATTTTGGTTTCCATATTTCAACTTCTTAAACTAATTATACACATTATATAATGAATTTATAGATAATATACATCCAAAAAAACACAAAAATGTGCACTAAAAACATTTAATTTTTATATAACATCTCAAACTCACCACCATACAATTGTATCCATTCCTAATCCATGACAACTCATCCCTAATCTCATTGTCACGTATGCCTAGTTTTTTCAATGTCTTCATCACTTGGCCTTTTTAGAGATAGGTCAACTTCCATGAATATTTTATCATTTTTGAAGTCTATAACCTACTTAAAAACCTCCATGTCATTAAATAAAAGTCTAAAACCTTTTTCCTCTAATGATTTTCATTCATTGACTTGGTCAACTCTGTTTGCTATACCAATTTTTTTAGAAATAGGCATTTTTCAATGGGGTCCACTCACTCACCTAACAAACCAATGCCACATATAGGTACTTATAAGATTCTAATCCATGATCCTAACATAATAATATGTCATCCAATCCATTCTAAGCCATTTCCATTAATATCTTCCATATCAAGTCACTATAAGGGTTTTAGACCAGTTTCCATTCTTAACATTTGTTCATAAAGCTCTACCCATAAAACCAACTCATAATGATTGGAAATCATTTCTAGGACCATTTTCCATCTCTCCCTAAGATCTTAGCTTCCCATTTAATAGCCACACATGACAACAAGCATGAGAAAATCCTTCTTAGGTTTTCATCTCTTCATTATACACACACAAGAGACCTTCAAACTCATTTTCTTGATTTATACTTATAATAAGGACCTCAAACTACCAAAAAATACTTGAAAAATCTCGAATCTCAAGCCATTCTCAAATAAACTCACAAGCCTCTAAACCTGATCATGATACCTCATTCTACCACCTATTAAGACTAGGTCTATGAGAAGACCACTAAAGAAGAACTTACCCATTTGGCTCACCCTGAGAGTTATGTGACTGACTCAATACCTTTATCACATGTTATAACACTATATTTTACAACTTAAATTCCATACACATCTATATCATCATCATCATGCCTTTAAAATTCATATGCATGCTTAAGAACTAGTCCATTCAAATATATCTACTAGCCAGCATACCACTTTGAGACCTTAAAGACTCCTTATATAGCTCATAACTTACCTCCAAACATATAAGATAGACTCCAAAACTTATCCCATAGTTCTCCCTTGACCAAGACTTCTCAAACCATATAAGTCTCTTTCTAAGATTGAACTAGCCTTTTTGATCACACAAGACATAAAGACAAAAGACATTAGTTATCTTCAAATTATCTCTCTCTAAGATAATTAATTATGAATACCTTCCTTACATTGTATATTCACTCTAAAACTCATTCGTGCTCAACCACTTCTTCTCACAAGCCTCAGTCAACTCACCTCACCAAGATTCACTATTCATTCCTTCACCAAGATAAGACTAAGCTTCACAATACACCTTGTCCACAAAGACTTGCTTCTTATAAACTTGGAAAATAATTAAATTATAACAATTATCACTTTAAAACAATAAAAACTCTCTTTTTGATGATATCTCAAAGCAATATAGATCAACACTGATCATAATTTGATCACATCATAACATTGTGCCAAGACCTTATGCAGAACTCAAGGACCTACCATATCATTTTTAAGCCATCATGATATTTTACCATGAATCTTTAAAAGAGAACTTATGTGACATGAATGACACTCAATTACATTTTACATCAATTAAAACATCAATGCCTCAACACAACAACAAGAACATACATCAACATGTTGAAGGTATGGAAACTCGTCATAGCTAAGGAGGACTCTTAGTGGATCATCAACATGGCCTTGAAGTAGTGTTAATGGTTGGATAATTCAAGACCTTAATATAATATATAACCTAGATGCTACTAAACTTTGACAAAATTGATTTACAACACACAAGTATATATGAAAATAAAGTCATTGACTAGGTAAAAAATGGGTAATTGGACTGATTAGATCCATGGGTAGAATAAGAACCATTTAAGAACCCCCAGTCCTTAAGGATTTGTATACCATTCTTATTTAGGATACCTATCATATATTTATCTAACCCTAAGCCCATTTATGGGGTGGCAAAGGAGGATTGAAATTACCAATATTTGAGGTTAATTATTATCATCCCTAACCATACTCAAGATAAATCATGACAAAGTTTGGTGTAATAATTTATTATACCTCCCTAAAACCACACTCTAAATAATTAAATTCTCTTATTTTATGCATTAATAACACCTCCCTAACCACTTGCATTTTGTTTTCATCTTGGTAGTTGATTCAAGTTTGATTAATAGAATGAAGTTGGTGTGGCTAACTCCCTTTACCTCATAGACATGCTCTTAAGCTTCATTTCCAATGCTAAAATGATGAATAAAATCAACACTGAGGATGACTCATCATCTAAGACCCAAGATAGGAAAGGAAATCAATAGGTAGAGTGGGAAATAGGTGAACTTTTGGTAGACAAATTCATTGATTACATTGATAAAGAGATTTAAAAAATCATTTATGTAGGTATGGTTAAGGAGAATGTGGGAAATAACCAAAAAAAAAGTAGAAGGCAAGGACATTTATAAGCTTATGAAAGATCTAATATTAGACCCAAAGATTTTTTTTGGTGATAGGGATGTTTTTGAAGTGGCTCAATCCTTGAGCTATTCTAAATGTGATATCAAATGTGTCTATTTTCTATAACATATACGAGGAACATAGGGAATTGGAGATGCTATTGCATTTAATTAGTTTGGAGTGATAAGATCATTGGCATTTAATCTTAGGTGGTCTAAATAAGGTTAGCAAAGACCAAATATATTTAGCTAAGAGACTAATAATGAAGCTACCGCTAGAATGTTTTTTCCCCCTCATCATTGCTAAGATGATGAGGATGGTGAGCTTTATGGAATTTTAGAAGAAGATGGAAATGGAAATTAGATATAATTATTATTGGCGAAGATGTGATAATGTAATAGTGTAATCACCTAAAAGTGGTATTTGGATGTTAAGAGTGTTGCTTGAGTTAGCATATTCCTAACTTATCCGTAGACCTATCCTTAAGGCTTTGTAATACTTTTTTAGTCATTTTTTAGACCACATATAGTCATATTTAACCAAAAAATAGACCCAAGATAGATTTATCAAATCCCAACCAAGTTTTCCTAGCATTTTTCTAGGTGGACATTAGCTCCACATTTGGGACCCTACATCCACATGGAGCTAGTGTCCCCAACTAAGTGTAATTTTACTTTAACTTAACTCTCCCTAATGTATAATTTTTCAAATGTGTTCCCCTCCTAATGTGAACCTCAACACATTTATTATTTTCACAAGCTACATATCTCTATAAATATAAGTTTATTTGACCCTTATACACTAGATGGAAGATAGATGTAGAAGCCTATTCAAACTAAAGACAAGTTGAGTAAAGTTAGGGTATTTGATCCCTATTCTACCCTACATCTACATAATACCATCTATAGTAGCCTTAAACCTAGTTTTTCTAAGATTTCAAATCTCAAGCACATTCAAGTCATCTAAGTCCACTCTCATTCTAGCATTCACTTACACTTGCATCAAGTACTTAATGGGAGAACTACATCGGGCTTAGTTCCTCTTCAGACTATTGGTATGTAGGAAACTTTATTTATAGTGGGGTGTTGAGAGCATCCATGTTATCCTAAAAACAAACACAAAATTATTTTTCATGCCATACTTGTGAGGAGGATTATGGATTACACACTAATGTAGGTTTTTTAGGCATAACACATAGTTCTAGATTTTGCACATGCAAAAATAGTACCTACAAACATAGGTGTAAGTGCTCCCAAAAAATAGGAATAGTCCTACAAAGAAGACAGTCATGCCACTTTGAGGACACTACAGCAATAGGGTGTTATTATCCAGATGGGGTACTACTACTTAGTGAGAAAATAGATCTTAGAATCCTATTGACAACATTCATAACTATCCAAAACCCAGTTGTTAGAATCTAGATCATCCATGACAATCACTTTCTAGATAAGTCTCTATTTAATCATATTAATTACTATATTTATAAATTCAAAGAAGTTCAAAATCCATAAAAAATTAATACTTAATTATTACATATTATCTAACTAATATAGAGATCTCATCCCTTTAATCTAAACATTAGAATTACTTATGTAAAACTCTAAAAGGTGAAATCATTTGGTGAAATTGACTTAATTCAAATCTTATATATATATATATATATATATATATGTATGTATGTATGTATATATATATATATATAGATATATATATATATACATATATATATATATATACATATATATATATATGTATGTATATATATATATATATATGTATATATATATGTATATATATATACTAGGTTTTAATGTGTCCCATGCCCTTAATTAAAATCAAGAAAGAATACCAATGAGGCCTAGTGTATTGATGTAATCAACAAATCCAAAGCCATCTATAAAGAGCTAGGCCATAAATAGGTGAGTTGAATCTATTACAACATAGAAAAAAACATCATCAACAATACCAGCATAAGAATCCATACAACAAACAAAAAAGAAAACACCATGAACCCCACTTAGGATTTCTTATGAGAGTATAGTTCCATATGACATAGGTTCATTTTAAAGCAAAAATTTTCCTATGAGATACTTTAGTCCATCCTTTAACATCATTAGCTAGATTAACACCCTGAGGAAGAACCATGTTAGAATCCAAGGCCTCCGAAGAAGAATCACATAGAGTATATGGGCTTAAATATTACAAATAGTGATCAATCGAACTCCATGAAGAATTTGAAGCAAAAAATTCCAATCCAGAAACCTTTTTATCAGAGGGGTCCTTATTGATATAAGAAGAAGAGATTACCTCAAAGGAGGGAAACATATGGGAAGGAGAATCTTTAAACAATTTTGTGAGAGAACCATTATCCTTAATAGAATTAAAATCCTTACCCCTAGCTACATAATCTATTTCTCTGTCCTTACCAAAAATAATTAGATGCTCCACATCCATATCTTTTCACCAAGTTCCATATTTTTTAAATTTAATCTTGCTATCCATTTGACCACCAATATTCTTATGGAAATTAAAAACCATATGGACACAATAAAATCGTCTCCTACACCTAAAATTTAATCTTTAATAATCCAAAGGTTGATTCTAGATTATGTTAACTACTTTGATCTTAATAACTTTAGGTGATTTTTTGGAAAGATATAAGACAATGCACATCCTAGCAAAGGTAATACACATGTGAGATTTAGTCTTAGAAGATAAAGAAATAAAATACCCAATAAATTTACCAATGGCCTAAAGTGAAGAAGCTTTCCAAAATTATAAATGAGGCAACCAGACCCAAATTGGCGATACAACAAAGAATTTAGTAATAGGGTTAAAATTAGGGAACCATAGTTTCATGCAAAAAAATGCATTGTCCCAAGACCATGGGCCTAAATGCAATAGTCAATCTTTGTCTAAGGAGGAATAATAAATAATGATGAAGAAACCCTTGGCATAAGGATGAATAATGGAAATGTCATTCAAAAGAGGTTTCTAATGCTTTGAAATCCAAGAGTGCAAATTGATTGTGCTCAACCAAAAAATTTGAAATTGACAAATCACTTCCACCAAAGAGAATCAAGCTTCCTCCTTTAAGACTGCACTTCCTAAATCCACCAAAGGAACATCAAACCTACTCCTCCCTAGATTTTTCTATTTAGAAGAAGGATAAAAAATGCCACCCATTAGATAAACCCTTTACAAAGGGAAGGGCATAATATAACTAAGCATGACTTCTAGGTCCCTTCGAGCATTAGATAAAAAATTTGAACCCATCTAGAAATTTAAAAAAAAACATAAAGAAAAGAAGAAATCAAGTGCAAAAAATGTGCAAAATACCATAACTAGTATAAGATGAAACCTAAAACTACATAAACATGACCATGAAGGACAACAAACCATTCATAGGCAGTTCCATTACCAAAAATGACCTTGAACCATGGGGAAGAAATATAGGGGTAGCTAAGAATCATTTCATAAACCACCTACAAATCTCTTCCCAAGTCACCTCACCCTATATAATCCACAAAATAAAATTAAAAAAAACAAACATTTTTCCTATAGATTTCAACACAAAATATGAAAAGAGGGCATGAAGGAGGAAAGGCACTAGCACTAGCAACATGGATCAGAATGCTAGGGTGACATCACTATTAGATGGAAGAAACTCATGCCTAGGTTAAATCCATAGAAAATAAAGATCAATCCCATGACATACTTCTAAAACTAAATACCCACCTTAAAGCTTTTCTCACACATCTTTTTTCTAGGTATATCATTATTTATTACTTCTAAATAAGGAGAGATATTTCCATAATATAGTTCATCATCAACCATGCATAAAAAATGTTGGTTATAGACTTTTTTTAACTAAAATACCCAAACCAACAATGAATATCATCCCTATCCATGGACTATGTACTTGCCTCATCGTATTGAACACATGTTTCAAGCCACATGTTGACCCCCATCACATTAAAAACTAAGATGATAAACTATTGCATTGTGGATACTTTTCTTGAATAAACCATCATATCTTAGTGTGGGAATGATTGTAGAGAGTGGTAATCCTAGGTGATAGACCCTGAGACCTCCCACTTCTAACACTTAGATCACTCATTGCTAGGCTATCATCATTGGGTTTAGACTTACTTTGAATATTGCTTCAAACACTAGTTTGCATTAATCCAAATTATTGTGCAGTAAATTAGGGATGGATATTTCTATTTTCTAATTTTTTTAGACAACCTAGATAATTAAATCAATTTCATATTAGGGTTTCAATTTATTTAAATATAATTTAAATTTTTCGTAAAAAACCCTAGATTCAAATCAACCCTAACCCTATACACACTTAGGGTATGTATCCTTTTCTATTTATACTCATTTTATTTCCAAAATTCAAATTTTAGATCCATACGTCTTCTAATTTATATTTCATATAATCACGATCATAATGATAGAATAAATTTATCACTTTTTATTTTAAATTTTAATACTTTCATTTGCATGATTGTTCCCTTTAATTCAGAATGAACTCAAAAAAGACATAAACACATGTATATATGATGTTTTGTATCAGTTAAAATATATGTCATATCTCATAGCATGTTATCTTTATCCTATGTAGAATATCATTAACAAACAAACACATACACACATAGAGGATTTAGCACATAATCTAACAACTATGTTTCAAGTTTTAATGTCATATTTTATGTACAAAAATTAATCTACCTCTCCTACTCATCTCTATGAGGGTGATCACTACTTTCCCTCTAACCAAGTCCATGTTATCACTACTCCAAAAGATGAAGTAGTGTATACCAATGTAACTATTCCCCATACTCATCCTATTCACACCTCTTCCTTAGAGGGTGTGTTCCTACATGTTCAATCAGAAACAACTAGGGTTTGCACTTATGAGACTCTAAGGGATCAAATTATTAATAAGATAATTGAAATTTTACAAAATTAAAATCAACTATTACAAGAAAAGATTATAACATTAGAAAATCAATTTATAAGATAAAGGGCTTCAGGGCACAATAGTGTAAATTATGTATATGCATCTTCACATAGCCTATTTGTCATAAATAATGTTACATATACAAATCATAATAAAATACATCTACAACTAGTGATTCAAAAAGCATTCAAATGTTAAATAAGACTTTAATTGAGATACTAAGGGGAATGATTAAATCTAAGTTGATTAACATACCTCCTCTACACCCAATAAGGATATCCATATGTTTTTTTGCATATCATAGAATGTATGGACACCACATTGATTCATGTTTAGCATTAAAAAGGAAAATACAGTAGATATGGATATAGATGACTCACATAATGAAACTTCATCCACACAACATACAATGGCACATCCACCAATTCAAAAAGGGTCAAATTTAGAAAAAGTACAAAAATGGTTACCAAAGCATAACTCTAGAATAACACAAGGCTCAAAACACATAATCAGATCAAGACATATTATAACAAGCACAAATAAATCAAGAAAATCTACCTCTCTAAACTAAGTCTCAACATTCAATATGGTATATTTTTTGTCACAAATACCTACAACAATTTTATTATCATGGTCAAAGTTTGGGCAAATAGGCCCAGGGCATCACTACTATTCTAACAATTGATAACATTTTTCATTAGTATTTGGTATTTATTGATCTTAAGACACATCAAGCAATAACACAATTTATCAAGGTAAAACATCCAAATACATAGGACATGTTACAGAGAGATCAAGATCTTAAGTTGTAAAGTCAAAATCATGCTCAACCAACAAGTATTATCAAGTAAGGCTTTCTAAAAAATGAGTCTCCACAACACCATATGTATACAATAAGCACAATTTCAAAGGGTAAAATCACAATCAATATGCCAAACCACAACTCAAAAATTTTAACTCCACAGCATGAGGAAATTCCCTCTAACACTCTAGGTTATTATGATTTTGATGATGAATAATACTTAGATTTTTATTCCAACAACATAGTAATCACACTGTATGAGAGATTATCATTCCAATTTTTGATAGAGACAATAGTGATAGTGAGTCTCTCATGAGACTTATTAGTTAATATAGTTCTTACTATTGTAAATACTTCCTTCTCTTCTTTGCTCCTTGTACATAGTTTATTTTCATTTGATTGTACATATCTTATATGATCCATAAACTGGGTAAATATTTTCTATAAATGGATACTAAAATTCTCAATTCCCTTTAAATGAAATATAAATTGGTTGTGGAATTCTAGGAATGAATGAAAAGTAATCAGAAAATTTCCTAACTCATTTTCTACTTAAAACTCCTAATTTGTGCCATTTTATAATTTACCATAATTTATTTAGTGTTTCATTAATTCATTTGTAACTGAATTAAATAAAATTAAAACTCAGAATACTAAAGGGAAAATGACACCAATCTAATAACAGAGTTCACCCATTTGGGTTACATCTCTAGGTTTGTAATTATGAACCGATCCATTAAAATATGTAAATATCCATTTAAAAACTTACATCAAAATATGGATTTTAGAAACTTATAATTAATGCTGAAAATTGATAGTGAAGACTTTGAACTAATCAACACTCATCCTTATTCATCAATAGCATCTATGTCCCATCTATGTGAATATAAACATGTTTTTCCATTCAGATTATCTATAAAAACTCTTAAAATGGGAATAATGATCTCAAGGAGTGTTTTGCCTTCTAACAAACGTACAACTCCAATAATAACCTTGTAACTATACACATTTGTCTATGGCCAAAAGGGCTTATAAAATAATAGAGGTAATAAAGATTACATAGTCACAGGTCTCTTTGTGTATCAATACAAAGTCACACAAATACATTTCTTCATTACCTATCACCATAAAATATAATAAAATAAATTGACACTAGACTTGATTATATGTATTAAAAATACCTTCCACACCATTAAATGATATGTCCTTTATTTGAGATTATATATCTGCATAAAATAATACAAGCATCTGCATACCTCTTTGGTACCCACACATCAAGATGACCCTCCCTCAAAATGATTTTTTCCCATGGATTAAAAACCTTTCAAGAGGCATACATAAATATTATCTTCTAAAATGGAGGTATCTCACTCACCCAGGCCCACAAAAACTTACAAATTGGATGAATGTTCTTTACACACTTGGCTCTACCAAATATACAATCTCTTACCTCATCAGGATCTATATTTTCAAAGATAAAATTCTTTGTAATAGATGTATTGTCATCCTTAAAAAGGAATAAAAATGTCCCAGCTCATTTTTTGCATATGGAATATCACATTAACCATCCATGTCATGTAGATACACTAATTTCCAATCTCTAGGCTCGGTTCTTCTATACCTATAAATTAAAATGCATTCACCTTGACCCAGCGACCTAGTTAATAGGTAAAATCCTTATTCCCTTTTTAGGAATATAAATTGATGCATAGACCTTATAAGCTTAGTCTATTTGTCTTTACAGCCATATGCCATCCATAATAGGCTCTGATCTATTGCCATAACCTCCATACCAACACCGATAGCCTCCATTCATGACTATGTATGCCTTTTTAGTCCTTTTCACAAGCTCAATTTCATATTCTTGCCAATAAATACTATGCATCCCTAAACAAATAGACTCATTCTTTTTCATGGATCAACTCTATTCAAAATGAGCTTCCTTTCCATTTTAGACTATGTCAAAATAAATCTTATGTGCAAAAATAATCTTTATCACCATGGCCAACAGGTCTTTTTAATGAAGACGCATTCCTACCCTAGGTCATCATACCTAATCCAATAGATAATCTTATGTATTTTTCAAAACCCAATAGCCTTCCAAATATCCATGGCCTAACAACCTTAAAAATTGATGTATCCCTCTAGTTCAAACCTGCATATCTCAATATACCATCACACACCATTCAGTCCAATGGTGAGCTACATTATTTGCAAATGGTTCAAATTTTTTTTAGCTTGACATGTCATTTTTATTTTAATAAATAAGAATTAATATCCTATATTAGCTAGGATGAAAGGCTATTAAATCATTTAAATAGGCTTTTTTATGATTATAAACTGTGGCTTCAACCACACTTGACTTTGCCATTTTTTTGGTGATGTAACTAGGATATGAACTTAGTTTGAATAGTAAGTTACACCAAGTGTGAGTTAAGACATGATTTATCTCTCCAAACAGATCACTTGGGCTTAAGTTACTTATTGCATTGACATGCATTCAGTTTGAGAATATGTGACAAGTTGAGTTAGAGGGTAATCTAGCCATGTTAATCTTGAACTCAGCATATAAACTTGGAATAATAACTCAAGTTATGTAGTTTCAAATCAGCATGCATAAGTGACTTTGAAAATAAAGAAAAGTAGTGGTAGGCCATGTGGCAGCCTGAAGACCCACCACATGGATTTTTCCCAAATGCTCCTCATCCTACCATGTGTCATAACCAGAAGTAAAAAATAATATGGTATATAAATAATAGTGTAATTAGAAATATTAAATTTACACTGATATACCACAATGATCAGATCCCCTTTCAAAACAAAAGTGGATACCGCTAGCTACAGTTTTTGTAGTCGGCCTTTTATAGTTACAATCGATGAAGACTGGTAAATTAAAAATCCTCCAAATCAAACCTCCCCACAAAGAGGCTTTTGGTCTATAAAAGTTTGAATAATTTAACTAAATCTACAACATGACTTTCTGTATCACACCAAAGTACAAAAACTAGAATATAACAAATAAAGGTGTTATGAAGTTAAGTTATACAAATAAACTCCATTTGAAAAACACCAAATCTATATTAGTGAAATAAGACATTATAAAACTTCCCTATAAGAAGTCAAATGTCCAACTAAAATTGTAACCTACTTATGGATATTAAAACAAAATCTATATCCATTCTACCAACTTGACCTATTTCTCAAAATAGTCATAACATCTGGTAGATTCTCTCAACCCATGTACTACATAAATGTTAAGTTATTCTCCTTGTTATCAACATCATTTAAGGGAAATAAAATTATGTTGCATATGCCTATAGGACTTGAATAAATTTCACACCTTTATACTTGTATTTTTAGAAACATTACCCATTTGTGGGTGTTTAAAAGTACATCACTATGATGTGAATGACAAACATACATGTGTGTACAAAAAGTTTACAATACAAACATTGCTTATAATGCTATGGGAATTAAATGTATATTCAAAGTATAAAAAAATTCAATGAATTTGTCTATCTTAAGGTTATAACTACACAATACACATACTAAATGAAAGAATAATCAAGGTAAATAGATGTGATCACCATCCTATCAATAATATGTTAACTATTGTGTCCCTAAAATTGATTATTAAATCTTTCCCTATACTTGTCAAACTCTAATGTCAACTTGGATAATTTCCATAATAAGATCTTCTTTACAAACTCACAAACTTTGAAAGTATTTATAATCAAAATATCATATAAATTTGAGAATAAAACCAATAATTTTAAACCTATCTCAATGTTTTCTTCACCATCAACTGCTCACTAATTAATACTTCCACAACTCATCCAAGTGAGTTAGTTTATAAAATATTATCACAATAGAAAACTAAATAGGAAATAGAAAAATAGTCTTCCAAGAACAAGGGTTATCAGATTTCCTTCTTATATCTAATTAAGAATTCCCTAAAATAGTGTCTAAATTAAAAACTAAGGATATTATTCAATACCATAGTAATGCTTATCAAAACTATTCAAGTAAACCATTTTAACTAATAAGGGTTCTTCCCTCTTCAACTCTATCTCAATAAGAGTTAAAGGATCCATGTTATATTTTAAAAAGGATTTAAAAACAATTCCACATAAAGATATATATATATATATGTTACTTCCAAGCAACCCACACAAAGGTTATCTAACATCAAGGATTCAAACCAAAATTATGCCATATAGTTACATTGAAAATAACTCATACCTCTTTGAGAACTATAAAGTGCACATTTTGAGCATTGATTGTCATGTTGTTGGTATTTAAATAACTTCCTATAACTCTTGACAAAGTTGTGAAACATAAACCAACTTATCAACTAATTAAAAACTCAATCCATAAAGTGTAACAACATGTTCAATACTGAACAATGTCTTATTTTTCATTTCCATGTCTTATTATATAACTGGTCTTCTCACTTGTTCCTATCATGAAGGACATAGGCATCCATAATATAATTGGTAATAAAAAATATAAAGGCTACACAACTAGTTATCAAAGACTAAAATATTATGTCAATACTAATATGAAATCAGATCACTGTCATACCTTAATCTACCCTTTGTGTAAGATTATTAATAGGACTAAAATTAATTCCTTTTAGATGTGCATTACTAAAAATACCTTGCATTTCATCTGAAGGTTTCCTAAGAAAGAAAAGTTGATCCTCTGTCAACACCATATCACACCTCAAGTGACAATATGTTGTGTTCTTCATCTATATTTATCTTGCAAGGATAGTGGTTTATGAACCTTGGCTATTATAAGCTTCTCTTCTTCTAGAGAATTGGAACACCTTCCAATTTTCCTTTGCACTAGCCTTCCTACAAATCAAATAAAATATAAGAATAATACCAACATGAATCTAATATGTAAAAATAAAGTCTGATTTGAAGTATATCTAGAAAATGAAGCTAATCCCTGCATTCACTTGATTCGATACCAAATTCAATCTATAATCAATTCCCTTTAAATGAAATAGAAACTAGTTGTGGAATTCTAGGATTGAATCAGAAGTAATCAAAAAACTTCCTAATCTCTTTTCCCACTTAAAACTCCTAATTTGTGCCATTTTATAATTTTCCATAATTTATTTAGTGTTTCATTAATTCATCTATAAACTAAATTAAATAAAATTAAAACTCATAATATTAAAGGGAAAATGACACTAATCTAATAATGGAGTTCACCCATTTGGGCTACGTCTCTAGGTTCATAATTATGAACCAATCCATTAAAATATGTAAATATCCATTTAAAACCTACATCAAAATATGTATTATAGAAACCTATAATTAATGTTTAAAAATGGAAGTGAATACTCTAAACTAGTCAGCATTCATCCTTCTTCATCAGTAGAATCTATGTCTTATCTCCATGAATACGAGGATGTTTCTCCATTTAGAGTATCTGTAAAAAATCTTAAAATGGGAATAATCATCTCAATGAGTGTTACACCTTCTAACAGACCTACAACTCCAATAATAACCATGTAACTATGCATATCCCTCCATGGCCAAAAGAGCTTATAAAATAATAGAGGCAATAAAAATTACACAATCATAGGTCTCTCTATGTATCAATACATAGTCACATAAATACATTTCTTCCTTGCCTATCACCATAAAATAGAAGAAAATGATTTGACACTAGACTTGGGTATGTGTATTAAAGATAATTACCATGCCATTAAATGATATGTCCTCTATTTGAGATTGTATATCTACATAAAACAATACAGCCATCTGCATACATTTTCAATACCCACACATCAAGATAGCCTTGCTATAAATGACCTTTACCCATGGCTTACAAACCTTTCAATAAGCATACACATATATTCTCTTCTACAATGGAGGTATCTCATTCACCTAGGCCCAAAAAAACTTACAAATTAGATGAATTTTCTTTGCACACTCGACTTTTCCAAATATGCAATCTCTTAGCTCATCAAGACCTATATTTACAAGGATAAAATTCTTCATAATAGATGTATTGTCATCCTTAAAAATTAATAAAAACATCCCAAATCATTTTTTCATATGGAATATCACATTAAATGTGCATGGCATGTATATTCACTAATCTCCAATCTTCATGCTTCGTTCTTCTATACCTAAAAATTAAAATGCATTCACCATGGCCCAGTGACCTGATCAATAGGTGAAATCCTTATTCCCTTTTTAGGACTATAAATCAATGTATAGACCTTATAATCTCATTCTTCTTGTCCTTACAGCCATACACCATCCATGATAAGCTCATATCTATCACCATAACCTCCATATCAATGCCGATGGCCTCCATTCAAGACAATGTATGCCTTTTTAGTCCTTCTCACATGATCAATTTTGCATGTCTACCAATAAATACTATGCATCCCTAAATAGATATATTCCTTCTCCTTCATGGCTCAACTCTATTCAAAATAAGTTTCCCTTCTATTTCAGACTATGTCAAAATAAATCTCTTATTCAAAAAGAATCTCCGTCGCCATGGCCAATGGGCCTTTTCAATGAAGATGCCTTCTTGCCTCAAGTCACCATACCTACTCCATTAGATAGTCCTATTCATCTTCCAAATCCAAATGACCTTATGAATATCCATAGCCTAACATCATTGTAAATTGGTGTATCACTCTAGCTCATACTTGTATATCTCAATATACCATCACACACTTTTCATTCTAATAGTGAGTTGCATTGTTTACAAATGGTTCAAATTTTTTTTAGCTCAACATGTCATTTTTGTTTTACCAAATATGAATTAATATCCCACATTAGCTAAGATGAAAGTCTATTAAAGCATTTAAATAGGTTTTTTTATGATTATAAACTATGGCTTTGACCATGCTTGACTTTACCTTTTTGTTTGGTGATACAACCAGGATACGAACTTGATTTGAATGATATTATGCCAAGTAAAATTTGGGACATGATCTCTCTCCAAACATATCATTGGATCTTGAGTTATTTGTTGAGTTTACATGAATTTATTTGGAGAATACATGATGAATTGAGTTAGAGGGTAGGTTGGCCATGTTAATCTTGAACTCAGCATATAAACTTGGAATAATAACTCAAGTTGTGTAGTTTAAACTTGGCATGCATAAGTGACTTGGAAAATAGAGGAAAGTAGTGGTAGGCCATGTGGTGGCCTAAGGACCCACCACATGGATATTTCCCAAATGTTCCTTATCCTACCACATGTCATAACTAGAAGCACAAAAATAATATGGTATATAAAAAAGAGTGTAATTGACAATATTAAATTTACACTGATATACCATGGCAGTCAAATCCCCTTTCAAAACAAAAGTAGATCGCACTTCTTACAGTCTTCATAGTTGGGATTTTATAGTTATGACCAAAAAATATTGGTAAATTTAAAATCCTCTAGATCATTATAATCAAAGAACACAAATAATATAACATGTCAAAATACAAAAACATTTGCATATTTCAAAAACATAAATTTTATAGATTATATGCATTGTTATGTTTATATTTCTACTACTTTTTAGATATTACATATTGATATATATCATAGTATGATTAGTTTTATCATACATAATAGATTGCATAAGGACCCTAGTCCACTACACTAATATAGACTAACTATCATCTACCCATTTGGGGCATATACATCGATCTAGGTTTATACATTTGATATATCTACCCACTCAGGGACATCTCATACGCAATTCCTACTACCAGGTTCTATCTTTACATACTATACATTCTAGTTCATGCATTGATACATCTTGATATTGATCATTGCTACTCATTGCTCAGATTTTTTGCTAACTATCACTAGTTAGACTCAATATATATGCATCCTAACATCTACATAGATTTGTACTACATAGTTATACATGCTTTCATTTTTAGTTTTCCTATATTAGACTTGATTGTGTTTCCTATATTTATTTCATTTTAAGGGCATTTTAATATGACATTATTCTTTGGATCTATTCCAATTCTCTATTCATATGCCTTGGACATGTGCCCATGTCCCTTATGTGTGATTTCCTATTTTTGTATGCATACATTTGAACATAGCCTTTTATGTGGCTCTAAGCTAAAAATTTTGTTGCTTGCATATGTGGACATTTGAACACGTCCTTGTATGTCTTCATTATTAAATTTAGAGACATGTGTAAATGTCCCTTGTATTATGGGCCCTTATCCTACCTTTATGTGCCTCATGTGATTTTATGTATGATTCTTCACCATGGCATTTGTATTTTCTTGTTACACACACACTATTTTTTTGTCATGAGGAATCTCATGCATCTACGCTTCCTAATTGGGTGTTGTGATGGACATCATGCCCCATCCCCCTATGTGGTTACTCATATTTTTTTCTATACACATTGATTACATCAATCTTGACACCCTTGTGTAATATTATATTACAACATACATCTTACATTACTTATTCATGCTTATATACTTTTACATTCTAATGTTATGTTTGTACATTATATTGGAATATCATGCATATGCTCTGGATTTTATAGAGATGCTTAATTTGAGGATAGTTATTATAGAGGTTTCACAACTATGTTAAAAATAAGGAACATTCATAGGGGTTTGTCATAGATTTTAGGCTCCTACTTTTCTATTCATGGATAAATTTTAGCACACAAGCTTAGTTTTAGAAATCAGACACAAGATAGATTAAAAAAATAAAAACTCAAAAAATAGTTTAGATCACCTAGATTTTAGACTAGGTAGACATTAGCACCTAGATTAGGGCACTAGTGTCATAAGGTGCTACTATCTAGTATCCCTAGCTTCAGGATAGTCTAGATTATCTAGACTAGTACACCAAGTACATTATATATTTTTATAGATACTATCATAGGTTTGATAGTTATGTTTAAATTTTGCTCAAAAACATTAATTATAGCTCATATTCATACCATTTTATTAGATTTAATGTTATCATGCATGGCATGATCACTCCCACACTTATTTTAGTTACATATATTTAGTAATTACATACTTAGTCTAGATTATGTATACTCACATACTAGATTGGGGGCCAGGTGCATGGCACATAGTTTCCATATACTCAGTTACACATAGATTGATTAGATGGAATGGAAAACTCAATTTCATTATCTACATAATATACACTTGATATCACATTCCATGTAGTCACCAAATTCATGCCTTACTCCATCTATAGTGGTTGGCATTCCCTAGTGGTCTAGATCCACTTAATATACTTGAGTGGCCATAAAACTGGCATACATAATTAGATTTACTTAAATAGATACTTTCAACACTTTATGCATTTCAGTTATAGATGCATCTACTTCACATGGGTAGGTGATGATATATTCATGGCCTAATTGAGTTCTTGAGCCACCCACATAAGAGGGTTAGACACACTTAAAATCTTATCCAAATTATTCACAAATCAGGATCCATCGAGTAGGGGTGGGCAAAGATGGAGTCAAAATTGTA
Organism: Torreya grandis; assembly: GCA_037957365.1. Taxonomy (NCBI): domain Eukaryota; kingdom Viridiplantae; phylum Streptophyta; class Pinopsida; order Cupressales; family Taxaceae; genus Torreya; species Torreya grandis. Next base: position 2,255,180 of record JARHVA010000536.1, on the reverse strand, counting down.
TTGAGTTATTGAGCCACCCATATGAGGATTGAGCAAGCCATCAACTCAGTCTAATCTATTCAATGATATGATCACTATGTACACTCACACACACAAGTTATCACTAGGTTTATGTATTAGTTCGTATACCCAACAAGGTTTATTCATTATTTTCCTCTCTCTTTACTCAACTTTACTCAATTACTTTATTTTAGTATTTTTTTTGTCATTTCTTAAGGACTAGTTTTTACATGTTTCATTGTAGGCTAGTTTTTTGGATCACGTTTAACATACACAGACCTAGATTCACATACTCAAACTCAACTACGTGGGTTTCACTTCCAAACTAAGTCTACGTACACTTCTTTTTCCTTTATACTTGTAATTTTTATTTTTTTCATTTTTAGCATAAAGGGGGGATATATGTAATCACCTAAAAATGGTATTTGGATGTTAAGAGTGTTGCTTGAGTTATCCTATTCCTAGTTTAGACCTAGACCTTTTCTATATCCTTTACCACACTTTTTTATTCATTGTGTAGACCACAAATAGTTACAGTTAGCCAAAATATAGTCCCAAGATAGCTTTCTCAAATCCCAACCTAGTTTGCCCAGTAGTCTTCCAAGTGGACATTAACACCACATATGTGACACTACAACCACATGATTCTAGTGTCCCCAATTGGGCACTATTATCCTTTTCATTAACTCTCTTGAATGGATAATTTTTCAAACTTGTGCCCCTCCTAAGTTTGGCCTAAACACTTTTTCTTTTTTGTATAAGCTATAGATCTCTATAAATACAAGTCTATTTGACCCTTATTCACTAGATGGAAGATAGATGCAAAATCCTATTCAAACTAAAGACAAGTTGAGAAAAATTAAGGCATTTGATCCCTATTTTACCCTAATTTTGCATACTTATTAGAATTTATCATAGTAAAACATAGCATAAACTAATTCACATAATAATCATGGTGAATACATAGAGATATTTTAACACATTATAAAATAATATTATTCACATTGTTATAAATTCATACAAGTAATAAATATATAGGAAAATATTTTCCTATAATTTGGGAGATCATATCTTCATATATATCTCCCACGATATCTCTTCAATCCCTATAAATATGAAATATAACAAATAGTCTATCCTCGTAATATTTTTGTAACAATATTATGACTATCAAATATATTCTACCCAAATATAACTAACACAATAATATATTTACCTCTTAGTAAATATCCAAATGTAATTACTAATGTAAAAACTAACTCCTAATAATAATACCATCTACATCAGCCCTAAACCCAAATTACAAAGCTCAAGAACATTCAAGGCATCCATGTCCACACTCATTCTAGCATTCAATTTCACTTGCATCAAGCACTAGGTCAGAGAACTACATTGGTCTTGATCCTTCCTCAAAGTATTGGTATGTAGGCAACTCTCTTAACAATGGGGTGTTGAGGATTTCCAACCTATCCTAATAATGAACACATAATTATTGCTTGACATACTTGCAAGGAGGATTAGGGTTTGCACACTAAATCAAGTTTTTCAATCACAACATAGAGTTTTATATTTCATGTGCACAAGAATAGGACCTAAAAATATAGGTGTAAGTGCTCCCATGACATAGGAATAGTCCTTTAAAGAGGACATTAATTCCACTTTGATGACACTATATCAATGTGGTGTTACTTTCTAGGTGGGGCACTATTGTCTATTGAGCAAATAAATCCTAGAATCCTATTCGTGACACTTAGAACTATCCAGAACATAATTTTTAGAACCTAAATCATCTAGAACAATAAATTTATAGATAAGTCTCTATTTAAGCATATTTATTACTATTTTTATAAATTCAAATAAGTTCAAAATATAGAACAAATTAGTATTTAATTATTTCATATTATTTGACTAATTTAGACATCTCAGTCCTTTAATAAAAACATAGGAATTAATTGTGTAAAACCCTAAAAGGTTAAATGAGATAGTTTGAAATTAGGGATCAAAAAAAGAAATTTTTAATTTATATATGTAGTATAATTATTTGGTTTTTAAGGGGAATTATTTATTTTCATCCCCTATTAATGCTCAAACATCTGGTGACTGATAGTGGAATAAAAGGTACTCCTCTTGGGAAAGTTTATTCTAGAATATATATTTTAATAATATATATGTTTTTAATCGTATTTTTATAGTATGATTCATGTGGGTATACTATGTACTCATATTACACACACTACTTGAAGCTCTTTTTGGGGAAATTTAATTGCTTTATTTGGACTTGTATCTTCTTAATAGAATAAGTATTGTGCACATAGCATGTAAACCCTAAATAAACTCTCTCTTTAAATCAGATTGGATTTGATGCATTTATGAAACAACCCATATGTATTTTTTGAATTGATAGGAGAAAAGAAGTTAAATCATTACCCTATGTGAACTAGTGTAGGCCTTTTGTCAAAGGTCTATACATATTCATATTTTATTTCCAAGAATCCATGCACACTCACATATTAGAGTTAAATTCATGTAGATTAAATTTCATTTGTGGAAAATTAGAATAGATACTCAACCAATAGATTTTGAAACACTACTCACACACATCTAACACCACATGTTTGTAAAAATGGTAAGCATCAAGGCTCAATTTTGATAAAGTCTGATGGGACTGCTTTGAACATGCTTAGTTGGGAAATGAGCAAGACCCTAAATTTTTTGAATGTCCTTGGATCACCCCATGGGTTTAGGCATTGAATAAAGTTTTTCCTAAAACTTCATTACTCTTTCTACCTCAACCCTTGAAATATTTTGCACACATAATTTAGAAGCATCCTACTAAAAAAGGATTCAATCATGAAGAATCATGATTTTCCACTTGAGAAAAAAGAGGATGAGAGATGGTATAATAACCTAGGTTTATGAAAAGTTGCATGGATTTTAAGTGGTCTATCTAATGGTGTTCTTCATTTTGGAGCAATTTTTTTCCCTAGTGAGGTGGATGTTGCTTTGGGATAGATGTTGGTATTTCCTACTTTGTTGAATTTTTAATTATACTGCTTGTTTAACATCTTTCTACCTATCTAGGTAGACTTTGCTTTCTTATACTAGTTACTAATGTACCCTTCACATTCTACTTATTGAGGATGCTTCCCAAGTCTTTTTTATAATTTATTTTTTGTAGTGTAGGGCCTAACCCTAGTTGTCTCTAGTAAAAAGAGTGGAATATTGAAACAACTAGACCATTCGAGATATAATATTTGGATGATTAAACATCAAAATTTTGACTTTATTGGAGTATAAAAATAAAATAATTATAATTTAAAATTTATTTTTGAAAGGGCCCTAGCCTTATACAACACAAATCAAAATATTAAATAATGATCTCCCAAAACAAAAAACCTTAATCACTAAATAACCTAGAAAAGTGAACCAAGCAAATAAGATGTTAAATCTAACAATTAAACAATAGAAAAACTAAAATTATTGGAACGCTAAAATTCTGATGTGCATATAAATTTGAAATTTAAATTCAAGAGTTACTATTTTTGTCATTTTTGGGAACAAAATTGGCCTTTTTCATTATTCACAAGTGGAAATTTTTTTAAAACTACTTTAATGTTAAATAGTGTTAAAATTTATCTTGAGTTAATAAAACCTCTACAGTGTTAGAATAATAACTTGGCACTAAATTTGGAGATAATCAAATTAATAAGGGGTCATTTTTTCCTATTCATTTAGTTATTTATGTCATGTCAATTTGGGCAGTTCCAAAGGCTATATGCAATAGGATATACAAAGGTTATGACTAATAGTCTAGTTTTTAGGGTGATTATGGATCATATAATCTACTAATATAAATATTTACTTGTTTGTATTCAAGTCTAATATAATTGATTTTGAAGTAAATCACACTCTTTCCTTTAATTAAAATTGTTCAAATATAAAACACATTACTAATCTAATTTTGCTTTAAATGAGATTACATGAATGAGATATAGAAGAATGTTTAGAAAATGAATAAAGCATAGATTGTTGAAAGTAGAGTAAATAAACACTCAGTAAAAATTTTGGAATGTAAATTTGTCAAGATCCTTATACATAGATTTATGAATTACATAAAATAATAAATAATGAAATGAAAATTTTAAAATAACCCAAAATAACCTTTAGATCGTAGGCCACTTCGAGGGGGAAACCTCCTTTGGTCAAGATCAATACAATAATATTTGTGGATGCATTTATTGGGCCTCAACACTTACTTAAATACTAAATCTATTATAATAACTACTAATTCACATGTATGTGGGATAATTCAAATATGCTCAAGGGATAACTTAAAAATCATATGCATCCATAGTGACTAATACACTAATAATGCAAAGAGAAGGATAGGACATAGGTTCCTAACATCCCCTCCCCCTTAGAAAAAAATATTTGTCCTCAAAGATTTAGATGGGGGAGTCATTATTAAATTTAGAATAGTGGTTCCCATGTTGCATCTTTTAGTTGCATGTATGTCACTAAATTAATACTTTCATGATTGAGAAAGAGTGAAGTTGGTGGGTGCACCTATCTAGGATTGCTTCTATTTCAAGAAGAATGGAACCTTCAGTATCAAGTTCCAAAAAAATTGTTTGTATTATGATGGTGGTTTCAAGAACTTTCTTCAAATAGAATACATGAAAGACTAGGTGAACTCAAGATGAAGGTGGAAGATCCAACTTGTAAGCAATAGAACCAATCTATTATAGAGCCTTAAATGGCCCATAAAACTTTGGAGTGATCATGTGATGCCATTTTAGTTTTAGGTCTGATTTCTTGTAGGATTGTAGATGAATAAAAACCATATCTTCAAGTTAAAAGGTACAATTGAAGTAGTGTTGGTTAGCTTGTTGCTTCTTTCAGTTTTGTGCTAGATGGAGATTACCCTACAAGGTGCTGAGAATATGATCTTGATGTCAGAGAGTAGTGTTGACCACCTGAACCATTGAAATAATGAGGGTATATGGGATAAGTGTTGGGGGTGTTTGACCATAAACTACTTCATATGGATTCATTTTAGTAGAAGTATGGTAGGGGGTATTATACCACCATTCTGCAAGGGGAATCCACTTTTCTCACTATTACTATTGTTTCAAAGTAAAATAGTGATGAAATGCTTCCAAGCATTTGTTGACCATTTTTGTCTAGCTATCTATTTAGGGGTGATACCTAAAGCTCAAATTTAGTTGTGTGCATGTGCATTAGAATAGCTCTATCTAAAAATAGATGGTGAAAGTTGCATCTCAATTAGAGATGATTAAATAATGGATGCCATGAAGATTTAAGATTTGATCCAAGAAAACTTATACAACTATGAATGTTATGTAGGGATAGTTGAGGGCATAAAAATGACTATATTTGGAGAGGCAGCCTACCACAACTAGGATCACTATTTTTCCTCTAGGTTTCGAGATCCCTTCAATGAAATCCATATAAATACCTATCTAGATCCTAGTAAGAAAGGGCATGGGCTTTAGAAGACTAGGAATCATTTTTGTTTCACCATTGTTGCATTGGTAGGTATCACATTCAACCACCATTTATTTAATTTCCCCTTTCATCCCCTTTCAAAAGAAGTTTTGGCATGCCCACTCATATGTTTTGAGAAATCTTGAGTGCCTTGCTAATGTAGAAACATGGATTTCATCTAATATGACTTTATGAGGTTTTGTGCTATGGGGAAGCACTAGATGGCCCTTGTATCATATAAAATCACCATTTCATGAAAAATGTGGTACTTTAGAGGTATTAGTAGCCAAGTATTGAATGAGGTGGTGTAAGGAGGGATCATTTACATACCCCTAGTGTGCATATTCCAACTAGTTTAGAATGGGCATGGAGATGGTAGAAAGGTAAGTCTGATCCTCAAATGTGCATGAGAGAGCATCTACCATAACATTGTCTTTACCTTTCTTTTAAGTCATCTTATAATCATAGCCCATGAGTTTGCTGACTCATTTATGTTGTGCTAGTGATGAGACCCATTATTATAATAAATATTTCAAACTTTGGTGATCATTTTTTATGTAAAAATGATTCCCAATTAAGTATGGCTACCATTTTTATATTGCATATAGAATTACCATCATTTCCTTTTCATATGTAGACAAAACAAAATTTTGTATAGAAAGGGAATTTTTAGTGAAAGAAATGGGACAACCCTCTTTGAGAAGAATAATACCCAAGCCATTGCTAGAGGATTCACTTTTGATGGTGAAAGTTTTGGTGAAGTCTGGCATGGCCAAAATTGGTGTGCTATGCATAGCCTATTTGAGTGCCACAAATGCCTAGTCAGTTATGGCGTCCCATGTGAATGCATCTTTATTTAATAAGGAAGTCAAAGGAGTCATGATCTTTCCATAATCCTGGATGAAATTATGGTAGTATCCTATATGGATTAGGAATATGTGAAGTCTCTTAAGGGTTATTGGCCAAGGCAAATGCTACATGGCATTAATTTTTTTATGGATCCATGTAGACACCATCAGTTGAAATAATGTGCCCTAGATATTCAACTTCTTCTTAACTGAAGGAACGCTTGGACTATTTAGCACATAATTGATTGTCTTCTAGAAGTTTTAATTCCCTATCAATATGTTGTATATGCTCGACCTATGTGTTCTTGTAGATCAAAATATCATCAAATAAAACCAAAGTAAATTGATGGAGGAAATACTGAAAGATTTTATTCATAAGTGCCTAAAATTTTGAAGGGGCATTTGCAAGTCCAAATAGCATGATCAAGAATTCATAGTGACCATCATGAGTGTGTAAGGTTATCGTTGGAATGTCATTATCATGTATGTGGATATAATGATAGCCTGAATGAAGATCTAATTTAGAGAAAACTTTTGCCCCATGGAGCTCATCAAGAAGCTCATTAATGACTAGAATTGGGAATTTATATTTGATAATAAGGTAGTTAAGGGAATGAAAATCAATGTAGAAGTGTCATGACCCATCCTTTTTTTGGACAAGAATCACTAGGGAGGACTATGGGTTGGTGCTGGGGTGAATAACTTTGGACTTGAGGAGTTCCCATACTAGATGCTCAATATCAATCTTTTATAGATGGGGATAGTGGTATGGATAGATGTTGGGTGGGATGTTTCCTAGAAGGAGTGGAATGTGATGATCTTTAGGTCATGAAAAGGTGAAACCCACTCTCTCTATAAAAATGGTTGCATGATTTTTTAGGATAGCTTGTAAATCAACACTAAGTTATTAGCAGTGGGAAACTAGAGTTATATTGAGTGTAACTAGGTAATGACCCCATGTGAGCCTTTATTTAAAATATTTCCATGTGATGGGAATTGATAATGTGAGTAGATCTAGGAAATAACCCTTATAAGGTGTTCATATAGCCACTATCTATAAATTGCATCCAAGCTCATATAATTCCCATAGAATAGGTCCTAATGTTTAGAACCACTTAACCTTAAGACCACATCACATCCTCTTAAGGTTAGGAAAAACATGTCTGAGTGAAGAGTGTAATAACCTATTATAATACACACATTCTGATACTTCCCTTTAGATGGAAATGTTCCCCCATTAGCAATCATGACTTTGAAGCTAGAACAAGTGTGTACAATGTAATATACCTACTTAGTAATATAGGGATCGATGAAATTATGAGTGTTACTAGGGTTAATGATGATTGTGAGAGGAATCTTTTTAAATAAACCCTTGACCTTCATGGTTTAAGGGGTTATAACCCCTATTTATACATGTAGGGATATCTCAAATTGAGTCTCCTAATCCATTGATTCCTCTAAGGGAATTTTTTTTGGTTGAGTATATAAGAATTCATAGATATTAGGCTTGTTGTCTTACTCAGGCGATGATTTCACATATAGAAATTAGATATTTCATGTGATACACCTATGACTCTTAACCCATTTTTCATCATAATTATAACATAATCCTTTCTCCTCATGATCCCAAATCTCTACCTCAGTAAGGTGCTTTAATGATGTGGTTGTGGTTGGTCATCAATTCTCTATAATATTTATAGGTGGGAAAGTAGGGGGTTGACATTACACTGAGAGTTTATCTTCTCCTAACTTAGGCAAACCCAAGGCATCCATCATATTATTGGGACAAAATATTTTCACCTCTGAGTGGATTGGTTCTCTAATTCCACTAATAAAATAACTCTTGAATAATTTATATCATAACCCTTTAGTATGATTAGCCAATTTCTCAAATTTAATCTAATAATCATGAACAGTGCATGTCTAGTAAAGTTTGGTGAGAGATCCTATAAAGTCCTCAAATGTCAAGGGGAAAAAACTTGACCAGAAGTAAGGATATAAAGGTTTCCAATTGGGTTCATCATTTGAATTTAGATACCAATGGTATCATTGTATTTATTCTTGTTTCAAGTGGAAGGAATCAATTGAGACTTTGTTGATAGAATAAGTATTATGAAGGTTGAAGAATTGCCCAACTCAATATATCCATCACATAGGATTTGTACCATTACATTTTGGAAAATATCAATTGGGACCACATGATATGTGGGGAGAAGATAAACTATTCTCTAAATAAGACTCCTATAATTTTTTGAGAAAAAGGCTATTCTATTGATTCAATCCATGCATCATATTGGTTAATTCAGTTACCGAAGATTTCAATGTTCTAATTTTTTCCTCCATGATCTATGTTCCTACATGGGTGGATTCCATAAACAATATTTTTTTGTCAAGGTATATAAAAATACATTCTAATACATGGCTATCAAGGAAAAAAATTAATTTGGGCTCAATTAAAAGTGTTAAATGTACGTTTACGAGTTTTTTGACACTTCCTAGTTAGAATTGATGAAGACAAGGGCAATTAATTTTGGAATCATAATGGAAAATTTTGAAAAAAATTAAAAGAGGGATAGATGAAAAAAAATGTAAAATAACACTTTGGAAAAGCTTTGAATTAAGATTGAAAAAACTAAAGTAGTTATGGCAAGCCCCAAAAAATCAAAAATTGAGATTTTTAGCTATTAAAAGTGGAATTTGGATATGGACCCTCAAGTAAAAAATGTGTAGAATGGAATTTTAGGCGTTCTAATAAATTTTTAGAGTAAAATAAAATATATAGGGATATATATGGTGAAAAAATAGAAAAATAATTCTTCTAAAAAATTGATTAGCATTTGGTTGTTTCTACCAAACGTTTGTCTACAAGTGTGCAGTGACTAACTATTTTCAACTGTGATTAATCTACTATTGGTCTTCTAAAATTATTATTTTGGGTATGGGATCCAAGTCTATTCAACTTACTCTAAGGTTTTTAATGAGTCTCTTTGGCCACCAATGTTTTTTGAATGAGTATTGCTCTCCAAAAAATTTCTAGCCATAAATTTACCTCTAAGCAATAGCTCTTGGTTTACCTCACAAGTGAAAACAATTCAATTGGAATGGGATAATTTCCCTTTTCATTGGTATTTCCTCATAATGTTTCAACTAATTTAGGGTTCTTGTGGTACTCCTCATAATGAGTTGTAAGAATTATGCCCAAATAATACATGGGTATTTACCCTTATTTAAAGTTGCAATGAATATATAGAAAATAGAGGCAAGAAAAAATATTTCTATAAATGACACATCTCCTAAAAATCCACTGATAAAAAAATCTCCAAAATCTACCCATATGCTAATAAAGTGCTCTGATACCAGATGTGAGGATCCTTCTACATAGATTTATAAACTACAAAAAATAATGAATAATGAAATGAACTTTGGAAAATAACCCAAAATAACCTTTACATTATAGACCACTTTGAGGGTGAACCTCCTTTGTGAAATCTCAATAAAATAATATTCATGGATGCCTTCATTGGACCTCAACACTTAAATACTAAATCTATTCTAATAACTACTACTTCCCATGTATGGAGATAATTCAAATATGCTCAAGGGATGACTTACAAAACATATGCATCCATAGCAACTAATACACTAATAATACAAAGAGAAGGGTAAAACATGGGTTTTTAACAAAATTTATCTGGAATTAAAATGATTCATAAGTTAAATGCTTCTAACGAAAATGTCAAAAGTAATTTGTCAAAGACAAACACACTTAAACAATCTTGCAAGTTTAGAAAAAAAAAATAGTACTTTGTCTAAAAATTGATAATAAACTCAAAACACATAACAATGCATAATAAATAAATTAATATCAATTGATCCTTCTTCCTTAGAATGAGTGGGACCTTGCTTCTCCTTAGAATAGGATTAAAACACTCTTAAACTTGGAAAATGTTCATGAACTCAACTTCTTATTAATATAGAAAAATTTCTTGCAGTGAGATATTAAAAATGGTACTATTATAATTCAAATTATTCATGCCTAAATTATATACTACCTCTATCATCAAAAGACATTATTTATATATTATAATATTTATAATAATTTTTTTAATGCTAAAGTAACAAACTAACAAGATGAAATCTTAACCAATATCTATTTTATTTCATAACAATATCCTTTCCACTTTTTCAAGAATAAATGGGGGAAGAACTATATATTGGCTCATGCATGATCTTATTATTTTTATATTGATGAATTATTTACAATTTCATTGGTGGTTATAGTCATTCAACTCACATTATGTTGGCAAGATAAATAGAGTATTTACAGCCACCTTTTGAGAGATACCATAATACAACTACTATACATAAACATACTCTATCAAAATCTTATTTTAAGGACTTAAAAGTATTCCCAAAATTACTTAAAACTCTTTATAATTTGTCTTCACATATGTATAACAAGCATGTTATAATCCTATTAATCTTTCAGAGTTGATTGGAGATCTCTGGAGCTAATTTATTGACTTATATAACCAGACTGATGACTTATGGAGCCAAACTAGTGACTTCTAAAACTAGACTAGAAGTCTATAAAAAATTTCATATGGGTTATTTAGAGCTACAAAATCTTCAAAACTGATCCTTAATGGATATCTTGGTTTCTAAAAACATATACTCTTGATTATAGTACTTAATTTTGACATGAACATGTAAAACTAGTATACTTTCCATGTATATGTTACAACTTAATTGAAAAAATAGATAGCAATAACTCTCAAAGCATAATCAAGGTAAATAGATCACTTTCTAATTTAAATAAATAATGAGTCCTAAAATTGGAAACTAAATCCACTTTAAGGGTAAATAGGTGGAAAAGGAGATCATTACTTGGATATGATGAGCCATATTATGAACTCATCACAAATCAAGTAAGAAAATCTCCATATTATCATAATAATTTAGGGATATCAAACCTAAATTTGATTGATTTGAATAGGCTCATCACTTTTGACCAATAAAACCTCAATATTACAGTAATACAAAATTTCAAGTTAACCAAGTTAAACTTAAAAACATCAAAATAATCCATTAATACCAAATATGAAGTTATATAATAAAGGGGCTAGTCAAATTGAGTTAAAAATACCATAGAATAACTAATGATAATGTGTAAAATAAAATAATATTCCAACATAAATGAGAGTGAATTATAACAACAAAATATACAATCCTAAGATTACTCTACACAAACTAATAAATAATGTTCCACCTTTTAATAAGAGAAAGAATCTAACATGTAGGATAATGTATGTCATAATGACACACTATGAAAAGAATATATAAAAAACTAAAATATTTATGGCAATAAGGAAAGTAATTAAGAGTGAGGACATGTGAAATGGGTTGTGAGAGAGATCAAATAAAATAAAAAATGAAAATTAGTCATGTGAATGTGCACATGCACATGCATGTGTGTGTGTGTGTGTGTGTGTGTGTGTGTGTGTGTGTGTGTGTGTGTGTGTGTGTGTGTGTGTGTGTGTGTGTGTGTGTGTGTGTGTGTGTGTGTGTGTGTGTTCATGTGTGTGTGTGTGTGTGCATGTGGTGTGCATGTGCATGTACATGTAGTGTGTATGTGCATGTGGTGTGCACGTGCATGTACATGTAGTGTGTATGTGCATGTGGTGTGCATATACATTTGCATGTGTGTGTGTGTGTGTGTGTGTGTGTGTGTGTGTGTGTGTGTGTGTGTGTGTGTGTGTGTGTGTGTGTGTGTGTGAGTGCCTCTGTGTATGTGTGTGTGTGTTCACATGTACATGTGTGTGTGAACACATGTGTATGTACGCGCGCGCGCGCGCGCGCGCGTGTGTGTGTGTGTGTGTGTGTGTGTGTGTGTGTGTGTGTGTGTGTCTATAAATATGTTATTAAAAATAACTCTCTTAGACTTGAGAATTAGAAATTATTCAAACATCCTCATCTTAATATTAATCTTACATCAAAAGGTATTAGTACTTTTGAAATTTCTCCCTAAATTAATGTTTTAATACTTTAGTGATAATTTTAGTCCTATGATTTATAAAATAAATGATCTCTAACTCAACAAATATTCTCTACCCCTGCTCCCAAATGAAATAGTGGTTTACATCACAAGCTTAGTCCTAGTATGGAATACATGAATATTTGAAATCTAAAAAACACTTTGATTTTTAAAAACTAGCATTTTAGGATCAATCCTATAAAATCTCAAAGTTATTAAGAATCCTTAGCCAAATTAGCTCACAAGTAATTATATTTGTTGTTTTATGTTCTACTTTTGCTGATGATAAGTAAACAACTTGTTTCTTAATAGACCAATAAATCACACTAAATCAAAAATTAAGTGCATACCTTAGTAATACAAACCTTGTGTCATCAATGTCACTATCCAAATTTGTGTTTGTGTAACCCTTAATTTTTAACTTTTCATGTATATTGAAGAGGAATTCAAATATAATAATGTCTTTTACATATTAACCTTTTTGTAATCTTCCAATCATAGATGGATGGAATCTCTAAAATTTGATAACATAACCGATATTAAGCCTAGTGGTAGTCAAATAAATGAGATTTCACATAATTTCCATGTATAAAATACCATTTTATCAAATATACCCCTATTCAACTTAACACCAACTTACATATGAATATTAATTTCTAATAGTAACCATACATGTTAATAAGACTGTAATAAAATTAAATTTCAAATAAGAACATGCAAGATAAATATGAGTTAAAACATAAAACCTAAGAGCCAAGTTGTTGATATTTTTCTCCTAAAAACTCATCACTACTAAGTAGAATAGTGGGTAGAACATTGAGTCCATTTGCACCTTTGAATTTGAGGTTGAATAATGGAATAGGAAGTTAAACTATGAAATAAGGAGTTATGTTGAAGACTCTTAAGGAGGCCATCTTAGTGTTGGGTCATCTCTTTGATTAATAGAACTACACATCTTTGATCCTCATAATGAATAAGATCTCATAGATAGACTCAATTTCCTCTAGAAAGGCAAAAAAACTACCACAAATCTCATAATATATTGGACTCCTAAATATAATATATAAGTAGACATGAATTTATAATCCTCTATAATAAATTATCACAATAAAATATACATATTTTAAGTTCCATAAAAATACATCACCTTTCATATACCATACTCCTATTCTTATTTGATAATGCAAAGGACCTAAACAAAAATCTCAAAAACTTTACAGAGTTTCTTCTTAAGAGAGTTGATCTTACAAGTGACCATTAACATAGAGGACAACTACAACAATTTTATCATCCTTGGTTTTGCATACAATGTGTGATCAAATTTACATCAGATTTGGAACAATGAAAACTAATATAGTAAATGACAAGAAATAAAATAGAATAGAGCACATAAGAAAGAACTACCATAATATAGCACATCAGAAAGAACTACCACACCAACACCTGCAGTGGAATATTTTACTACAATTTCTTTACTAATTTTAAGAAGCTCCTCCTAACCTAACTCACGAATCAATAAATTAGTTACATGAACATTATTTAAAACATTCAAATGAGAATATTAAGACAATTCATCAAGCAAATGAACACAATTATTGTACATTCTAGAGAAAAATGTGTCAACCTAGAAACAAACCATAAAAACCTATTTTCTTGAGATCTAAAATATTTAAATCATTATAGTGTATATGTATGATTTTACATGTAAAACTAAAATAAAATAGACCAAAATGGATCTTATTATGTGATGTGGTTCCATATAATTTTTCTCTATAAACATTTATACTTCACCATAACTATTCATACCATGAGATATAATGAAAAAGGCAAACTAATGTTGAGCATTGTTCCTACTATTGAAGTTTGATGTTGATGTTCTCATTGATGTCAAAGGTTATTAATAAATGTGTTCATGAGGTAATTGAAGAATGTTCTTGTTTGATAGCATCAAGAAGTGTTTCAAGGTCAGTTGTAAAGTTTTAAGAGCTTGAGAAACCTAGTCATGACATTGGTCATTACATGAAGAGACCTTATGAGAATGTACGAGCCTCAAGGCCTAATGATATATATGAAAATAGTAATAAGAGGATGTATTAATATTTTTTATCATGATTATGATGCATTTTATCACTCATGAGAGTCTCAGAGTGAGCCCATAGGGGTAGGATCTATAGACCTAATATGCAACTAGACCACCTCTAGACCCTAATTGTCCTAATGAGGCATCATGATGTGTTGTCAAGGCATATGAAGGATGTTTTTAAAAAAATTATAATTATATATGTTTTTTTATCATGTAAGTTAGGTGGAGAGTGCATTAAAAGAGGATTCAAGGTCAGTTTCAAGGCCTAATGTGGTTTGTAGGTCAAGGTCCAAGCAAGCAAAGAGAGGGATGGTGGCTAAACAAGGCATGAGTTTAAGATTTAAAGATCAGAATAAGCATGTTATAATTTGAATTGGTGTGATAGGTTATCCTAGGTGTGTTTAAAAACTTTGAGTTCAAATTTTATAAGAAAAGACATGAAAAGTGGTTTTGAGGTTTCTCGAGTGCATAAAATGAAGGGTTCTCAACCCTAAAAGGACTTTCAAGTGTTAATTGGCACATGTAACCTCTAAATTATAACCTTATATATTTATTATATATGTTTAAGTATCATAGATAATATATCCTATCATTATTTTTGGAAATGAGTAGTAGTCCTTTATGAATAATCATTAACACTAGAAAAATTGTTAACCCTCTCTAAAACCCTAACAATAACATGATGTGAAAGATATTGTTAAAAATAGCCTAGAATGGTCTAAAATGACTATATAAACTATTAGATAATTTATTAAACTCTATTAATAATATCCAAGTGTGATTTTTTAATCGAGTGAATGGACCCTGCAAGAAAGGCCTTGTTTCTCATAGATTTATTGTAGTAATCAGAGTTGAGCTAGTCAAAGTTTTTAAATGGATGGAGTAAAAATATTGAGAATTTTATTTAATTTCCATGGTGTTTTTTTATTATGTTTTAACCCTTAGGTGTGTTAAACTATTCATACAAGTTGACCTATCACTAAAAATCCTAATGGTGCAAATAGTGAGAAAACCATGCAAAAATGAGAAGGTGATTAGGAATGTGTTATCATGGATTAGGGATGAATAAAAATTTATGAATAAATTTATAAATATATATAATACATATTAATGTTGTATATAAATTTTTTTAATAATTTTATATATCAAAAAAAAATCTCAAGTTGACTTGTCTAGCTGAGTGAGGTCTGTGTACAGTGAGGTCATGAGCTTAGTCTGCAAGACCAATATCTCCATTAGAGCTTATGATATTTTTGTTTGAGGTTGTTCTAAGTATGTTTTATTATATTTTTTCATTCATTTTAATTCCTTGGTTATTTTCTATTAGGTTTCATAAATTCATGTTTTCATGACTATGTTTTGAGGCTACTTGGCAGTTCTGAGAGGGCTCTTTGTAGAGAAGGGTTTGAGTCCTTTTTCCCTAATTTGTGAATTATAAATCATATTTTCATGACCTTTATGTCATTTATATTTTGTATATTTTATTTTTTTCCATGTTTTTTTTCAAAATTATGTTATGCTTTAGTTTTTCAAGGCAAACTTTTTGGGTATGCACAGGGCTAATTGTGAATAGTACTAATAGCATGCTTCAAGTGGTGATTGGAGATAAAAGGTGTCATGGATATAATATGATATTATTAAGTGTCTATTTTAGTTACATATGATATTTTTCTATTTTATGAGAATTTTTAGAGTGTTTCAAGGAGTTAAAAGGGTAATGTGTGTTAATGAAAGCCTAATTAAATTAGATCTCCTTAAGGCCTAAAAGGGGTTTTGGTCATATATGTTATAACTGACATATTTTTTTTTTTATTAATTTTTTTGTAATATATTAAGGCCTATTTTATTTAAAATATAAGTGTGAAAGTGTGTATATTTTACCAATAGGTGTATGAGCAAGATTGTAGTATAAGAACAAGGCCTAATAGGCCTAATGGGTTAGTTAGTTAGTTAGTTAATGTGTGATTTGAAGCAAAATATTTAGCATCTTTAAGAAATAAATGAGGTATTATATACCATCATAAGGGTTAAAATAAACTACAATTAATATCTAACATGGGTATTGTATATAACTATCAAGGTCAAATGACCTAATCTATCTTGAAGAGACCTAGTTGAGCGAAGGAGCCTAAAAGGTAGTTTGAGCAGGCTAAGAGTGTGAAGAGATGAAGAGGTGGTAATAATAAGTTGATTTATAAACAATATGTGTTAAATTTAATCAATTAAATTATGTGTATGAGTTTGTGTTGAGTCATTTAGGGGGTTGGTACCTCCGTGTAAGTAAGTGTTTGCTAAAGCCTAGTCAAGTGGGTGTTTGTCTAGTTGGGGTGGTTACTCCAACTAAAGTTTGTGCTTCACTAAATATTGATGTTTATCTTATAGTATAGTATTCAATTTGTAGATATTAGTGGGTTTTATTACCCTTGAGGTTTTACCACTCAAATAAGTTTTCTATGGGTTATGCTTTTATCTCATGCTCATGGCTCTTAATATGTTTTGTTTACAATATTATTTTGATAATTCATGAATGATAAGGTAAAATTGTAAAAAAAATTAACCATATTATTAATTATGCTTCCAACAATTGGTATTAGATCTTTGTCCTTTAATTTAAGTCTAAATAGCTTGAAGGTGATCTTAAGAAGTACAAGAATGTCTTATGATAAAAAAGAAGAAGATAACATGTATGATGAAAAAGTCTACTATGATAGTGAAGAGGGAGAATCTAAATTATACCTTTAATTTAAGCTCGTAATTTCCCTTGATGATTTGAAACATCAAAATAAGACTATCTAAGATCTTAGGAGTTAGTTAGAAGTGGTCAACATAAGGTTTAAGTCAAAGGAAGTTGAGTATGACCAGTTGAAGACATAGATATATTCCTTGAAGGTTAAGCATGAGAATATCATAGAAAAAATGAGAAAAATTAAGAGAATATGTGAGAAGTTAGAAAAATTCAAGAGACTAACATGAAAAGACCAATTAGGCAGCACAATACTATAAAGGATATGTCATCATGGAACTATGGTAAGTATATAAATGTTGTTTACTGCATCTATCACAATATAAGACACATTTCAATATTTTACTCTAATAGAGTTAGAAGGAGCAAAAGATACAACAAGACATATGAATCTCTTAGAATGCATAATAAGGATCAAACATTGGTATGAAAACCAAATCAAGTCAGGATGGATCATATTGAGCTCAAGAGGGAAGATGGAATATTTGCAGAGGAACAAAAGACCAAAGAGGATTATATGCTAGCTCAGACTACCTTTCACATTCAAGATGAAGGCATGAAATGGTATATAGATAGTGGTTTCTCAAGCCACATGATAAGAGATAGAAATAAGTTCATCTCATTCAATAAGAATTCTATAGGAATAGTGAGATTTGGAGATAACACAACTGCCAATATAGTTGGCAAGGGTGTCTTGAGTTTGGACAATGGAAAGACCAAGACACAAAATGTGTTGTATGTGGAAGATTTGAAACACAACCTACTTATTATAATTCAAATGTGAAATCAAGGACACACACTAACCTTTCATGATAGAGGGTGTGAGATAAGGAGAGCCAAATCAAGAAGGCTAATTTCTAATACCAAGAGGACTAAGAAAAACCTATATGTATTGAATGAGATCAAGAAGGAGAGATGCTTCATGAGTAAGATATATGAAAGTTATCTATGGCACAAAATTCTAGGTCACCTAAAATTTGACAACCTATTTAGGATTATCACTAAGAAGTCTTTGAAGAACATGTCTAAGATCATCAAACCTACAAAAATACTTTGCAAGGCATGTCAACATGGTAAGTATACTAGAAGAAGGTTCAAGTCCAAGGAGTAATCTACTACAAGACCATTTGAGTTAATACACACTAGTATTTTTGGGCCTACAATAATTCAAATCATTCAAAGAGATAGCTACTTCATGTTACTCATTTATAATTACACAAGAATGATTTGGGTTTTATTCTTGAAAGAAAAATTATAATGTCTTGACAACTTCAATGAATTCAAGGATCTTGTTGAGAATGTGAAGAATGGGAAGATTAAGTGTTTAAGATATAGTAGAGGAGGAGATTTTTGGTTCAATGAGTTTTATGACTTCTGTGAGGTTCATGGAATAAGGAGATAATTCTCAGCAGCTAGGACACCTTAATAGAATGGGGTAGTGTAAAATAAAAATATGATAGTTCAAGATATGGATAGAACTATGCTAAATGATTCTATATTATTTGATGTATATTGGAGAGAGTTATTAATCACTATTGTATACATTTTGAATGGAGGATAGATAAGGACTAATGGCAACAAGACTCCTTATGAACTATGTATGAAATAGACCCTAAAAGACAACAAGGTGGAGTATGATGGTCCTAGCCCTATCTATTTTAACAATACAAGTGATATAATCATCTCAAATAATCATATCATCCACTTAAGTACTAAACAC
The DNA here is from genome assembly GCA_037957365.1 of Torreya grandis. NCBI lineage: Eukaryota > Viridiplantae > Streptophyta > Pinopsida > Cupressales > Taxaceae > Torreya > Torreya grandis. The sequence goes on along the minus strand of JARHVA010000536.1, from coordinate 2,236,244 downwards.
ATTCCCATCAAGTATAATTTTCTAATAGAGTAGGTAAGTGAAAAAATTGTCAAACTTGAATATGTTTCTACATAGGATTGGATTGCATGCATCTTGACCAAACCACTTCCAAAGGTAAATTTTAAAAACCTAAGTTAGGAATTGTGTTTAATTATTCCCTCTAATAATCATTTAAAAATTCAATTACTTTATTGGAGCTAATCATGCTCATTATCTCCAAGAATAGATGAGTTATTCCAAATAAGTATGAATGAAGATAGGGGGAGCATGTTTGTATTATGTCTCATAAACTAATAAGTCGTACATGTTGATTATTTTGATTATAAGTAGTGTGATATAAGTAATTATAGATATAACTTTGTCATTTATTTCAAAGGGGGAGAAATACCAAAATAAGTAGATAATAATGATCAGTATATAATATGTTTTGCCATTAATAATAAAGGGGGAGATTATTGAGTGTTATTCTTATTGTTGAAGTTTAGCATTGACATTAAAATTTATGTCAAAGGTTATTAAGAAATGTGTTCATGAGTTCATTTAATAATTTTCTTGTTTGATAGCATCAAGAGGTTTTTTTAGGTCATTTTTCAAGTTTTAAGATCTTGAAAATCTTAATCATGACATTGGTCATTATATGAAGAGACATTGTGAGCATGTATGAGCTTGGTGTCATGGTGAGATGGATGAATAGAGGTATAAGAGGATATATGAGGTTATTTTATAATTAATATGAGTCATTTTATGACTCATGATATTCTTAAAGTGAGCCTACAAGGGTTGTATTTATAGACCTGGTATGCAACTAGACAACCTCTAGACCATGTTTGGCCTAATGAGGCATCATGATCTATTGTCAAGGCATATTAAGGATGTTCAACATTTTTTGAGTATGAGAGGTGTTGTGTGAGAATTTAAGTGAGGTAGAGAGTGCATTAAATTATTGTTGAAGTTCATTTTCAAGGCATAATGTGGTTTGCAAGTCAAGGTCCAAGCAAGCAAAGAGAGAGATGGTGGCCAAATGAGGTATGATTTTTAGAATTTAAGATGAGAATGAGTATGTGAGAATTATTAGTGGTGTGTTAGGATATATCAGGTTTTTTTTCCAATTATAAGGTTAAATTTTATAATAAAAGTCATGAAAAGTGATTTTAAGGTTTCTCAAGTGCACAAAATGAAGGCTTCTCAACCTGAGAAGGACTTTTAATTATTCATTGGAATGTGTAACCTCTACATGGGAACTTGATCTATTGAAGAGATATGGGTAAGGTTCATAGATAAAATATTAGTGCATTAGTTTTGGAAGTGAGGCGAATCCCTTTATGAATATTGTTAACATCAAAAATAGTGTTAACCCTCTCTAAAACCCTAAAACCAACCTAATGTGAAATATCTTGTTCATATATCCCATAATGGTCTAAAATGAATATATAAACTATTTAATTATATATTAAACTCTCCCAAGCATCTCTAGGTGTGATTTTTTTGCCAGAGGGTGAATGGAGCCTATAAAAAAGGCCTTGTTTCTCAAAGATTTATTATATCAATTAGAGGTGACCAAGTCAAAGTTTATAAATAGATGGAGGACAAATATTGATACTTGTATTTAGTTTATATGGTGTTTTTTTATCATTTTACATCCCTTAGGTGTTCTAAATTGGTCATACAAGTTGACCTATCGCTAAAAGGCCTAATGGTGCAAATAGTGAGAAAACCAAGTAAAAGTGAGAAGGTGATTAGGGATGTGTCATCATGGATTAGGTATGAACCCAAATGCATGAATAAATTTTTAAATATATTTAATACATGTTCATTTTGGATATATGTTTTTTAAATCATTGTATATAGGAAAAATTTGCTCTCAAGCTGACTTGTCTAGCTAAGTGAGGTCTATGTACAATGAAGTTATGAGATTGGTCTGCAAGACCAATATTTCCATTATATATTATGATATTTTTGTTTTATTTTTTTAATATGTTGTATGATTATTTTCATTCATTTTAAGTCCAATATTTTTTCTATCAAGTGTCAAAAGTTCATGTTTTCTGACTATGTTTTGAGGCTAGTTGGCAGTTCTGAGTGGGCTCTTTGCAGAGAATGGTTTGAGTCCTTTATCCATGAGTTATGAATTATAAATAATATTTTTATTACCTTGAGGTCATATATATTTTTTATATGTTATTTTTTTCAATGTTTTTTTGACAAAATTATGTTTATGCTTTAGGTGTTCAAGATAGACTTTTTGGGTATGCACATGCCTAATTGTGAGCAGTGCTAATGGTGTGCTTCAAGTGGTGATTGGAGATAAAAGGTGTCATGGACCTACTATTAGATTATTAATGGTATATTTGAGTTAAATTTGATATTTTCCTATCATATGAGAAGTTTGAGAGTGTTCCAAGGATTTCAAAGGGTAATGTGTGTTAATGAAGGCCTAATTGAATTAGGTCTCCTTAAGGCCTAAAAGGGGTTTCAGTCCTATATACTATGAAAAAAATATTTTGGTGTTTTATTCATTTTTTTGGAATTTCATAACTCCTATTTTATTTAAAATATTATTGGTCAAGTGTATATGGCTGACCAAGAGGTGTATGAGCAAGAGCATAGTATAAGAATAAGGCCTAATTGGTTAGTTAGTTAATGTGTGATTTGAAGTGGAAGATTTATCACTTTGAATAGATAAATAAGTTTTTTATACCATAATTAGGGTGTATATAAACTATCATGAAGATATAACATGGGTACTATAGATGACTATCAAGGTCAAATGACCTAATCTATCTTGAAGAGACCTAGTTGAGCGAAAGAGCCTAGAAGGTAGTTTGAGCGAGCTAAGAGTGTGAAGAGATGAAGATGTGGTCATCATAAGTTGGTTGAGGAAAAATATTTCTTTAATTTTATCAAGTAAATAATTTTGTCTAGTTGGTGATGACCTATCTAAGGGGTGGTGCCTCCTTGCAAGTAGGTGTTTGCTAAAGCCTAGTCAAGTGGGTGTTTGGCTAGTTGGGGTGGGTATTCCACGTGAAGTTGGTGCTTCACTAAATATTTATATTTTTATTATAAGATATAATTCCATTTAAATATAGTAGTGGGCTTTCTTCCCCGTGAGGTTTTTCCACTCAAATAAGTGTTATATGTGTTATGTTTTTATCTCATGCTCATGGCTCTTAATGTCTTCCTAGTTTACTATATTATTTTGATAGTTCATGAATTATAAGGTAGAGTTGCAAAAGTTTTTTAAGACTTATTCACCCCACCCCTCTCTCAGTCATTATCCTTCCAACAACTATATTAAAATAGGGAAAAGTTTAGGGAGGAAATACTTTCTAGCTCCATCCTCCCTCTTAATTATTTATGCCACCCTCTTAAATCTAATGATGTCAATTTGAATCATGTCCTTAAAATCATAAAATATAATATGGATTTATTCCTTAGGGTAGGTAATATAGAATTGGATCCTAATGTTGTTAGTGGATAACTAGTTAGCCACCTTGTTCCTAGACTTATACACATGCATAAATCCAATATGATCAAATATATAAACCTGTCATATATATTAAACTATGGATAAAGTTTCCACCATTGGTGGTCACCTTTTATTAGCTATATGATCCTTCAATTATTAGGATGATAAAAATATTAGAATATCCTTCCACCTCAATAAAATTTCAACCATGCCAACTAGCTAACCATGATCCAAACAAAGTCATCCTACCTTTTTAAAATTATTGTAGTTGAACCAAGGTGAAGATAATAATCCATAAAAGGTTGTCCCAAATGATCTCTACATAAGGAAAACATTTATTCCCTTAGAAACTCCATCAAAATTCAACTTTACATATTCCAAAGGGTCAATTCACTAGAAACTTCAAGGATATATTCCTAATAACTTAATTATTAGGGGAAATATAGATGGTGACTTTTAAATATAGATCAAAAAATAAAAACACCCTTTCTTTTAGACTAGTAATTTATCCATATGTGATCAATCATTTCCTACTTTATAAATCAACATCTTAATCTTTCCTTAGGTTCTTTGGATAAGAAAGGCTTTGTCTTCCTAACAAAAAATTTCATAACATGATTTCCAAGGCATTATTTAAAATCATTTTCATAGATATATTTTCTATTTTCTCCTCCACATAAATTTAATTCACAAGAATTATAGGGGCCATCCAATGTTAACTCATCTACTTGAATAATGCCCCCCCCCATATATTATGAGAATAAAAATAATGTAGAATAATATGATTTTTCGTATCACCTAGATGGTCCATGAAATCCCTTTCTATATAACCCATAAAAGGTAAGATACTTCATTTTGGAAATTATTCACAAGAAACCATAGATTTTGGGGATGCCATCTTATAAACAATATTGATTCTTCAAGTGGAAAATATTCCTTAATAATTAGTGAGATGATTTTTATCTAATAAATATATTTAATGGTTCCATTCATGCACTTTTCCACTTTCATATTATCATATAAACTCATAGTGTAAATTATCTAATAATTCCTATTATATGATAGTGAAAACTAGAAACAAAATTGAATTAACTCTTAAGGAATGAAAAACTTTCACATTTTTTGGCCATGATCTTCCACAAACTTACTTTACCTTTAATCCCCAAGTCTCTTTGGTATAATGCATAAGAGACCAAGGGGATGAGAACATCCAAGCATTCTCCTATAAATTGGCCCTTCTACCATCCCTATTATCTGTAAGAAAGTTATTTTTAAAAAATTTAATGTTCTAATGAAGTTCCAAATTGTTGTAATGCCTAATAAAAATTTTATAAGAAAATATACTTTCCAAGGTTAAATATTCCAATATTCCTTCCTCTAAAAATCATGTTTTTGTAGACACTAAATATGATATATATAGTACCTCCATCTTGTATACTTGGTAAGAAATTCTCATGGTTATATCCCTAAATTCCTAAGACCTTCTTGTTGCCAAAAGTCTTGTATTTTCTATCTCTTGTGCATATTGCTTATCCCTTAGTCCAATACATTTAATTCTAATGACACAAACCTTATATCATGCTTAGAATGATATAAACCTACTTACTTGCTGTCTCTACAAGTTTTAGACATGTTCTTATTTTTTAGCTTCTTGGACACTTAAATCCTAGCTAGATACTGATGTTGATGTAAGCGTCATGTTCCAACGCAAGTGTTTAGTTCACTAAAGTCATCAAATTTTCAAATGAAATGTATCCCTATGATCTTTGTAATTTAATACAATATATTTCCAAATTAGATTGATATATATAATATCAACCATCATTCATTGCTAACTTTACAAATTCATACCCATCATAAGATAGCTTACCAAAAGCATTCAATCAAACATTCAAGTGAGCATAGATTCCCTATTTTCTCTTATTTCCATATCAGCCATAAGGACAACACCTCTGCAAGTCTTAAATATTGAAAGAATAGCCCATGAGTCATATCTTCTAAGTTACAAGCTAGGTCACTATTGTACTTACTTTCCACATATTGCATCTTTGTGCACACATAAGTTAACATAGTAGGGGAGAACTACATTAGTTTGAGGCCCTCTTTAGAGTAGTGGCTATGTAGGCAACACCCACTAATATAGGATGTTTGGGGTTAGCTTGACATCATGAACTCACTGAACCATTTTTTCTAAGGTCACTATGAAGATGAAGAGTTAGGGTTTTGATGATTTGATAAGAGAAATATTTTATGAGAAAGATATAAGTGCACCAAAGTGAAGGAGACACAAAATATAGAATATTTCATATGGTTGCATCTAGGTCTAGTAGGTATTTCATATTGGACACCTTTGTATAGGTTAGACAAAAGCATCAACATAACCATTTAGGGTCGATGCAAGTGTTTGAGGCTATAAAGGTCAAATTTTTAGAATTTGACAATTGATATAGAATCCAAATCTAGTCTATTTCCAACCTATTCCATATTAGATCTAAATGTGCATAGTAATATACCTAAAAAAATTCATTTCATTATTATATTAATTGATAGTTGTACTTACTATTTTTATCATATCTTAGAATTTAAATTCATAATATTATTTATTTGAGTTTGTAATTAATTGGCCTGCTATAGAGATAGTTTATTGTTGTGCCCTAGGCTATCTCTATTCTTTTAACCCTAGATTCCTTAATCTATGATTTAGGGTTAAACATTGGCTAAACCCATCTCTTTATGCAAACCCTATCTTACCCTAGGGTATTTAGTCTTATGAGATTTTTCATTATTGTATTTTTCTATATTTGTTTTATCATTTATATGTAACTTAGGTGTAGCTCTAGATTATTTGGCATATCAATCAAACACTTAGAGATTCATCCTTTTCCAAATAAAATGGACAAAACCAAAGAATTAACACATCCTACACCCAATGAAGATACCAATAAGTAAATTGAACCACATACTAAAGAATTTATCATAAAAACTAATTCTAAGTAGGAAAATGATGAAAATGAACAAATAAACCAAGAGCAAGTACAAGATCTTATTATGTTTTGACACCATATCTAAAAAACCCCAAATTATCTTGATAAGATATTAGGAACCATATTTTAAATTGAAAAATAAAAAAACATAGATGAATAACTAGGTCCATCTATTAATCATGTTATTATAGCTATGGGGCATCCTCATATACCAACAACCCTCCCCTTGGGTACATCACTGCTTCATACTACTAATGTGGGCATATAACATTTGTTAACACATTTATTCCATGAAACTATTATTGATACATCTCACATGGGAAACATAAATAATTCAACCCAATTACTAGTTTCAATGCCTATATACACTCAAACTATGGTTTACCTCCTTTGGTAACTTCTTAAATTTCCAATCTTAAAGACCAAGAGGTGACAGATCTTGTCCAATCTATAAAAATTTTACAAACTAAGGTTATAAATATTGAATAAAATTATATTAAGTCATCTTATGTTATTGATTCACAAGAGGTGTTACATAACCCTCTTGCACCAAAGATATCTTTTCACCCCTTACCAACCAGTTTTGTTGCACTTAAGTTCATATTTTGTGATGTTAAGGGTGATCCTAAACAACATATTTGATCTTTATATGTGGCATGTCTTGCTTATACCTCAAATTATTAACTTTTAACCAAATTATTTCCAAGGAGATTAAAAGACTATGCTCTAAGGTGGTTCTATGATTTACCAATCCAATCAATTAATGTATTCAAACCTCTTGTAATTAATTTTTTGGCAAACTTATATATCGATATTATTGAAAAGTTTTCCTATGCTCAAATTTCAAAAATCAAACAAGAAACCAATGAACCTATCAATGAATATGTATTAAGCTACAAGACAATGTTATCTAAAATGACCAATCCAATGGTAGATAAAGATCTTCAAGACATCTTCAAGAAAAAATTTCTTGATCCATGACATGAGTACATTAATTTAAAAAAATTCAAATCTTTCAATGACTTATGCTATATTGTTTGTGATCATGGAATGAAACTTATCTCATTAAAAAATCTTAAGTATGTAAAAAACACATTAACTACAACTAATACCAAGTTTATTATCAAATGAAGTTACAAGTTAAAACCTTTTGAACCTACAAAGGAAACAACTACCAAGATTAATGTGGTGTCACAATAACCTAATCATCTTGTCTTATCTAATGCAAAAAAATAATAAAGGAAAAATCAAACCAAATTGGTTGGGACCATTTATAGTTACAAAAAAATTGCGAAAAAAGCATGTACCACCTAGATACACCTAAAGGAAAACCTTTCAAAAACTCAATGAACATTTTTCACCTGCATAAATATCTTGCTTGAGATATTTGAAATATTCAAAAAAATACCAAAAATTAAAAAAACTTAAAATTCCAAAAATATTTTTAGAAATCGTAATCTTTATTAGCTTCTTGCCATCTATGATGTTAGTTCCATGTTGGTAGATAGCATATCATTCCTTTATATACATATGTATTTCACACATCATTTGACTGTGATATATGCATGCATAGATAAATTATTTATTCATGTATGCATGTTATGCCTTCCTTCTAATCATGTCATATAGACATTAGGGTCATGTGAATTATTTGATCTTGATACATGTAGGTTATATGGTTTTATGATCACTTTCCATTATTATGTGTGTGTTTATATATTTACACATGCCTTTATCCATGCTTATATCTTTCACAGTTTACCTAATATGTTATGTTTTTAATATTTTGTTTCTAACACATATGATCCATGAACTAGTATGCACTAGTTTTATGTTGGTTGCTTATGTTTTTTATGTTATTAGTTTCCTTGAGTGTCTTGTCTTGTTTGATGAAAATTTGAATATGGTCCATTGTTTACAGCCCCCATGTATTTGTTTTCTTACTTTGACATTTGTATATGTCATTACTTATTTTATGGATATTTGAACATGTTATTCATTACTTTTTAGACATTTGACTAAGTCATACTCATTTTATTGTGTAACATTTGAACATGCCCCTTGTTTGAGATCTCCTTATACCATTGTATTTTGATTTTGTTTTGAGTGCTTTTGTGTATGTGCTTGATTGTTTGTTGATATTGTACTTTTATTATATATACATTTCCATGATCTATATCATACATCTTAAGACTTGAGTTGATCACATTCTATGTGTTTTAATGATATATATTCATAGATATGTTCCTTATATATGCTACATGGTTCATACATAAATTACATGGTTATCTTATCCTTTTGATGTAAGGTAACTACCAATTTCTACTTCTCATCACCTCAAAATAGAGGTATTATATTGGGGACATGTCATATATTTATGGCTTCCATATTTATCATAGTTCACATATGCAAGTTTATAGTGGGGGCATGTTATGGAAACATGTTCTCCACATTTGTCACAGATTCAGATATACAATGGGGGCATGTCATAAAAACATGTTCCCCACATTTATAATTTCTCTCAGTTTCATATTTTAATGAATACATGTTTTGAAAACATGTTCTCCACACTTACACAATTTCAAATTAGATAAATTGCATAGATATATGATTCAAATACATATCTATGGTAGAATTATATACATTAGTATCATTACTATACCCAAGTTTTAATGTGAGACATATATAAGGTGCATATGATATACAAAGAATGCATAAATTTTAAAATCAAAATTATTTTTCATATTTTAAATACTTCTATAGACTTTAGCACATTGGGTTAGACTTTTATAGACTATTATTGAGCCAATCTAGTATAGTATTTGGTTCAATTTTAATATGGTTGAGATTATTAAATCACTCAATCTTACCAAGTTTATATGTTGGAATTGATTACATCATCCAATCTCACCATATTTATAGTGTGGGTTAGCTTGGGTCAACTCACACTCACCATGTTATAAGTATGATTGAATTACACATTTTTCTATATGGTTGGAGGAAAGTTTATCCCTTAACCTCTATATATATGCAATTCCAAATTTATATTTATCCTAATCTCAGTTTTAATGGTTCATAATGATACATCTTTTTAAATCAAGTTACCAAATGGAAAAGTGGATGCATCAATACATGAGTGTACTCCTAATCTTTCTCTCTTTACTTTTAATCATTTCAAATTATTTAAATTTTAGACTATATGCATTGATTTCATACTGAAACATGCTCTTAGTTTTAGGTCAGTCACCAACAAAGCACTCAAGTATGACTCACACAAAGACAAGGTGTGTTATACACACATAGGTATGCATTTATTTTCATTTAAACTAGAAATTTCATTATAGATTAAAAAGGAGAAAATATAGACACTAGATTTATTTTATATATCACCTCAATATTGTATATTTGGAAAGTACTCACAAATATACCCTTCAATTCCTAATATCTTGTTGTTTAAAGGCTCGTATCCACTTCCTTTTGTGTTTATTGCTTATCCTTTAGTCTGGATAATATTATTTTGATGACCCAAACATTCTATCATGTTTATAATGTTATAAACTTGTTTATCTCTTGTATCTACAAGTTTTAGACTTATAGTTATTTTATAGCCTCCTAAAAACTTGAATCCCAGTTAGACACCTATGTCGATGTAAGTGTCAAGTTACAACACAAGTGTTTAGTGCCCTAAATTCCTCAAATTTAAAAATGAAACATATACTTATGGCTGGTCTAAGTACTTTAATGAGTGGTATTTCTAAAAGGGATTGATATACATACAAGATCAACCCTCATTCATTCCTCACCTAAAAAATTCATACCTCTCACAAGGTAACTTATCAAAAGCATTCAATCAATCATTCAACTAAGAAAAGATTCCATATTTTCACCTATTTCCATATCTATCATAGGTAAAACATATTTATAGGTCTAAAGTACTGAAATAGTATCTCATGAGTCATATCTTCTAAGTTATAAGCTAGGTCATTGTTGTATGTACTTTCCACATATTACATCCTTGTGAACACATAAGACAACACATTAGGGGATAACTACATCAGTCTTAGGCCCTTTTTAGAGTATTATCTACATAAGTAACACCCACTAATAGAAGGATCTTTGGGGTTATATCAAAACCATAATCCCACTAACCCATTTTTTCTAAGGTCTTTATGAATATGAAGAGCTAGGGCTTTGGTAATTTGATAAGAGAAACAATATATGAGTCAAATATAAGTACACTAGAGCAAAGGTGACATAGAACCTAAAATATTCCAAGTGCTCACATCTAGATCTAGAAGGTATTTTATATTGGACACCTATGTCCAAATTAGATAAAAGTGTCGATGTAACCATCTGGGGTCAATACAAGTGTCTAAAGATACATAAGTCAAATCTTTAGAATTTGAAAACTAATTTAGAATATAGATCCAATCTATTTTTATCTTGTTTCATATTAGATCTAAATGTGGACAATAATCTAGATAAATAATCTTGTTTTCATTTCATTATTATATCAATTAGTATTTATACTTACTATTTTTAGCATCTCTCAACATTTAAATTTAGAATATTGTTTATTTGAGTTTGTAATTAATTGGCCTATTACCAAAATAGTTTATCACCTTATTCCTTAAGCTATATCTATCCTTTTAACCCTAGATTATTTTATCTAGATTGTAGGGTTAAAAAATTCCAAGCCCTATTGTTCTCCTTGTAGATTTTTTAAACCAAAATAACACCCAAAGAATTGAGAAGTCTTCTACCTTTTAGCCTAACCCATCCCCACTCCATTGTACATGTCATTTTCAAAGCTAGAAGAGGTGTTTTTCAAGAATCTTCCACTCCATTTTTACATAAAATCCTTTTTATTCTAATGATGTTATTGATAACTAAGATTGTAGCTTTAAGTTTAGACATACAATAAGTGGACATGACTTCAAGCTTTAAGATAATAAATTCCCCTAGTAAGGGTGAGCCACTTAATATTCCAATGAGGTATTTTCCTAAAGTAATAAGGCCTAGATTTCACCATAAGTTTGTGTTTGTGGACATTACCTTGATTATTTTTATGATTTTTTACCTTTTACTTTTAGAGAGCTTCAAATTTTTTCTATTTTTCATACCTAGCATATGAACCCACAATACATCATGATTTCTAAGCACATTGTGTTTGAGGGGTGAAGATAATTCATTAAGATAGACTTTTTAATTACTTATTTCACTAAAATAACTCGCTATAAATTGAATCATGGTAGGCTCTACATCACCCAATCTCATTTTATATTAGACCAAAACCACATGGTATGACTTTTATTTATGTGTTAATAAAATATGGCCATAGTTTTTAACTTATAATATCCTAATATTGAAAACTAAACCCTTTTTTCTCAATCAAAAAACTAAACCCTTCAAATTTCACTATTGGTTGAATAATCTAATATCAAGTAGATAAAGGAGTATGAAATAAGTGGACGTGATAGAGAAATGAATAGACCAACAAAGATTTTTTTCATAGATTAATTCTTGTTTCCAGCTATAAACACTTAAATTTCACCATTTAGTGTCAAAATCAAATTTGACACCATAACTCTTCACCATTATAAATTTGAATTCATAGTAACATCATTTCCCTCAAAATTTTAAATAATTGATTAATTCTTAATTAATTAATTAAATCATCCACACCTATTTTTCTCTAAAAATAATTAAATCCATTTTTTCCACCTCATCATGACATCTTCCATGTTTATCTTAACCAAATGTTGACTCATCCAACCACCTTCCTCGACCACCTTATGAATCATTTTAGAAAATTTTAACCAACTTTTGATTCATCCTTTGACTTTTTAACTATCTTGATCCATTCATGTTAAGTCACACAACTACCAACTAGCTCTCCCCTTATTCTCAACACATAGGAATTAGTCATTATTAATTGGGATGAGGAATCAAATATAACCATTTATTATCTTAATAATTCAATAAATTTGGATTATTCTTAATCATTCATCTCACCACTTTCAATCTTATAAATTGACATATAATCGTCTACTCAAATCATCCACTATCAGGCTATCAAAACTCTATTGAATTACCTTTGTGAATCCATTGAGATAAAAGTAATTTACAAATACACACTACCTAATTCATTTTTTTGGAGAAGATTTGAGCATCCACATCAAGTAAGAAAGAGTGAATTTTCCATTGATCACATAATGGAGAATGTGATGAACATATATTTCATATGTTGTTCATGTTTCATTAGTTAGATTTATTTTATTGTCGCTACTCTATCAAGAGGTTATTGTAGTTTAGGAAGGATTGCATTTCATTTTATCTTCTTAGTTTACATTTTAAATCTCACAGTATACATTCTAACAGGGTCAGTGGGACCTTTCCCTTATCTTTCACATCATAGGTACATTTAAGAAGTTATTTTAGTTATTGTGTATTGGTTTTAATCTGAATATATGTTTAACCTTTGTCTTGGAGTTTTTTTTTTATGTTATCGATCAGTTTTTTGAGTTTATAATCTTGTTAGTTGTTAACCTACAAAATAGTGAAATTATTTTTCATAAAATCAAATTCATTGCAATAAAAAATGAAATCATTCTACATATTAATGAATTCATTGAAATAAATAATTCATTCATTCAGGTAGTACTTTTAGTCATACTTTTGTGGCTTTTTTGTCTTCTAACAATTTATGTGTGTGGTTTGTTTTCCTAACCCCTTTTTATTTCATTTTTGCTATCTATTTTGGTTTCTATTTTTTGTTTAAAATATTCCTATAGAATAGTGAAAATATTCAATAAAATAGTAAAATATTTTTTCATAATAATGAAATCATCCAATAAAATAGATAAATCATTGAGCAAATAATGAAATCATTATATGCAACAATAAAATCATCCAAGCAAGTAGCAAAATCATCTAAGAAAGTAGATAAATCATCCAAGAAAATAGTGAAATCAATTTGTGTAATAGTGAAATCATTGAAGTAAATAAAAACAATGAAAAAAATTTGTAAGTGTTTACTTTATATTTTCTATAGCTCTAATTTTCTAGTAAATTCATTGTTTTCTCTGATTGTGTATCTATAAAATTATTTTAGAGGCTAATATTTTCAATTTTATATTCATTTTTTTACTTTCTGTCTAATTTTATTGGTTTTATTGCTCTTGCATCTTCTAAAAAATATTTTCTAGGCCACTAGTCCGAGTTTTAAACAAACAAAACAAGCCAAAAACTAGTTTCATTTGTCGATAATCTATTTTGTTTTAATTTTCAATTTTTGGAGTAACCTTATCATTTTAAGTTTTAAATAAATCATTTCAATATTTATTTTCCATATTAATTATCTCACATTTTTATTTTAGTGTTAATCAATCCTTTCATTTCAAACATTTTTTTGTGTGTTTTAAAGTTGTGTATGCTCTTCTCTTGGCATCACATTGGTGATGATACTTGGAAATAAAAAACAACTTTGTAACTTTTGTGTTACCTAATTTTGTATTTATGCTCTTCCCTTGGTGTCATATTGGTGATGATAACTCAAAATTAGAGATAAATATTAACTTCTTTATTTTCTTTTTCTTTGGGCTCTATCAACTGTAGATTTTACCACCATGTAATAGGCTAAACCCCATGTACCATAGGGGTATACAAATCAATGTAAATTATTTCAAGGTCTAAGTGGTGTTGTGTTTTAAGCACACCATTATGTGAGAGGATTTAATTTTCCAATACCTAGGTTTTCAATATTTACCTTGATGTTTTATTTTTCTAACATCGACCTATTTAAATCTTATGGATAGGTTGGACACATTAGGACTAGACTCATTTGTGTGCATCCATCAAATCATCTTCTTCCATAGTTTTAGGCCTCACATACCAAAATGTATTTATATGACTCCCCTTAGATAATCTTTTGAAAACCTTAAGCCTAGGTGAGCCATTTTTCTAGTCAACATTGTTACATCGGTTAGTGGTTAGCACCAAGAAGTTACTTTCCATGTGCCCTTGAAACTGAGTCTAATGGGTTATGGGAATGACACTTCCTCAATAATAAATGATCTAAAATATTGTTTTGACACTATTTAATGGAAAAACAAGTATCAAGGAAAGCCCAAATTTTTTTCAAGTACTTTATCATAGTTTTATCCATTTTTGTGCATAGCATGTGTGTTTAAAGTAGGAACTTGTTTTTTTTTTTACTTCCTTATGAATACCAAGTGATGAAAACCTTTTGATTGAAAATAATATTTTAGTTATAAATTCAAACCAAAATCATATCTAAAATCTATGAAAGTCTAAAGTCACAAACTCAAAATTTTATTGTTAATCATAATACATTTTAGTCTTGGTCTTTCATCCATTTTATTTTTGAGTCAAGCTTTTTCTTAAAATTTCACCTATCACTAGGCACATGGATGTGTTGAATAACCCAAGGTTTAGGTAGGAACCTTTTTAGAATGACCCCTTAAACTTTGGTAATTAATAAGATCGTGTTGAAATCCATAATATCCTTAACAATTAAGAAGAAAAAGGACCTTATCAAGAAGATAATATCCCTAAATCCATCTGACCCCCTTCTCAAATCACTAAATATATCCTAGCCGACAAACATGAGGTCTTGCTCCATGCATTGAGTATAGGATCTAATCTTCCTTCAGATTTAGAAGTCCAAAATTTATGTCATTTTATTACTAATAATGAAGTAACATCCCCAATAAAAGATCAAGATTTATCCCATGGTTCTTTAGATAATATCAAGGTTGTCATAAGTCTAATGAATTCCATTTCCCTAGTTTACATAGACAAAGGGGAAAACTATCATGAATGAAGACACGTCCCGATCAAGTCATGGGTTTTCTAGTGAATTCTATGTGCAACAATTGGATTAAGAGATTATTAATCTTCAAGCCAATACCACAAATAATCCCTTGGTCAACCAATTTGTAAATCTAAATCTAAATAATCCTAGTGTTAATATAGGATTTACTCAATTCAATCCAAACTCAAATGCATATTTGAGTCCACCCATCATTAATCATAATTCAAACTAAAGTTTGAATTCCATTGCAACATTACAAATATTTAATCTAATAAATAAAAATTTGAGTTTGAATGTTCATTTAACCTCACTTATCAATCAATCCAATCCAAATCTAATTTTTAATTTTCATTCAACCTCACCCATCAATCAATCTAATCTAAATCTAAGTTTGAATGTTCATTCAACCTCACCCATGAATTAAACCAATCTAAATATTAATTTGGTTCATTCAAATTCACTTATTAATAATCAATATCCAAATATAAACTTGAATCCATAGCCAATTTCACAAGGCAATCTAAATAAGAATTTGAATGTTCATTCAAATTCACCAATCAACCAACAACATCAAAATATGAACTTAATTACATACTAAATTTCACACATCAATCTAAATCCAAATTTGAACACTCATTCAAATTCACTTATCACCAATAACATCCAAAGATGAACTTGAGTACATGTTAAAGTTCACAAATCAATCAAAACCTATATTTGAATGTTCATTCAACTTCACCAATCACTAATCAACATCCTAATTTTATTTTAGGTATAAATTCAAATAAATTTTCAATTTTTGATTCAAATCCATTTATAAATAAAATTCCCATAAATCAAAATTCAATCACAAGTCCCAATCCAACCTTTAATCCCAATTTGTGATTCAACCCCAATATCAATCAACAATAATATTTTGGGTCAATATTAAATCCATTTTCTAATCCATGATTGAATCAAAACACATTCACAAATCAACCTTTAAATCCAAATTCATCTTTTATCATAAATCTAACTTCAAATCAATTCATTAACAATCCACCCCAAAATCAATAGTCACTTCCACATCCCAACACAAACCCATATTCCTTCATTGGTTAACCATCCAACACATTTACCACTTAAAATCAAAAAAACCAAATACCACCATAATTTACCCATGAGGGCCAAAGTATAAAAGATAATATCTAAGGATTATAAGATGGTACCTTTTCTAAATAAAAATAAAAATAAATTTGAATAAATTTATCCATATCCATTTGACATTAATAAAATTATGACACCCTTTCCTTCATGCTTTAATTTCCTAAGCTTGATAAATGTAAATGTAAGGGGGATCCTATGGAACCTCTTAAATAGTTTTATATGGCTTATGCAGGCATTGCGTATAACAATAAATATTTATAAAGACTCTTTCCATGTAGTCTAGGGCTTCAAGCCCTAGAGTGGTTTCTTCACCTACCCAAAGGATCAATCACTACATTTGAATATTTATCTAAAATATTTGTGCACTATTTTTATTACAATGTTTAACTGGAATTAACCATGGTATACTTATATAATACCAAAAAATGAAATTTTGAAACTTTTACCTCCTTTTCATAAATATGGCGGTCATTAGCAAGTCATTTTCCATGGTCCCCACGTGAAAAATAACTCATTTAATCCTTACAAATGATCTTAATTCAAACTTGGTGTATAAAATACAACTTCATTATCCCACATTATTTGATGAAATCATATAAAATGGATTTTAAATTAAGATAAATTTGATTTCCAAGGGTGTTATTAAGATTTTCAAACCAAACAATACTTCTTCACATCACAAAGAAAAGCCAAAATTCTTTGCAAAAAATAAAAATGTTGTAGGTGACAATGTAACCGATGTGAAATAAGTTCAAAACACCCAAGCTATTGACAATATCACTATTCCAAGTATCTATCCAAGACAAAAAAAATTGTAAGTGAAAATTTACTCCTTTAGGAGAACCTTATGAGGTGGTATTTTAAAAATTGATCACTAAAAACATGGTTATTTTCCCCAATACCAAACCATTTGAATAAAATGTTATTAAACCTAAGTGGTGCTAATAAAATTAATATTATGAATACCAAAATATTAAGGGACATTCAAAAATAATTATATGAGAATTAAAAATTACATTCAAGACCTTATTTATTGTGGGGACATTGGACTTGAAAACCAGTCTTCATCATTAAATAATCAAAATTTGGATATATATATATATATATATATCCATTATTGAAACATGAGCAAGGGAATCATAAACAAGGTAAATATCACATCTAAATTAGCAATGTTAACCAAATTAATCACCATTTTGATTCTATAGTTTATTTTGTTGACTATACAAACCCTCATATATTCATTATCATAATATAAACCCAAGATTGTGCCGTATAACAAAGAATGCAACTATCACCATTCCAAGTGCTTCCTCACCTACCATTAAGAGGAAGTGTAATATTCTAGAGCAACTTTAGAAGACACCAAATCATATATCCATCTTATAGCTTCTCAAAACATCCCCTATATATAAATACATATTATACAGCACCCTCCAAGATTCCCAAGTTCCATAAGATGTTAATCCATCCAATTTTCAAGTGTTAGTTGGAAACTTATCCACTAAAAATCAAGTTATATTTGATCATTCCAACACCTCCCCTCTGAGATATACACATAGTTTGTCTTTGTATATAGAATTCATAATATCTAGGCAAAAATTAAAAATGTGTTTATAGACAATGGCTCAGCTCTGAATTTATGTACATTAAGATTAATAAATCATCTTGGATATTTAAAAATAACACTAAAACCTAACATTATCACCATCGAGGCATATGATAATATTTAATGTGAGTCCATGAGCACTATTTATATTCGTCTTATGGTGGGACCTACCATTTAATAAACTTTAGTCCACTTAGATCTCTCATACAATTTACTCTTTGGACATCCATGGATCCATACCATGAGCATCATTCCATCCATCCTACATGAATGTTTGAATTTTACTCATGATGAAATGGAAGTAGTTATACCAGGTGATCTTCAACCCTTCTAATATAGAAAATTATTAAAAGGATGTCAATAATCTAACTATCTCCCAATTACTAAAGACACTTATGTTCTAATTAGTCATAAAATTTATCTAATTATGTTTATCTTGATGAGTTACGTTAACCCTCATAAATTTACCATCCACAAGTGAACAGTACACTTCAAAATCCACACCATCTCCTATATCTAGGTTCATCATTGTGGATAAAAGGATGAACGAATATGAAATTCATGATGTTCATTACTTAGGTAAAATCCACATGTCTCCCAATAATCACTATAGGCCTTAGTATATAAAAGACACTCAATTAGTTAGTAACTTTGGAAAGACATCATTTGTAGAAGTCAGTTTCCTTTCTAATGAGCAAATAAAATAATTGAACTCTTCATGGATTTATTCTGATGAACAAGGTACATGTTTCCTAATTAAAAAATACCCTATTTCTAAATCCATAATGTGTAACATTATGAACTATGAAGGTAATAGACTTAATCTCCATGAAAAGTAACATTAAAATGAATAAATATTAAATCACATAAATCCTTGAATGGTATTGGATTAAAATACTTAATGTGAGTACTACACTTCATGTTGTTGATATTTATATTGAGCCTAAAGAAGTCTCTTTAGACACCAAAATAAGTTCCATTTATAGTTAATTTTAATATCTTGCCATCACTAACCTATTCCATGAAAATGTTATTCTAATGTTTTAACTTATACACCCATATCTTATACAATGGTACAACCAACCATCACCTTTGCTTGATCATTTCTAGAATGTTGAGGTAATATTTGAATTTTTGGGAATTAGAAATTAAATCCCAATAGGGGACCACAAAAAGGGTTTTTATATTGAGCTGAATGATTTTTCATAATTTGGGGATCTTTTAAATTCACATCAATGACATCAAATCAATACAACAAAAACTTCTATAAATCATAAAGAACTTGAAGGGTAATTCAATCTTTCTCCACCTCCTACAAAGTGTTGTGAAGAATCAACCCTCTTAAAAACACTATTGAGTTTAACATTAGGATAGACAAAAATCATAAAATTGTGAAACATGTTGCATCATTGGATCAATAATAACAAACCACTTTTGTATTATTTCTCAAAGAATATTCAAGCATGTTTTCATGGTCATATGTCAAGATTAGATCCATCATTAATTGTGCACCATATTGTTGTCCATAAGGATGTCAAACCAGTCACTTAAAAACTTATAAATATGCATCCTAAATTAAAATTACTTGTGAAAGATGAATTGAAAAAGTAGTTAGAAGTTGGTTTCATACATCCTACTGACTACTCTAAATGGATATCTAACATAGTGCCAATATTGAATAAACTAGCAAGAGTCTGGGTTTGTACAGATTTCAAGGACATCAAAAAATCATGTCAAAAATATTATGTTCCATTGCTAAACATAGACATGATCATAGACTTCACTATCAATCATGAGATTTTATCCTTGATAGATGGTTTTTTGGGTTATGATCAAATTAAAATCACTCCTGAGTACCAACACAACATAGAATTTACAATTCCTTGGAGTACTTTTTGCTATCAAGTCATGCCTTTCAACCTTAAGAACACTAGAGATACCTATCAAAGATAAATGATAGTCATCTCCCATGAAATGATACATGACATCATGGAAGACTATGTATATGACATTTTGGCTAAATAAAAAACTAGAGCAAATCATCCTGAGGTCCTTTGCAGAATTTTTAAAAGAATGAGAGTAAAAGCTCCACTTAAATTCCAAGAATTTTTTATTTAGGGTTATTTCAAGAATTTTTTGGGATTAATAGTGTCACATAGAGGTATTGAGGTTAATCCTTCAAATATTATAGCTATCATGGATATGTCTCCACAAAAAACATTAAATATCTGAGTCATCTACAAGGTAAAGTTTAATCAATGCGAAGGTTTATCTTACAGCTTGCAAACATATGTCACCCATTTAAATTTATACTTAAGAAGGATACTATTTTATATTAGAATGAATATTTCAATAAAACATTTGAAAATATTAAATTATATATTTCCAATCCACCAATCATAATGGCACCTACTCTAGGAAAACCATTTATTTTATACATATCAATAACACAATATGCAGTGGGAGCATTGTTTCCATAACACAGTGAATAGGGAGTCAAAATACCATTCTAATACTTGAGTATAAATTTGGTTTCCTATTAGATTAATTACTCTCCAATATAAAAATCATGTCTCATAATTGTTTTTTGCTTCATAAAAACTTTGTCACTACATGTTCAACAAGCAAACAAGCTAGAATTGATCCACTTAAATATATTTTATCCAAACTATATCTAAAAAGTAGAATGGATAATTGCATCATAATTATTAGTTATTTTGATATTGATTATGTCAACCAAAAAAAAATCAATGGATAGGTACTTGCAGATACTTTTGTAAAAGCTCATCTAGTCGATCATACACCTCTCACTATAGATTTCCTCGATAAATCTATTATGTCCATATGTGCATATATAGTCTCATAATTGTATTTTGATGGTTATTTCACTAATCATGGATTGGGGTAAGGTATTATAATATTAAATATTGATGTATATCTAATTCTAAAAGCATTTTAAATAGATTTCCCTTGTACTAACAACATGACAGAGTATGAGACTCTCATATCTGGTCTCCAGCTAGCCATAAAATGGGTTGTTCAACATCTTATTGTCTTTGGTGACTCTAATATTATTATCAAACAATTTATATATGAATTCCAAGCCAAATTTTAAAATATAATCCCTTACTATAGTCATAGAAAATGTCATTTTAGTGCAATGAGTGTCACTTGAGACCACCTTATCCTTATCTTAGTCTTAGATCTATCTTAGGGCCTCTCTTGATCATTTTTTAGTTTTTGAGTGAGTCCAATCCATTCCTAGATATACCAATATTAGAACTAAGCCATCCCATAGGCACCCATGTCTCTTTTTCACTCCTTCTTGCCACTTGGACATTAGTGTGGTCCTTTGAACTATAGAGCATTGTATTAGCATAATGTTGAGTTTCACTTACTCTATACTCTCCCAATGGATATATTTTTGTTCCTCAAATAAACTTAGGGTTATAATGGACCTATTTCACATCTTAATAAGAATGAGAATAATATATATATATACCATTTTAATTCATTTATCTCGTAGATGGAAATTAGATGCAATACTCACAAAAAAACTCATAAATAACTGTACAAATCAAGGTCATTGATCCCTATTTTTTATTACTTTTACATCACCCATATACAACATCCTAGAGCTTAGATTTAAAATCTCAAGTCAAACTCAAAGCACTAAAACTAACACGCATACTAATATTCACTTGCACTTTCACCATCACTTAGATTGGGAGAACTACATCAGGGTTGATCCCCTTTCGAGGTATTGGTATGTTGACAATGCTCAACACATGAGATGTTGAGGTCACATCTATCCTACCCTAATAATTCCACAATTTTTCTAATTGTGATCTTAAAATACCCTAAAAATCATAAAGACTTAGTGTTTCACATTGAAAAGAATCATAATAAAGAATAGACCGCTAACTAGCATTTAGTCACATAGACACAGGTTCCTTAGAACCAAGTGAAAATCCACCCAAAACCTAACTGTATTTATTGTATAAAGATATTAGTATGGTACAATAAGACACTATCATAGTGCACTACCATATATATGATTACACTACTATCTATGAGGGTTTTTTTACTCATGTTTCCTATTAATGACACCTTGCATTATCCCTATACCAATTTTTAGCATGTCACTTATTTATCTCAATTAGTTTCTAGCTAAGTACATATCTTATAATTTATTATTATTTATAATCTAATAAATAATTATTATACAAATTAGAGGTTTTTTATATTGTTATATTTATTCTATTATTTATTATTCCAACACTTTAACAACCTAAGGTTTTACATTAAATAACTCCCTTAAAATTTAAATCATTTGGTGAACCCAACTTAATTTGAATACCATCCAAACCCTAGCCTTATATACTCTTAGGGTTTTTATATTTTTATTTTTTATGCTTAGTAATTAATTTTAAAATCTTAGATATGATTCATTATTCTATTTCTATAATATTTCATAGATTCAATTTCTTACAAGGTTCAAAATATACAACTTTTTATTTTCCTACTTCCCAATCTACAATGGTAAAATTCAATAGCTAGTTTGATGAGACCAATAAGAGACATTTTCAATATTTTATTTCTAAACATCTTGATATGTAAGATGAAATTATTTGTATTTTTTAAGTATATCTCTTTAAATCTACTATAGGTCAATCCTCCAACCCCACATATACTAATATTATTATACCTACTATAGAGGGCAACTTAGATTCTACAACAACTTGTTATAACTAGCCCACTCTCACTAGTGACACCACCTCTTATGGTTACTACACATCCCTTCTCTTCATATGTATAATACCTTTAGTAAGAGATCAATTCTCTATATTCCAAGGTGTTACATCTTCAACAAGGTACTACTAGACCATCTTATGCCTTGGACTCTCATATGTTCCTACATACACTTTAGCATAGAAAATAATAGTAACTCCTTTTCCATCTAAATTTATGGCATCCAAGCTTACTATGTATGATGGTAAGGGTGACCTAAATCATCATCTACATTCTTTTTACATAGTACATTTGGACTACATGTCAAATTATTGGCTCCTAAGTTGTTTCCCTATAGATTAAAAGACTATGCATTACAATGGTTTTATAATCTTCAAGTAGAATGGTGGATAAGTAGATGCACAAATGAATGATTACCTCTCTCTCTCTAATAAAAATGGAAAAAATCCTATGTTTATATATAATTAACTAACCCTAAACCTTTCTAAAGTTTTAGCTAACATAATCAACCCAGTCGACCCAGTTCTTTGGAAAATAAAGTACTTAGGTCCCGAACTAAGTCAGTTGGGCTGACTTAGTCCTATATCATTCTCATTTCTAAGACCAAGGTCAGCCCATTTGACTATGTTTGGTGGGTGAAAAAAATAGGTTTTCACTTAGGTAGGGATTATTTTAAGTGTTTAATTGCTTATAGGAGTGTGTAAGGGAGGTGTCAAAGCTTAAGAAACTATATAAGAGAGGTTTATGCTAATTTTAGGTGGTGGTATGTGAGATAATAATATTTTAAAGTGCCAATTGTCTACCCAACCCTTTTTTGATGTATCTTTTAAGTCATGAACTTAGAGATATTGAGACTCAATGGGTTTCTACAAAAGAGAAAGCATATTTAATTGATAAA
This sequence comes from Torreya grandis, assembly GCA_037957365.1. Taxonomy (NCBI): domain Eukaryota; kingdom Viridiplantae; phylum Streptophyta; class Pinopsida; order Cupressales; family Taxaceae; genus Torreya; species Torreya grandis. Next base: position 2,212,553 of record JARHVA010000536.1, on the reverse strand, counting down.
GTTTAAAAATATTATGTGTATACATATTTCCCACTTGAATCTCATCTTGTGTCACGTAGTTATAACATGAGATGGTGCTTTAGGAAATGAACATAGAAACACAAAACATTTAAATAAATAAATTATAGTATTTTAAATCACAAAATAATTTAAATTAAATGACTGAAAGGAAATAATTGAAATAAATAAGTAATAAATGTGTACCTTAAATTACCTTTATTATTGAATGGTTGTCTGATGTGTTTATAGTTTTGATTATGGAGGGTGTAAAGACTAATTTGGAAAAACCTTAAGGATATAAAACTAAATATCAAATATAAATAAATGTATGAAATCCAAGATAACTAAAATTTGTAGGCATGACGTACTTGTAAATTTGGTAAGCTAGGGTGATAAATGCTAAGTTAGGACCAAATGACTAGTCTCAAATTCAGAATCAATTAGGTAACTAAAAATCTAAGGATACTAAATGACTGAGAAAAACTCAAATAATTATTTATTAATTAAGAAATGATAACATACCAAATCAAACTAAAGATGCAATGAAAATGAAAATCTAACATTAATGTGAAAGTAGTAACAATCCTTTAAAAAAATAAGAAAGAAATGGTAAAACAACTTGATAAGTGAGTAACAATAATCCTTATTCATTCATTAATATAAAAAGTATAGAAAAGGGAAAACAAAATTTGGGAGTGAGAATTAACAATATAAACTCACTCAATAATGGAAAAAGTATAGAAAGTAAAAACAACATTTCTGAGTGAGAAGTAATAATCTAAACTCACTTAATAATGAAAAAAGTATATAAATATAGAAATGAATGTAGTTGTTTGAAAAATGAAATGATAACAAAATATTTTTAAATGAAACCAAGGCAATTCTATAAATTTAAGGTAATGGTATGTAAAAAATAATCGATAATCACTCAATCATATTATTTTATTCTAAAGATAGATAAAACCAAACCAAAGTAGTGTTATCATGTTTTAAGAAGTGAAGAAGAGGAAAGATAGAAGTGGAGAAATAGATTTAGAATCAAACACTCCTGTCAAGGGGGGAATGAAATGGGTGGTGGGTGAGATGAAATAAAAATCAAGGTAGATAAACTCTTTATCAAATTCAAGACACTTATAATTAGGTTTATTTTATTAGGTTTGTCAAAACAAGATGACTTTCGACATTATGGACTCTAAAGAACTTATCCTAACCACACAAATCTTAGGTTATCAAATGAAGTATGAATATCATCCCATAAAGTTTATATGCAAGAAAATTAAAATAGACCTACCTTCCCACAATGTGTTCCCTATTCTTCAGGACCCCTTATAGAGTTGTCTATCTACTATAAATATTGGGTACTTGTGTGAGAAAGTAGGTAGTACTATAAATGATTTTTAATTCTCCTATCCCAATCTACTAGCCTACCACACCCCAAAGGACTTCAACTCTATCATGAGGTGAACTATGGAGTTTGAAATTTGATTGGAGATAGGAGATAAGCTATGAATCATGTCTTTTAGTGTGATGTTGATTTTTTTTTATTTTATATTATCTTTTGATCATTGCGTTTTTATTTTAAATGATTTGTCTTTTAAATTTTCATGTATTTTTGTATTCTTCCATATTAGTTTAAAGAACCAAACATGGGTGCTAAAAATGGCTATTTTTTGAAAACTTTGGATTTAGTAGCTAATAAAAATGACTTAAATAGCATGGTGTCTAAGAATATTATTTATTAATGTGAAATGAAAGTAAGGGAAATCAAAGGAAAATGAACATGAAAAAATTTGAATTACTTCAAATCACAAAAAATGTGATAATGTGAAGAGGGATATAGTGATAGGTAAGTATGATTCCTTATCATAATAATGTATGTAAGTGTAGGGAAACATGCTAACATAGTTTGTTTTTCAAGTTTTATCTATAAAAGAAACAAAAATTGAGGATGATAATATGGGATCACAGACTTGTAACCATGTCTTAACATTCTAAAAAGAACACTCGATTTGGTAAAAATAATTTAAATAATATGTAGATTTTGAGGAGAATCTGGTCCTATCCATGGTCTTACATTTTAACTCATAAAATGGAAACCCAAGTGGCTGCATAAATAGAAAAAATGGTATTTTTGAGGAGAACCTAGTCTTATCTATGGCATTAAACTACAACTTACAAAATAAAAACCCAAGTGGGTGTAAAATGTTTTATAAAATAACAAACTCATGATTAAAATAGGAAAAAAATGAAAAATTGATGTGTGAAATAAAAAGATATTCATGAGTAAAATTGGGTCCTATCCATGGTATTACAATGAAACTCATGAATTAAAGAAACCAAAGGACCAAAGAAAGGAACTAAGGTTTTTGTATAAGATAGACTATTGTAGAGGGTGAGATTATTAGAGAAATAATGCATGAAGTGTTAGTAGGATAGTATATAAAATTATGAAAAGAAGGGAGATAGTTAAGAAAAACATTTCTTCAAAAAATCCATATTAGTGGGTTCTTTGAAAACATGTCCTTTAATAATTTGTAGACAGTAAGTGCTAGGAGCAAGAATGTTTTTCACTAGATATGGTACCCACCATTTTTGTGCATATTTTTCTTCTTTATCATGGGTGTATTCTAATTTGAGGACTAGATCACCAACATTAAAAGTGCAAACTATAACCTTTTTATTATGTTATTTAGTAATACGCACCTTGTATTGATGGTTATGTTTAAAAGTAGCTAGATAGTGTTCATCAAGAAGATTTAAGGCATGAAGATGAACTTCATGTAACTCTTCATTAGGAATGATACCATGAAGATACATACATAAATATGGGATTTTGAATTCTAATGGTAGGATGGATTCAAAAACATATAGTAGTGAGAATGGTGTTGCCCTAGTGGTAGTATGTATGATAGTACGATAGGCCCAAAGTGAAGGATATAAGTGAAGATGCCAATTAGTAAAATTTTATCGGATGGTCATTTATAATATTTTGTTGATAATTTTTTTAGTGGCTTTAGCTTGGCCATTACATTATGGATGGTAAGGTGTGGAAAATTTATGGGAAATTTTAAATTTAGCACACAACTATTTCATATCCTTATTTTTTAAATTCCCACCATTATCATAAATGATAGTATGGGGAAATCCAAAGTGATAAATGATTTGGTTAAGGATAAATTTATAGATAATTTTTCTTGTGATATTTATGAGAGGCATGGCTTCTACCCATTTGGTAAAATATTCAGTAGCACCGAGGTAATTTACTAATGAATATAATCCCCACATATAAAATGGCCAAGGAGATTCCATTGTTTAGAGCTCCACCCATGGTGAGTGGATTAGGTCATCATGAAGTTGGAAAGGATTACACATTTTGGAAAAATCAATAGTTTCCTTCTCTAAATTAGGCCAAAATTAACCCATATGTAAGAATTTATGTGTTATATCATGTCTGCTATAGTGACCACTATAAATTCACCCATGTGCTTGTTCAAGGAGAGTAAGAACCTCTTCTTACATCACATAGCAGAGTAGGGTACCTTATGCATTATGGTAATAAAGGGTGTTGTATCTAAATACATACTTAAAAGCCTGTTTACATATTCTAGTCTTTTTGAAAGAATATGTGTTTATAGTGTAGGTTTGATGTTCAAGGAATTGGATAATATTTTTACACCATGGGCTTTGTTGAATAAAGATAGCCTTAATGTGATAAATGAGTGATTTTTTTGGTTGGATAGAAGAAGGTGAATTTCTTATTTGGATAATAAATTGGTAATCATTGTGTACTTGATGAAGATGAAATAGAGACATTGAAGAAGAAAGAGAATCAACTATGGAATTTTGATCTCTTGAAATTGGCTCAATGGCGAAAAAAGAAAACTCTTTGGTAAGTGTGGTATCCATTTGATTATATGAAATTATATTTGTACATTTACATTGATAATCACCATTGACTTGGTGGCAAATAAGTTTTGAGTCACCTAAGGCATGTAGATATGGGATATCTAAGTCGAGTGTTGCTTTCATGCCTATGATTAGAGATTCACATTTGGCCATTTTATTAGTGACATCAAAGGTTAATCTAAATGCCAAAGGGGTGATATTACCATGTGGGTTCATTATAATACAATCTACCCCAGCTCTTTTGAGTCATTTAGTGTTAGGTTGTGGAGCTAAAAGCTTCACCAGGTTGTGAACAGGAGGAGTTGCTGAAGTGTCACAAACACCAGTGTCGGTCAGGCCAATCAACGTCAATCAAGGGAGAGACAGGAAGCTGCCAACATTGATCAGGATCAGCCAACATCGATCACCTCCAGGCAGACAGGGACTCACGTTGGTCTCCTGTGTGGTTCCAGAACTGCGAGTTGATGAATAGTTTGTTAACGAACTGAGTGTTTGCATGTTAAGAGGCTAATTATAGTCTTGAGTTACATGTCTAATTATTGTAATTAGGGTCTAATTATTATATGAATGAGATCTATATAATAGACTCATGGGTTGTATTGTACAAGTGTGCTAGAGAGTAAGAGAGCAAAAATTAGCTCCTTCAGAGAGAAGAGAGCATGGTCTGTTCCTCCTAGTTCTAAAGGGGTGATGAGTGTGTATGATCTTAGAGAGTTGCAAGTGTGCAAGTTCTGGTAGAAGATCCACTAGGGTATTGGTTGAAGAATCATAAGGACTTGGAGAGGCAAGGACAAGGGTTCTTCAGGGTGTAGAGATATCTACATGGTAAGTAAGGTCTGTTGATTTGTAGGTGGCAGCAAGGAAAGGGAGATCTACTTGGAGTACGGTTGTGTACTTGGTGTACTGGAAGCATTGTTACTGACTGGTGGAGGTGAACAATAATTCTATATTTGAGTTGTGTGTTGGGACCATAAGAGAGAGAGGGAAGAAGTCCTTGAGGTGTGACAAGCCTTAGAGGTGGAAGAAGAAGTGGCATCTTCTTTATTATATTTTCTTCTAAGTGATTATTAATACAATTGTGTATTGTCTCTCATATCCTGTGTTGTTTCATATTTCTAGTTACTTGTCATTATGGTTAAATTTTGTGTTTAGTTGCTAATACAAGAGGTAATCATATGTGCTCTAATTGAGGACTAAGATCCTGACAGTTGGTATCAGAGCTTTTGGTTGGGTTGACTAACAGGTGGTTCAGATCTGGTTAGTGTTTGTTGATTATAGGTTACTCACAGGAGTTTCTGATTGAGTGGGAGTATAGCAATGGCAAAAGAAAGTAAGCTACGAATGGAGAAACTGAATAACATGAATGGTCTGATTGATGGAAAGAAAGAGTAGGTAAAGGAAGATTGTTGGTCAGTAGAAGATTAGCATGTAGAAGCAGATGTTGCAGGGGATGTTGCATAGGTTACTCTGGATAAAGTAGAATCTTGGTCTATAGATTCTGTTGCCTCTTTCCATGCAGCCTAAAATAGAACATCTTTTCATGGGTATGTCCAGGGAGACTTTGGAGAGATTTTTTTAGGGGTTAGTGAGCCTTGTCAGATTGTTGGCAAAGGGGAAGTGAAGTTGAAATTGTAGATGGATAACACACAGATGTTGAAGGAGGTCATGCAAGTCCTAGTCTTGGAGATGAGTCTAATTTCTTCAAGAAAGTTGGGTGATGGGAGATGCATGATAACTCTCAGAGCAGATGCACTTGAATTAGACGGTGATAAGAAAGTAAGTATCCTTTATCTATCTACATATATTACTAATTCACCTTCTATTGTAGAGATGTGGCTTTGTAGGCTTGGTTACATATTTAAGAAGGAAATGCATGTTCTTAAGCGAAAGATAGATGTTTTTGATAAACTTAAGAACTGGAAGCCTTGGAGTTCATGGAGGAGATGATGGACAGAGATCAACTGAGGGGACTGAATTATTCTGAGCAGGGTTGTGTTAATTTGAATAGGGTTTTGACCTAAAAGGAGCTCATGGGTAAAAAGTCATCACTCACAAGCGAACATAGGTACCGGCATCGATCAAGAGGAACCAACGTCGAACAGACAGGCATCAACATCAGTCATGTGTAGATCAGTAGAGTCGATGTTAGGTAGTAAGAACTAACATTGGTCATACAGGAACCAACATCGATAGAAGCTACACCGGCATCAATTAGGGAACCAACATCGGTAGATAGGGTCAGTCATAGGGAATTGATGTCGATTGGGTTCAGATTGGGAGATGGCCGAGATTGGTCACTGGAACAGATAGTAGGCAGACAGTGAGCTATCAAGGAGTCTTAAACACCCATATGGAGGACTAAAATGGTAAGTGGACCTCATATTCATTGTTCACCTTCTTACTAGTTGCTTATTGATGGTCGAGAACCAGGAAGATGTGAAGAGGCAATGTAAGTAGAATCCAAAAATAGTGGGAGCTTGGCATGGATGAGGAGTGTGAGTCCTTAGAGAAGAACCAAATAGGAGTTTGTTGGTGGAGTTGTCAGCTAGAAAAAAGCACTGAAAGATGGATGGATTCCCAAGTTAAAGAAGAGAGTGGATGGATACGTGAGATGAAAGGCCAAGGTATATGGTCTTGATGGATGACAAAGCAGGGCTTCAGTCAATGTCAGTGTAACCATTGTGTTTGTCTTTACCAGGTGGATGATGAGTCGCGACATTATCTTATTACTGTATGTGGTGTGGTTGCTTGTTGCAGGGTTACACATGTAGGGAATTTTTTGAGCTAAAGGTAAAGTTAGTTCAGAGGTATGTCATGAAGAATTTGGAGCAGTAAAATTCTTTGGCATAAGAGACATGGAGATTTTGTCTCCAGTGGGAGCTGATGTGAAGAAGGTGTTGGCGAGGTTCAAGATGCAAGATGCAGAATTGGTAAGTACACCAAGGGTTGGATAGTTCAAGTAGAGCTTAGAACATGGTTTGAAATCACATAAGGTCTGGTGTAGACCTGAGTTTTCCTAAGCAGTGGGAGTTGTCAGAGAGTTTGGAGCCAATTCGAGGAAGGTGGATTCTCAGGTATCTGAGAGGGACCAGCAGTAGGGATTCATGTTATGCAGGGTCAAGGTCTTCACTACATGGGTTTGTAGGTTTAGATGTGGCAGGTTACTTGGATGACAGGTGTAGCATCACAGGTTGTGTGGTGGTTGGTATTCAGGATTGATCTTGAAGAGGGATACAAGCCAAGAAATGAATTAGATGAAGGTACAAGTATAGGTATATGTGCAGCTGTTTATCTCCAAGTGGGAGATTGTTAGGTTGTGGAGCTAAAAGCTTCACCAGGTTGCAAACAAGAGGAGTTGCTAAAGTGTCATAGACACCAGCGTCAGTCAGGCCAATCGATGTCGGTCAGGGGAGAGACAGGAAGCTGTCGACATCGGTCAGGATCGGCTAATGTCGGTCACCTCCAGGCAGATAGGGACCGACGTCGATCTCCTGTGCAGTTCCAGAACTGTGAGTTGATGAACAGTTTGTTAATGAACTGAGTGTTTGCATGTGAAAAGGCTAATTATAGTCTTGATTTGCATGTCTAATTATTGTAATTAGGGTCTAGTTATTGTATGCATGAGATCTATATAATAGACTCATGGGCTATATTGTAAAAGTGTGGTAGAGAGTAAGAGAGCAGAAATTAGCTCCTTCAGAGAGAAGAGAGCATGGTGTGTTCCTCCTAGTTCCAAATGGGTGCTAAGTGTGTATGATCTTGGAGAGTTGCAGGTGTGCAAGTTCTGGTAGAAGATCCATCGGGGTACTGGTTGAAGAATCATAAGGACTTGGAGAGGCAAGGATAAGGGTTCTTCAGGGTGTAGAGATATCTACATGGTAAGTAAGGTCTGTTGATTTGTAGGTGGTAGCAAGGAAAGGGAGATCTACTTGGAGTATGGTTGTGTACTTGGTGTACTGGCAGCATTGTTATTGATTGGTGGAGGTGAACAAAAATTCTATATTTGAGTTGTGTGTTGGGACCGTAGGAGAGAGAGGGAAGAAGTCCTTGAGGTGTGGCAAGCCTTAGAGGTAGAAGAAGAAGTGGCATCTTCTTTATTGTATTTTATTTTGAGTGATTATTAATACAATTATGTATTGTCTCTCATATCTTGTGTTGTTTCATATTTCTAGTTACTTATCATTTTGGTTAAATTCCATGTTTAGTTGCTAATACAAGAGGTAATCATATGTGCTCTAATTGAGGACTAGGATCCTGACATTTAGCACCATCAAAGTTGAGGGTTTAGGTGACTTCATGCAAATCAAAGGTAATATTAAGGATCACTTCGATAACTACTTTGGATTTAGTAGTATCAACAATGATATTGGTATCTTCTTTATTATTTTCCTCTAAATCAATAGTGAAGTTAAGGAAATAATCTTTAAGAGAGATATCTTGGTTAAATTCTTAAATATAAATAATGTTTTCACTGGGGAGAATATATTGAAGGTGATTCATAGATGGTATAGGTGTTGACACAAGTTAGTCAGTGATGATTTTCCCTTAGATTTTTGTGTGATAATTAGAATGTCAAATTCCATCAAGAGGAACATCCATTTACCAATCATATCTCTAGGTAGAAATTCTTTGGAGAATAAATGATGAAGTGGATAGGAGTGAACAATGACATAAATAGTCTAATAAAGTATATAGTGATGAAGCTTTTTAGTTGTAAAATAGATAGCAAGGCAATCACATTCTCTTTAGTATAATATTTTTTGTGGTCAAAGAGACCTCAACTAATTTATTAAATAATGTACTCTCTACTGGTATCATCTTGTTGGGAAATCATTTCCCCAATTGATATGGGATTAAAAGAGGTGTATAATATTAATGGATGGTCATTAGAAGGTGGTCGAACAGTGGGAGGATAGAGAAAAAATTCTTTCATATTGTCAAAAAAAATCTAGCATGAATCTATCCATTATAGAGCATTACCTTTTTTGAGAATGGAATTGACATAGTAGATACAATAAGCCATTTCTAGGATGAATCATAAGATTTCTCCAAGCTTTCTAAGGTAAGTGAAAATATACAGAATGGAATGAGGGATAGGCATGTTTATTATAGTATTGATTTTGGTTGGATTAACATCAATGCCTTGTAGAGAGACTAAGAACCCTAAAATTTTTCTAGGTGTGACTCCAAATACACATTTGTATGGGTTAGTCTAACTTTTTATTTGATTAGTTGATCAAAAAATATAGATAGATTAGTGATGTGTGTTGTGTGACTCTTACATTTGGAAATGAGGTCATTGACATAGCTTTCCACTATCTTGTGTATAATATCCTAGAAAATGTGAGTCATGACACATTGATAGGTGTCCCTAATATTTTTAAGGTAGAAAGACATTTTGACATAGTAATAGGTACCCCATTTTGTAGTAAATGTTGTTGTGTTGGTCTTCGAGGGCTATGTGAATTTTATTATAGCCTAAAAAATTGTCTATAAGTGACAACATTTCATATCCAATAGTGAAATCTACAAAAGCATCTTTTGAAGGTAATGGGAAATTATATTTTGGGCACATAAGGTTAAGATTGATAAAACAAATGTATATTTGAATGACCATGGTGAATTTTATATGAATTGGAATAATGTTTGATACCCATTCATAATAGTTAATAGGTTTTATAAACTTGGCATCCAAAATTTTAAGAATTTCTTTATGACATAAGGTTGAAATTTTTGTTGTTTTTGTCTAACGAATTTTGGATCTAGGTAAGTGATGATGTTATGTAAAATGATACTAGGATCAATACCTATCATATTTTCATATGACCAAGAAAAGGTTTCATCATACTTATTAACTAATAAGCTAAATTTATCATGCTTTATTAGCATGAGTTATTTAAAGATAGTGATGGGTCTAGGACATGATGGTATACCATGGTATGTTGTTGTTCATTCAATGAGCATAGAATTCCATCATGGAAATGATATGGAGCATTAGGAAGAGAATAAATGGGATTTTTTTAGGATCCACACTATCAACAAAAATTTTAAAATGATGAGCTTTTCATTTGAAGTTTCCAAGTTTATGATGTTGTCATAGAAGTTGAGGTTCTCTAGCATAGAGTAACTCAAGTATGGATTCATCACTAGGGAGCATGGATAAGGGTCCATAGTATTCCAAATATAATTCAAGATCAATTATTTTATTACCATGGTGATTATATTTATAATGTATTTGTTGTACATCTATGGTTTTAACATCAAGGGTAATTTTAGGTGTAGGTAGGATTGTAAGTTGAGGTTGAGTGGAGTCAACCAGATTGGTAATAGGTGTGTTAGGTTGTGTTTCAGATGGAGGTTTAGATGAATTAAGGTGTATAGCCTCAGTAGTATCTATAATATTGTGAGAAGAAAGAAAAATTGGTAGGTTGGTGGGTTGTGTAGAAGGTATAGAAGGTTCAAAAAAATTGAATTGTCTAGAGTTAGGATTTGTTCAACTACCCAAGGGGTATCTTGAAGTGGAGGATTGATGGGAGATGCATGACCTTTAGTTTCTAATTAATTATCAGTTTTTATATGAGTAACATGAACATCATGATTTAAGGCATGTAGTTTGGCTAATTTTTATTGATAGTGTTGTGCATCCAAGTCTCATGATTAAGCTTTAACCATGATATAATTATCATCATGGATGTGGAAAATAGTGCATGCATTTTTCTCTAATGGATAATTATAAGTGTATGCACCTATATAAATAAATTTTTAGGGTAACATTGTTAAAAGATCTTGAAATAATCTTGCCACTCCATATTCATTACATGTGAAGTCATCTTTTGTGGAAGAAGCTTTGTGTGCATTACAAGAAGGAGAAATTTTAGTAATCTAATCAACTAGAGGGATGGAATGATCATGTGGAATCAAATAAAGAAGAATCCATTTAGAAATGTAAAGAGGTAAATATCAGCCAAACTAGTTACCCTTGGTCACTCTTTTCAAAACCCTTGTTATCTATACTCCTCTAACTTTGTTGATAGCCTTTTTATGAATAAGAATTATCTTATGATGTCTTATAGGTTATGATGTATAGATAGGTGGTCTTGGAGTATTTCAAGGGTCTCATGAAATTCATTATCAATAATATTAACCTAGGACACTTGATAGATCATCTTATTATGTAATTTGATCAATATAAAAGTATTAAGCAGAGTTTAAGGTACTTTTAAAGAAGTTAAGGTTTTTAGAGAGTTTAAGGTTAATTTTTTGCCTAGTATAAGCCTTACCCAAAGCCTCTTTCTTCTAAAAATTTATTTTCTCATGGGATATAGGGTCTAATTCAATAAAATTAACCTTGGAATGAATAGAAAAGCATGTAAATGAAGTCATTCAAATTAGTCTCATGGGTCAATTAGTATATTCCAATCCTTTTCAACATGTTTCTAGCTTTACAATAGCATCCATGGGTAAAATATAGTGTCATGTATGTTTATCCCACACTTTTCAACCTTTTTGATTCTTTTGCAACGTGAATATGATTAGGTACAAGTTAGAGATGACAGTCCTAAGTCATAAACAAAAATGATGACCTACAAAACAATTATAAACACATCATTAGCCATTTAAGAGGAATAAAATTCATTTAAATAATATAAAATGATTGGATTACATTGTTATAGTTTCACCAAGTCCATATCATGCTTGGTTTATCTTTTAAAAGTCATATAGAATGCATCAAACACTTAATCAGGTTCTTGGAAGCTAGTTAAAGGTAGGTTTGTAGTGTTTGTTTCATGTAGGAGAATGATATTTAGATCAAACACTCATATGATTTTATGGATGACCTTATTCCCTTGATATTAAATTCATTATTTTATTTTTACATTGGCCATGCTTTATTAACAATTGCTAACAAAATAAGGTGTAAAAACCCCTTGTAAAACACCATGAGCTTAGTTTTCTCCTTGCAGTGGTGTCTCAAAATTGATGAAGGAAGTTTGATAAATGAAAAATGATATTATAGTGTCTAAATATCCCTTGAAATATCTTTATAAGTTCAAGAAATGCAATTTAATATTTGTATTGGCTTGAAAGGGACTCATTTGAACAGATTTGGTATGATAGTCAAGGTTATTATAGGTTTTTGAGTTTTTCCAATTTAAATATATTTGGAAACAATAATATATGGTGTATTAAACCTCATAAAAAATTTCATGTCATTATACAACACCTCCATCAAGCACCTAATTTTAAGAATGAGCAAGAAAAATCCATACTAGGCAAGTTACAGACTTGATCATGAGATTTTGGAATACTAGAAGAACATGACTAGGTGTATGAAATTTTTTCCTAGGTGATAAAAAAGGTTTATAATGTCTATTTATATTCCATGGATCCATACAGATCTTATATGATAGAAGCATCACCTATATCTCTCTTGGACTAGCTTGTTAGTGGATCATGTAGACACAAATGGTAGAATGATGGAAATATAAACTAGTATGTCCAAGTTAAGGCATGGGAGAGAGATCTATATCCACCTAAATAAAAGTATAACTTTCATCCAAATCCACTTGTGTACATATTCATTCAATATATCCATTCCAATAATGTGTTTAAATGAAGCCTAAGTATGGAATGTAGAGTTACATGTCTAAGTTTTTGTTTGAAGGCCTCATGATCATTATGGGAGTTATTCATATCTAAATGGAGTTTTGAAACACCTAATATATATATATATATATATATATATATATATATATATATATATTATAATAACCCCAATAAATTTAACTATAAAATAATGAGTATACCCATATGAATGGTCATATCAAGTAAGACTATGTACACCTACAGGCCCATACACTGAACTTGAACAAGAATGATGCATGGTTTTGGGACAAGATGGAGTTTGAAAACTTATGAAAAATGTAAGGAAATATGAATAAGGATTAAATAATATTTATAGGTAAATTATAATCCTTATAATTATAATATACCACCATTTGGAGATAGGACCTACTGGAGAAGGTATTAGGCCTATAAGAAATCTAAAGAAGGTTTTTGCATTTTGAACTCAATTTTAGAGAAACCAATGAGGGGTATTGATTTATTATCCATAAAAATTATATAATTATATCCTCAACACTTTTAATAATTTCATACATTCATATAATATACTTAATTTAAGAATAATATACGTCTAATTATATGCAGTCCAAAAGAGTACCTATAACTAGGGGTAGTTTTGCACAAGTATGATGAAAAGGTGCCATTTTTTGTTTGGGCATGAATATTGAAGGTATTTTCAGGTGTAATTGATCCATACAAATATTCTAAAAATTTTATAATCATTATTAATATAATAAACCATTCAAAATGAGTTATTCTCAGGGCTTAGGATGATATTAGGCCTAAAAGTACACTTGCATGCCTATCTATAAAATGTCATAGAAGTATACTTTTTTTTTTTCAATTTATGAGTTTGAGATTTTTATATGATTTAAATTATCCTATATAATGTTAATATTATGATTTAATACCTTTTAAAATGAATAAAACACCTAAACAGGCCTGTTAGGGTCAAAATGTCAAATCTGCCTACAAACCCTCATTATGGGTCAGACCAAGTTTTAAGTTTTTTGAGGATCCAAGTTACTTAAATAAGTGTTTAAATCTGGTTATATGTTTTTTAAAACCTAATTAAACTATTACCAATTAATTAAAATCAATTTTATGACTAATTTTGCTAAAAAAAACACTCTCTCAACCTCCTTAATAGGCCTAAATAGTCAAGAAAGGTCTAATTCATCACATGCAAACTTAAATGAATATATACATGGATAAAAATGAATATTTTAGGAGTTATTAATTTCTCCCTAATCTAATATAGTGTAATTATTTTGGATTTCACATATTATTTCTTTATGAATAATCCTTAAGAAAGTTAGTAACTAAAACCCTGCTAAAACCTCTCAAAAGACCCAATGGAGAAGATTAGTCTTATAAGTGCCTCAATGTATTGGGATATATTTTAACTAATTTATGGTCCCTATGCCTCTCCTAGGCATCTTATGAATTAGATAATTGGCATGTGTGGGGTTGAATAGGTAATAAATAGGCCTAAAACACTATTTTTTCAAGCTATTTGTGGGGATTTTAATAGGTCTAAGTTTCCAAACCAATTGAGAAAGATTTATAAGATTAATAAAAGGTTTAAAGGTATTATAAAATCAATTTCATAAACTTACATGGTGATACAATAGGTTATAAGTCACAAAATCAAGTTGGGATGATGATGACTCCTCACTTGCATAAGATAAACAATGTTACATATTGTTCAAGGTCATTTCATAGTGTGAAAAGTTTTAGATAGTCCTATAGACTTTAAAATACATTTTTTATATACCCCTTAATACATGAACAATAATTCATGAAGACTATGCATATGTTTGAAGAGCTCATGTAGCAAAAATGAAGAGATATGGACTAGTGAACCTATGCCTAGCCTCTAAAAGACTTAAGAGTGCTCTAAAAGGATAATCAACATTAAGAAACCTAGCATGCCCTTAGATAAGTAGGCAAAAAATTTTAATGGTTTCAAGTTCATGGAAAAGAACCACACCATGATAAAATCCTACAAGGTTAGACTTATAACTTCTCAAGAATGGGGTAAATGTCACAAAGAGTGATGGGAGTTAGATATAGTTTAAGACAGGAAGACTACATAATGAATATGATTGAGAATCATCATGAGGTAGTTTCAAGGGTTTCAAAGAACCTTAAAGTAACTAGAGATAACTATGGAGTTTTAACTCAAAGAATCACCAAGAAATTTAAGTTCAAGAGAAGAAGATGATTAATCAAGTGAAACAAGAAACTTCCACACCACCTTGTGATGATGATCATCAAACTAAGTGCACACATGTTGAGGAGAGCTTTTAGGATTATTTCTTGGCATATTTTATTATTTTTAACTGGTTCTATAAGTGCATTGATAACCACCATGATTTCTCCAATATCCACTTTCTCTCTCCCTCTAAATTTATTCTATAAAATCAACCTTGAAAGGCTTGTAATGGATCCTCCACTTGAGTATGGTGAATCTCTACCCCTTTTGTAATCATATGAATAAATAAAATACTTATTTTTTTCCTCCTCCTATGGTTATGTCTAGTGTAAATTGCAGTTGATTTATCTTATTAGGTGATAATTCAATTTTCTATGGCTTGTGTCTCATTCCCTTACCTTCATTCAGCTTGATATCCTTGTTACAAGTTATATCTAGTGTCATCAAGTATGGATTAGAAGTGGTAAGCATCTTCCCTCTTAGTCATCTAATGCCTTACCTATCTATAAAACATTGATGTAAGTGGGTAAATTTATGACTGGTGCATGATAGTTCAATCCTATAGTTCATTGTGCACCTAAAAATGTGTGGTAGTGGTTATAAATTTGGTGCATCACCTCCCATTTACTTATTTTTAGTTTTCTTTACATTTTCCTTGCAAGCAATAGGTTTAGTAGTAGTTTCAAGGTAATATATCAAAGGAACTAGCCCTAATCTAAAGATTCACCTCAACTATTAGGTTACCCACAACCTAGAGGTGCTTCCATTCTATCATCTAGATGAGAAAAGATGGAACAACCTCTTCAAGGGTACATTTTAGAGTGATAATAGTTCATGCCCAATAGGACAAGGATTTTCATCCATTGAATAGTTTTTTATGATTCTCTTCAACACGCCAGCCTTTGGAGGCATGACTTCAAGCATCAATGGTAGCTCCAAGTGAACCACATCTAGTTTAAGTAGCCTAAGTAATTAAAAATCATAAAATTGATATGTATTCTCATGATTGATCTAGTCAAAATGCATATTATATGCCTTCATATTCATCATATCAAATTGATTCCATTTATGGCTTCACCCCAAGTGGCCCTCAAACAAAAACATACCATCCTTATCAAGGTTATCATTAGTCTTATAGGCCTTATCCCACCCTAGCTTAGTCTCTTTAGTATCTTACTCATGTCTATAATTAGCCTTGTTAAAACTATGTTTCCCTTAGTATAATCACATTCCTACTCAATCCATATCAAGACTCAAACAAATGTTATTATGTTATGAAGGATAAATGAAATAGATTGATATACAAGAATATTTTGGTTTATTTTTCCCTATCCATCTCATTAAAAATATGAGGGACTCATTATAGTTAAAGGGTGAATAGGTAGTTTTTGAGAGGGTTAATCATCAAGGACTAACCAATGACATGTTGGACATATGTAGCTTAATTCAATGTATATATAAGAGGTTAGTGGTCCATGAGAAGCATCAAATTCAGTAAAATTAGTTGCATGTGCTTTCTCCTACCCCACATCAGCCTTCTTATGTTCCCAACCTTCTCTAACTTATAATATTCCATCAATAAAATCTTATGTATATGCAAGCTCCACCCATTCTTCCTCAAGAGGTCAAACCAAGAGATTTTCCATGTCTTCCAAGTCCTTCAACCACCCTTCAATTTGTATTTATCCATGAAGACAAAGTTAAATCAGAGTTTGAGAGGTTTATTATTTCTTGGAGAGAAAAGAATAAAGAATTTTTAATAAAAAACTCTCTTTCCCTTCCCCAAGAGACACCAAAAAAGTCCTTCAAAATTCCCAGTTGGAAGCAAGTGTTAGAATCATGGGATAAGAAAAATGCAGAATGCTTAGATTGGGAAAGTGAAGCTAAATAAGATCCTCAAACCTTTCCATCATGGAAGTCAATCTAAGAGGGCATATAATAAAATAATGAATACATCCTTATTGAGGAGGTTGAGGATAAAAGCACATCAAAATTTGAGAGATTGATTGGTGAATGGAAGGATAAGAATGAGGAACCTTTTTTAAAAAATCTCCCCCCTACTCCAATACCCCCTAGATAATCCAATTTCTCTCAAAATCCCAAGCTTCAAGAGTGTATATCCAACCCCAAATCTTTCAAAGTGTCTATCTAACCCCAAATCTTACTCATGAACATGAGCAACCCATCCTTGAAGAATAACCTATTTTATAGAGGGTAGATAAAGAGTTTTTAGCTGAAGAAAAAGACTCCTCAAGTGAGTATGATGAAGAGATCACCATTGGTATCCCTTTTCATAAAGGAAAGGTAAATGTGTCTTTTTGGCATGTTCTTGGTGAGGAGTGTAATAAAGTTGCTTTAGTTATAGTTAGTGGATTTCTAGAGGTTATTTCAAAAGAAGAAGTCATGCTTCCAAGCTTTGTGAAGCCTCAAAATGAAAATTAATAAGATACTCCCAAAGGTGGTAAAAGTTGAGGATATAATGAAAGTGTAATGGCCCTTATTAAATAATAAAATTTTGATCATGTTCAAGAAGACCTAGTGGAGCTGTAAATAAATGAAGAACAATTTGAAGACTTGTTTTAAGTCCTAGAATTAGGTTTCACTCTTCTACAAGGATACTATGCTCTGATCAAAACTAAGGAAGGAAACTTTGTCAAGTAAATCAATAAATAAGGAGAGGGCAACCCCTCAATCTTGCCATTCTAGCATTCAATTTCACTTTATGATGATTTATTTGAGATCTTCAAGGTGGGTTATCAACTTTTCAACCAATTTGTAGAAACTTTTTCACTCTTGGAAGATAATATAGACCTCTATTGGCCTCAACCTCTCAGGTAGAAAGAAGCTATTCTTCTTTAATCCAATTCTACAAGCATGTCATAAAATGCATATCAATCCATTCATTTTTATTAATCAACTTGTGAAGAATTAGAAGTTTGTCATGAGATGAAGGATGATGAGGTGTATATCATCACTAGATAATGTCCTATCAACTACTTAGCTCAGTTAGAGGCTAACAAAGATAATCCATTTCTTATTGAGTTCATTTTATAATATGAAGATGAGCCTAAATACATTCAAGGTTAGTTTAAGAATACACTTTTGATCACTTATGCTTCAAGAAAGATGGAGGAGGTGTACAAGGTGGGTTTTGAATAAGAATAGAATGTCAAGATTAGCATACAGTTTCCCCTCTTCTATTCTCTCATGGATTCCATTAGGAATTCTAATTACATGAACTTGGTGAAAAAAGGTAGCTACTTTGATCTACTAGTAAATAATTTTGTCTCAAGTTGTTAGAGTAAGTTAGTGTAGGGTATATTAGTTGTCTTATCTTCCTCTATGTGTTTATAGCATAGTTTGTTATATTTTTGCTTTGTTTTATGTGTGTTCTCCTTTTTTTCTTGTTGTTTTGTGTTTGTGGATGCATTATCAATTGTTTCAACTTGTTCACATTGCTTGCAATCAGTCCTCAAGGTCCAAGTCATAATTGTGTTGAGATGATATGACCCCATATCCTAATGAATTCAATAAGGCCTATAATATAAATTCATAGTAGGAATGAAATCCTAGTAGGTCACCAAAAATGTTAGCTGAAATGGCTTCCCTTAGTTGCTCTTTTCAAAAAAACTTTTTATCTAGACTCTTTTAACTTTGTTGATAGCCTTGTTATGCTTATGAATTGTCTTATAATGTCTTCTAGGTTATGATGTAAAATGAAATATTATTTAATTACTAGAAATATGATTTAATTATTTTTCTTGAAAATTATAGGGTTAGTTCAGTCGATTGAGTATGCAAACAGTATAGAACATAATCACCTAGGTTATTTTTGTCTATTGAAATAAGGGACAAAGAAACACAGTCAAATGAATTAACTGAGTCTCTTAGGCAAGAAGCAAGCTATAAAACCAATTTGATCTAGTTGACTGAGTTGACTATATGGTTATAGTTTTATAGACTGAAACTTTGAAAAATGGACTGAATTGAAGAAAAATAAATAATTGAGATGGTGAGAATGAATATGATAATTTTAAAGATGTTGAATTTGTTTTTTTTATATTGTGCCATCTATATGAATATTTTTAGCATGATAACAAAGTTTATTAGGATAACTAAGTCTGAAAACATGTATGTAAATAAGTGAACTAAGTCAAACAGATCAATCCAGTTACCTATTGTTGAAGATGACTTGTATAAAGTAAAATAGATTCGATCAGATCAACTATGTTAAAGCTATGCACACAGTGTTAGATAGAGTTGATAAATTCAATCTAGTGATCTAAAAATGAAATAAATAATAAATGATAATAAATAAAGGCATGAAATAAAACTTGTAAGGGTTAGTTCATGTCAGTTTCACCAAAATATATGACAAGGAAAAGTAAAGTTGATATACAAATCAATCCTAACTTAGAGAAGATAAATCACACCAGCCCTTCTACTAATTGGTACATTTAGACAATTGAGGTCATGACCAATATGGATCTACTAGACCTAAATAAGGGGTTTCCTACCACAAAATATCACTAGAGAGGGTTCCAAAGCCTCTAGTCAAGCATTAAAACATAATAACCCTAGTTAGGTCATATGGTTTTTAACAAAGTAAAGTACAACTAATATAGTGCTCACCAAATATTGTAGTACAAATGAGTATAATAAACATAAAATTAAACATGCAAAGAAGAACTCTACATAGGTCAATGTATATATAATATTAATGCATGGAGAGAGAAACATATTCATAAGCTAATAAATGCAAATATATCTACTAATAAACAAGAGAAAGAGTTAAGAATACTTACCTTGAAGATGAACCCATTGAGCCTCAATCTCTTCCTTGGCCAATGGTGCTTTATAAGAGGTTGTGGTTCATAAGGATAACAAAGATAGGTTAGTTTTAGGCTACACATGTTGGGGATCCAACCAACAATGGATTACACTTGTGAAAGCAATAAACACGGAAATAAATCAGATAGATAAGTAACTGAAATGATAAATAGCACAGAACAAGATATACAAGAAAACACCCTAAAAACTTGTATTAAAACTCTTTACAATAGGAATACAATGAAGAAACTTCATTCTTCCACACCTCTCTCAGGTGCACACAAGATCTCTCACTAGATCTCTATTCCTCAAGAGCTCTCTCTCAAGTACAATCAAATCCAACAACCTGGATTGATGCAACTCAGTACTGTCCTTCAAACATTCACAATGTTCTACTCATACAGTTCTACTCACTAAGCTAAGAAGATCTTTCCTACATATAGAAATAGGAAACTTGAGCATGCTCTTACAACAAATAGTTAAGCCTCTTCAACAAGGGCTCTAAAAATAATATTGCTAATAATAGAGACGTGAGCTTGAGACTACAACTCAAACTCATCATGCAAACACTCGCTTCCGTCCACGAAAATCACTTTCTGGACACACAGGTAACCGACGTCGGTTCCTGCCTATTCGCCTGTGACCGTCACCGACCGACGCTACTACCGACGTCGACGCCTCTGCAACTGCAACTGACTGACGTCGGTCTCTCCTGACTGATGCCGGCGTCTGTGTAGACCCGAACCTGTTTAAGTCTGCTCCTTGGTGAAGCTTTTAGCTCCACACCCTAACAATCTCCCACTTGGAGATAAACCAGCTACACTAGTACCTGTACAGCAACATCTTCTAGCTCCTCCACCTTCAACTCAATCATGAAGACCAATAGAAGTTGAATGAAGATTCAACTTCTCCTTCGTAACTGGATTTGTTAGCATATCAGCAGGATTCTTGTTTGTATGGATTTTCTCCAGCTTCAACTCACCATCTTCCAATACCTACCGTATGAAGTGGTACCTTAGTTGTATGTGCTTGGTTCTTGAGTGAAAAGCTGAGTTCTTAGCTAAATGGATTGCACTCTGACTGTCACTATACAATCTGTAACTCCCATGCTCCCTTCCAAGCTCTTCCATGAACCGTGTCATCCATATCATCTCCTTGCTAGCTTCTGTGGCTGCAATATACTCTGCTTCTGTAGTTGACAAGGCAACAACCTTTTGCAACTTAGATATCCAGCTAACCGCCATTCCACCTACAGTAAAAACATAACCTGTGGTGCTCCTCCTGCCATCCAAATCCCCTGCCATATCTGAATCTACATAACCATGTAGAGAAGTATCTGAACCTCTATAGCACAAGTGTCTACTGCTGGTTCCTCTCAAATATCTAAGGATCCACTGAACTGCTTTCCAATGTTCCTTACCTAGATTGGCCATATACTTACTTACTACTCCCACTGCTTGGGCAATATCCGATCGAGTACACACCATTGCATACATCAAACTCCCTACTACGGAAGAATATGGAACCTTACTCATGTACTCTACCTCTTCATGTGAATTAGGACATTATTCTTTACTCAACTTAAAATGTCCAGATAAAGGTGTGCTTACCGGTTTAGCATCCTGCATATTGAACCTTTTCAACACCTTGTCCACATAATCCTCCTGAGACAATATCAACCTATGATTTTTCCTGTTTCTCTTAATGCTCATGCCAAGGATTTTCTTAGCTGCTCCCAAATCCTTCATAGCAAACGTTTGAGCTAATTTCACCTTAAGCTCAGAGATATCCTGCATGTGAGATCCTGCAACCAGCATGTCATCTACATACAACAATAGAATAATATATCTATCATTATCAAATCTCTTGAAATACACACAATGGTCTGATTGACACCTACTGTAGCCGTGCTCAGTCATAAACCTATCAAATTTTAAGTACCATTGCCTAGGAGCTTGCTTGAGGCCATACAAGCTTTTCTTCAACCTGCACACAAACTTCTCCTTACCCTTGACCTCGAATCCTTCTAGTTGTTCCATATAAATTTCCTCATCCAAATCTCCATGAAGAAACGTTGTCTTAACATCTAGCTACTCAAGATGCAAATCCTCAAAAGCAACCAAAGACAATACAACCCTTATTGATGTCATTTTAACAACAGGAGAAAAAATCTCACCAAAGTCAATACCTGGCTTTTGTGCAAATCCTTTCACTACCAATCTGGCCTTATATCTCATCTGTCCATCCTCACCTTCCTTCAACCTGTAGGTCCATCTGTTCTTCAGTGTTCTCTTACCAGCTGGCAATTCAACCAAATCCCATGTTTGGTTCTCTCTTAAGGACTCCATCTCCTCAACCATGCCACGCTCCCACTTACTCCTGGACTCCGCCTGTAATGCTTCTTCAAAACTCTCTGGTTCTCCACCATCGGTTAGCAATAAATAATATAAGGAAAGAGAATATCTAATTGGAGGCTTACTTACCCTTTCAGACCTCCTGATGGGTGTCTTGGACTCATTCTCAACAATCTGTCCACCCAAATTTTTTGACAGTGACCGACCTCGACCACCTGTAGACCTGTTACTGGCTGACACCGGTTCTTCCTGGCCGACGTCGATGCCTGGTCTGCCGACGTCAGTCTCTGTATGATCGACATCGGTTTCTATACTGCCGATGCCGATTTCTAACCTGCCGACATCGGTCTCTGTGTTTTCCTGTAAGTGATTATTTCTTTTTCCCGTGAGCTCATTTTGGACCATAACTTCATCCAATTCACTATTGCTCTGCCTAGATTGATCTAGCTTCCTTATCTAATCACTGTACATCACTCTTTCGTTGAAAACAACATCACGACTCCTGATTACCTTGTTAGTTCCTAGATTCTAAAATATGAAACCAAAATCATCTGAGCCATAGCCAATAAACGTGCACCTCATAGACTTAGCATCAAGCTTCTTTCTATTTTCTTTATCTATGTGCACAAAGGCTTCACAACCAAAAACTTTGAGATATGAGAGATCTACCTTTTTACCTATCCATGCCTCTTTTGGAATTCCACCATCCAGAGCTGTAGAGGGTCCTCTGTTAATCAGGTACACTGCGGTGTCAACTGCTTCTGCCCAAAACTCTAAGGGCAACCCTACATGCAATCTCATACATCTTACACGCTCCATGATAGTTCTATTCATCCTTTTAGCAATACCATTCTACTGAGGTGTCCTTAGAACCATCCTTTGCCTTTGGATTCCGTGAGTGTAACAATACCAGTTAAACTTAAGACTGCAGAACTCACTGCCATTATCAGATCTCAAGCACTTTAATCTTCTGCCTGTTTCATTCTCAACCATAGCTTTCCAAATCTTAAAAGTCTCAAAAACATCAGATTTCTTTTTAATACAGTAGATCCATACCTTTCTTGTGGCATCATCTATGAATGTAACATAGTACCGTGATCCACTAATAGAGGCTACCTGAGCCGGTCCCCACACGTCTGTGTGAACAAGCTGCAACTTCTGCCTTTTCTTAGTAGACCCAGTCTTGAGAAAACTAACCCTTTTCTATTTTCCAAATACACAATGCTCACAAAATTCTAGATCCATACTTTTCAAATCTGAAAGCATACCTTTAGACTTAAGAATTGACATCCCCTTCTCACTCATGTGGCCAAGCCTTGAGTGCCACAATTTAGCATCCACATCTGAAGTAGATAAAACTGAAGGAGATTTGTTAGTAACACAATTACACAAATAGAGAGTACCTTCTCTCTTACCTCTGGCCATAACAAGTGCACCCTTGGTCACCTTCCAAGAATCTCCTGTGAGAGTTACTGTACAACCCTCATCCCCTAACTTTCCTGCAAAAATCAAATTTCTCTTCAAGCTAGGAACATGCATCACGTCTCTCAACACCCATGTGTTGCTATTCTGCATCTTCAGCTACACTTTACCTTTGTCAGTAATCTTACAAGGCTCATCATCCCCTAAGTACACTATTCCAAAATCTCCATGGATATAGTCACTGAAATATTCCCTGTTAGGAGTAGCATGAAAAGATGCACCAGAATCTAATACCCAAGACTCTATATTATTATGCAGAGAGAAAATTAAAGCATCCTGTGTAATACCTGCAATCTTGGCTTCTTCCTTTCCTTTGTGTTGATTGTCCTCCTTAGGCTTTGACCAACAATCTCTGCTTATGTGCCCCATCTTTCCACAATTCCAGCATTGTGGCTTCCTGGCATTTCTGGATTTAGATTTGCCTTTCCCCTTAGACTTGGATCTTGCTCTGCCTTTCTTGCTCTTCTCTTTTTGCCTTCCCCTGCTCTCAAAACTTAAAGCGTTCCCAGATGCCTCTTCTTTGCTTTTCCTGCATATTTTCTCATTCAAGATAACACTAACAACATCCTCTACTTTCAAAATATTTGATGCAGATGCAGTATTACTTACTGCCATTACTAAGCCATGCCAGCTTTCAGGCAAAGAACATAATATTAGAAGAGCTTTTATTTCATCTTCAAATACAATATTGACTGAACTTAACTGATTAACAATACCATGGAAATCATTCAGGTGATTAGAGACAGATCCACCTTCTTGCATATGCAAATTAAATAACTGCTTCATTAAATATACTTTATTAGAAGCTGAGGGTTTTTCATACAAATTTGCTAACGTAGTCATTAACTCTACCGTAGTTTTTGCCTGTGACAAATTAGATATCACAGTGGAGGCCAGACTCAGTCTTATAGACCCAAGAGCCTTTCTGTCAAGAACTTCCCATTCTTCATGCTCCATGTCCTTGGGCTTCTTTGCTATCCCACCTAATGGTAAGTAAAGATCCTTCTGATACAGATAGTCCTCTATCTGCATTCTCCAATGTTGATAGTTCTTGCCATTAAACTTTTCCATTCTCAACTTACTTTCTTCTGCCATTGCTTCTCCCACTCAAATAGAAATCCCTACAGAAACCCCTGTGAGCAACCTGTAATCCAAACACACTACACAGATCTGAACCACCTGTTAGTGAACCTGAGCTATGATACCACTTGTCAAGCTCTGAACCTGTAACCAAGGCTCTGATACCACTTGTTGGGGATCCAACCAACAATGGATTACACTTGTGAAAGCAATAAATGTGGAAATAAATCAGATAGATAAGTAAATGAAATGATAAATAGCACAGAACAAGATATACAAGAAAACACCTTGAAAACTTGTATTAAAACTCTTTACACTAGGAATACAATGAAGAAACTTCGTTCTTCCACACCTCTCTCAGATGCACACAAGATCTCTCACTAGATCTCTATTCCTCAAGAGCTCTCTCTCAAGTACAATCAAATCCAACAACCTAGATTGATGCAACTCAGTACTGTCCTTCAAACATTCACAATGTTCTACTCATATAGTTCTACTCACTAAGCTAAGAAGATCTTTCCTACATATAGAAATAGGAAACTTGAGCATGCTCTTACAACAAACAGTTAAGCCTCTTCAACAAGGGCTCTAAAAATAATATTGCTAATAATAGAGACGCGAGCTTGAGACTACAACTCAAACTCATCATGTAAACACTCGCTTCCGTCCACGGAAATCGCTTTCTAGACACACAAGTAACCGATGTCGATTCCTGCCTATTCGCCTGTGACCGTCGCCGGCCGACCCTACTGTCGACGTCGGTGCCTCTGCAACTGCAACTGACTGACATCGGTCTCTCCTGACCGATGCCGGCGTCTGTGTAGACCCGAACCTGTTTAAGTCTGCTCCTTGGTGAAGCTTTTAGCTCCACACCCTAACAACACAAATGTTTCTATGCATACAAAAGACTTTTCCCATAAGACAAGATTCTTCTCTCCAAAGGAAGTATGAAACACTAAGCAATGACTCCTCAAGTAGAATTGGGGGTAAGCAAATGTGAAAATAAATGATTATGTTTATCTCTCTCTAGTTAAAATGGTAAAAAAGGATGTGTTTATATAGATGGATCTAACCCTAAAACTTTTTGAAGTTTTAGTCAACACAGTCGGCCCAGTCAAGCCTATTGTTTTGGAAATAAAGCAGTTAGGTCCTAGACTAAGTCAGTTAGATCGGCTTAGTCTTGTAACATGCTCATTTATAAGAATAGGTTTGGCCCATTTGAATATGTTTAGTGGGTGACAAAAAGGGGTTTTAGCTTAGGTAAGGGTTATTTGATGTGGTGAATTTATTGGAGGAGTGTGAGAGGGAGGATTCAAAGATTAGAGAAACATATATGAGGGGTTTGTGTTCATTTTAGGCGGTGGTATAAGATACAACAATCTTATGAAGCACTAGTGGTATGTCCACGCCTTTTTTGGTGCAACCTTTAAGGTGTGCACTCATATATATTTAAACTTGATGGATTTTTTTTAATAGAGAAAATAGCAATAATTGATAAAGTTTAAAAATATTATATTTATACACTCTCCATGGGAAACTTAAAGTACACAACTAGATCAAATTCAACTAGTAAGAGTTTCAATAAGCCCCCATATAAGGTGAGGCCCACTGAAAACAAGAACAAGCAAAATAAAATAATTAATGCAGTTTCAAATATATCTCTTCACTTGGTTTTATTAGCTCTTCCAAGAAGACCTTTCATAAATCTTCTTGAATTGCCAAAACGTGTTCTCTAAAAACTCTTGGAATACAATTTCATATCTCTCCCTTCCATCAAAAAGGTTGATATGACTAGGCCTCTTCCAAATAATTATGATTCCAATGAATTTTATGATTATCATAGGGCACCAGGACATACTACAAATAAATGCATTAGCTTACGACATAAGATACAATATTTGATAGATGTTAATATCATTGATGTGAGAAATCTTATAGAGTTACCTAGAACACAACCAATGGAAGTGAAGGTAATGAAAATATTTTAATCCATTTCCAAAGCATATGGATGATGAGATAAAATTCACTTCAAGTATTCATTATACTTATCAGGCACATCCACCACCAACATTTTATCATACTCATATGATGGGTACATGCTCTAAATAATACAATTGGTGTGTATCATATTACAACACCAGATAGACCTCTTATCACTTTATTAGAGTAGGAGATCATCGATGATGACTTAGATTTATATGCACTATTTATATGAGCTTATATTTATCATCATCCTATTTAGAGTGTTATGGTTGACAATAGGTCAAGCATTAATGTGTACAATTACACTTCTACATAACTTGAGCTATTTAGAGTAGAATATTTCTTAGATAAATGCAATTATTCATGGATTTAATGGCCATATTTAGATATCCATTAGGGATATAGTAATTTCATTATAGGTTGGTCCCACATATGTGGCCACCATATTCTTAGTTGTATCTAGTGTTGGTACAGTTGATATGTTATTAGGTAGGTCTTGGATACAATAACTTTGAGTCATTCCATGCACCATACACATATGTCTTTAGTATATACATTATAATTAGGTGGTTATAGTTAATGGCCTTCCATATGAGTATACTTTACATATTACATATCCAATTACACAATAGGCACCAGTCACAACTCCACACATAGCCTCCATTAACACACCTCTGATATCAGTTGAGCCACTAGTGTAGGTGAGGTCTACTCCTATAACATTACCATGTACACATACTCTCTCAGGGAGATGTTTATTAGAGATACCCCTACATTAGAGACATGTTTTGGATTCTAGAGAGCCTCTCTTTACCCCATTATCATCTAGATCAATGTTATAACATAGATCATCCATGCCAGTCACAGCTTTTTCTACCAAATGGGTCCCTAATAACCCTAAAGTTTGCAAGCCTATTTAGTTAGCTCCACCCACTCCATAAGTAGTTTTAGCTCTAGATTATTTAATTTATTTGATTCATAGATCTCAAATACCACCTTCATAACATGTGTGGTCACTCTTCCTTCATTTGATATAAGACACCTTGATAGTGAGTTTTTTATGAGACTCATCAGTTAGTATGTTCTCATAGTTTACTTGTACATAGTTTCTCTTAACTTGCTCCTTATATATAGTTTTATTTTCATGTTTCATATACATAGCTTATACTCATAAAATAAAAAACAATATAACATATTCAAAAATAAATCACATATTTGCTTAGAAAATATAAGATTTAAATTGTCTACATTTCCATGTTTACATACTTCTATTTGTCAAGTAATACATATGTTATCTATGCTACTATATTAAATTTTATCATACATACATGATTTAATTTTTCTCTTAGATTATTTGCATATCAGTATAGCACTGAGGTCCTCTACACAGATCCATATTTTTTACTATCTACCCATTGGGTGTACATACATAGATTCAGCAATGATACATTCACCCATTGGGGGCATCATACTATGCAACTTCTAGTTTACCAGGTCCTATCTTTCTTTAATCCACATCATATATTTAACATTGATTATATCTTGATATTGATCATCATATACTACACTAATTTTTTACTGACTACTACTACTATAGACTCAGCTTATGTACGTCTTTTCTCTTACATGAATTTATACCACATGTTTATGCATACTTTCATTTCTATATTTCCTAGTTTAAATTTGATTGTGTCTCTTTGTTTCTAAATTTATTCAAAGGTATTTGAATATGCCATTATTTTATGGCTATAAGCCAATTACTTTCATTATGTGTATGCTTTGGACATGTGCTCATGTCCTTATGTGTGCTTCTTGATTATGTATGTAGACATTTGGACATGTCCTTCCATGTGGCTCTAAGCTACCCTTGTTTACTATTTGCATATGTATACATTTTAACATGTCCTTATATGTATTGATTTCTCAAACTTAGTGACATGCACCCATGTCCCTTGTATCATGGCCCCTTGGCCTACTTTGCATGCCTCATGTGCTTGTATGTATGTTTTCATGTATGTGTCATGGCCATGAGACTTGTCTCTTACTTGGTACACTCACATCCAATTTGAAATGCCATGAGGGACCTCATGTATCTCCCCTTCCTCCTTGGGTTCCTTGATGTACATCATTCCACATCCCCCTATGTATTTGCTTAGATTTGATGTTCTTCTACATGCTTACATTATTTTATCTATTTTGACAACCTTGTGAATGCTAGATCTAACATACATTATAGATTACCAATTTATGATCAAATTAATTTAAATTATGATGTCATGTATACATATTAAATTGGTTTATCATGAAAATATCTTATGTTTTTAGTCTAACACATATGATGCATAGATTTTATTTTGAGGACAATTATTATAGAATTTCAACAACTCCCCCAAAAGAGGGGGCATTCACAATGGTTTTTCATAGAGACTAGGGCATCTTAGTAAAATTAGAACATAATTTTCAACATGTAGACACATATTATAGAACCCATATTTAGGAAAATATAGTGAGACATAGTCACATATAGATCAGTCTCAGTTTTACAAAGAAACAACACATTTGGTCAATAGTGAAACATAGAGGACACTAGAATTATGCACTATTGACTAGGGGACTGTGCTACTTTCCAATAGCCCCATAAATAAAAAAAATAGAATTTATAGAAAATTATAGTAGGTACAGTTTAGGTTTGCATAGTATTAGTCATAGATTATCAGATATACTTAGTTTATGTTCAATAATATGTAGAATTACATAAGTTTGCTCAGATTAGGGGCATCATGCATGGCATGATCACTCTTATTTAAATTTTATATACTTAGAGATGGATTATTATGATATTCCAAAATCCACATCTATAGATATCAAAGTTGGGGGCATGTGTACGACACATTATTCTTGTGTGTTCAGTTTGGCATCAGTACTCTCACATAGAATGACATCTCCATGTCATTCTCCACATTGTTACTCCAAACATTATTTAAACAAATTTTACACTAGGTTTACGCCATATTGATTCCTCATTCCATCTAAATTGGTTGGCATTCTCAAGTGATTAAGTGGCCCCTAAGTCACTTTATATTTTAGAGTTTTTAAGTGGCCTTAGAGTCATCCTACATAGTTTCAGTTACATCACACAACTCTAATTACATTGTACAATTGTATTTTCAAATGCATCTACTACACATGGATATGAAATGATGGATTCATATCCTACTTGAGTTCTTGAACCACCTACATGATAGGGTTAGATAATTCATTAGTCCAATACAAGTTATTCACATGTTATGATCCATCGAGCAGGGGTGGACAATGATGGAATTAAGACCATATTGAGTTATTGAGCCATACACACATGAGGATTAAGCAATCCATTAGCTTAGTCTAATATATTCACCATTTAATCACCAAATACACACATAAAAGATGTTACCAAGTTTTTGCATTCATTCACATACCTAGTGAGGTGTATTTTTTCATTTCCTCTTTCTCACATCTCTTTACTTAGCTTTATCTTTGCTTTTGATATTTCTTAAGTAGGGACTAATTAATTAATGTTTCATTTTTATGACATGAAATGGACCATGCTTTTCAAACTCAAACTCAAATTCATGGGTTTTGCCTCTTAGGTAAGCCCATGTATGTTTCTTTTTTTTATCCTAGTCATTTCACTTTTTTGCATTTCTAGAATAAAGGAAGGGGGAAATGTATCAATATAAAATGTTATTTTAGTGAAATAAGTGTCACTTGATACCACCTTATCCTTAGCTTAGCTCGATACCTATCTTAGGTCCTCTCTTGATCATTTTTTAACTTTTGTGTGAGTCCTACCTATTCCCAAATATATTGAAGAAACACTAAGCCACCCCTAGGCACCCAAGTCTCTTTTTCTCCCATTTCTACCACCTGGACATTAGTGTGGTCTTTTGGACTATATCACATTTCATTATTAACCAAAGGGTAGCATTAATGTCCCCTTATTATTTATTCACCTAATAGATATATTTTCATTCCTCAAAGTAACTTAGGGTTGGATTAAACCTATTTCACATCTTGACAAGCACCATAATGCTATATATAAACCACTTTCATTCATTTATCCTCTAGATATAAATTAGATGCAAAAACTCACAAATAAACTTAGAAACAATTATGCAAATCTTCATCATTGATCCCTATTCTACCCTACTTCTATATACACCCACCTACAATAACCCAGAGCTCAGATTACTCATATTTTTAGTCTCAAGTCACACTCAAAGAACTAAAACCAACACTCATAATATCATTCACTTTCACTTGTATCAGCACTTAAATTGGGAGAACTACATTGATATTGATCCCCTTTCAAGGTATTTATATGTAGACAATGCTCAAAACATGGAGTGTTGAGGTCACATCTAACATACCCTACTAACACCACTCTTTTTCTAATTATGTTCTTCAAATGCCCTAATAAACATAAACACTTAGGGTTTCACATTAAAATCAATCAAAATAGGGAATAGATAGTGAACCAACATTTAGTCACATAGGTGTAAGTTCCTCAGAATGAGGTAAAGGTCCACCCAAAAACTCACTATCTTTGTTACATAACATCATTAGTGTAATGTAATATGACACTAGTGTAGTGCACTACCATCTAAAGGGCTGGACTACTATCCAAGAAGGTTTTTAACTCCTATTTTCTATTTACAACACCTTACACTATCCCTGCACTAGTAGGTAACCTGTCACTTATCCATCTTAGTCAATTTATAGCTAAGTACATCTCTTGTAATTTACTACTATTTATTGACTACGCAAACAAATTAATTATTATACAAATCAAATGTTGTTGATATTGTTATATTTATTCCTTGATTTATTATTACAATAGTTTAACAACCTAGGGTTTTACATTTCATAACTCCCTTAAAAGTTAAATCACTTAAAAATAGATTTTGGATAAGCTCAAGTCATACTTATAATTTATATAGTTTGAACAAGTGCCTTAGAATAACAATAGAACAATGGATGAAATGGCTACAATTGGTTCCCTTCTTGACTAACAAACCAAACATATTCATTTTCTTGTTGAGAATTTGATGATCCCTGTATATGATATGCCAAACTCAAAGATGGTTTGTGAGATTATGGGTTCCACTTCCCCATGGTACCATCATATTTATGTATACATTTATGATAACATCATTCTACCTGACTTAACCCATAACCAAAAGAAAGCCTTCATCCAAAGAACTTCACATTTCACCATCCTTAAAAACACCCTATATCAAAAAGGCTATGATGTAACTCTATTAAGGCCTTTAAATTTTGAAGAGGTAAACTTAGCAATTAAGGGGGTTCATAATGGAATTTGTGGTACTCTCAAAAGTGGCATAGTCCTTTTTAGAAAGAAATTATGTGTTGGTTACTATAAGCCTATGGTGGAATCTGATTCATGTAAATATGTTAAGTAATGTATGCCTTGCCAAAAGTGCAGTGACCCTATCCATAGCCCATCCTATCTTTTACAACCCATAAATACATCTTGGCCATTTTCCACATTAAGCAATGTATGCCTTGCCAAAATCGTGGTGACCCTATCCATAGCCCACCCCATCTTTTACAACACATAACTACATCTTGGCCATTTTCCACATTGGGGTTATAGCTCATTAGCAAAATCAATCCCAATTCTTTAGATGGTCATAAGCATATCATTATAGCTACTGAATATTTTAATAAATGGGTTGAAGTCATGCCTTTAACTTATGTCATCAAAAATCACATTTATAATTTTATCATAAGCCATATTAGCTGCCACTTTGGAATTCCATCTGTTATTATATCTGATAACATACACTCTTTCAAAAATAAAGATGTTAAGGCCCTTAGCCATACCTATCATATTAAAAACAAGTGGTTCACTCTCTACTACCTGCAAGGTAATGAACAAGCTGAGGCAACAAATAAAAACATCTTAAAAATCATTAATAGAGTTGTAAATACATTAAATCTTGATGGGAATACACAAATTTATATTTCTTTGTGTGAATATCACACAAGCATCCACATAATGAGTCAATCTTACCCATTAAAGTCGAGATCCCATCTGTTATGCCTATTTTTCATACCCCTATAATTTTTTGAAATTCATACTCCTATATATCATAGTGATGACCTAGTCATAAAATCTAATACTATAACTGGGGACCTAAGTCAATTAATAGTATTATGAATATGCATATTTTCAATTGAATGATCTAATAATGATTTGTTTATGAATTCATATTTATGTTATAGTGGTTTCAAAAAGCATTAATTATTATTATTATTATTATTATTATTATTATTATTATTATTATTATTATTATTATTATTATATATCGTTACCAAATTTTTGTTTTCATTTATGAGTTTTTAGTGGATAGAGTTGATCAAATTGCACTTATTTGAATTGATCTCTACTATGTTTTAGTTTGTAAAATATATTGTTCCGTATGGTTTATCAGAATTGAAAGGTATTATATGTATTTGTTATAAATGGTTTCCAATTAGTTTCATTCAAAATTTAATTGCAAGTGTATATAGATTTATCATGATGATGGCAATTATGAATAGTGACATTATATGAGTTATGCAATAACGAAATTTGGTTTAATATTTAAACCTAAGCTATTTAATAATCTTAAGAGGTTTTAAATTCTAATCTAAAATGTTATCTTATTCTAAGTGTTTAATGCTATTGTATGGACATAATTTGAAAGCTTTGAAATAGATATGGGGTGCTTGTTTATTTCAAAGAATAATTGGAATAAAGATAGGTTTAACATTGGAAATTAGGTTATGATATGTTTGATAAACTCAAAGTTTATTTCATTAATGTTTGGATGGTAAGTTGGTGAGTTGGTAGTCTAGTTGGCAGGTTAGTTTAATTCTAATCATGGTAAGGATGTTTCAAGATCCTCAAAAAATCAAAGATGGTATAAGGAATTGAATGAATATTGGTACATGCCTTGATTTATGCAAGTTAGTGAAGGTTTTAGTGAGAAGTTTGGTTATGACTAAGTTTAAATCCTTGCTAAACAAGTTAGAAGTTAGCTAAATGACATGCCTCAAATTGAGAAACCAATAGTTTGAAGGCACATAAGTAGAGTTAGTTAAGGCATGGGCATTGCATACAAATAGGTTAGTTTTTATTTTGTTAGTCATTTTGTCCAAGTATGCAATGGAAGATATACTCTATTAGGATAATTTGGAAGTTACAAACAAGGTATTATTAGGTACACCATTGTTGGAACAATGAATAGTTTTTAAAGGGATAGTTATAATTTATCTCTACAGCTAGTTTGCATGGAAATAAACTATGGTTTCAAGTTCTAAAAATATTGTTTTTGATAAATTCTTGTAAGATAAGTTGTTTATTTTAAAGTCTTTACATGCATGAGTTTTGGAAAGTTGGAAAGATTTTTTATTTATCATGTTATAATCTGTGGCATGAGATTTAGATGACTAAAAGTGTTTCATTATTTTTCATAAATCTATTCATCCCTATTTTGAAGATAAATTGGATGAATAATAAATATTATCTTTTATGAAGAACTAGATATTCAAACTCTGTTTGAGATGATTATGGAGGTTATATTGTGAGTATGTATATTTTGGTTTTGGGATTTTAGTTTGTCATTTTGTTGCAGTAGTGGTTTTGGTTATGTCAGTTGATTTTTTAACTATAATTTCATATATGTATGAATTTTTGATATAAATGATCTCAAAATGTTATTTTCTTCAAAATGTGGGTGATTTAAAGATGGTTTTTGTTAAGAAATTTTGGGCATGATGTTTTAAAAGTGTGTGAAGAAATTTTATTGAAATATTTCAATATACAAAATTTGTTTGCATACAACATATGTTTTACTTCAAATCAATATTTTATTTCAAAGATATCAAAACATATTTTTTGAGTTTTTATTTTTGAATTTAAAAATTGAAAATAAAGAGAAAATACTTAATAGTTTCAAAAAAGTTGTGATAAAGTTGTTTTTCTGAGTTTTGAAATGATGATTTGAAAGGGTGAATATGTAAAAAGCTTACAGAGTTTCTATTTAAATTATATTTTCAATTATTTTAGAGGTTATAAATTGGTTTCCAATTTGATAAATACATGTAGTTTATAATTTATGGATAATATATATGTTGTATATATTGAGACTACATTTTTGTAGTAAGATGAAATATAATAAGGAATCATTCTGGAAGAATAGTTGATAAAATTATAAAGGATATAATTTTATTGTTATGATTTCAAGTTTTGAATATTATAATGATACATGACATAGTCAAAATTTTAAATCAAATATATAGTTCAGTTTCAGAGAGTTCAATCTTTTATATATTCATTTTATTGATAGCTATAAATTTTTATAAGTGACTAAAAGTTGGGAATATTGAAGTACAATTTTTATTTTTCTCATTCTTTAGTTGATATATTCATTCTTTTGAGTTCATTCAAATGATGATCAAATTTTGAATATATATTTTGAACTGTATTTATAATGTCAGGGTGGGATCAACCATATTCAAATAAGCATAATGATAATAACAGTTGGAAAAAGAATCATTTTGGTAGCATGAATCAAAATGCATCTAATAAGCAATTTCCTAGATGAGGGTTTAGGGATATAAGGTTTGGTCCTAGATATGACAATAAAAGAGCTTGAATGTCTATTCATTTCGATGGCATTGATCCATCATTAGAGGATGTATTGGGTAGTTTGCCTTTTAATCTTGCTAATCATAGGAGAAATCAAGGTTTTCTTGGTCATATATTTGGAAATAAATCTCATTTTTATTGTATATATTTCCATCAATTGTAAAATAATCTTCATTAGTTGTCTATTCAATCACCCAATTAAGAAAGAGTCAATGTTGTTAATGAGCCACCACAACAGACCAATGAGATAGTCCATGTAGATAATTTTATGAGTCTTGCTTTACCATCTTGTTCTAGTGAGGATACACCACCTAAAATATACCTATTTTAGGGTGCAAAAAGCTTAGTTTTAAAAAACCTCTTACTATCATACATCCAACCACTTCCAGATAACGTTCAAATAGTTGGGTTGAATCAGATACTCCAACAGAAATCAAAGTTGTGAAGTGAATTAAATTGGAGATAGATAATATTGAGAGTGATTCGGGTCCAAAATAGGTTTAATTTTTTATAGTACAAATGGATTATAATGAATGCTTTAATAAAATGGGAGAACCAGTGATTGAAGTTCTATCTGATTCTTATGACTCTTGATTGTTAGAAAGATATATTTTATTTCAGAGTTGAATTTTTATTTGTTAATACCTAGTATATTTCAATATTTTTTATACTTGAATTATATTTGGGGGTGGATTAGAATTTATTTTTTATATGATATAATTATGTTTAAATGATTTGGATTATATATAATAGAATTAATATAGATAAGAATATCATTTAACTTTGAATTATCTTAATATTTATTTAAATATGTTATTCTTATTATTAATTGATTAGAAGGTCCCCACCCATTAGAAAATGCATGGTCTATTTTCAAATTATTGATCTTTTAAGATTTTTAAAGTTTTAAATAAAGCTTAACTTATAACTGTCAATATTAATTGACTTTTAAAGTCAATTATTTTGATTTAACAAGTAACGAACTAAGGTTAATTACAACTTATTTTTAAACCAATTTTAAAGTATAAAAGAAGATCAAAGATTCATTTGAAAAGGAGGAACAACGCAGGTATTGAATATTATTATATTTTAAAATCAATTATTTATCTCTCTTTTCTATGTAGTTTTTCTAAGATAGCATGAATTTTACAGATAGATCAATAGTATTTTTTTTTAATAGTTGAGTATATTGTTTAAACAACACAAGTATATCCAAAGTTATATTATCATTTATAATAGATTATCTAAATTTTTCAAGTTTAATATATTTCAAATATTACTTCTTGCAATATTATGTGTAGAATCTGAATATTCAACTTGAATAATGATAAAAACTTTGTTGTTTGTGACATATTATTGATTTAACTGATTGTAAAAGTTATATTTTAAGGATATTTTGTAAGAAGTATGTTTTTTAAATAAAATGATCTATTTTACTAGGATAACTCTTTTGTTGAGAGTCACATATTTTTATTTTTATTATATCTTATTTGACTTTGAATTTTAATTTAGTTTAAATTTGATTTAGTTTTATTTCTAATTAATCTAATTTTTTTGTTTTATTTAGTTTTAATATAATTTGTATTAATTTTATTCTTTATTTATGATTTTTTTATTATATTAGTTTCTTATTTTAGTTAGGTATTACATTAATTTAATTTTAGTTCTAGATTAGCTTCGGTTAGATTCTTTTAGTTTTTTTAATTAGTTTGTTATTTGATGTTATTATTTTGTATCTTTCTTTGATTTTTGAGTTATGTTTTATTATTTGATTATTAAAGATATGCTTATAAACTGTTTTACTTTCTTATCTTCATTTTACCTTTATATTTCTTTGTTCATTATCTTGGTGTTTACTCTAAAGCTATAACAACAAAGCAAGATATTATTTTAAAAATATATTTTATTATTGAATCAATTTTTTTTCCTTCAAAAGATTGTCTTATTCATAGGATCTCTTTATTAGATAGGATATATTACACATCAATATCTAAACTAATTTATTATTTGATAAGTATATTTTAAAATTATAATGAAATATGTTATATCTAATAGCTTATTTTTTATTTTTCATAACATTTAAAAAATCTCTCACATCTTTAAGATCATATTCAAACCTGTAGAACCTTACCATTAGATTAGTACGATTACAACTTAACCTTCGTAATAGGTGAAAGAGTTTATTATTTGATGGAACATTTTTCATCATCAACAAATTTGGTGACTACTGGAGAACGATTTCAAAAATATAATTTTTTTAAGCTTTATTTTCTTGTTAATGGTACTGGGAAGAAAACCTCTTATTATCCAACATAGACTTAATATTTTGGATGATAAAATTTATGTTACTTTTAATTTAAATCGTTATGCATGGTATAATCATCCTCATAATCTTCAGCATATCATACAAGTCATAAATGAAGAACTTGTAGAATATGAGATAGATTGGTACGTTAATTTTACTCATGAAACTCAACAAAATATTTTAGATATAAATAGATGAATTCAAGAAGATAGAGCAAGAGTTTTAGCTACTAATTCTAGACCTAGAAATCATTTTCTTTTTTATTCTTGTCTATTTGATGATTTGGTTATGCCCTTTAAATCTATTAATACAAATTTGTAATTAAATCAATTTAATTAGATTCAAGAAAATCAACCAATTTAAATAGAAGATATTGTTGAAACTTTCAATGGAAGATCAAGTAAATCAAAGAATACAAAATATGATTCAAGGTCTACAAAATAATAAATATCAGGATGATCTCACTGAAGATAAAGCTGGTTTTGAAGCTGAAGCAGAATAATAACTTTAAATCTATAGATTTATAGAAATCCACTTAACATTGGAAATCAACCAGGTAAGTTACCTTCCCTTAAAGGATTAAATATACCAAAATTTTCTAGAGCTTCTGAAAAATCTTGGGAAGATCATTTAGACATATTTATGTTAGTTTATGCTACTCTTAAAATAACAAGTAAAAATTTTTGCTTAAAATTTTTTGCTCAAACACTTGAAAGGAAAGCTTATCAAGATTTTATTAGTTTTCTTGCCAAAGCTATCATCACTTAGAAAAATATTGAAGATTAGCTAGAATTATCTTTTGAAAAAGCTAAGAAAGATTTAGATCTAGTCAGTGATCTTGTAATTTTTTCTCTTGATCCAAGTGAAACCATATATAATTTCATTACTAGATTTACTAAGTTGCATCAAAATATTCATCATGATCTTAGACCTTCTAAGAAATTATCTAGACTTTACTCTTGTAGTGCGTTATATTTGAAGTATAAAATGACCTTAGAGGATAGAAACATTATAGAATACGATGAAAATGTAACATTTTATATTGAGTATAAAAATAAACTTAAATGTATTGGGTTTAAATATAGGTCTTCTACAAGTATAAATTTAGATAATAAGAAAATTAAAATCCATTCAAAGTTTAGAAAATGAACTAGTCATTGTTAAAAGACAATTGAATGATAAACATTCATCCAATAAAAACATTATTTTAAATGAAAGTATAAATAAATAAATTGCTCATTACTACAATGTGTATGACTTGGATTGTATCCATATTCATGTATTGTTGTTTAGAAATTTAAAAAGTATATTCAAGGGAAAGATAGTATATCTATTGATCTAGTAGACAACATAAATATGTGTGCTCTTGATGATCCATCAAAAAATAAAGGTGTTTATGCTGTTAATATTAGAAATAAAGATTATAATTCTTCTCAAAATAACAATGCAGTAAATAATAATTCTTCTTCTAAAGATAAAGGAACTCAGAATAATTATTCAAATAATTTTAACTAATTCATCTAATAATTTTTTCAAAATATTTTTTTATCAACTGGTTATAATAATACTCAATATCAGCATTATAAGTCTAAAAATTATATTCATATTCGACAATCTGATGCTAAAACTTATAATATAATTGATGATTTATCTATAATTAAAGTTGAATTTTTATTATTACAAGTAGCTAGCCTTCCAAGACAACTTGATAAAATTAATGAAGTTGTTAAAAATATTAAAAATAATGTAGGCTTACAAAAATAAGATAGTAATGAACAAATATCTATTTTTACTCAAAGTTATGATACTCTTGTAGATTATATACACTAGTAGAATTTGACATATAAATGACTACGTGACTAAAACTTTTAGTCACGACAACTAAAAATCAATAAACTCTACTAATTTTTGTAACACAACTATAAATGATTAAATAAATAACTAATTTTATCATTAGATAAAAAAACAACTAAATAATTAGTCACATAAATAAAAATGACTAAATAATTAGTCACACAAATAAAAATTACACAATATGATATTAAAGTGGGTAATAAAAAAAAAATGAATTGAAAAATTATTGGTGGGAGTGGGTTGTATTGTGCATGTATGGTTAATAATGAAATGAGAAATTGTTGGCAGGAGTGGGGAGTACAATAGAGTACAGAATTTGGTAGAGGTAATTTGATGGGGGAGTGGGGAGTATAATTGGCATTATTTGTGCAATGCATCTCTACAAATAGGAGGGTTTATTAATTATTAATATATCCAAAGCTGACCAGAGAGGGTTTGTATGCCAATTTGATGGCATGAAACATTTTGGGTTTTAGAGTATAAGTATAGTAGTTACTTGCATGGGTGATAAAGTTTGTTTGGAGAGGACCTAAAGATTTCTAAAAAGGCAGGCAAGAAACTCAGTAAGGCCCTCTATAATGAAGTCAAATTTGGGGATGCCCTCTATAATAAATTCAAAAGTAATTTGAAACCCTCAATACATTAAACATAAAATCTATAGATTTTTTATTAGCAACTATATCTAGCCAAGATAATAAAATCAATTTATTATAAGAGATAAGTTACATAAATAAGAGGGTGTCTAATCATAAGACATTGACTACCATGTAACAATTTAGAGTTTTTGAGATTACGAAAGAATTAGATGCTTTTATTCATTATATAATTAATACAATGTAGTGAACATATCTTGAAGTTGTCTATTTGTGTTTCAAGTTATCATGCATGAGTATGGTATTAATTTTTAATTATGTAACCAATTCACCAATCTAATCTCTGAGGCTCATTTTCTCTATGTTTTCATGGCATAGGTAGTGCATATACATCATAATTAGTTTGTTATTAGTTGGTGTAACTTACTATAGTTACATAGACAACTAAGTACCTGAACCATATAGGTAATTATAACTTTAGTAGACTATTTTTTTATTAGTTTTCTCTATGCATTTTGGAGCATATAGGAATTAAACTTGTAACATGCATCCAAATTTTAATTCCTTTGATCACTTTGCTATTAAACCATAGGCTCATGTCCCTATCCTAGACCTCAATATTTGGGTAATATTGTGTGCAAGCCTAATCTATTAATTGCATGGAATTCTAGAAAATGGTCTCACATGGCATAGTTGAAATGTATGGTAGTTCATCAAATCAGTGTGGTCACCAAGCTATTTTAATTGATACTATATGTCCACACATGGGAGTATATCAATTTTTAGAATAATTCATCTTATCTCAAGATGTTAATAATTTATGCTAGTAAGTAATGCTCAAAATTAAAACAAAGAATTCATTAACCTATTTGTTAGTGTTTGTGTATTCATTAACATTGACAATATTTTCATATGTTTAAATGATTGTGGTTATTCAATATAACAATCATAAATTGC
The DNA here is from genome assembly GCA_037957365.1 of Torreya grandis. NCBI lineage: Eukaryota > Viridiplantae > Streptophyta > Pinopsida > Cupressales > Taxaceae > Torreya > Torreya grandis. The sequence goes on along the minus strand of JARHVA010000536.1, from coordinate 2,171,668 downwards.
GTGTTCCATTGCTAAAGCATTTATTTAATTATCATCTAGATAAGGAAGGCCCTCAATAACACATGGATAAAAATAACATTTGTTTATTTTCAATCATAAAAAGAACATCTAATTCTGTAGAGTGATGCCCAATTATATTTTTTGAATTTGAATTATTTTAGAGTGGTATGTATCCTATAAATTGGTCTAATTTTAATTTTATAGAGTGATCTATATCCTAATTATGTGAAGTGCTCTAAATTATGGATAAGTTCTGAAGAGAATGAGTTTACATGTATTAGATCTTAAGTAAGTTGAGTTTTTTAGTTTTTTATTTTTTTCTTGAAATAGGAAACTAAATTAATACTGGAATGCATAAAATTATAGATGAATCAATTTTGAAGGTTGACTATGGATCAATGCCATGCACATGATGAGATATTAGCTAATGAGAGGGACATGGACAAATATCCATGTCTATGTAATGATTGTCTTGGTAGAAAGGTGAAAAAAAGAAATGTGATTTATCGACATATGATAAGATATGGGCATAGTGGTATAAGCCCTTGGGATGAAAATTATTATGAAGATATGATATAATTGTAGAGTATGAGAGATGAAGAGGTAAAAAACATAGATGAAGTGGCACCAAACATAGATGAAGAGGCAAAAATGTTAGATAAAGGGTTTAAAGTTGATAAAATATCAAATGAGGGTCTAAATGATGATTAGCCCAAGTCGATGGAGGATGTTTTAAATCATGTGTATGCTAATTTCAAGTTAAGTCATTTGACAACAATCTTTCAAATTCTTAACTTGCAAGTGGTGTTTGGTTAGATAAATGAGAGTGTAGATCAGTTATTAGCATTATTAAGTTTGTTGTTACCACCTGACTCCACATTGCCAAAAAAACAAAGTCAATGTAAAAAGCAAATCACTAAGCTAATCTTAGAGTATGAAAACATCCACACATGTGTGAATGGTTGTGTATTATTTCATAATAATCTTGCGAGTGAGAGTGAATGTCCAAAAATGTCATGAAGTGAGGTATAGACAAGGGTTAAAATCATATGTGGTTCCTAGAAAGGTTCTTCACCACTTTTTGATAATCCCATAATTAATTTGAATGTATAGGTGCAGAGACATTATTGAACTTATGCAATGGCATACCAAAAATAAGATCACCAATGGAAAATAATGACATGTGCCTGATTCTAAGATGTGGATGGAATTTGATAATAAATGGCCTAATTTTTCTCAAGATCCTTGTAATATAAGGTTGGGTTTGGCTCTAGATGGGGTGAACCATTCTCAAATCAAAGTACTAAATGGTCAACTTGTCCAGTGTTTTTAATAAATTATAACTTTCTTTCATGGTTAGAAACTAAACCATTTTTCTTAATGTTATCATTGATTATACTAGGAAAGAAAAGTGTGACTTCAGATATAGTTGATGCTTATCTAGAGCCATTTATAATGAGATAATATAATTTTGTAAAGTAATTGAAGCAATTCAATCTTTAATGGATTATCATTCAAAAAAATTCACTTTAAGAGCTTCCTACATATGGCACATTGTATGGGTTCACTGTTCATGCATACCATGGATGTCATGCTTGCAACTTTAAGGATTTTGTGAGGCACTCAAGAATTTTGTGTAAGTTTATTTATTGTGTACATCATACCTACCTTAAAATGGATAATTTATATCATCGATAAAAAACATGTTTTAATGGTCAAGAAGAGAATCATGAAGCACCATTACTAGTAACGAGTGATTACATTATCGAGAATGGACAAAAAATGTCATTTATAATTGAAAATGATGGGATTGATGGTAGTATATATGATCCATGTAATGAAAATGGTGTAAAATGGTTGTGCATATTCTATAAGTTATCATACTTTAAGGATATAGCCATTAGGCATATTGTTGACTTTATGCATACTGAGAAAAATATAGCCTATGCTATTATAGAAACTCTTTTTGGTGATTTTGATACTATTTCATCACATGAAGACTTTCAACAAATAAAGATTCATCAAAATCTTTGGGTTGAAAAATATGATGATGAAAATATAGAAAACTCAGTGCTCCTTATGTCTGGATAGAGGAACATGCACAATTCTTACAATTGATGTCTCAGACTCGCATTCCTATTGGATATGTAAGTAGCAATACTAGATGAAAAACTAACCTTAATAGCTTAATAGGCCTCAATACCCATGACTATCATGTCATAATCAAGAATATTTTACCTATTGTGGTAAATATATTAAGTTTGGCAAAGGGGCCAAGATTGGCAATCATAAGGTTGGACCTAATATTAAAGAGAATGAGTTTATATGTATTAGATCCTTCAAATTTTGATAGTTTGAGGGAGGAGGTTGTTGAAGTCCTTTGTCTATTAGAATGAGAATTTCCATCAGAAATATTTAACATTTCTATGCATATTTTGATGCATCTAAAATATGAACTAGAGCATTGTGGCCTAGTAAGAATGATATGGATGTATCCTATAGAACGATATATGAAGGTTTTGAAAAAAATTGTTCATACTAGGGAAGAATTAGAACGCAACATGTCTGAGGGATATTCAATGCAAGAGGCCATGGGATTTTGCATAGAATATATGAAGGATTTTAAAAATTTCAATCGACATGTATGGGATGATGATGAATATGAGAGAGTTACAAGTGAATTATTAGAAGGCAATGGATGTCATTTCAAGCTATCACATCAAGAAAGAAGTGTGATACATGCCTATATTATTCAAAAGACATCTTCATTCCATAAGTGGCATAGGTAAAAATATTTTACACAATAATTTATTTACTCAATTGCATTTATACATTTATATTATTAATCTTACTATTTGTATGTTAATATTCTATGTAGAAAATATGAATAATAAAATCAAACTTGGATGCAACATTGACCTTAAAAGTGTAGATGTCATGATTTGATTGGAGGTGATTCTTTTCTAAAATTTGAAGAATGGATTGCTAATGCAGTCAATGATGCAAAATAAGAAGGTCAAGATATAACAATGGAGGAAAGTGAGCTTTCACAATCTCCACATTTATGGCTATGCATTTTAGTAGAATGTGGGCCTATGGTAGCCATTTAAGAATGGAAGAAAAAGTCAAAGGAATGACAAATTATGATTGTGTTGTTAGTGTTGAATTTATTCATGAAACCAAGAATAAATTTTATGTTGGATTCATCCAAGAAATTATTCAAGTGGATTTTGGTGAAAATAGTCCTATATTATTAAAATGTAAGTGGATTTGACCATCAACAGTACAATTTGATGAGTATGGGTTTGTATGCATAAATACATGACAATTTTTATCAAATATGGATGAGTCATATGTTTTCCCTCTTCAAATTAACCAATAATTTCTAATTGATGATGTAAGAAGCCCAGGATGGTTGTATGTCATTCAAACAGAGTTTCATTTGAAACAAAAATTCATGGAAGTTGTCAATATAATGTCTGATAGCCAATATGTTAATTTACAAAAAACATTCAAAAAAGTGGATGAAGATGATGATGGAGTGTTTGAATAATATATTTTGATTACCAATGATGAGATTGGGAGAGATAATGTATTGCATGTCACAAATGAGGATGAAGAAGAAAATCGAGTAGATACAGACATGAGTGATCAGGATTCTAATCTTGTTAGCAATGCAAATGACTATGATGATCTTTTGTCACCTTAACTAGCCTATCACCTTAACTTGTTAGTTTTTCACTTAAACTTTGGTTATATGTATGGTGTAATTTATTATTGAATGTAATAAAGATCCGAGTATAGGTGTGCTTATTCACTATTATTTTATTGATATATTTTTGAATGTAATCATCATTATTCTATTGGTATATTGTATACAAAACTTGAGATGTTCATTGTTGAGTTGAAGTACATTTAAAGTTAGGTTCAATCATTCTTTTTAGTTTTCTTACTTTGGTTGAAATTAATTTTTTTTAGTTAGAATATAATTCCTTGTATGTCCTATATGTTTTCTAGATGCTAGACTTTTCTAACTTCTCTAGAACTGCTAGATATGAAAAGAAGTAAGCAAGGTCTAAAGGTATCAAATAATGCAACAAGATACCTATGAAAATAAACAACTCTTTAAAATTCTAGTAATAAATTGTATCCATTTTTCTAATATATGGATAGCTTTAATTTGTAATATAGTTTCTAGCCTCCACATGCATTGAATATGCTTGTGTGAAAGAAACAATAATGAACATTTGTGATTTAATAATACATATAGATATCTTAACATTAGGTGAACAAAATATTTAACCTATACTATTAAACAATTTATGTGAAAAGACAAGTAGAATTCTTTGTCATTCTCCTCCTTACTGTTATGCTCCCCCTAACTTTAGTAATGTCATGTTGTTCTCGACCATGTTATGTTTTACTGCTTCAATTCTTCTCCTTTGACATCAATGGCAAAGGTGCTGGGCAATTAACCTCCTGACTTAAATATCTTCAACTTGTAGTGTAAAAAATTTAAAATATTGGAACCAAAACAAGAGGTTAATGACAAATTATAAGACCAAAATCTTCAAGGTACAAGGGTTCCATAATTAATTTTTTTTAAATGACAACCCCTATGTTAGAACCTCCAAAATTTACCTAGTTTTATTATCATAACTAGCTTTGAGCCCAATGAATAAAGCCCTGATTCCTATGCCAAAAATCTCTCCACCTAACTAAGCCTCCTCATTACAAGCAAATAAATGATCTCTTAGGTCTGATTGACACTAAAAACTAAAATTAAGAGTGCAAAATTAGAAAATTATTCAATCTTTTTAATAAAATGATATCTAAAATATTGCATTCATAATATACCCCTATATTTCCACCTAAAATATATATAAAAAATCCAATATCATAGCCCCACAAGGGGTAAATAGTGACACTATGGTATGGAGGTGAAAAATCACTCAACCACTAAAATTAACCTGTTGTCTCATGAGAGTCTAAAGGATTGTACATGGGGTGGAGGTATGAGACAGTCTAACCTACTATCCCACAGCAAGCAACGTGAAGGTATGTGGTGTAATGGGGAGAGTAAAATGATAACTCTACCATACCACTACCCTACAACTGTCTTGATATGATATAATGATACTATGATATAAGTTGTCAAAGCATTTAAATCTTTAGTGGCAATAATTACACCTCTAAACATGAACCGTTTGATTTTCTAAGATCAAAGGCATGTATCCAAACTCAAAATATGGATATATTATGAAATATTTTTTAGGAATTGACATTAATAGTGAGGTTACTGAGCTCAATAGAAAATATACTTAAGATTTGATGCCATTTTTGCAATCATTTACATAGCTCAGTGTACCAAAGGCAAGGGAGTTCAAGGAGGAAGACTCTACAACTATTATTTCACAAGGTAAATTCATAGAAACTCTTTGTAGTAAGTGTATAAGAAATGAATTTTCTCAATTTTATAAGTAGACACTAAACTAGGAAAGGTACAAATACTTTGCAACTAACCCCATCAACCTTCAAGTGGTTAGTAACTTAAAGTTACTTATTTTTAGCCCTGACTGGGTAAAGGACAATATATTATGTTTTTTTTTATTTTGCTTCTTCTTCTAATTTAGATTGCCCTTATCTTATTCATCTTTTGGTAGCACATCTAAGTTTTTATGTATGTCAAGGATCTGTATAGCTGCTAAGAAGGATCCTCTTCAATCATTTACTTTATTTCTAAGACAACTAGATGTGTCCTTAAAAACTAATTACTTATTATCATAGTAATAGTTGGTTATGTGTACTGTCTATGAGTTCCTATAGGTGAAAGTCTACAGTTGCCACAATCAACCTATAGTTGAAAACCGAAAGTTGTTATGGGCAACCTATAGGTAGAAAGCCTATAATTTGGCAGTTGCTATGGGCAACCTATAAGTGAGATTTTGTAGTTACTATGGGTAACTTTTAGGTGGAAACCTATAGATTGGTAGCTAGTATAGGTTGGAAGCCCCTTTTACTACGGGGTTATCTATAAATATTATGACCAAGTAATAGTCCTATAGTCTTATTCTACCCTTCAAACATTTGTTAAATAAAGTTACACAAGTATAATCTAATTAAAAAAACATCATTAATCTATAACACAACATGTATATATTAATGCACACATATAATCATTAATGTATTCATTCATTTACATAATTCATGGATAGTTATATGGATTAATATAGTAAAAATATATGCAACTGGGTATGGAGAGGTTATAAATAGAACAATTAGTGGTCTCATCACACCCCCTACTTAACCTCTTGCTTGTCCTCGAACAAGATTTATTTCCATTTTGAATCCATGATATTTCTTGAAATATAAGGGCTCAGTACAACCCATCCCTTTGAAGATATAAAAACCTTTAACATCATTTATGCTTTTCCACATCTTATTTTTTGCCTCTTTATCAATTGGTGCATTCCCTTCCCAATCAGGAATTAGGAACTAAAACATGGGTGGATGAAACATCAACCCCAACCAACCTATCCTTTTTTTATAACAAGCTCAATGTACATATATACTCTATGTATTTCCTCTCTAAGGTTCTGAGGGGAATAAGGTTATTTTCATTTTAGGTTATCTGAAAGCTCTACCCATCTATGCAAATTGGAAACAAAAATTTGTTTTCCATCTCTCTCTGTGAGGCCCAAGTAATGGTTCTAGACCTCTACTTGTTTGCTTATGACCCATGATCATAGAGTATCTGCATTCATACAAGCAATCCATTCTTTTATTATATTTTTTGAATCAACAAATTCACCCCTAATCATTAGGGTAGCCTCTTTTTCTTTCTCTTGATAGTCCTCAATCTATTTCTTTATTCTTGTTTCATTAAGGATATATGAGGTAAAGGAATTCAATTGGACATCCCCTAGGTATATATTGGGATTCTACTTTTTTTAATGTGGCACAAAATACTAATACATGTAAAAATCACTCAATTGTGCCTAATATTAGGGTCAACATGCCTATAGACATCAAAAAAGACTTAAAATCACATATCATGTAGAACGGATCATTATATTTCCTATCATAATTGAATCAAAGCCACCTTTCTTCTAAGTATATAGTATATACCCTAGAGGGTGATTTGTATTTCATTAAAATCTCAATGGTCTCATGCATGTTAGTGTTCTTCTCTTTCAAATAAGTGATCCTAGTTTCGACCCTTTCTAAGCTTTCTTTTAAATCTTCCTACTACTCCCTTGCTTCAACATATACTTTAAATCTTTGTATCAACTGCTTATGATCAGTTTCATCATCACTAAACTTTTCCTTAAAAAATCTCAAATGGTCATCAGTTTCTACTTGCTTATCAACTGAGAGGTCTACATCAATTACTTCTATTGTAGGTACTTTTACAGTGATCTTTGTAAAAGAAAACATATTGTGGAATCATACCAAAGTTAGAGTATTATCTATTGTAAGTTCTTCTAGGAGTACACTAATTCCATCTATAGGTAAGGTGGATGAAGTTGATGTAGGTACTTCTATGGGAGTTATTGCAAGCTCATGTAATGTCCTTTCATTTCTTGACTCTTCTTCCATAGATAGCTTTACAAAATTTTCTGCCCCCAGAAGTGTTTTCGGGCCTATTTTTCCTTTTAACTTTGCTATTTTATTCCTCAACTTATATATCTCTTCCATGGCTTTTCCAAAGTTTAGAGCTCTTGGTCATGAGGAATTGTGTCTTACTTTGTTGTTTCTTCCATGGTCATTTCTTTAAGTAATTCTTCCTCTTTTACAGGATGATATGACATTCTTATTTCTTCTTCTGTATACCTTATTTTTTTAAGTAATTCTATGTCTTCTTCTCCTAATCTGGGTTGCTCAGGTGACTATATTTCCTCTTCCTTTGTAGACTCTTCTTCAGTAAACCATTTTTCTATCTGAAACCCAGTGTAAGTCTTATGAATTTTGGGCTCCTTCTCTTCATCCTCACTAATGTCTATAGGTTAAGATGTTAGGGTTGACCTTTGTCTTTTAATTTTATGAGACCTCATAAGAGGAGGTCTCTTTCTCTTTGATGTAGAGGGCTTCTTCCTTTCAGTCTTTTTTTTCTTTTTAGGAGGGGGAGTTATTGAAACATGCTTCTCCTGTGTAGCTGGTGATGGAAAAACTTCTTGCTAAGAATCAAGTTTTGTGGCATCCCCTTCTTCCTATGCAAATAATGATGAAAGATCTTCTTCTCTTTTTAAAGGATTCATGGTGGAAGAATCTACTTCTTTTACTGAAATAGTTGGAACAATAGGAGAAGGAATATTCTACCCAGTTTGTTTTGGTATACTTTCATCCTCTATATCCTTAGGAGGTATTAATAATTTTCTTCATCTTCTCTTACCCATAATAACTACAAGTGAGACTATAGTAGCTATGGGTTGACTAGTTGTACTAATGTCTGTAGTATCCTCTTGTGCTATTTTTTGGACCTATCCCTTGGGAGATTCATCCTTATTATTTCCCTCCTCTTGTTAAATTTCACTAGTCCTTAAGGTTAGAAACTATTTGTAATTAAGGTCAGGTCTAGTATCTTTTATTCCTTATTTAACTAACAACCAAATCAAACAATGATGAGACAAGGCTTTCTCTACCCCCCTTTGGTATTTTTTAGACATTTTATTCAAGATATTCCACAAGTGGTTTGAGATATTAATAGTCATACCATGCCTTAAAAGATTCAAAATTTTGAATTAAAGAGTATAGATCAAGGAGTACCTACCTTCACATGTCAGATATTTGATGATATATGAGGCCACTTCTCTCCAAATTAGGGGTAGACTCAGCCTCTCCACACCTCATTTATTAATCACTAGCCTTTCATTGTCTTAACAAAACTATTATCTAGTTAGTTGGTCATTAGGTTTCTCTTCCCAATTTTTTCTATTTCTTAGCAACCCAGTAACCTGGCTTACTATTTATTTTGTAACTAGAAATGTGATATCAAATATTGCCACCTACTCTCCTATAAAATACCATGAAAATTCTCTATTAAGAGGTTCTAAGAAATTTATAGTTTTTCAAAATAGGTAGCCCATCCTACCCTACTAAAGATGGCCCAGTTGTCTGGGTCTCCTTATAACTGTCTGTGATTTGAGGGTTCCCTTCTCACTACTGAACCTTCCATTATGGTTTGTTTATCTTCCTATCAAATTTTTCAAATAGATATCTCTTCAAAACATCCAATTTTACCTTCAAATTAATTCCTATAGTGAAGCAAGTTTCATCAATAATGGTAGTTTTGGTTGCAGGCTATAGCAATGTCTTGATTAGGTCTTTTTGTGAATGAGCTTTGATCTTAAAGTAAAAAACAATAAAATTGATTGTTTCCCCAATCGAATATAAATTTAATTATGGCATAATCATGGGATTTCAATCTACACACATAGATTATCATGTGATTTATTTCCCACAGCATTCTTCCCCCCTCTACGTGAAGTGTCACTTGTCCCCAAGTGACATTATACGTATAAGATGCAAAAAGATAAGATGGGATCATAATGAAGGTTTTGTGTGGTGAGTTGGCATAGCTCATGAAAAAACTAGATATATAATTTTTTTAATGATTAAATATACTTTTTAATATAATACATGTTATATTAAAAATATTAAGTGTTTTTCTATGATTAAAAAATACATCATACCTTTATAACTATTTGTTCTTAGGGTTGTAGAATAGGAAATCTGCATGTGAGTATTTTTCAAAATAGAAGCTTAGCTTGTTATTTCTTCATACAATTATTACCCTAGTAGTCATGATTTTATTGTATTGTTACCCTTAGGATTGTGTGATCACATTATCTTGTCCTTTAATTATGCCTTCAGCAACCGGTATGCAATCATGATGAACTACAAAGTACTAGATCAATGGTCTTGTAGTGGTATGAGAGACTATTGTCATCCTTCCACAAGGTGGTTATTGTAGATCTTTGTTTGTTATCTAAGATAGATATTTTATAATCATGGAGAAGGGTGGGTGATGGAATTTTTTGCTCTTGATCTCATCTGTATGAGCCTGTTGATGGCTTGTTTCTCTTCTATCTTACTCCCAATTAATGAGGATGTTTGCTGATGGATTATTTGTTTAGTGAAATTTTAATTTGGAAATTATTTGGTATATCAAACTTGGGACTTATGCTCTAGAAAAGATCCTATATCTCTCTTATTGGCAGAGTGAAATTATTTTTCATGAAGTGATCAGAAGCTGAGAATGATTATTTTGTATCCTTGTAGTCATAAATTCTAATCTACAACACTCCAAATAGAGATTGGAAGTGTATGTCTTTATTGTAGCACTTACTTTGTTATTCAAAGGTATGGTCATTCCTTAGCAATGTTTGAATTTTTTGCTCTAATCTCCCTTCACTCCTCCTCTAGCTTGTCTGGTGTCTTTCATAAATTTCTTAATAACCCATAGCCAAAGTCATAGCTCATTATTTGTGAAGAATTAACTTGCAGTTAATAGATATGTGTATATAGATATTAGGATGTACCTACAACAACTATAGGTTGATCTCATAGCCACTACAAAGTTGTGCCTAGCAGTGAGGAAAGTGCTTGAAACAACTACAGAATAACCTATAGCAATTGGAAGAATGGCACTTGTTGTACTTGTAGCATCCACATCTTCATGGCACATGATTTATAACATATTGACACCTTTTGTATCTAACATCCATTCTGTATCAAATAGCTAGAAGTTAATTTTTGTTTAACATGTCAAGTGCATGGTTTTAGGTTTCTTAACATCATTTTCTAGTTTCTTATAAATATTTATCTAATGTTTATCTATGTGTTATCAAATATTTTATATCTCAATACAATGTGTATTTTTTTTATTTTTGCAAAAATGTGTTGATAAAATCCAAGAACGGAATAAAATTGGGGTGTTAGATCTCTTTGATGGTGCTATTGTGGGAATTGGGTGGATTTACTCACTATCTATTATATATGGAGTCAAATTGAAAAGAACAGGAGATACAAATGTAAACATTTTAAAGGTCACAAATACCCCTTAATTATGAAGACAAAATAGATGTAGTTGTCCATCTAAAAGAGAAAGAAGGAACCTTCACATGGTACGTAGCCACTAAAATATTTGAAAAAAATGACATAGTTGATGTTTATCATATACTTGTTGTTAGATAGCTTGACCCACTGCTTTATGCAGTAGTTTGAATGTGTTGTTTAGGGATATTTATAATGGTGTATTTTCAAAATTTGGAAACTCTTAGAATTTTACATTTTTTATTATATATATATATATATATATATATGAACATCTTACAGTTCATCAAAATTGCATTATATTTTTTATTATAGATTATCTTTTTTATCATGATGTTGAATTAATATTTTAACTCTTAGCATGTAACTTATTCATATATGCAATATTTTTATTTTCTTTTATGTTTTAATTTAATTTTAATAATATGTTTATTTATGTCCCCGTTAATAGGTTAGTCATCATCTGTAATAAGGTCAGAAGTAGAAAGTAGGATTGGATGCCTCCTCCTCCTAAGTGGTTTAAACTAAATTTTTATGGTACAGTGTGTGGTAATATAGGTGTGTTCAGGGTGGGTTGGATTATTTATGATTGATGTCGACCAATGATCAAAGTCTTATCTAAGAAAATCTAGGATGGGTCCAATAATGAAGCGGAAGCTCAAGCTCTAGCAAGTGATATTAAATTGGCTATTCAATGTGGGATCTCGAATCTAATTGTGAAAGGCAATTCACAAGTTATCCTTATAGCTATGGAAAAAAGAGAGGCTAAATCATGGCATTTAGAGAATATATTGAAGAAAACTTAGCAAAATTTGGAATTTTTCTCTATTGTAAAGTGATAGCATTACTTTCAGGAGGTGAATATAGCTGCAAACTTCTTTGCAAACTATGACATCGATCAACCTGACATTTATAGGTTGGATAACATTAGGGAAGCTTAGGGGTATTTTCTTATAGCCTCGTTGATTGATTTTTATTGATTTCCACTCGACTATCCTTTTATAATGCTTTGTCACACAAAGGAATTACAAAATGATTGTTGTATCTATTGAAGCCTTTAGTGGTGTGTGTGGTTACTAATACCTCAAACACACTCCCTTTACTTCATTTAATTATTTCTTGTCAAGAATGTGTGTGAAGTGATTGAGGAGGAGGATTTACATTTATGTTTGGATGGTGTTTTAATTAAGGTGATTGGAAGCTCTCCTTTGCATGTGCAAGCCTAGAGGCTTCCCATGTGCTCATTTATTCATCTACTATCATGTTTAACGATGCATATGTGGGGGTGGCCTTTGTGAATTATATGTTATGTTCAGGGGATATTTTAATGGAAAAATAGAGTGATATTGCACTTTCTACTATGTACATCTTTGGGTCGAGTGAAGTGAGGGAGATAGCCTTTGAGGGACTTATATCATGGGCCCATCTCTGATATATTTTTTGGCTACCCTCAGAGGAAATGCATGTTATTATAGCAGGTGTTTTAGGAAAAGATTTCCTGGTTAAGGGGGTCAAGTGTAGGGTAAACTTAGAAGTGGCTTCCATATTTGCCTCTAATATTATGTTTTTAATCTTTGAGGTGGAGGTGGAGGTGGTGGTGAAGGTGGTAGCTTTCTATATTCACCTAAAATGTTGAGTTGGATTAATCAATAAAATTCATTTACATGATTTGACCCCTCTCCCATCCCTACCATTCTTGGGGTAGGATGGCCTAGGTATCATCCCTACTTCTATTTTTCATGCTTTGGAAATCAGATTCTTGATTCTCTTAAATTTTATGGAGGATATCCATAAGGTCATGTTCCCTGATATGAAGATTGGTAAATTTATTTCACTTTCAAGATGTCACAAATAAGGAATCCCATTCCAGAGTTGGTGATGTTACGTAGACACCAACATGAGTAGAAGAAGGTGGAGGTAGTAACGAAGCTAGTCAAATAGGTGCTATGTAGAATGTTGGAAGCACCATCTTGGTATAATTTAGTGCTAATGGAGGCTACATAACATGGATCAATAGAGGTGTCAATGTCCTATGTGCCTTCCTTGTATGGGGGCTTTGATCGAATGGTCTAGGTAACAGAACCAGCTATGGTGGGGAAGAAGGAATGTGTAGGGGGAGAATATAATGTGGTGCTTCTATCAAATTTGAATTAGGAAGGCATCGTGAGTATTAACGTGTAAGCTATCAGTTTGGTGTTCTTGTTAGTTTTTCATCTTTTAGTCTATCTAGTTTTTTGGCTTTGTGATTGTTCTCTATTTTGTAGGGTTTCTGCATGGCCCTTCAATTTTTCTCTTAGTCTCAGCTTTTGATGGTGTCTATTATTTTTTTGGTTTTGGTTGGCACTATGCCAGGGATTACAATTTTTTTTACTTTATGGGTTGAGGGCTCAATACTAACCCTGTAATGATCTAAAAAAATATATGTTTATTTATATATTTTTATTTGATTTTTTATTTTAATTCAAGTTTAATAATATATTTATTTTTTCATTATGTAATTTATGGTATTTAATAAATTATTCATATCATATAAATAAAAATTTATTACTAAACTAGTAGTAAATATAATGATTATGCAATTAATAAACAATGTATCAATATACTACTAGTTGATAGAAATCAATGAACAAAAATAATTAAATAAGCTACCAAATAATAATAATAATTAAAAATTAAAATGACTAAATTTACTACCAATTAATGGAAATCAATCAATTAAAATGACTAAATATACTACTAATTGACATCAATTAATAATTAAATTGACTAAATATGCTATTAATTGACAAAAATCGGTGAATAAATCTGATTAAATATATGACAATTTGATAGCAAAATAATGATTAAAATGATTAAATATACTACCAATGGATAGAAATCAGTTAATACAAATGACTAAATATACTACCAATGGACAAAAATTAATGAATAAAAATGACTAAATATGCAACTAATTGATGGTAATTAATGATTATAATGACTAAATAAATGATTACCATGACTAAATAAATACTCAGTTAACAATAATAAATGACTAAATATACTACTAAATTGATCAATCAAGACAACCAATAAATGACTAAAAATAGTTTAGTCATAAATTTGATCGCGTTATAAATGACTTGCAATAAATAATTAATAGTCACATAATCAATTTTAATCATTTATATGCAAGTTTTAGTAATTTTTTAGTCATTTATTATTGTTTTTCTACTAGTAATATCTTATTTTTATGTTTCAGTCAAAATTGCTAATAAGATAATCCATAATTATATTTTAGATACAAGAGATTTAAAGAATATAATGCCTAAATCTATTTTAGATCAATTACGTATCTCTTATGAAACTGATAAGAGAAAGCTTACTAAATTTGATTCAAGACAGACTAAAATTTGTGATAAATTTTGAGATATAGTCATTAAAATTGCTCAAAATGAAATAATTTGATGTATGACTAATGTCAAAAGTTTATACATTCCTAATAATTATGATATGTTATTAGGAAGAGATTGATCAAAAATAATGGGTGATTTTTTTGGAAATGATATTACATGGATTTTGGTAAGTAATGAAATTGATTTCATAAAAAAAGAGGATTGGTCTAATACACCTATAAAATCATATACTCCTTTTACGGTTGCCTATGTTGAGACAGGTATTAGAACTTATGCGCTGATGAACTTGAATGAAACAAAAAATTGGAAAGAAAAATTATTTGATAAAGATATTATATAGTCACTATATTTTGATGGACCCTGTTCTCAGTTAGGAAATGATGCTGAAATTTGTTTAATCTTCCTTATTGGTAAGATATTATGTTATGCTTACAAATTATCATTTGAAAACACTAATAATACTACTAAATTTAAAGTGTTATGTTTAGGTTTGAAAAAAACTATTAAACTTAATATCAAACATTTGAAAGTCTTTGAAAATTTTGAATTGATTGTTAGACAAGTTTGAAAATTTTATAAAACTAATCAAACTTGTCTACATCATTTTACTCAAAAAATTTGGTCTTTGCTTGAATATTTTGAAGATTTTAATATCACTTACATACTTAGAGAATATAACAATAGAGCTGATAAACTTGTTATTTTTGCTTCAAACCCAATTCTAAGTGAGAGTGAACCAATCACAGAGTTCTCTTTTTTTAAAACTTTTTGACTTAAAATTTTAGATTTGAATGATAGTCAATTTTTAGATGTGATAAACACATAGATTCATTTATTAAAGGTAATTATTTTAATCATGATGATTATGTATTAAATTGTAAAAGTTATCTATAATTAAGTACTAATAAATTATCTGTTGATTTAGTAAGTTTAGAATTTATGTTTACACTTAATGATCAGCGTGAATTTCTTAGAACAGAGAAACTTTATAAGAGAATTATAGGTGAAACTATTCCTATAATTTTAGGCACAGAAGAGGATCCTATATATATATATATATATATATATATATATATATATATATATATATATATATATATATATATATATATATATATAAGAATTCAATGTACTACTAATGGAAAAATAAAATCCATTAAATTATTCAAAGAGTTCATTGATGTGTTCACTTGGTCATACAAAGATCTTAAAAATTATAATACAGATATTATTAAACATGATATACCTATAAAATTTGGTATTAAATCTGTAAGATAGAAATTATGAAGAATTAACCCTTTGTTAGAGGACACCATTAATAAAGAGCTAGATAAAATGATTGATGCTAGTGTCATTTTTCTTATAAAGTGTTTTGAATAGATAGCTAATTTAGTACCAGTTAGAAAGAAAAATGGTTATATTAAATTATGTGTTGATTTTAGGGACTTAAACAAGGCTAGTGTTAAAAATAATTTTTCCTTACCAAGTATAGATTAGATTTTACAACAAGTTACAAGGTTTGAAATGATGTCATTATTAGATAGATTTTCTAGTTATAATTAGATTTTTGTAAAACCTGAAGATAGACATAAAACAACTTTTACTACCCATAGAGGAACTTGTTCTTATAATAGAATGTCATTTGAATTAATGAATGCATGAGTTAATTTTCAAAGAGCTATGCATATTGATTTTAATGACTTAATTGGCATTGTTATTTAGGTCTGTCTTGATGATCTCATCATTCAATCAAAAAGACAAACATTTAGATCTTTTTCGTGAAGTTTTCACAAGGTGTAAAAAGTATAGTATTTCTTTAAATTCAAAAAAATTAGTATTTGATGTTACTAAAGATAAATTATTAGGACATATCATTGTTAAAAATGGTATTTCCATAGATTCTGAACTATTAGAGCCATTAAAAATGTACTACCTTTTAAAAGATCAATCTAATTTACAGTCTTTTGATAAAATTATTTTTGTTAAAAAATTCATATCAAATTTTATTAATAAATCTAATTCTTTATAGTTATTACTTAAGAAAGATAAATCTTATAGTTGGGATGAAGGTGTTAATTTAACATTTAATAACATTAAAGATGTCATTGCAATTGTTTCAGTACTTGCTAAACCAAATTTAAATAAAGCATTCATTTTTTATGTTAATATCACTGAAAATGTAATTAGAGCTGTTATTATGTAAGAATTTTAAAATAATGATGAAAAACTAATTGGTTAAATGAGTCAAGTATTAAAAGATGTTAAAACTAGGTGCCCTCTTATTAAGAAATTTGTTTTCTCATTAGTTTTCTCATTAATCAAATTTTGTTATTTATTGATGGGAAACAAAGTTATAGTGTGATATAACATACCTATTTTATTTTATCTTTTGAAACAACCAACCATTCAAAAAAAGCTTGTAAAGTGGATATTACGAATTCAAGAGTTTGATCTCGGATTTAAAACTTAAAAGATAATTAAAGGTAATGATTTGGTAAAATATTTAACTAAAAATGCTTCTTCAAGTATTAATATTTTAGTTTTGTTAGTTGATGATAATTTGAACACAGCCTCATTTAAAAATCATGAAAGTTTCTAATTTTTTTAAATTTTCAAATTTGGTTTTGAAATGAACGAATGTGATTGTATGCTTTCTGAAGATGATTGGTATCATGAATTAGTCTTCTATTTTCAAAATCAATCTTATCCCAATAATTTTGATAAGAAACAAAGATATTCTTTTTTATTAAGAGCTTTAAATTTTTATTTTTATTTTAAAATCTTGTTTTATTGAAATAAAGATGGTGTTTTATTAAGGTGCCTTACATATGACCAAACCCAAAAAAATCTTAGAGGTTATCATGAAGAAAATTTTGATGGATATTATGCTGCAAAAACTAGTATTTATAAGATTTTACAATTAGGTTATTATTGATCTAAATTATTTCAAGATGTTTATAAGTTAGTTTATTCTTGTATGTCATGTCAATTGATCTAAATTATTTCAAGATGTTTATAAGTTAGTTTATTCTTGTATGTCATGTCAATTATTTGTTGGTAGAGATAAGTTCCCTGCAATACCTTTAAATCATGTAAAACCTAATTAATCATTTATGAAATAAGGTATTGATTTTATTTCAAATATACATCCTTCTTCATCAGATAGTCATAGATATATATTAATAACAACAGAGTATTTCACTAAATGATCTGAGGCCAAAACACTTAAAAATTACGTAAAAAGTGAAGTAATTTTATTTCTAGAAAATTAGATTTTCTTTAAATTTGAATTTTCTTACAAAATTATATATAATAATGGTCCTTAATTTATTTCAAATAAATTTTTAGATTTTTTAAAAAAATATTATATTATATCTAATCATTCATCTAAATATTACCCTTAGAGTAATGGTCAAGCTGAGCCAACAAATAAAAAGTTGATTTCAATCATGAAAAAATTAGTTTGTGAAAATAAATAAAATTGGCATCTTAAAATTTTTAAAGCCTTATAGACTAATAGAACTATTGTCAATGTGGCATCTCTTTATTCACCCTTCATGTTGGCATATGGATTTGAAGTCACTTTACTGATAGAACTTCATATTTATTCAACATGAATTGCTCTACAATATGTTTTTGAAGATACTAATTTAATTAGGCAAAGATTACATGATCTAATAGCTCTTAATGAGTCAAAAGCAACATCATTACAAAAATTAGAAAGAGATAAAAAAAATTGAAAAAGCTTTTTGATAATAAATTTTCTAATAAAAAATTTAAAGTTAGTAATTTAATTTTATACTAAGACAAAGCTCATGAAGATCTTGGTAAGTATCATAAATTTGATTCATTATAGCTTGATCTTTATCGTATTGTAATTATACTTAGAAATAACATTTTTCACTTGAAATATCTTGATTGAAATTGGTTACATTATTCAGTTAATAGTTATCATTTAAAATTGTTTCATAGTTAGTTTCCTTTTAGATTTATTATTTTTATTTTTATTTTACTGCTTCTTTTCTTTTTTATTCTTGTTTTATCACTTCTTTATAGTTTGTTTGTTTGCTTCTTATTGTTGTGTCTTTTACATTTAAAAGATCAATAAATTTTTCAAGTGGATGAAGTATTCATGTTATAGAGGAAGAATGCAAAGATGTTGCAATACAACTTTACGTATCAGTTATTTTGAGATATTATTCTTTATAAATTCTATTTTCTTTATACATAAATAATATTTACTGAATTACAACTAGTTGTTGTAGTAATTTATTTTTAAAAATTGTATTAAAGGCTTTTGCATTTATTTGTGCATATAGTCCAAACTCCCTTGTTATCTTTTTATATTTCTTCATGCTATGCTAGCTAAACATCCCATCCCTTATTGAAAATTATTATAAAGGGGTTCGTACATAGCTATTTAAGAAATGATTTACTTGGATCACACTCTCAAGATTATTTTTCTTACAAAAGACAATTTAATTACTACTCAATTTCACATTCAAAATTGACTATCAAAGTCACTAGTGTTATACCTATTTTTTATACGCTTACAATTTTTTGAAATTCTTACTTATATATGTCATAGTGATGACCTAGTCATAAAATCTAAAACCACAGTCAGGGACTTAAATCAATTAGTAGTAATATGAATATACATGTTTTCAATTGAATGATTTGATAATGATTTGTTTATGACTTCATATTTATTTTATAGTGGTTTTGAAAAACATTAATGTTGAATGAATAAAATTAGCATATATATCGTTATCAAATGTTTGTTTTTACTTATAAGTTTTTAGTGGACAAAATTGATCAGATTACATTTATTTGAATTGATCACTATTATATTTTAGTTTGAAAAAGATAATGTTCCCAATGGTTTATCATAATTAAAAGGTATTATATGGATTTGTTATAAATGGTTTTCAATTAGTTTCATTCAAAATTTGATTACAAGTGTATATGAATTTATCATGATGATGGCAACTATGAATAGTGACATTAAATGAGTTATTCCATAATGGAATTTAGTTTAATATTTAAACCTAAGCTATTTGATAATCTTAAGGGGTTTTAGATTTTAATCTAAAACATTATCATATTCTAAGTGTTTAGAGTTATTGTATGGACATAATTTAAAATCTATGAAATGGACATGGGGTGCTTGTTTATTTCGAAGGACAATTGGAATAAAGCTATGTTTAACATTGGAAATTAGGTTAAGTTATGTTTGATAAATTCTAAGCTCATTTCATTAAGTTTTTGCATGCATAAATTTTGGAAAGTTGGAAAGATTTATGGTTTATCATGTTATATTGTGTGACATGAGATTTAGATGATTGAAAGTGTTTCATTGTTTTTCATAAATTTGTTCATCCCTATTTTGAAGATAAATTGGGTTAAATAATAAATATTATCTTTTATGAAGCATTAGATATTTGAACTATGTCTAAGATTATTATGGAGGTTATCTTGTGAGTGTGCATATTTTAGTTTTGGGTTTTTAGTTTATTAATTTGTTCTAGTGATGGTTTTGGTTATGTCGGTTGATTTTTGAAGCTATAATTTCATAGATGTATGAAGTTTTGATATAAATGAGCTCGAAATATTATTTTCTTGGAAATATGGGTGATTCAAAGATGGTTTTTGTTAGGAAATTATGGGCATGATGTTTTGAAAGTGTGCAAATTTTTTTTTGTTGGAATAGTTCGATATACAGAATTTGTTTGCATACAACATATGTTTTCCTTAAATTAAGAAGTTTATTTCAAAGATATCAAAACATATTTTTTGGGTTTTTATTTTTGAATTTAAAAATTGAAAATAATGAGAAAATGGTTGATAGTTTGAGTTTTGAAATGATGATTTGAAAAGGGTAAATATGTCAAAAGCTTACAAATTTTTTATCAAAATTATCTTTTCAATTCTTTTAGAGGTTATAAATTAGTCGCCAATTTGATAAATACATGCAATTTGTATTTTATAGATAATATATATGATGTATATATTGAGACTGCATTTGTGTAGTAAGATGAAATACAATAAGGAATCATTTTGGTAGAATAGTTGATAAAATTATGAAGGATATAATTTTATTATTATAATTTTAAGTTTTGAATATTATAATGATACATGACATAGTCAAAATTTTAAATCATATAAATAATTTAGTTTTAGATAGTTTAATCTTTTATATGTTCATTTTATTGATAGATGAAAAAATTTATGTAACTAAAAGTTGGGAAGATTGAAGTATAATTGTTATTTTTTTGGGTTCTATAGTTGATATATTCATCCTTTTAAGTTCAATCAAATGATGATCAGATTTGAATATATATTTTGAACTGTATTTAGAATGTCAGATTGGGATCAATCGGATTCAAATAAGAATAATGATAATAACCGTTGGGAAAGGAATCATTCTGGCAAAATGAATCAAAATGCATCTAATAGGTGATTTTCTATAGGAGAGTTTAGGTCTAAAAATTTTGATCCTAGATATGCCGATAGAAGAACCCGAATGTCTATTTATTTTGATGCCATTGATCCAACATTTTAGGATGTGTTGGGTAGTTTGTCTTCTAATCCTACTAATCATAGGGGCAATCAGAGTTTTTGTGGTCATAGATTTAGAGTTAGATTCTATTCTCACAGTAGCTCTTCCCATCGGTTATAAAATAATCCTCATCAAGTGTCTATTCAATCACCTAGTCAAGAAATAAGCAATGTTGTTAATGAGCCACCACAACAGGTCAACGAGATAATCCATGCAAAAAAAATTATGAATCTCACTTTACCATATTATTTTAGTGATCCTACACCACCTCAAAATATGCCTATTTCAGGGTGCAGGAATCTTGATTTAGAAAAATCTCTTGTTGTAATACATCCAACCACTTCTAAGAAGTGTTCAAATAGTCAAGATGAATCAGATATCCCAATAAAAATCAGAGTTACAAAGTGAATTAAATTGAAGATAGATGATGTTGAGAGTGATTCAGGAGTAAAAATAGTTCAGTTTCTTGTAGTACATATGGAGTATAATGAATGCTTTAATAAAAGGAGAGAACTAGTGATTGTAGTTCTATCTAATTCTGATGACTCTTGATTGTCAAAAAAGCCACATTTTATTTTAGAATTGAATTTTTATTTGTTAAGACTTAGTATATTTCAATATTTTGATACTTTAATTATATTTTGGGGTGTAACAGATTTTAATTTTTATATATGTATGTATGTTTAAGTGATTTGGATTATATGCATAACATAATTAATATAGATAAAAATATCATTTAACTTTGAATTATCCTATTATTTATTAAAATATGTTATTCTTATTATTATTAATTGATTAAAGAGCCTCCACCCATTAAGAAATACCTGATCTATTTTTAAATTATTAATTTTTTAAAACTTTTAAAGTCTTAAATAAAACTTAACTTATAATTGTCACTATTAATTGACTTTTAAAGTCAATTATTTTAAGTTGACAAGTAACTAACTAAAGTTATAAATTTTTTAAACCAACTTGAAAGTACAAAAGAAGATCAAAAATTCATTTGAAGAGAATGAACAACACAGATATTGAAGACTATTATATTCTGAAGTCAATCATTTATTTTCTCTTTTGTACAATTTTTTTGAGATAGCATGACTTTTTTAAATAAATCAATAGTACTTTATCTAAGGGTTGAATATATTGCTTAAATAATATAGGTATATCTAATTTTATATTAATATTTATAATAAATTATCTAAATTTATCAAGTTTAACATCTTTCGATGACTGCTTCTTGCAGTTCTATGTACAGAATCCAAGTATTCAACATGAATAATTATGAAAACTGTATTGTTTGCAATAGATTATTGATCTAATCGATTGTAAAAGTTATCTTTTAAAGATATTTTGTAAGAAGTATATTTATTTCTCAAATAAAATGATCTATTTTGCTAAGGTGACTCTCTTTTGTTAAGACTCACATGTTTTTGTTTATATTATATTTTATTTGACTTTGACTTCTAATTTAGTTTAAATTTGATTTAATTTAATTTCTAATTGATTTTTTTTCTATTTTGTTTAGTTTTAGTATAATTTGTATTAATTTTACTCTTTATTTTTGATTTTTTTATTATATTAGTTTCTTAGTTTAGTTAGGTATTAGATTGGTTTATTTTAATTTTAAATTAGTTTAGATTATATTCTTTTAGTTTTCTTAATTAGTTTGTTATTTGATATTATTATTTTGCATCTTTCTTTGTTTTTTGAGTTATGTTTTGTTATTTGATTTTTTTTAAATTAGATAGGTTAAAATTTGGGTTGAAGTGACCCATACCCAATACAACATCAAACTGAAAGATATTCAATAAAAATTAAAACAAGAAAAAGGAGGGAAAGAGCTAACCTGATAGACTAGCCTAAAAGACGTCAAACATCAATCACGTGACAGCCAAAAAATAAAAAAAACACTTAAGCAAAAAGGGAGTGACAAACTAATCTAATTCAGAGTAAGTGACCAATTATTTGGTCTCTGTACTAGTGTATTTGTTGCTTTTGCCCCTAGTCTAGCTCCTGATGAACTAGTCCTCATCGTTGTCTAGTCTCTTCCTTTTGAGGTCCGAGTGGAGGGTCTCTCTTTTATCTTCCCCAAAACCCAAGGGACTTCCTCAACTTTGCCTTTCTGGGTTGATTTACATTTGGGGGTGTGAACCAAGTTGTCCTTTCCATCATTGTTGTTTGTTTTATCGGGACAAAGGGAGTCTCTAAGCCTCTCAAATTCTTTAGCAATTTCACCATAGAGGAGTTTCAGTATCACAATTTTTGTGTAAAGTTTCTAGAGGGAATCCTAAATTTCCTTATTAACATCAACCCCCATCTGCCTTTCCTTTAGAAGAAAATGGTTGAATAAAGGAAGGGCTTCCCAAGTCGGGTTTGGGTTTTTCATGTATACAAGCATTCAAATCCCCCACACCTTACTCCTATTGTTCCTCTTTGGATCTTGTTTGAGAGAAATTATCTCCCTCTCCCTTCGAGTCCTTTTCATTATTGATGTCTATAGCTTCAAAGATAATATTTGACGAGATTGGCTCCTTCTGTTTAATGAGTAAGAGTATGAGACCCTAGTGGATTAAATCCACCGTCATATTCTTCTTGAAGTTTAGAATAGACACCTCCAATGATTGAAATAAGAAAAAATAAATATTGATATAATGACCCTTGAAATGATTCAGGAGCAAGTGATGTAAATAGAGAACAGTGTGTTTTCCCTCAAGGGTAATATATCCCATTTTTTGAAGACATACCTCAAGCCATTTCATCGACAAGTCAGCATGTAAAAACCCTTTCTTGGTGTACTTTCATTTGTGTTTTTCCTTCTTGAAGAAGACATTCATGAGTTCCTCCTTGCATCTCTTACCTTTGAATGTCTTAACTTCATGACATTCCATCCCTGTGGTATTGCCTATCAGCTCCTTAGTGATCTGAATCTTCAACCCATGCATTCTCACCTCGTAATTTTTCTAACCAGGATTAAAATCTCTAGAGAGCATTGTGTTGTGCCCCACCAAGCATTCTATGAATGGCGCGAGCCCTCCTTTGACCATTTTCTTCCAAACATGCTCATTTTTTTAACATTGGTGTACAAAATTGACTCAAAGCGATCTCTCTCCCCTCCCATTTTCTTAGACTATAACTTTCTTTTGCAAATAGCATTAAAATCTCTTTGTAGGAGGGATAAATGACAAATAAGGGAAATAAAACCTAGTACAATCATAGATAAAGTCTCGGGACCTATCTCTCATGCAAGGCCTTGGTAATAGGAGCTTTACATGCGTGAAAATCACTGCACATAACCCATAATTTACTCATCATAAATTTAACCATCATGACTTTGTGTGATATGTCCTTTTTTGATCTCGACGATTCTAATGATGTCATCTAAGAATTTGTTCTCATGTCAAGTGACGTATTCATTTGAAAGGACTTCGATGTTAGCCAAACAATCGTTTCCCCTATTGCCTTCTCTGTAGACATGCTCAATAAGGACTCCTTTGAAGCAGTTCAACAAGTTTTTAGCATCACTAATGATTTCATAGCTGTTCCACGAAGGTGGAGAAATCCTTTTAAGGCATTTGATGATGTTTATCAAGTCCCCTTCTATATGGATGAACTCATAGACTATACTAACTACCTCCTCAATACCCCATAATGTTGTGGTTGCTTCAGAGATGTGATTAGTTTGAATCTCCAGCAGCCCCGTGTAGGCCGCTCTGATATTTTCTAAAGAGTCTCTGATCAAACCTCCTTCCCCTGTTGGGCCTGGATTCCCCTTAGTTTCTCCATCAAAATTTAGTTTAACACACTAGAGAATGGGAGGTGACCACTTAACTTGAGACCTGTCCACTCCTTTAACTTGGGATTTACCAGGGATGACTAGATTAAGTTGTCCAATTTTCCTACATAAAATCCAAAACCCTTTTAAAGGTGGGGTGGGGTGGGGTGAGGCTGAATATTCTAAAAAATACATGAATTATTGGCTTTCCAAATGCCCCAAAAAATATGGGGGAGGGCTAGGTTCCACCAAAAAGATAATGGGGGAGCCTCCCAAGGGGGCTTCCATTAGGCTATTAAGTCCATGATGGATCTGAGGGTGACCCAAGAAAAATTAGAAATGCTGAAGAAAAGCTGAAAAATGGACAAAGTGAATGGGCAAAAGAGAAATAAATGTTCCATAGTCTCAGCTTCATGTTTGCAAAGAGAGCATCTATTAAGAATGGCTATACCTCTTTTGATCAGATTATCCACTGTTAAAATCTTATTTTGGGTTGCCAACTAGAAAAAAACACTAATTTTAGGTATGAGCTTTTTAAGCCAGAGGGACATCTAGTTGAATTCCTCTTCCTCTTGGTCCCAAAGGGAGGAGAAACCAGACTTAATGGAATAAAGACCATTGGGATCATGTTTCTAGATGAGAGAATCCTCTTTTGGAAAATAGCTGATATGAATATGTTGGATAGATTCATTAAGATCTCAGAGCATGCAGGTTTACTGTTGATCCAAATTAGTTTTAGTTAGAAATTTCCAACACTTCCTCCCGTTCCTTATTTACCAATAATCTGACACCTTGTGACCATAGTTTTCCTTAAAGAAAGATATCAGGTCTAGGTCTTAAAAAGTGGATTCTAGGGGGGGCTTAATCCATAGATCACCCCAAAAGTCAACAAGGTTACCTCTACCTACATTCCACTTGAGTACTTTACATAGCAGATCCTTGCCCACCTGCAAAACTTTCTAAAAAATAGAGCCATTGTCAGGGTTGGATGCTAAGAGGAAGCGATGGCCTTTCCTAGAAAGAAGATATTTGGCTCTAATTATTTTGGTCCACTAATTTTCCTCCTTGACCACCCTCCAACTTTGCTTCGCCAGAAGAGCTTGATTCATGGATTTAATGCTTCTTAACCCCAAACCTCCTTTTGGAGTAGGGCGACAGGCTTGATTCTAGGAGATAAGTAGAAACTTAAATCTATCTTCTAAACCTCATCAGAGGAAGGTTTTCTGAATGTGCTCTATTTGATCAACACTTCTACCTCGAATAAAAAGAGAAACATAAAGTATATGGGGATAATTTGAAGGAAACTCTTTAGAAGTTGGACTTTTCCATCTTGGAATAGAAGGTTCCCTTTCCACTCTATCAACTTATTTTGTATCTTGTTAATGAGGGGGGTCCATAATTCAGATTTCAAAGGACAGTCAAAGAGGGGGTGCCAAGATACGCAGATCGAAGATTCTTTATTATTTGATTATTAAATATATGCTTATAAATTGATTTACTTTCTTATCTTCATTTTACCTTTATACTTATTTGTTCATTATCTTGGTGTTTACTCTAAAGTTATAACAACAAAGTAAGATATTATTCTAAGAATATATTTTATTACTAAATCAGATTTTTTCCTTTAAGAGATTATCTTTTTCATAGACTGTATTTTTTGGATAGGATAGATTACACATTTATATCTGAACTAATTCATTATTTGATAAATAGATTTCTGAACTATAATAGAATATGTTAAATCCAATAGCTTATTTTTTATTTCCTAGAACATTTAAAAAACCCTTTGTGTCTTTAATATCATATTCAAACCTTTAGAACCTTACCATTAGACTGATGCGATTCTAACTTAACCTTCACAATAGGAGAAAGGGTTGATTAATTGATGAAATATTTTTCATTGTCAACACTATCCTTATGCATACCTTTGTAAAACATAATTGATGGTGAATCTTATCGCATTTCATGCTTAAATGAGCTCAACCTCCTTGATAATAAATTAATGTTTTAAACCATTTACAAGTCTACCAAATTGACCTTCATTGTAGCTTATAATAATAGGATTAAAGCGAAAGAGTTCAAAATTAGAGATCTTGTTCTTAATAAAAATCAACAAAACACCAATGTTAATCGAGAGAAGAAAGAAAAGTTCAAACCTAATTGGTTGAGTCCATACATAAACATTGCAAAATATAGATCCGAAGCTTAAAAATTGGCCACAGAAGATAGAGAGGAGTTTGATGAACCCATGAACAACATACACCTTAAGCATTTCTATGCTTGAGTACCTATAGTGTTATTGTAAATATGTCATGTCGAAAAATCAAAAAGACAAATAAATCCGTCCAAAAGTGAAAACCATTCTTATGGTGCTTTGGGAAAGTATCATGGTGCCAACCAGTTTTGGTGCCATGTGTAAACCATTGTTTATACTCACCCTAGTTAATCAAGGGCATCCCATCACACTAGTCACTTATATATATATATATATAAGTCATTTACATATCTTTATTCACTTGAATATATCACATCTTTTAGTTTGACCATGATGATTTAGTTTGATGTTTGACCTTCGTCATTGTGTAAATATACCATTTCTCATGTTTTGGTGACATCATATATATCATCTCCATGATACTTATTATTTCATCCAACAACACTTCATCCATTAATCCATATCAAAACATAACTTACATCTCTCCACCTATCAACCAATCATCACTCAAAAACTCATTTCTTGGGTGGGAAATCCATCATCTCTTTATCTTTTGAAAACTATAGATCATCACTTTTTCATCCATTCTCATATTGGGATAACGACATCTAGTGTGATGTTCCCAACGGATTTTGTCCATGATAGACTACGTAGGCAATGCTTAGAGACATAGGATTTTTGGGGTTAGCTCGACCACAACCACCATCATCATCCACTCAACCCCATCCAAAATAATACAAATTTGTTTGTCCATCATTCCTTTTAAGGATTTCATTATTAGACATTAAACATTGTCATGGATGTCCCTTACCAAAGGTTCAACTCTAGCTTAAGACATTCACAAAGTCATTTGCTTGGTTTGTGTGTCATTTTCCTTCTTGTGTGTTTTCGACTCATTTTTTCACCTTTGTGTATTTAGTCATTTACTTTATTAGTCATTTTTTTATGATTTTATTTTGTATACATTGTGTGTTACTTTTCCTTGTCTGTCATACAAAGTTGTTATTGTTACAAATGTTTTCGTTTTCTTTATTATTACATCTTGTGAGTTGAGATCATTATGTGTATTATGAACGGTGTGATTATGGGCTCACATATCATGATGCACTACGTCTTGCATAAATGAATCTATCTAGTCCTTATGTATATCACACAATAGTCATCATGGTCTTTCCATACAATTGGTGCATTTTGTCTTACACTATATCAAATAAAGAGTGTTTATCTCTTAATCAATTATCAATGTTGTAATTATTGTTGGAACTCCAAACAAAGTAGATAAACAAAGGAAACTATCTAAATCATCCATACATACATTGTTTCATTCCATAATAAATGTTGAAAGGATTAACATGTGTTCAAATGTATCAAAAGAAGGAAAAACAAATTGCATATAAAATTCATACATCCATCTACATCATCTAATAGGCATATAAAACTAAAACATCCATAACACAAGTTCAAGGTCAAAAAGAATCATGCATATGTGTGTGTGTATCGAGTATGTCAAAATACATCAATACAATGATTCCTCTTTAAAATGTGTATACATCATCATGTCATGTCTCTAAGTCTCTCCCTAGCCCTCAAATGGGGCATCTGTGGGCGAGCTTGACCCATACTGTTATGGTGACTCCTTGGAGGACCCATCATATGTCGTGTCATTTGTCAAATAGATCTTTCTGAAGCCACAATTTGTCATGTCCTCATAGATATTGTCCGCCTAGATGAGTACTCTTTGAATGATGGTGTTTGATGCCCTAGTGGAACCACCTACTCATAAACACTCCTATAGTAGGTAGCTTGCTCCATGGATATCATCAGATTGTCTAATGCTTGCAACTGAAAAAATATTATAAGTAGCCTCTTCACCTTTACAAGATCTACCTATAGTACATCTCTCTCTCCCTCTCCTATACTTGTGTCAAACCTGTATCATTTGGGGTTTGAGTAGCCACATCCTATGTCAGTAACTCTCCATCTCTCCCATAGCCCTCAACCATCATTTTGTCTACCTCAACCTATAGTTTGTCAACCTCTCCTTGTAGTCGTATAGTCTATGTCGATCTTATCTCAACCTATTTATCTCTACCACCTATATCTCATTGTAACCTTGATATCTCAATATCTTGATTTATAATTTCCTCATGCAGCATGGTAATCAAGGCCTCATCCTTTATTGACCTCACCAACCTTGATGGACCTACTCTATCTCCTCCCTCTATATGTGCCTCTAGTGCAATTATCATCTATGTATCCCCTTTATCACCATCACCCTCTCCATCTATATCAATCACAACTAATGGTGTCTCTCCTCTATCTCCTTCAGCATCTCTCATCTCTATGTCATGCATCTTATCTCCTCCAATCTCTCATCTTTGTGCCGTACATCTGCTCCCCATTTATGTCTCCTACCCTTCCACCACTCTATGTTGGAGTAACTCTCATAATCCTTTCCTATAAGCTTATAATATGTGGGCCTACCCTAAATAAAACTTGTAATTTATGCCTCCATATCCTAGGTGGCACGTCTAGTTATGTCAACCTCAATGATCTTTGTTGATCCCACCATACCGCATAGTCATCTGTCATCCTACATCCACCACAACCCTCTTAGAACAAAAAGATACCAACTGTACCTGTGCCCAACTCTACGCCGCCACCCTAGAGTCAATCCTACACCCCACTATGCTCTCTCCTGTATTATTTGTACAAATAGATGAGGACATGTTGGGATACCTTATCTAATGTTAAACTACCTCAACACCCTCTTTGGTCTATATCACTCAATGATATACTCATGATAACCAATAATATAGCATGGCTTCATCACATAATCCAACTGTCTAGCATTATGTCTCTAGTGTGGATCATCCTCTCTATATGGCCTCCATATCACTTGATCTGCTCCTAGCTTATCTATAGCCTTCCTATAGAAAATAATGTCTCCAAAATGTGTCATATGTACCCCTATAATCGCATGCCATTCATATGCAAATAGCTCCTCCATCATCCTCCTCCTTAGTTGGTTTGTAGGGTGCTCAATCGCTAAGTGATCATGCACCCATAGTCCCCTACTCTTGTCAAGTATCACAATGCCACTAATAACAACCATCAATACAACTGTCAATGCAATTGTATCTAAACTCATGTAGTAATCAATGTTTATCCCTCCCCTCACCATAAGTATCAAGTCTTTGCCAAACACTCTATATAATGTCATTACCTATGCACCCTCACTCTAGTAACCCTATGTCCCTCGTATGGGAATCCTCAAAATCCTCCATATATCCTCTAGTGTCACTGTCATCTCACATGTCAATAAGGGAAATGAGTTGGTTTCACTATGTCAGTGCTCTGCCAATGCAATCAGGTAGGCCCAAACCACTTGTATCTATGGCATCTCAGCTATGTATGCTACCTTTGTCACCTCTAGTACCCTAGCTTTGTAATCAATAAATCTCCCTATCAACTCCAGGGCTCTCGAATGCCTCTCTCCTATGCATATGATCGATAACCTCTCTTATAAATAATCACACAAGCATTATGTTGATCTTATTTCAGCTACATTCTCCTTACAATCCCACATTTACTTATCTCTAATAATTTCACAGCATGTCAATTTTTTTTAGTTGTATCCCCTTCACATGATTTCGCTAATGTCTGTGACAATTTCATTATTTTCAATGCCAATTTTGCTACAGTTTTACATGATTTCGTTAATGTTTTAAACAATTTTGCTAATATTTTTAACGATTTTGCTAAAGTTTTCAACATTTTCACTAAAGTTTTAGATGATTTCACTACACTTTTCAATGAATTCACCATAACATTTGATGAATTCTCCAGACCTAGCCTAAACCCTAATTTTTGATTTATGGTGGAGAATTCACCATAAAAATTAATCAAGCTACTATAAATCTTTATTTTTGCTTGCAACTCTCAAACTTGTAAACTTGTATTTTTTCATTTTATGACCCGTAACTCATTATCAGGATATATCATTCCCACATTCGCCCCAACAAACCTTGATTCATGGGGTACCATCCAAGTGTGCAGTCTACAAATGAAAAATATTCTTTTTCTAATCTGCTCTCTAGCATTTACATGGCTATGGGCAAATTATTTTACAAATACTACCTAAAATGTTGCAAGTGTTTTATCGAAACTAATACTTCCATTATTGATGGTATTAATTCTATCCACTCCATCATCTTCCCTTCAAATCATTTTTGAGTGTTCATTCGCATCATTTTTCCCATTCGAGGGCGCATCATCACATCCATTGCTAGTTACCTGGGGTAACTTTCTTTTCCACAATAATCAATTCTTTATTTTGTTTTCTATTTTTGAAACGACATTGGTTCACAACACCATTTCAAAGAGGAACAAATGTAGATACCTAAATTTGACCATTTAGTGTTGAAATTAACTTTGGCATGCTAACTCTTCACCATTCCCAATTTGAATGTATATATAAAATCATTTCCTTCCAAAGTTCAAATAATTGATTAATTTATAATTAATGAATTAAATCATGCACACTTATTTTTCTCCAAAACTAATTAAATTTGGGTTTTTAACTGCATCTATACATCATCCATGTTTGTTTCAACCAAATGTTGACTTGTCCAACCATCTTTCTCAACTTCCTCAACCACCTTATTTGTCATCTTAGAAAATTTCAACCACCTTGTGACTCTTCCTTTGACTTTTCAACTATTTTAACTCATTCACGTTGAGTCATTTAACTACCAACTAATTCTCCCCCTTCTTTTCAACAGATGGGAATTAGTCTTCATCAATTAGGATGAGGACTCAACTCTAACCATTGATTATTTTAATAATTTAATAAATTTAAATTATTTTCAACCATTCATCTCACCACCTTCAAGCCTATAAATTAAGATGCCATCCTCCACTTAAATCATCCATCTTCAAACTATCAAAACTCTATCAAATTACCTTTGCAAATCTATTGAGATCAAAACCATTTGCAATTGCACATTACACAATTCCATGTGTTTAGAGAAAAGTCAAACACCCACATTAAGCAAGAAAGAGTAAATCTATCATTGATCACACAATGGAGAAGTTAATGAACACACATTTCATGTATTGTAAATATTTCATTAATTAATTGTTTTAATTGTTGTTGCTCTTTCAAAAGATTAATGTAGTTTAGAAAGGACCGCATTGCATTTTATCTTCTTAATTTAGATTCTAAATTTCACCCTATACATAAGTAGATTTTTTATTAGAGCCCCAAAATAGAATCGTTGCCCTTCCAAATCCTGATATACAATTAGATATGGTATTTAGGATATCCATGTCAACATTATAACATGTAAGATATAAAAGTTTGGACATGGCATTTTATGAACTATCTACGAACCAGTCCATTATCTTGTAAATATTTAGTACCTTGTTTTATTCCATTAAATTATTACTCGTCAATATTCATATTGCTTTGCAAGATTTGGCTTCATCAAAACATTTGAGAATATCTTATTTTGGTGAAGATACCCAGTGAGAGAGCCCTAGCCTAGCCAAAAAATAACAACTAAGATGAATAATTTCATAATGAAAAAGCATGTTAGCATGCATGCAATAAAATAAAGGAGACGAAAGAATAAACACCCATTCAGCCAAGTGGGTAAAAAGGCATTGACCATCTTCAGCCATAAACTAGTTATTCAAAAACCTTAAAAGAAGAGAAATAAACACACAATCAAATCCAAGATGGTGACTTCACCTTCCAATAGTCATTCCATCATCGATACGACGAAGTCATCCATACCAATTATGAGGACTAATAAAATGTGTTGAAAACATGGTTGGATGCAAGTGTGTGCATAGAGCTTATGAGGAGCAATTTCAAAACTAGATCTTTAACCCTTATGCAGAGCAGACATAGCACCACCATAGCTGGAAATCTTTGCCAATAGAGAAAACAACTCTTGAATCATCACAACAGAAGCCAAATATAGATAGTTGACTCCTTCACTTGGGTAGAGCCAACCCACATAACTATGCAGAGGCCTCCAAACAACAGAAGATGAAGAAAGATTGTTATATACAAATAGTTGTAGGATCTAGAGTCCATTGTATTTAGTAATGCCATGCCTATTTTAAAGGGGTCCCAAAAGGAAACCCATGCTGGAAAAAAATTAAATTGAAAGCATCATAGAATGTAGGAGTGTGACAAGTGCAAAGTAGTATGGAACATCCATTTTTTCCCAAATTTGAACTACCCCAACGCACATGTGCCATCCATAATTGATCAAAACATACCATTAAGGTGTGTGAAACCAAAAAATATTATACCTAAATGATAGGGCACATTGATGCTTTTTTACATTTGTGAGATTCTACAGATAGATAGATGCAATAAACATTCACACGTCTCTCAAAACATATTGAAGAATATTGTAATAGTGCAGAAGGTTGCAGGGTCAAGATATTGTATTATGTTTTTATATATTGGAATATATTGCATGCTTTCAATCAAAAAGATACAAAGGTTGAAATCCACTAATTGGAGAAGTGGCAACTATGCTATTTGTGACAAAGGCTTAGAAGGATCCCCAAACTAAAACTTATGCACAAATTTGACAATAAAGCTTATATGGTGTTTGAAAAAAGTGATCACTTAGAAAGAATCTTCCAATCCTCACACAAAAAGGAAATACCCATTACACAAAGCAGGTCATCCATAATTGATCAAGACAAAGCAAACCCATCATAATTGCTTTTGCATTCTTAAAGAAAAGCAGAAGTCTCAGGGGAAGGAAACTCACATTGAAATTCAAAATAAATTCATATGATTCTTTCACTTGGATAACAGATAATGTGAGATAAACCACGCAGTGGGTGCATAGTAGGGCTAAATCCCATTGTCCAGTTCAACATCCAAACCATTTATCCAAATACCATGGGGAGTGTGACTATATATATATATATATATATATATATATATATATATATCAGTTCCATACATTTCTATCTTATCTTCATGTATCACACAGGAAAAGGTGCAGGATGGAAATTACGTAGACTTCCTTTGATGCCCTAAGGATTGTCTAGTCTGAGGATCGTAGTCTACATTTTGAAGTTTTGGGGTAGTTACCCTGTTTGTCGAGGGCATGCTTAATGAGTATAGCAATCCATGCATTGGCCTCCCCTTCCATGGATTCCCTTTTGTTTATTTTTGGCTAGGTCTCAGCTTCCTTCTGCTAATGCCACATGGCACCCCCACACTCATTCAACACGAAGAAGTTCTTAGCTCATCTAGGAGTAGCGCCATTTTGCCATGTGGCATCACATTTCTCTTTGAAAGCAAAGAGTTATTTTGGTAGAACTTCTTTTGCAAGGTATCGCCCTTGGTCCTTGGGTTAGCATGGTGTTTAGGATTTGTGACATGGTTTAACTGCCTCCCATGGATCTGTTAACTCTGGTCATTGTATCAGGCACTAATAGGTCGATCTTTTGGTGCAACAATAGTTGGTGGGCCAATAATTGGTATTAGATCCAAAGGTCTTGGGTTTGAATCCCACACTTGCGTTGAGGGGGGGATTGTTGCAAGGTGTCTCCCTTGGTCCTCGGGTCAGCACAACACTCAAGATTATTGACATGGTTTAACCGCCTCTTGTGGATCTGTTAACTCTGGCCATTGTATCGAGCACTAATGGGTCAATCTTTTGGTGCAACAGCAACCGATGGGCTAACAACAAGAGAGCCATTAGCTGATAAAATGAGTAGGCCCCATGGTGTAATTATATTGAAGAGGACATGGAATTTCCATGTGACACCCCTGCACTCATTCTTTGCAAAGAATTGCTCAACTCCCCCAGGAAAAGCACCAAGTCGACATGTGGTGTCATGGTGCTAATCCAAAGCAAGCCCCCTTTTGTCAAAATTTTCAATCACGCCGTTCCCTAGTGAAGTTAGAGATGGGTCCCCTCGTGCAGTTGTAACAAGAAAAAAACAATCCTTCCGCATGGAATCCCAGTGCTCCTTGAGAGCGAAGTTTTCCTATCGGAGCTTCAAGTAGCACCATTAGACGAGAGACGTGGGTCCCCATTCCTCACAAAATTCCAGAGGTAATTTTGGAGGCAGACACGTGGCGCTACAACTCTTCTTATAAGTGTCATGGGGGATCATGAAGGCATCAACAATAGTGCCATATCTGAGATCTCTACAACCAACTGCGATCATGAGTTGAAGCTCCCCATTCGATTACAATGGCCTCATCATGAGTGTGAGTGCCAAGTTCCAAGTGTCATTTTCTCGTGAGGCCTTTATGCCTATATATTGAGGGCCCTTTTCTTTTGTTGGGGGTTGGTAGTTGATAAATTGTTTTACTATTATCAAGAGTAGGCATTGTAATAGTTTAGTTTTTGAATAGAAATAGTAGTAGTCTTGGTTTTTCCATTCTAAGACCTTAGCAGGTGCCCCTCACAGGTAGGATTGAATATTGTATACTATGCTTTGAGGCATTTTGTATTTTGTTCTCCACCTAACAATGAAGAGGATGCGGTGTTATGTGTCAAAGTGAACGCAATTTATTGATGTTTATTGTTTCTTTTCTCCACATCTATAGCATTGGCTTTTATTATGTTGCAGGCTTTAAATCATGCACATGCTCTTTTAAATTGTTTGTAATGTTTAAAGGTTAAATCTATTTTATACAATTTTAGGGATAAATACATTAAAACTTCTAGCGCATCACCTTAGCTTATTTCACTTTTATTTGCACTTTCTTTCTTCCCCTTTTCACCCCAACTGATTTGGAGAATCAGCTTCTAAAATTTTGAAGGTTACTTTATAGATCACAAATTCATCTCACATATTTAAAGCTTCTCATAGGAAGTTATTCACCGAGAACGAGAGTTTTAGGCATCAACAGTTCCTTTTCGAGCATGCCCGGTGGGAGACGAACTATTAGTCTACATGACTAGGAGCCAGAGTTTATGAGCCATAGGCCCATTACAAGGTCACAAACAACTAAGAATCCAAACTTGTTACTACCACCTCTGGTAGCTACAACTCACCAAAGAGCCACAGGGTCTTGTAAAAACAACAACAACAACAACAACAACAAATGGCTATCCAAGGACCACCAAGGAACTTCGTAGCATGGAATAGTGGTAGCCCACTCATCCCTTTAGTGGCCTCAGCTACATGGGACCCCATTCCTGCTAATGCTTTGAAGGCACTCCCTAAGTTTATAGGAGAGGATTTTAAATGTGCAGTAGAGCATCTTCAAGATGTTGCCAATGTCTGCACTATACATTATGTCATGTAGTAGAATGTAGCCTTAAGGCTGCTAGCTGCCTCTTTCAAGGGGATAGATCTTGACTGGTACCGATCCTTGCCACCCAACTCCATCACCACCTAGGATGACTTGGGCGATAGATTCTTCAAGCAATTCAATGAGAAAGCAGACTGATCATCTCTCCTATAACAACTTATCACCATTAAAAGGGGCCCGCAAGAAGCCATTATTGATTTCAATACTAGGTTTCATAAAACTTGGCAAAAAATCCTGATAGCGGCCCAGTCGCTCGCAAGTATGGCCATCATCTTTTACCTCAAGACCTTTAACTCAGACATAGTGGTAATGATTTAGTGTCTTGGAGGCCAGACTCTGCTAGATGCATATGATTTAGTGGTAAGGGCAAAGAATAATCTGATAGATGTCGAGAAACTTCCCCCATGGTTGTCGATGCCTATGTTCCCAAAGATATCAATGTCATTGTAAGAGGAAGTCCTGAACACCTCACAAGCATCTTCATCCATGTATGTATATACACCTGCTCAGACAGGGATGTCCTTTGCATCCACACTAGCTGTGGAGATGAACTATATGAAGAACATCCTGTGGAATTTTTCAAACAAGATCATAAATCTCAAAAGGCAAAAGGGCATGCCCCCAAAGCCCCCTTACCAGAATTACTAGAACAAAAGGGTGTTGTATCAACACAATCAATATCAATAAAGATAGAGGCTGAATCATCAGACGTTGAGTCATCAGGTGTGACCTACAAATCAAATCATCCCAATTCTTGATCCTGTGTAAACGGTCATGCCAAGTTCAAACAGATAATTCGTCATTGCCAAAAACAACTTGGTGGATGACTCTAATTCATGGTGCTTCCCATGCAATAATGTGCATATGCCCCAGAACTACCCAAGAGGCTATCCATAACAAAAAGTGGCCGAACAACAAAGACAAGGGGTCACACCTGATTTAACTCCTTACGGATATCAATCACCAGGTGTTAAAAATGCAGTCTTAATGGCCTAATGCAAAGGATGTCTTTAGAGAAAGAAGAGGAAATAGCCCCAGAGCATGCACTTTTCTCTTAGGTAGAAGGTGAAGATGCAGTTTATGCAAGTGAGATCCCCTCAATGAAAACCCCACGAGTCCAATTGGACTACTTCATCCGATCAAGAGATAGACTGAGGTCCCAAAAGCCTTCACAAATCCTAAAGAGACTTTCAAGAAGAGCCTGGGACCCCAACCACCACCTTCGACACATTAAAAGTAGAGTGAAATATCTTAGAATAAGATAAAGGACCTCGAGGTCCGACCACAAGAGTCATTTAATGTGGTAGAGTAGCTGAAAAGGGCTCTAGCCAATGTTTCTCTCTGGGACATCTTGTCTATCCCCGAGTAGAAGTCTTTGCTAAAAGAAGCATTGGAAGATAGAGAGAAACCTATGTGAGTTATCCCAGCTATAGAGCCAATGCAAAACAAGGAGAAGGATGCCAACAATAGTGTGCAACCTTATGTGCCATCCACGTTCATCAATTCCAATGCAAGGGTAAGTGAAACAAAACCTACCCCATTATATTTAACTCTCATTATGGGGAACAAGTTGTTACACAATTCTATGATTGATTCCAGTGCAAACACCACAGTGATGCCCAAGCAGATCACAAACATACTGCAACTCTAATACAAACTCTTGAATAAAGGGGTAATGCAGTTGGATGGGAAGAAAGTTCAGGCCATTGGTATTGTCAAGGCTCTTACCCTAACTTTATACCCTTGTCCCAATATCATAGTCACCCAAGAGGTTGTAGTAATAGACATTTCATCAGTCTTTGAGTTGTGTCTATCAAGAGATTTCACCACTAAGATAGGTAGATACTTATCTTTGGACTGGTCCCACTTGATCCTAAGGACCAAATATGGTTTGAAATTGAAGGTGTTGTCCGAACCACTGCATCTAGAGCACATAGTTGATGATGTTGTGATGAAATTTGAAGTGACACACACCTCTTTCTCAAAGAAAGAGACATACTGCGTAGAAATGCTCAAAGAAGAACGAGTGGCAGATGTCAGAATCCCCAAGGAGGAAGTCCTCGTTAATGAATTCATAAAGAATGATCCATTCACAAACTTTGACACCACTGACCTCGGAACTTATGTGATTCATGATGAAGATCAGGTCATCCTCGAGGTCATGAAGAATAAGGATGACCAAAGCAAAGAACTTGAAAACGAGTCTGATTTTTGGACTCTGCACTTTGATGGTGCAAAATGTAAGACTAGTTTAGGAGCTAGTATTCGATTGATGTCTCCATTTGGAGAAGATACCCTTAGGGCCTTCCACTTCTAGTTTTCCTGCACAAACAATGAAGCTGAATATGAAGCCCTGGTTCATAGCCTCAGCCTTATCAAGCACATGAACGTGAAGTGGTTAAAAGTGTTCAAAGATTCCAAACTAGTAGTGAGATAAGTAAGAGGAGTTACGACCACAAAGAATGTCCGCATGAGATCTTATCGCCACCGCATATGGGACTTAATTAAAGCATTTAAAACATTCAATATTCAAATAGTCCCTAGGACCATGAACACCTTGGCAGATAGAATGGCAATAATCAACTCCAAATTTGATTCGGTAACTGATTTACTAACCAACAAGCAAGAGATGTAGGTAATTATCAAACATGTCATCCCAGATAATGATCAAAAATGGCAAGTGTTTGAAAGTGATGCCTAGATTATCATATTCCTTTAGCGGTCTTGCGAGTTTGTAGCGCAGTTGCAACCACAGATCTAAGAAGCCTACAGGGATCAAATTATGCAATTAAAGTCCAATAAACTTCCAAAAGGGTTGATCACCCTAGAGAACCTTTTTGATCCTAATGATGCAAGGATCGACAAAAGAAAGTTTGTTGCAGACAAGAGCGACTACTTCGAGCTCGATGTCGGAGAAGGAAGGAAATTGAAAGTAAGGAAAGAAGTTTCCCAAAAGGATAAGGAGCCATTGATCTCTTTTTGCAGCCAATATGAAGGGGGTATGGCTTGGACTTATGACGATTTGAAAGGGTGTGACCGCAAGGTCATCCAACACACTATAAACCTAATTGAAGGCTCAAAGCTTGTCTGACAAAAGTAAAGGCTGGTAAACCCCAAAATTGAGTCTCTAATGGCTTAGGAGATAAGGAAACCGATTGACTCAAAGATCATATACCCAATCAAGCATTCAACTTGGGTATCGAACTTGGTTTTGGTAAAGAAAAAGAATGGATAAATTAGACTATGTGTGGACTTCTAGGACTTAAACAAAACATCCCTGAAAGATCATTACCCCCTTCCTTCTATGGAACAAATCCTCCAAATAGTAGCGGGCATAGAAATGTTATCCCTATTGGATGGGTTCTAAGGATACAACTAGGTATGGGTCAATAAAGAGGACCAACATAAGACCACTTTCACCACAAAGTGGGGAACTTTCGTGTATGCGAAGATGCTTTTCAGCCTCTCTAATGCAGGGGCTACATTCCAATGAGCCATGGACATAGTCTTCCAAAGCCTAATCAACAAAACCATCCTCATTTACTTGGATGATTTAACTATATTCTACAAGAAAATGGAAGATCATTTCGATCATTTGGAGAAGGTTTTCCAAAACTGCCAAGATTTCGAGGTGTCTCTCAAACCCAAGAAGTGTGTCTTCGACATCCCACAAGGCAAGTTACTAGGATATGTGGTACTCAAAGAGGGTATCTTTATTGATCTAGAAAGAGTGAAAGTCATCAGGGATTTGACCTTATTGGTTAACAAGAAAGGGATCTAATCTCTCTTAGGAAATATCAATTTCGTTAGCCAATTCATATCCAACTTTGTTGGGATGGTAAGGCCAATCAGATTGATGCTAAAGAAGAACCATCCTTTCAAATGGACTCCCAAAGGGAGAATAACATTTGATAAAATCAAGGACGCGATATCCATTGACCCTGTGTTGGTTAATTTTAACTTCTCGAAATATTTCATCATGTACGTCTATGGGAGTGAACATAGCTTGGCAACTGTATTAACTCAGAAAGAAGATGAAGGGAAAAGCAAGCACCCGATTGCTTTCTATTCAAGAACCTTACATGGGTATGAAACCAAGTATAATTTTGTTGAGAAGCAAGCTTTCGCCATCGTCAAAGGTCTTAAAAGGTTCAGACACTTGGTGGCAAGAATCAAAGTAATGGTATACATGGTGTTGTCCCCGAAAAATGCCACTCATTTTTGGGACAACCTACGGACTATTTTGGCCTTGCACAGACCAAAATTTCTCTCTTCCCTTTTCAAAATTTGTTTTGAGCTTTCAAATTCCTCATTTTTTAAGATTTTTTCGCAAAGGGATTCACAGGTTCAACAGGTTAAAAAGCTTCTGCAAGCGAGTTCAGTCAAAAGAACAAGTTTCTAACACTTAGTCGTTTCCAGGATTGGTTCAGCGCCTCGGTTCAATCAAAAGAGTTCAATCGGCAAATGATAAAGAAAAAAGGCTTGAACCATTGAACTTTGAACCACTTTGGTTCAAAGGTTCAATGGGTTCAACGACCAAGTTGGTTCAATGCGCTTGGTGCAAAAGATCAAAAAGATAGCCAAATAACAAAGAATGAGCCGATTGAACCATTGAACCAAAGTTGGTTCAATCAGTTGGTTCAATTAGTAAGTTCAAGAGGCTGCCCCAAAGCGAAAAAGGCAAGTGCCCTTGCGGAGGGCAGGCAACATTGGTTCGAAGGTCAAAGAAAAGATAGAATTCCTTTGGATTTG
This sequence comes from Torreya grandis, assembly GCA_037957365.1. Classification (NCBI taxonomy): domain Eukaryota; kingdom Viridiplantae; phylum Streptophyta; class Pinopsida; order Cupressales; family Taxaceae; genus Torreya; species Torreya grandis. The sequence continues at coordinate 2,130,607 of JARHVA010000536.1, read as the reverse complement.
TTCAAAGGCCCCAAATGAACAATTCTTTCAGACTTTTTGTCCAATAGAAATGATTAAGTGAAAAAGGCCGAAGAAATTCACTCAGGAAGAAAGCTCGAAGAAATTGAAAGGAATAAATGGCTAAGGAAAAGAAGCTTTCTTTCGGACTTTTTGTCCGAAGGAAAAGCCCGACGGAAAAAGCCTGAGAGCCAAAAATCCACCGAAGAAGCAAGAACCCGTCGGGAAAGTTGAACCCTGAAGTCCGCCCAAAAAATTTTGAAGGGTAGATACCCTTGCAGGGGACACTTGATGTCAGAAAAAAGACCTTTTCCAAGGACTCGAAAGGACACCTTCCCTTCGGGACGTTCCAAAGGTTGAACAAAGACGCAAAAAGGAATCTTCAAAGACTTGGACAAAAAGGGCTTCCAAGGATGAACTGAATGAACCGATTAAACCATTGAACCGTTGAACCGAATGGTTCAACTAGTTCAAGGTTCAAAGGTTCAACCAGAGCTTAGAAAGATAAAGGAAGCAATGATTGAGTGAGACATATAATGAACCAATGAACCGATTAAACTTTGAACCAAAAGAGTTCAATGGTTCATAGGTTCAAAAGTTCAAAGGCGGCCTCATCAAGGAAAAAGCAGCAAACAAGTGGTTCAACGGATGGTTCAACCAAGGAGTGAATAAGTGATTGAACCAAGAAGAGATAAAACAAAAGAGACAGAATGAACCAATGAACTTTCATAGGTTCACTGGTTCAAGGTTCAACATGGTTCAAGCAGCTGGCGACCATTGACGGCCTTTCAGACGTCAAATTTAAAATGAAATAAAATTCGTGGAAATTCGAATAGAGCGCAGAACTTAAAGGAAGAACCAAGAAGAGATTAAATGAAAAGAGAGCCCGAAGATTTAAATTGCTACGGGGAAGAGAAGATCAATGCAAATGACCAAAAATATTTTCAAAAGAGTTATTTCTAGTAGGTGAAACAGTGGATCGAGTAGACTTAGACTTCTGGGCGCACCAAATCAAGGATGCAAGCCTATTTTTCTTCCATAAAGTAATGGCAAAATTGGATAGCTGCACGGATATTAGGAAAAAGACCAGACAGTCCATACCAAAGAAGAGACATATTGGATGAAGGGACATGCCATAGTTATGGCAGCGCACTGTTCTCAGCATGGTCTCTCCAGACAAGATTGAAGGTGCATTGAAGACGTTGACTGCAGCATGGGCCATCCCATGGAAAAAAGCACCAATCCTTGCGTAGTTGTTATAATATTGTAATATCTCTCATTTGTAAGAGAGACTTTTCATTTTTTATAGGAGTGAAACTCTGCCCATTTTGAAAGAAGAAGACTGAGACTTTGAGCTCAGATTGTAATTTCATTTCATTTTATCTGAATGAGAAAGCAAGTTGTTTGTAGACTTTGTGCTGTTTTGGCTTGTGCTACTTTAGGAAATTATTCTTATGTCTGTTTTCTAGAAGCATTCTTATTTATTTAATTTGACAAGCAGAATTAGTGAAGGTGAAAAGGGAGGTGTTTTGAAGCCAACTGTGAGAAGACTTTGCACTTTTACTATTATTTTTAGCGTGTGTTTTTCCTTTTCTTTCTGTGTTGAAGATTCTGGGATGACTTTGTACCCCCATTATCCTTTGTGTTATACTCTGTGGGCTGTTGAGGTGGAAACTGTGTTCTATTTCATCCTGTTGGTTATTGCACCCTTTGTCACTAGTTACTTTCACTACCTAAAAAAAATTATGTTGTTTCTTGCAAGAACACTTTTGAAAGAAGAGAAGTGTCTTAAGTGTTTTCACCAGGCTTTTCTCTTTTGTCTGTGAGCATCATCTCTGAAAGAAGAGAGATGGATGGTTTATTCTGACCCCATGTGTTATTTTTTACTTATTTATATTGTATATAGCTCCTACGTATCTATAGGGAACCTCCCCTTGATGAGAGGAGAGATTAGTCTCCTTTTGATGTGGTAAACCTACACAACTGGCCGACCAATCTTCTTGTTGTGGTTGATCAGACCTATTTTGTTTATCAGTATGCTGATTGACAAAATATTCACCCAACAATTTTTTGGCGACTTCATTGGGGACAGTAATTCTGTGCAATTTAGAACTTCAAGTTTCAGATTGAAAAATCACCTATGTCTTACCCATAATCATTATAACCTTTATCCATTACAGACTCTGGCGACTCCGTTCCATGTCTTACCCATTATCATTATAGCTTTACCATCTTCCTCCATCTTTGTTATATTATATGGTCTGTAAAACTAGAGCTGCTGGGAAAGAGTGCATAGTTTGAAGCCTCAAGCCTCAAGCTGAAGCAAGCCCAGTCCTTTTTCATTTTTGATTCACAATCTAGCCACTCCACTTAGATTTGTTATCCCTATTTTACATAATCAAAACATGGCAGTTCGAGGCCCTTGGAGAAACTCTTTTGGCCCACTCAACTTGACTCCACCTCTGCATGAGCTTCCATGCAGTTCAAGAAAGAATTTCTTTAAATTCTTTGGTGATGGGAAGGTTCATCCTGATAAACACATTACAGCGTTCAGCATAGTCTGCGATGTGATAGGGGTGGAATTTGAAGACGTGGCAGTCAAGCTTTTTGTGGAGACCCTACAAGGTGTTGCTGCAGATTGGTTCTACCATCTGCAAGTTGGACTAGTGACTGACTGGAATACACTCAAAGCCAAGTTTGAAGCCAAGTTCAAGCCTACAGAGGATGTGCATGCTTTGTTGGCCCAGCTCACTCAAATGAAGAAGAAACATCATGAGTCTATTATATTTTATTGCCAGGTTCAACAAGCTGATGCACAAGATTCCCATGGTCACCCCGCCGACACCTCAAAATCTCAAATGCTTCTTCATCAACTCATAGCTGTCTGAAGTGAGTTTTCTGTTGAGACAGGCTAGACACATAGACCTTGAGGCTACTCAAGACTTGGCCACTGAGCTAGAAGATGACCTTATCTTGGCAGAAAAGATAAGGAGAGATCCAAACAAAGGCAAACCCTCTTCATCTTATAAATACTCACCCACAGTCACCACTGACCCAATGGTACAAAAGCTGGAAAATGAATTGCTAGCCTTGAAAAGGCAAATGGCATAAGGTATGTCTTCTGCTCCTCTATATAAAGATATACCAATGAGGACATTCCCTAATCAGCCATATTAAGATAACGCTCCCAGAAGTCAAGGGCAACCAAATCGTCTTCCTCCCCCATAGAGGAACATTGCCCTTAAAGTACCTCCAACCAAATCAGCAGTGGGATATCTGAAAACAGAACATGTTTCCTATTTCCAACCTGAGTTTGAGCAAGAAAATGGCGATGATCTCTTCAAGGAGGATCTAAAAGAATTAGCTGGCGACTTCCACATTGATTTCCTGAATTATCAAGATGAACCCAGAAGTGAAGGTGAAGCAATTGAAGAATCATACGCAGTATTCACCCAGTCTGAGAATCAGTCAGCCCAACAAGCTGATAAAAAAATAATAGATGAATGAACTCAGCCTACAATTCCAATTGCTAAGCAAGGAACCACTCTGCCTTTCCAATCAAAGGACCTAGTGATTGCCAAGAAGGTTAGTACATCAAACATCTCTACACCTTCTACTTCAACTTCACAGATCAGTCTTCCCCTTCTCAAAAACCAAAAGGATGAACTCTCATCCTCTCTTTCAAGTCCATCTCAGTCATTTGACATGATTGATCATGTCAAAAAATTCAAAATTCAAATGACTAAGTTTGAATCCCTGCAAGCCAATCCTGAGTAGTTAAACATTGGTGAAGAGCTAGGTGTGGACTTGTCTGAGGCAAGGATTGTGGTCACCCAAATGTCAGCCCCTGCTGCTCAAATTCTGTTTGAGCCTTCAGGCAGGGGTAATTACTTCTTGACCACAGAGGACGCTCATGTCTCAGCTGATGAAAGTCATGTAGCTGGCAATCTAGGATTTCATCCAAATAAGGCATCAAAAAAATTGGTAGGGTGCAATACAAATCAAGAAAGATCTTCCATCTCCCATGAAGAGAAATCTGATAGAAGATCAGCTTCTGATGATGCTTGGATCATGGAATTTGATGGCAACAATTCTTCCATAGCTGGATGCGGATCTCTGTTGTTCGGATTGAAGACTACTCAGGTTGAAGATGTCAAACTCTTTCACACCAAAGGAGATGTTGAGCTGATGGTTTGTCAGGAGTTTGATGCTGACAATCAAAGCATGTGCTAGACTGAACTAGCATAACATCAAGTTATGATGGTGGACCATACTATTGTATTCTGAAGTTAGCAAAAATAACTCTTCGTCAAGAAAGCAAGGAGTTATGGTTTTCAATTTGAAAACCACGCCTGTTATGGGGCAAGAAGAAGAAAGAGCCAAGAGGAAGACACAAAAAATTGATTTCCTAGTGGAGAGTTCCATTCACCCGTCACCGTTTTTGGGGACAAAATGGTTTCCTACTGGTTTATCAGAATGGCACATCATTTTCACTGTCTCACAGTGGGTGGCATTTGAAGTGCTTCAAATCTTGAGGCATCAAATAAGATCATCTGTATATATGTATATTTGTATAGTCTTTAGTTCTATTTTGTGCTTTTTCATTTTCGTTTTTGACGCCTTTTTTTTGGATAGCATGACTCTATAGCCCAATGGCACACTTCAAGGCATTGGAGATTCTGGTTTCTACTCCCCTCAGTTGTTCCAAGTTTCCAACTGAAGGTAGTTCCCCAACTGGAGCCAATTGTTGTCCTCAAAAAATGCCATTCATTTTTGGGGCAACCTACGGACTATCTTGGCCTTGCACAGACCAAAATTTCTCTCTTCCCTTCTCAAAATTTGTTCTAAGCTTTTAAACTCCTTATTTTTCAAGCTTTTTTCATAAAATGATTCATAGGTTCAATATAGTAAAAAGCTTCTACAGGCGAGTTCAGTCAAAAGAACAAGCTTCTAACACTTAGTTATTTCCAGGATTGGTTCAGCGCCTCGGTTCAATCAAAATAGTTCAATCGACAAATGATAAAGAACAAAGGCTTTAACCATTGAACTTTGAACCACTTTGGTTCAAAGGATCAATGGGTTCAACGACCAAGTTGGTTCAATGTGCTTGGTGCAAAGATCAAAAAGACTTAGCCAAATAACGAAGAATGAGTCGATTGAACCATTAAACCAAAGTTGGTTCAATCGGTAGGTTCAAGAGGCTGCCCTAAAGCGAAAAAGGCAAATGCCCTTGCGGAGGGCAAGAAACATTGGTTCGAAGGTCAAAGGAAAGACAGAATTCCTTCGAGTTTGTTGAAATGCCCAAAAGAAACAATTCTTTTGGACTTTTTGTCCGATGGAAATGATTAAGTGAAAAACGCTGAAGGAATTCACTCAGGAAGAAAGCCTAAAGAAATTGAAAGGAACAAACGGCTAAGGAAAAGAAGCTTTCTTTCAGACTTTTTGTCCGAAGGAAAAGCCTAACAGAAAAACCCTGAGAGCCAAAAGCCCGTCGAAGAAGCAAGAACCCGTCGGGAAAGTTGAAGCCTAAAGTTTGCCCAAAAAATCCCAGAGGGTAGATACCCTTGCGGGGGACACTTGATGTCAGAAAAAGGACCTTTTCCAAGGACCCGAAGGGACACCTTCCCTTCGAGACATTCCAAAGGCTGAACAAAGACGTAGAAATGAATCTTCAAAGACTTGCACAAAAAGGGCTTCCAAGGATGAACTGAATGAACCGATTGAACCATTTGTTGACCATTTTTGCCCAACAGGCTAAAATCGGTCCCCTTCTTCCCTTGCTATTCGAAGCCAATCAATTTCAAGTTGCACAAGTTCAACGCCATAGTTCTTCGGCTTTGGTTCAATCAGCTAAGTTCAATGCAGTTTTCAATTGGCATAGTTCAAACAGTTCAGCAACCTTTAGTTCAACAAAAGTTCATCGCTTAGTTCAAACATCTCGATTCAATAGCATTGAACCATTGAACCGTTGAACCAATTTCGGTTCAATGGCTTGGTTCAATGAGCTTGGTTCAAAGCGAGTGGTTTAATGTTCGATTCAATCGGATGGTTCAATCACTTGGTTCAACTAAATGGTTCAGCAGCTTCAAGTTCATCAGCTTTGATTCACTTGACATTGGCACATAATGATTGAACCACTTGAACCGTTGAACCATTTTTGGTTCAACGGCTTGGTTCAAGGGTATTCCCAAAAGGTCAAGGGGCAGCTCAAGTCCAGAGGCCCTTGCGAAGGGCATGGAACACTTCAATGGAACATTTCAAAGGGGCATTTTAACATTCAAAATTTCAGCTAAGGCAAAGTCCCAAATTCCTTCGGACCTTTTGTCCGAAGGAATTTGGGCTGCAGTTCAAAGCAAAGGCTGAGAGACTGTCCACGGACAAAAGTCTGCAAAAACTCGAGAATTAATCCAGAGGAGCATAGCGACCTACCGAAGGACCCCGAAGGGCAGGTGCCCTTGCGGGGGACTCTCGGCCAAATACAGGGGCGTAAAGCAAAGGCCGAAGGGCCACCTTCTCTTCGGGAAGGTGCTAAGAAGGGACTTCAAGCAAAAAAGACCCGCAGAGAGGGCTGAGGAGGACAAAGCTCGTAGAAGAAGCCAGTGAAGGACCCGATGGCATTTTGCCAAGGACAGTGACGTCCAAAAGGCCGTCAATCTTAAGGAAGTGAATTTGCCGTTGGTTTTCAAAGCGATGACGGTCGCATGAACATCAAACTTAGCACAATGAAATAACCATTTGCTTTCAAACCGAAAGAGCGCTAACCATGAAAGGAGGCCTAGAAATGCAGTGACCCGCTAAAAGCTCGCCCCCGAGGGTCGAAGGAGCCAGAAGAGACAAGATAGGGAAAAGACAAAGTGCCAGGGATAGAGCAGGCAGATAGTCCAACTAGCGAACGGAAGCGTCGATTCGAGAAGTGACTCCAACAGGTGAAACAATGGTTGCAAATTGCAATTTGAGGACGAGAACGGCCAACCGTGCGACCCTTTTTTCTTCATTTCATATTTATGAGCAGACAAGTTGCGCAAGTGCCTTCAAGAAGCAGCCTCGATTAACAGCGTGGCCATGTCAAAAAAAACCTGAAGTCAAAACCAGAGTCGACACAGCATTTATTTTTTTAGCAACGTGCTCTTCCCAATGAGGGGATGCAAATAGGCCACTTGTAAAAAGGGGTGCCAAAAGGCCTCTTTTCTTCTCCTATATATTGAGGACTTGTCATTTTTAGAAAGAATCTTCCACATTTGTAAGGCGTAGCCCTGACAAAATTTCCCCTGAATTAATAAACGCATTTTTTACCTCTATCTTGGATAGATATTTATATGTATGTCTTGAGTGTTAGTTTGTGTTTAGTCATTGTTTCTTGAAGTTTTCACAGGTCCAACACCAACATATCTATTGTCTACAAGGTGCCATTTTAGCAGTTGACAAGGAGAGCTCTTTTTGAAAGTGCAAAACAGAAAAAATTACTTACAGTGTGCATTTCACAACACCTTGGTGAATCTCTATTTCTCTATATTTTTCCATCAAAGCCTCTTTGCCAAGTTTCTTGCAGTCTGGTCCTTCTGCCAAGTGTGAAGTGTATGTATGTATTTCTCTGGTTTTAGTGTGAGGGTGAGAAGGTCGAATTTATTTTGGTGCATCACCTCCTTAGAGTAGTTTGTTTTCCTACAATCTTCTTCCCTTTTCATCCCCCCCATTATATATATATATATATATATATATATATATATATATATATATATATATATATATATATATGTTAGCACTTGCTGGAATGAATATGATGCATCAAAGGGAGCTAGCCCTTACCTAGAGACTCTCCCCTCTAGCTTCGTCAGTCCCACAGGCGAGAGGGGAGTTTCCATAGTTGTGTGCAGAAGGTAGGAGCTCGGCCTCCTGCCAAGGGTGCAATCTTCTGTGTCAACAGTTTTTCGCATGCCTGGTGGGACATAGTTTTACAACTCAAAAAGGTTTTAAGATTGATGCTGGTCCTGTTACAGCAAATCAAAGATTTCCAGCATCTGGCGACTCGACTGATAAGAGCTTCAGTTTTCCAATCAAGACCAGTTTCTTAACTTTCTATGCCTAAAGTCACCATAAGGTCTGCTTCTAAAGGGGTTCCCTTCGATTTCATTGAGTTGCCTTTGAACTTAGCAAAAAGACTAAGGTTTGAGAGAACCCGTCCTTATTCAACAAGTCACCCTCCTAGACCTGTTGTAAGGGATGCATACGCAACAAAACCATAGTTACATCCCATCCCAGCTATGGCATTGCCCTTTGCGACTTTTCATGGTCAAAACCCCTTGAATCTCTCACGTTATGATCCAATCCCAAAAATAGCCCTAAAAAATGTGTCTTCTTTCGATGGAGAGGGACCCATTATAGTCGTCGAGCACATTAGGAATATTGCTAACCTCTGCAATATTCACAATGTCACGGAGGAAAATATCGCCATCAGATTGCTGGCATTGTCTCTCAAAGGCAAGGCTCTTGATTGGTACGAGACCTTGCATGTAAATTCAATCCATTCTTGGAATGAATTGGGTACTCAATTGACGGACCGTTTTGGGGGAAAGAGCGACGATCTCTTGCTTGTTGAGCAGCTGACGACAATCAAAAGAGCCCTACACAAATATATGCAAGATTTCAACACACAGTTTCAAAAGACTTGGGATAGAATCCCCATTCTAGTAAGACCGACTCCCAGCTATGCTTTCCTGTATTATTTAAAAGCATTAAACAGTAATATTGCTGTGATGATACAATCCATGGGATGGCATATACTGCCTACTGCTTATGACGTAGCCATAGTAGCTAAAAACTGCTTAGTACAGGATGAAAAAATAGCCCCTAAACCTCACATGCCACTTTTTTCAGAAATGCTACCTCCAATTCAAGTCATTGCTCCTGCATTAGCTCTTATGCCTAGCATAGAGAAACCAACTGTTATTCCGTCCAATGAGCTTCATGAAGTTAAGAGTCTGTTGTAGAGCATGTCAAACGAAGTTGTAACTCTTAAAAGGCAGCAAGCTCAAAGCAATAGACCGAATCAGGGATACCAGCATTATGGTCAAGCCCCTAGACCCCCTTTCCAAAACTATAATCAAAGACAGGGTCAGCTTCTCAGACCAGGCCATTTCAAAACTACAACCCAGGCCCCCCTTCATCATCTAAAGTCATGGTGTCTATTCAGAACAATCTGGTACAAGAACAACCAAGTTGTTCGACCATGGGATATGGTCAGGAACAGGTTATTTATACAAATCAGATGATGGGTTATTTCCAGAATGCAGACAATCAGGCAACCGCTCATTCCCAGATCTTTGAGGCTCCAATGCAACCTAGCACGAATAGCAATTAGGCCCAGCCTGATTCTACCCTTATGAATCATCTGGAAGGGGAATTTTATTCAGTGAATTATGTTAGTGATGTAGACAATCAAGCTGACTGTGTTGCAACCAACACAAGATTCAAGAGAAGAGCATTGGGAGAAGCCCAGGCTACCACCCAAGCGGCAACACCACCTTCTCCATCACACTCAAATCAAAAGGCCCCAAACTTCAGACTGTTGTTTGTACCTTCAGCCCCTCAGCCTGCACCTCAAGTTGGAATTAACTCCAAGGAAATCTTGAAGGGAAGCAGTCCCCAAGTTAATATAGTGGACCAGATGAAGAAGCTGCATATGAACATCTCCTTATGGGATTCATTGTCTCTCCTAGGACAGAAAGACATGCTACAGAGAGAATTGCATGAGCTGGATCGACAAGCTGTCCTAGCGAGCACTGATAATGTCTTGATGATGAATAGACAGCCTTCCACTTCAGGTCAGGTAAAGAAGGAAGAGAAAATTCTCCCTTTCTGTGTCCTTGGTTATGGGGGATTTTTTGGTGCACAACTGCATCATTGACAGTGGGGCTAGTACCTCAGTGATGCCCAAGTGCATAGCTGACAAGATGGGACTGAAATATGAGGAGATGAATAAGGGAGTCCTGCAGCTAGATGGGACACTTGCAAAAACAGTTGGGATATTGAAAGGTTTAAACTTGACATTGCATGCTTGCCCAACCTTCTCAATTCCCCATGATATAGTGGCAGCAGATGTTCCTCCTTATTTCGCAATTTGCTTGTCTAGGGACTTCACATCAAAGATAGGTGGTTATCTAGCAGCGAATTGGTCCTATCTGGTTTTTAGAACCAAGTATGAGACCAAGGTAAAGATCGAATTTGAGCCACTCTACAAGGACCATCTTGAACCATATTCGCCCAAAGCAGCGAACGTCAGTTATACCATTATCGACCTAGAAGAGTCCCAAATAGACCAATCTCCGTCTTCTGTGCTTGAAGGAGTTGCAGACCTACTCTTGGATGAGTGGGGAAATGATAACTTCGAGCATGATCCTTACAAGTTCATAGAGAAGGCAGGGCTTGGAGTCTACTGCATGCACGAAGAGGGTGCCTTTATACCAAATATAATGAAGGCAAGCCAAGAGGACTTAAGTCTATGGCAGCTGTATTTTGACGGTTCTAGAAGTAGGCTGGGAGCTGGTGGTGGAGCGATGTTAGTCTCCCCTTTAAAGGAGAGATACTTTTCAGCTTTCCGTTTCCAATTTTCTTGCACAAGCAATGTTGCAGAATATGAGTCCCTTATCCATGGTCTGAAATAGGCAAGAAAAAGAGGGATCAAGGAGTTGCAAGTTTTGGGAGATAGTGAGCTGATTGTAAATCAAGTGAAGGGCCAAAATCTGACCAAGAATTCCTTGTTGAGGTCCTACAAGCATAGGGTCTGGGACTTGGTGGAAGATTTCTTTGCTTTCAATATCACCTCCATTCCCAGAGAGCAGAACAAACAAGCGGATAGGCTAGCAACAATTGGTGCTCAGTTTGATGTTTTCAAGGAGATAAGTCGAGATTGTGGTTCGTGCTACTTGAAGGTGGTAGTTCGGCCCTCCGTCCCCGACAACATCACAAACTAACAGGTTTTCAAAAATGACCAACAAATAGCTTTCTTCTTGCAGGAAGTAGCTAAGTTCGCAACACAGAACCAGGCAAAGCTACAATAGCAATATGGAAACTAGATTGTTCAATTGAAGAACAATAAGTTCCCTAAAGGTTTGGTCACTCTTGAGAGCATCTTCAATGGAGATGACCAATTGAGAAATGACAAGGCATGCATCACAACTAAGGAGGAGAATTATGAAAAGGGTTGAGATCTTCAAGGACAAGCTGCTTGTGCTTGGAAAAGTCTGCATGGTTCAAGAAAGACGGGTTTTCATTTTGTTGTGTCAGGAGTTTGCCGATGTTTTTACGTGAGATTACAGTGATTTGAAGGGCTTCAACCTAAGACTCGCCCAGCACACCATTGAATTAGAAGAAGGCGCCAGGCCAGTCACACAAAAGCAGAGCCCTGTCAGTCCGACGATTGAGCCTCTCATGCAGAAGGAACTGGCCAAATTGATTGAGTTCGGGATTATATTTCCAATCAAACATTCCTCCTGGCTAGCCAATCTTGTTCCTGTTAGAAAGAAGAATGGGGAGATTAGGCTGTGTCAATTTCAGGGACCTTAATAAAGTCTCTTTAAAAGACCATTATCCCCTCTCGAGCATGGAGCAAATCCTTTAAAAGGTAACAGGCAGCGAGCGTTTCTCCCTCCTAAATGGATATTCAAGGTATAATCAGATTTTAGTGCAAGGCTGTGACCAGCACAAAACAACCTTCACTACTAAATGGGGAATGTTCGCTTACAAGAAGATGCCATTCGGGCTGGCTAATGCTGGTGCTACCTTTCAGCGAGCCATGGACATGGCTTTTGAAGGCTTGATAAACAATAATGTGTTGGTATACCTCGACGATGTGACGGTGTTCTCCAAGGAAGCGAGCCAACACATGTAACACCTCAGGCAAATTTTTGAAAAGTGTAGGGAGTTCGGCATCTCTCTTAACCCGAAAAAATGCGTGTTTGCTATTCACGAGGGGAAACTCCTTGGCCACATCCTATCCAAGGTGGGCTTATCCATTAGCCCCAAGAGAGTTTGTTCTATTCTGGAGATGTCCCTACCTAAGCACAAGAAAGCCCTGCAGAGTTTCTTTGGTAGGATAAATTTTATTCGGAGATTCATTTCGAATTTCGCAGAGATAGTCAAGCCACTGACCTCTATGCTGAGGAGTTCAAGTGGACAACACAAAGGAAGGACAGCTTTGAAGCCCAGGCTCCTACTTTGATCAGCCCCAACTTCAACAAAGACTTCAACCTCTACACTTTTAGCAATGAAGAGGTGATCTCCGCCATGCTTATCCAAGCAAATGGTGATAACCTCGAGCAACCATTTGCTTTTTTTAGCCAGGGGCTAGAGGATTTTGAAGTCAGATACATGTATGTAGAGAAGCAAGTCCTGGCAGTAGTGTGGAGCCTAAAGAAATTTAGGCATATGTTGTCCAGCAGCAGGATTCACCTCATGGTTCCACATCCTGGCGTCAAGGATTTCTTGACCAATCGAGACCTAAATGAGAAGAGAGTGGGGTGGATCACCAAGGTGATGGAGTATGACGTAGACATCAAGATCACCAAGCTGGTGAGGGGAAGAGGCATGTGCGAACACCTTGTTGTAGACTTCAAGCAGAAAGGAGAAGACAGCTTACTAATTCACAATGCAGCTACAGCAGAAGAACCAGCTATCATAAAGGACTGGACATCGGACCTGAGGCATTTCTTTCTCACTGGTGAGTGCCCGCAGAGTCTTGATAAGATCGAAAGAAGGTACTTTAGGCTCCAGTCTCTCCCTTATGTTCTGGTTGATGGAGTATTGTTTAGAAATGATCTCTCTGGGGTTCTTCTAAGATGCATTGATCCAAACCAGGGTGATAAAGTACTGTCTGAGTTCCACGATGGGCCAGCAGGCAGTCATTTCGCTCCTAGAGCTACTGCAGCAAGGATAATGAGAGCTAGCTATTTCTGGCCTACTCTTTTCAGGGACACCCATGCCTGGGTAAGAAAGTGCCAGAAGTGTGCACTTTTCAATGGGAAACAACGGTTGGCTGCCATGCCTCTATAGCCCATTCAAGTTGAGCAGTCATTCATGCAGTGGGGCCTAGATTTCATTGGGATGATCACTCCTCCCTCCAGTGCTGGACACAAGTGGGTCCTGACCGCCACGGACTATTTCACAAGGTGGGTAGAGGCTGTTGCTATGAAAGAGGCAAATGAAAGTGTGGTCCTGGAATTTTATGAGGACCTGGTGACAAGATTCGGGGTCTCGGCCACCATAATCTCAGATAATGCCTTGACTTTTTTGGGAACCAAAACAAGTGAATGGGCGTTGAGGTATAGTATATATCTCAGCACTTCATCCAATTATTACCCACAGGGGAATGGATTGGCTGAGTCCACCAACAAAAATTTGATCAGGATCATCAAGAGGACCATGGAAGAAAATCAGAGGACTTGACATGCCAAGCTGAAAATAGCTCTGTGGGCTGATCGAATCACTCCAAAGAGAGCAATCAAAAATTCTCCATATACGCTCGTGAATGGAAGGGAAGCTAGGCTTCCCATCTCACTTGAATTGCCAGCATTGGACCTCGCTCGCCAGCTGCAATCAGAAGAAAGAAGCAGCATGGAGGTCAGGCTGTGCGAGCAGATGGAGCTCCAAGAGACCAGGGACTGGGCTATGGCTTCTATGACCAGTTGCCAACAGCAAACAAAGAGACACTTCAACAAGAAATCTTCATCAAAAGATTTCTTCAAATGAGACATTGTCTTGAAATGAGACGAAGACTGAGCTAAGCCTGGAAAGCATGCAAAATTCGATGCCTTATGGAGTGGCCCGTACATAATCATTCAGTGCAAGCAACATAATGCATTCAACTCTCTAGGTTGGATAGTGAAGAACTACATATCCCAATTAATGGGATACATCTGAAGCACTGCCACTGAGTCTCCTTTCATTTGTATATATTTTCCCTTGTGTTTCATGCTTTCCCTAAGTGTTGTTACACAAGTAGTAGTTTTCTTAGCTTTGTGTGTGTTTTTCTTTTCCTCTTGGAGGTAAATCTGCGTGACTGGTTCTAGATTTATCAGAGCTATTGCTGGGTTTTTTTAAGTTACCATCTGACTCCATACCCAATGGGCTACAAGGCAACTGGTCTTTAAGCATAGCAGGGATGCTTCCCCTGGGAATCGCCAATTTGTTGACCATTTTTGCCCAACAGGCTAAAATCGGTCCCCTTCTTCCCTTGCTATTCGAAGCCAGTCAATTTCAGGTTGCACAAGTTCAATGCCATAGTTCTTCGGCTTTGGTTCAATCGGCTAAGTTCAATGCAATTTTCAATCAGCATACTTCAAACGGTTCAACGACCTTTAGTTCAACAAAAGTTCATCGCTCAGTTCAAACATCTCGATGCAACAACGTTGAACCATTGAACCATTGAACCAATTTCGGTTCAATGGCTTGGTTCAATGAGCTTGGTTCAAAGTGAGTGGTTCAATGTTCGATTCAATCGGATGGTTCAATCACTTGGTTCAACTAGATGGCTCTACGGCTTCAAGTTCATCGGCTTTGGTTCACTTGGCATTGGCACGCAATGATTGAACCGCTTGAACCATTGAACCATTTTTGGTTCAACGGCTTGGCTCAAGGGTATGCCCAAAAGGTCAAGGGGCAGCTCAAGTCCAGAGGCCCTTGCGAAGGGCATGGAACACTTCAATGGAACATTTCAAAGGGGCGTTTTAACATTCGGAATTTCGGCTAAGGCAAAGTCTCGAATTCCTTCAGACCTTTTGTCTAAAGGAATTTGGGCCACAGTTCAAAGCAAAGGTCGAGAGACTGTCCGCGGACAAAAGTCCGCAGGAAAATGTCCGTGGACAAAAGTCCGCGGGAAAGTGTCCGCAGACAAAAGTCTGCGAAAACCCAGGAATTAATTCAAAGGAGCATAGCGACCCGCCGAAGGACCCTGAAGGGTAGGTGCCCTTGCGGGGGACTCTCGGCCAAATACAGGGGCGCAAAGCAAAGGCCGAAGGGCCACCTTCCCTTCGGGAAGGTGCTAAGAAGGGACTTCAAGCAAAAAAGACCCGTAGAGAGGGCCGAGGAGGACAAAGCTCGTAGAAGAAGCCAGCGAAGGACCCGATGGCATTTTGCCAAGGACGGTGACTTCCAGAAGGCCGTCAATCTTAAGGAAGCGAATTAGCCGTTGGTTTTCAAATTGATGACGGCCACATGAACGTCAAAATTAGCACAATGAAATAGCCGTTTGCTTTCAAACCGAAAGAGCGCTAACCATGAAAGGAGGCCCATAAATGCAGCGACCCGCTAGAAGTTCACTCCCGAGGGCCGAAAGAGCCAGAAGAGACAAGATAGGGAAAAGACAAAGTGCTAGGCATAGAGCGAGCAGATAGTTCAAGTGGCGAAAGGAAGCGCTGATTCGAGAAGTGACTCCAGCGGGTGAAACAGTGGTTGCAAATTGCAATTTGAGGACGCGAACGGCCAATCGTGCGAACCTTTTTTCTTCATTTCATATTTATGAGCAGACAAGCTACGTAGGTGCCTTCAAGAAGCAGCCTCGGTTAACAACGCGGCCATGTCAAAAAAAACCCTGAAGTCAAAGCCAGGGTCGACACAACATTTATTTTTTTGGCAGCGTGCTCTTCCCAAAGTGGAGACGCAAATAGGCCACTTGTAAAAAGGGGCGCCAAAAGGCCTCCTTTCTTCTCCTATATATTGAGGACTTGTCATTTTGAGAAAAAATCTTTCACATTTGTAAGGCGTAGCCCTAGCAAAATTTCACCTGAATCAATAAACACATTTTTTACCTATCTTGGATAAATATTTATGTGTATGTCTTGAGTGTTAGTTTGTATTTAGTCATTATTTTTTTATGCTTTCACAGGTCCAACACCAACATATCTGTTGTCTACAAGGCGCCATTTTAGCCGCTGACAAGAATAACTCTATTTGGAAGGGCAAAACAAAAGAAATTACTTACAGTGTGCATTTCACAGCACCTTGGTGAATCTTTGTTTCTCTGTATTTTTCCATCAAAGCCTCCCTGCCAAGTTTCTTGCAGTCTGGTCCTTCTGCCAAGTGTGAAGTGTATGTATGTATTTGTCTGGTTTTAATGTGAGGGTGAGAAGGTCAAATTTATTTTGGTGCATCACCTCCTTAGAGTAGTTTGTTTTCCTGCAATCTTCTTCCCTTTTCATCCCCCCCATTATATATATATATATATATATATATATATATATATATATATATATATATATATATATATATATATATATGTTAGCACTTGCTAGAACGAATATGATGCATCAAAGGGACCTAGCCCTTACCTAGAAACTCTCCCCTCTAGCTTCGCCAGTCCCATAGGCGAGAGGGGAGTTTTCATAGTTGCGTGAAGAAGGCAGGAGCTCGGCCTCCTGCCAAGGGTGCAATCTTCTGCGTCAACACCATTGAACCGTTGAATCGAATGGTTCAAAGGTTCAACCAGAGCTTAGAAAGATAAAAGAAGCAATGATTGAGCGAGACACAGAATGAACCAATGAACCGATTGAACTTTGAACCGAAAGTGTTCAAAGTTCAATGGTTCATAGGTTCAAAAGTTTAAAGGTGGCCTCAGTGAAGGAAAAAGTAGCAAACAAGTGGTTCAACGGATGGTTCAACCAGGGAGCGAAGAAGCGATTGAACCAAGAAGCGATAAAACAAAAGAGACAGAATGAACCAATGAACTTTCATAGGTTCATTGGTTCAAGGTTCAACATGGTTCAAGCAGCTGGCGACCATTGACGGCCCCTCAGACGTCAAATTTAAAGTGAGGAAAAATCCGTGGAAATTCAAATAGAGCGCGAAACTTAAAGGAAGAACTAAGAAGCAATTAAATGAAAAGAGAGCCCGAAGATTTAAATTGCTACGGGGAAGAGAAGATCAACGCAAAGGACCAAAAATATTTTCAAAAAAATTATTTCCAGTAGGTGAAACAGTGGATCGAGTAGACTTAGATTTTTGGGCGCACCAAATCAAGGACGCAAGCCTGTTTTTCTTCCATAAAGTAATGGCAAAATTGGACAGCTGCGCAGATATCAGGAAAAGGACCAAACAATCCATACCAAAGAAGAGACATATTGGATGAAGGGACACGCCATAGTTATGGCAGCGCACTGTTCTCAGCATGGTCTCTCCAGACAGGACTGAAGGCGCATTGAAGATGTTGACTGCAGCATGAGCCGTCCCATGAAAAAAAGTGCCAATCCTTGAGTAGTTGCTATAAGATTGTAATATCTCTCATTTGTAAGAGAGACTTTTCATTTTTTACAGGAGCGAAACTCTTCTCATTTTGAGGTAATGAACAAGTGATGCTAAGGTCACCTGACAATAGGCAGTGAAGCGATTGTTCGACAAGAAAGCCTCTGAACTAGGCTTCAAGCTAGGAGATTTGGTTTTAAAGTATGACGAAAGGGCCACGAAGCCGGGTGAGCATGCAAACTTTGACTCCTTGTGGAGAGGACCCTTTCGCATCATCGACGATAGGCAGGGTAATGCTTTTGATTTAGAGGATGAAGAAGGCAATGCCTTAGAGATTTCGATTAATGGAATCTACCTAAAACACTTTAACTAATTTACTGGTTGTCCCTTGTACATAGTTTCCCTTGTGTTATCCCTCGAAAATAAGTGTCATTGGCATAAATTGTTCGTCCCATTGCCAAGTGTCCATGCCTTGGCTCCCTTAATTTTGAATCATTCTCTAAAAGACCATTATCTACCCACTCCCCCTGCAATTAATGTCAGACGCTCCCAATTGCATGATATTCCATGAGGATCACTGCAAATCTCTTGTGAGACATTCTTCAAGCATGTGTGGTGCCCTTAATATTTATGGGGGCTCCCAAATTAAAAAATGTCATGATGATCATGCTAAGAAGTGGTGGCTTATAAATACCACTCTCCCGATTAAGCCAAACACTTAAACGCCTAATAGTTTCCAAGAGCATTGAGCAATTGAGCAGAGCGTCTTGAGCGAAGAGAATTGAGCGAAGAATTGCAAGAATTATGAGCAGGAGTTGATATCTAGTACCTTCTTTGGAGCGAAAAGAGAACATTTGAAAAGAATTTGTTAGATGGAAACTTCTACATCTTCGTCCGGTAGTGGAGGGCATCCTAGGAAGTAGAGAACTCATGGGTCGAGTGGCCACGAGGACCTTCCCCCATAATTTGCTAGAAGTAAATCATATGCATCTGCCTTCGCATAGCCAAAGCCCAAAGTGCCAAATGTCAAGAGTATCACCAAGGGGCGTTCCAAGGACCCCTTACTGGTCCTTGATTATGCAAATGGGATCTTTGATCCCAAAGTGGCCAAGAACACGAAAACCCTGAGGGAGGGTGCCCATGCTCGAATGCTCGAAAAAGTTTGAAACAATGACTACGAGTCATTTGGCTATAGGATTTAGAGCTCCACACTAGCCCAATACATGACGCCTCTCGTGCACCCTTGCTCGGAGATCATTGCCTCATGTGCAAACAAATATGACATCGACACTAGCATGATTTCAAGCAACCACCTAAAAGTGGACATCAATACCGATGTGGTGAGTGAGATGCTCTGACTCCTGAGTGACCCCAGTGTAAAAGTTTGCAGTATTAAGAGCTTGTAGAATGTGTGGGACACTCGTGTCGTGAAACAAAATTTCATCAACACAGCCCTTTGCAGCAATTACGTGGAAGTGCCTCCTTTGCCCATCGCTCTTGTGAGCTTTGTGGCATAGCACATGAAAGACACCCTATCCATGTTGGTGTTTATCTTCGGATGGACTTGGACACTAACTTCCATGACTTCTAGTTGGGCACAGCCTTCCTTTTAAAGTCAATAAGCAGGTAAAAAGCTTACAAGATGGATTTTGTGGATGCCATCACCAATGCCATCCAAAATTAGCTAGCCAATTTCTCGGCCTAGAATACCTTTAGGGATTCCTCCTTCCTCCACCTCATCCTGTATCAGAGTTCTCGATTCTTTCCCCATACTTCACCTTCAACGCCATTGAGATGAGCACCCATCCTAACACGGTGATCCCCATCTTTACGTGGACCCACACCTTATCGGCCATGTAAGATTACCATGAGTTTTCAGAGTGCTTCCTGTCTCCAGTCCTCATCGACCTCAGTCAGGTACCCATCACTTTCAGAATGACGAACTGCCAAAAATCATTGCTCACCGACGGTAGGATTCCAATTGATTGGTTCTTCGGGGCCCATTTCACATTCATCTGGGTCCACAGATTCAAGGCATTGTTTCGGCTCCCATGCCTACTCATGGATAGGACCCTAGCCCTAGAGCTGGCTCACCATCTCGATGTAGTAGACTCTGTATATGACACAGGCCAAAAGAAAAAGGCCATCCATGATGTCCCCTTTTCAAGAGGAGGCATTATAATGGTAAAAAGGTCACAGGAGTGCCTACTTGCACTCAAGCTAGCAGAGCTTGGCCTAAACCAATCAATGACCAATGGAGTTATGACTCAGTTGGCCACATCGTCACTTTGAAGACCGTTGTCCCCTTCAACCATGATCCGCCGTCATACTTTGAGGAGCAGAGGCCACCGACAATGGACGATATCAAATATTGTGTGGATTTGTCCAAGATCCCTTCAGACACCCGCAAGTCATGGGAGTCCTTTTACAAGCTAGTCTGAGATTTTGATCCCACAAAGAAAATGACAAAGGGTCCGAGGGCGTAGCTCACCCAGAGGTGCTGGAGATAGGAGAAAATAGATGCCTATTGGAAATATAGGCAAGAAATCGACAAGCGGGAACTAAAATTTGAAGACTTGGACACAAACGAGACATTTGAGAACCTCTGGGATGAACACCACGAGGAAGAAGCTCTGGCAAAAGAAGAGTTCTCGATCGGAGAAGAGGGAGAAGATACCCCCTTGGAGGACGAGGAGGATACCCCTCTAAAAAAGAAAGAGGAGGTTTCTGTGATTCAAAGGCCTCTTTCTTGGCCACCTCCTCTGTACTTGTATCCAACCACCCAATAGCAGCAACAGGGCTCTTCAGGCCATCTCGAGGCCAAGTCATCTCAGCGCAGCTCTGGGGTGCAAGCTTCCAGCTCTCCACTAGAACCTCCATAAAAGGTGTGATTTTCTCACCCCCTTCTTTCCACTTTTGCTTCATTCTTCACTCTGTCTTCGCCTTCTACCATTTCCACGAAGCTTACACCACTATCCTCCACCTAGCCAATCACCTCGTTGGCATCGCTTTCCTCTGCACAACCAATCCCCTCCCTTGTGCCGCTTTTCACCCCTCCACCCTCATCCACCACATCAACATCCCTCATGGTGCAATCACCCACCACTCCTCTCTGCGACCTCCCCCCTGTCTCGCCTTCCCCCCTAACCCTTCACTCGCTTGTCCTGGGAGGAATAGTGTCTGTTGCTTCACAGTAGCCGGTGACCATTCCTTTCGGCCTTCCACAAGGATCCCCCTTCGCAGGGGAATTAATTTAGTCTCAAGAACAGTTCCATCAGTAGTTGGAAAGTGCTAGAAAAGTCCGAGAGCCCTGGGTAGAGAAGAGGAGAGGAAAGATGGTTAAGGCCCCGGTGGTGCCTCATATGCGGTCATTCTTTGATCCAATGCAACAATCTCCTCAAGTAATCAAGCCCTCGGAATAGATGCAACCAAGGGATTACTCTATATACAGGTCGTTGGCCTCAACCTCAACCAAGTCAGACCGACCGACATGGTCGAGTTAATGGAAGAAACTCAGAAGTTTGTTACCATAGATTATATCAAGGTAGGCCCACAGTTGGAAAAGAGAGAGCAAGTACTCGCAAGAGTGAAAGCTACTGTCGACCGTCTCAATACAGAGGCCAAGGCCAAGGATGCAGAGCTCACCAAAATGAGGTCTGACCTATAGAGCCACGTCACCAATGAGAGCTTCCAAGCAGAAGCCAGCTAAAGGGCCCAGCTACGGATTCAAGTAGTTGAATTGAGGATCAAAATAGACGATCTACAAAAAGAAAAGCAGGCTGCGGAAAATAAGTTGCATGAGAAAGAAGTAGAGCTCATGCAGACCCATAAGAATGTCTTGGATTCTACAAGCACGCAACAAAAATCACAACAGATGCAACAAGAGTCCTCGACCAAGACCAAGAAATACAGTAACTGAAGAATGACCTCATCATTCGCTCCCAAACCGCGGGGATCCTCCGCATGGTCCAACAACTGTATGTATCCTATTGGGGGAGGATAAAGAACATGGCCATAAACTTGAAGCCAATGCTCAGTTTCATCGTAGACTCACAACGACTGAGCACACGAGTGAGCACATCCGTGGACTAGGTCCTTGCCTTCATGTCTCCAAAGGTTCAGGATTCACAACTCCTCGTTCAGAAGCTTTATATTGCTATAAACGGGATGCTTCAAACAACAGGGGTAGCTGACCAAAGGTAGGCGACAGTGAAGGTTAACGAGTTCTTGAGCTGCAATAAGGGAGCATCAAAGTGCAAGGCATTTTTGGATGCCTTAGAAAAAATAGTCTGGGATATGAAGGGCCATATCGAACAATTAGACCAGTTGGGATTCCCCTCCCCATTCCTTGTGGAAAACACAATCCTCGCAAGGTACAAAATAAAAGAGTTGCTAGAAAAGAAGCAAAATGACCAGACCGTCTTTGTGCCTCTCGATCAAGCACCAAGTGTCTCCGAGGTGGAAACTATTTTGCAGCCTCTTGCCCAACTAAGTTCCAGATGCTGGCAATAGTTCAAGGCTTGAGCAACATCTCTTTCAAGGAGATCATTGATCTCCACAGAGCCTTTGAGGCTCTGAAGAAGAAGACTCAATCAAAGGAGGAAGAGTGGACACCTTTGAAGGCGACTTTTCAATAGTTGTGAGTTTTGCAAACCTCGCCCCCTTTTTTGTAGTTTTGCTTCGACTGGTCTGTGAAATCAGAATTTTGGGTCCTACCATCCGCAGGCAGATTCCCCTGCAAGTCACCAAGAATTGTGGTTCGTAATCCACGTTTTGAAGTTTTGGGGCAGTTAGCCTATTTGTCGAGGGCATGCTTGACAAGTCTGGTGATCTATGCATTGGCCTCCCCTTCCTCGAGTTCCCTTTTGTTTATTTTTGGCTAGGTCTCGACTTCCTTCTGCTCATCTCACGTGGCACCCCTGTGCTCATTCAACACAAAGTTCTCGGCTCGCCCAAGAGTAGCACCATTCTGCCACATGGCATCACGCTGCTCCTCGAAAGCAAAGAGTTCTTTTGGCAAAACTTCCAGGAGCACCATTGGTCGACGAAATGAGCGGGCCCCACAGTGCAGTTATATCGAAGAAGACATGGACTTTCCATGTGGTGCTCCTACGCTCATTCTTTGCAAAGAATTGCTCACTCCCCCAGGGAAAGCACCAACGCAACATGTGGTATCACGACAGTAATCCAAAGCAGGCCCCCTTTTGTCAGAACTTTCAATCATACCATTTGTTGGTGAAGTTAGAGATGGGCCCACTGTGCAATTGTAACAAGAAGAAAGCAATCCTTCCATGTGGCGTCTTAGCGCTCCTTGAGAGCGAAGTTTTCCCTGTTAGAGCTTCAAGCAGCGCCATTGGATGAGGCAGTTTTGAACGCAAACACGTAGCGCCACAACGCTTCTAAGTATCATGGGGGATCATGAAGGCATCAACAGTAGCACCATATCCGGGATCTCAACAACCAACTGCAATCATGAGCCAAAGCTCCCCATTCGGTTGCAACGTCCTCATCATGTGTGAGTGCCAAGTTCCAAGTGTCATTTCCTCGTGAGGCCTCTATACCTATATATTGAGGGCCCTTTTCTTTTGTTGGGGGTTGGTAGTTCATTGATTGTTTTACTGTTATCAAGAGCAACCATTGTAATAATTTAGTTTTCAAATAGAAATAGTAGCAGTCCTGATTTTTCCATTCTAGGACCTTAGCAGGTGCCCCTCACGGGTAGGATTGAATATTGTATATTGTGCCTTGAGGCCTTTTGTATTTTGTTCTCCACCTAACAACGAAGAGAATGTGGTGTTATGTGCCAAAGTGAACGGAATTTATTGATGTTTGTTGTTTCTTTTCTCTGCTTCTATAGCATTGGCTTTTAATATGTTGCAGGGTTTAAATCATGCACATGCTCTTTTAAATTGTCTGTAATGTTTAAAGGTTGGCTACTTTATGCAATTTTAGGGATAAATACATTAAAACTTCTAGCGCATAGACTTAGTTTATTTCAGTTTTATTTGCACTTTCCTTCCCCCTTTTCACCCCAACTGATTTGAAGAGTCAGCTTCTAAAATCTCGGAGGTTGCTTTACAGACCACAAATTCGTATCACATCTACAAAACTTCTCATAGGAAGTTGTTCATTGAGAACGAGAGTTTTATGTGTCAACATAGTCCATACCCAAAAAAGAGAAATGCAGAAATACAAAGCTTATTCTAGTATCATCACATTCTCATCATCTTCACTTGAATATTGGGGGCAACAATGAGGAATATCAACAGTGGCTTCTTTAGAAAGCTTGATGCCCATATTAGCAGCAATCTCCTCTACCCATCCATGAGTGTCCTAACTCCATGATGTGATGTTGATGGTGAATATACTCCTCACAATGACAAAAGGATTTTCTCAATTGCATTATAGTGATCGTGAAGGTAAGTCACAACGGCATTTGTTAGCATATTGGCTGCACTGAGAGATTCAGCGATATCACAGACAATCCTCCTCCCAATAGACTACCCTCGGTCCAAGAGCAAATTCCTCGTGTTGGTTGAGATTGTTAATGTCAATGTCATCCAGTGCCTTTGCATCCTTCCAAAATCACTCCAGCCAAAGACATGTGGGCCCCTGATTTCGCTATTCATGAAATCCAAAAATGACTCCCAAATTGCCTCCATCATCTTCAAATTCTCCTTTCCCTCAATCTTCCTTTCATCGCCCTAATGAGAGATTCCTTCTATAGTGGCCGCCATTGTGTGCAACGAGGACAAGGGAGAAATGGGAGAACTGAGGGGGTGAGATTGGAGATTTGCAAAAATTATGGTAGAGAAAGGAAAGTGGAGCAAGGTAAATTCTCCACACACCACCTCAAGAGTTGGTGTAGAGAGGAATCATTGCCTCACTTTCCAATGACCATCCTACATCATTCACTCATGGAGCATTAATTAGAATGATCTTTGATTATCCCCCCTCTCTCTCTCTCTCTCTCTATATATATATATATATATATATATTTTTTTTATTTTTATTTATTTTTTTATTTTTTTCCCTTTTTTACTTTTTCCTTTTTCTGCCCTTTTTCTTTTCTTTTTTTTTTTTTTTTTTTACTTCTTTTAAAACCCAGGAAGAAAATGAGGTAAATTAAGATTGACTAGAAGGATTAATTGAAGGAGCCTTAGAAAATAATCCCTTTGCATCCTTAACTACTAACTTTCCAATGTCCTTGGGAAAATATTTTTCCCAAAATTGATTTGAGATGCCAGAAGAAGCCATCAAACTGGTCTCCTCTGTTGGCAATATTCCCTGCAACTCAATTCCCCCCTTTTTATGTGTTGAAAGAAGATTTCTTCCAATTGCTTAGCAAGCCATTTTACATCATCCATCAAAGCTTTCAGTTTCTGGGATAAATATCTGCTATCTTTTATTGCATTTATCATAATTTGGGAGTCACCTTCCACCACTAGCTTCTTCCAGCCTTGGATGACAAACTTTTGAATACCTTTGAGCATTGACAAGCCTTCTACATGCTTATTTGTGCCTCATCTCATCTCGAAACACACAGCCTCCCCCTTCTGGGCCCAGATTTCCTTAAGTTGCACCGTCAAAGTTAAGCTTGATATATCCAACAAGTGGAGGATAGACAATCATTTTTAGTCAAAAAGTGCCCAACCCAATTATTAGGGAGTATTTTGACAATATCTTGATCTATCTTAGTTTTGGTATATTCCAATGTGTATCTTGCTTCTCCAAAACTGAAGAAATAATATTAGTCTTTAGATGTATTATAACCACTTTTTAGAATGATTAATGTCTACTGAAATACTAGACCATCAATAACAGTGTACACAGAATATTAATCACATAAGATACCATGGCAAAGTAAAGTATCTAAGATAATAGCTTGTATTCATAAGAGAATAGTCTCAATACAATCCATAAAGTATAGGGAGGACCTGCTACAGGTGCCCTTGCCCCAATGTATCTCCTGCTATGTATAAGACAAATGACTTATGGTTGTCGGTTGACACAACTGTCAACACCTCAACATAATCAACAAGAGTTATTACAAACTACCTATGGCCGACAATACAACCATATACCTTGTTGGCTATTAAAATATGTAAATATGCTGATAACCATGACAATACAAATGTTACGGTCTACACACTTAATATCCATCCATAAACTCAAAGACAAGAATTCACCTCCTGCCTAAGGCAGTGACATTCCTGTAAATCAATATATCCATATTTGATATCCACTATTGTTTACATTTGCATAAGCAAGTCACAAGACAGAATTAAACCAGTTTAAAGAAGCTAAGGTAAACAATTTGAATAAATGGTTATGATATGACTTTTGACATGGCGATTGCAGAAGTATGCCCATAAAACAAGTATTTGTGATTGTTGCAAACTGGTGCAAATAAAGTCATATGTACAAGCCATTTTTTATTTTTGATGGAATATATTCCTCTGAGAGTAGAGAAAATGACGAGGCCGATATTGCTTCAATCTCAAACTTGATACCTTTTGTCCACATAATGCCCAGTTGGGATCTGTTAAAAAGCATATTAATAATCATAAACTGACTCAAGGATCCATGAATGCCTATATTTTCATTTAAGTTCAAGTACAAACATCAGAAAAGGGGCCCTCGTGTAAATTACTGATTCTACAGGTTAGATTGTATACCTCCATTCTGGAGCATGCTGCTGTAAATAGCATCTTCTCAGCATGGATTCAAGTTTCCTCTTATCTAGGCATGGCATTACATAAGATCAATTTAAAGTAGGATCAATGATTAAAGACTCCTGCAGAAATTAAAATAGGATTTTAAAATAACTGGAAAAAGAAATAAAAACACACACACAACGCAGTTGTAAAGTAGTAGATATTACCTCTCTTTGTCAATGATAGTAGACATCTGTCTGGAATCTGGAAGGTGTCAAAATCTGATGGGAAAACTCCAAGCCAGCAAATCTCTGGCGTTAACAATGCTTTTGCATCATAAGCCATTTTCTTCACAGAGAAGACATTGATCTTTAATAAATTGTTCTTCATCTCTAATAGATCTAAGTGCATACTCTGAGTTTCATATCCGCATTTGCATCTCCTAGCTAATTTGTCATTCCAAGGTGTAATACTATGTGCACAATCTTTACGATTCTTCAAGCAATATAGTAAAAATGTAACAGATATTAACTCCGTTCATCTTCTGTACATCTTTATTTGCAAAGAAATATGTGCTTATGATCACGCATGGTCTTCCAATAGACATTAGCAAATTAGCAAATGTTTGTTGTCCATTTACAGTTTTTACCAGCAACATACCTATGATCCTTAATTTAATATGCAATCCCATATTCTTGCATTCTTATCCACATTTCACATGAACAAAATTCAGGCATCATCTTCCCAAGGTAATTACATGACAGGGGCAAGGCTTTGCCTAATTTACAGATCTATGGAATAAGGTCAAACT
The DNA here is from genome assembly GCA_037957365.1 of Torreya grandis. Lineage (NCBI taxonomy): Eukaryota > Viridiplantae > Streptophyta > Pinopsida > Cupressales > Taxaceae > Torreya > Torreya grandis. Next base: position 2,103,913 of record JARHVA010000536.1, on the reverse strand, counting down.
TGAACAAAGCAATATTCTTTTTCAAAACAGTTTTCATCTAGAATGAAATATGGCATAAATGACAATTTGACTTCAGGGAGTCATTATGTGCATTGAGAATAGTGATCCCGATCATTGAGAGACCATTGTAGGTAAATTTTAGGATAATTTGAAGTTAGAATATGTTTTATGTAGTTTCCGTCACACTTTTTTGGGTGTACTATAATTAACAGCCAGATTGCCAAGGATAACAATTTGGGAGATTGTGAAGGCACTCCGCAAATTCAACAAACTATGTTTTACATAAAGATACATTAAAAATGTCAAATACATATACAAATAATGGGTTTTGAAACAAAAGTTTCTTTTTGCTCGTTATCATCCCCAAGAAGTATGATAAATTTCTTCCAGAAAACAATGATCCGGAGAGGTGTTTTAAGCTTGCAGGTAGTTTTTTTCTCTACTCTGCGTTCTTACTATGAAACTGTGATGAATTTATGTCCATTTTTTCGGCTTGATTGCAAGCTTATCTATGGTTTGGTGTATAGATATTATGCATCCATTTCACCCTCTCTTAATTCACATCTGACCCCGAGAAACATCACAGATAAAACTGGCTTATAGATTCATTGTGATGTGCTTTTACATGTGAATATACCTCAAGTTTTTCCTTTAGGACTCATTTTACTCTAGACACTGGAAAAAATGTTAGAGGTATAAATGATCCCTGACAAATCATAATCCTATTTGATTCAATTTAATCGTAGTAGTTAGATAAGCATTGTTTAATATTTAGATTGTGTTATTAAAATTGTATCTATTGTATGTTATGATGTTACTCCTTTCTCTCCATGGATGATTCAATCCAAATTTCCAACTGAAGTTTTGCTTTATTGAGGTATAAATGATGCCTAACAAATCATAATTGAAATATCCCAAAATGGGATAAAGCACTGAAATCTGGAAATTCAGCAAACCCTAGACAGAATTTTTTTTTTACAGCAAACCCTAGTTATCCAAAACCCTCGCAAAAGTTGTAATAAATTGTTCCCAAACCATAGCAGCGCTTTCAGAATTATCCATGGGAGATTAGGGCATCAAATGGACATACCAATCTGAAAACCCTATTCACAAAGGGTTTAGCCTATTCTTGGCTCTCGTAGGCTAATATGGTTTGATTAGAGGGTCTTCTTGGCAATTACCCGATCAGCGGTTGGCTTTCTTTCATGGATTTGGTGATTATATGGAGGTTCTACTATGTTATTACAAATGTTTCTACTTTGGGAAACCTCATGTTATGTTTTGACATTATGTTTTGCACTTTATATATTTTAATGTTATATTATAATATTATAATAAAGTGCAAATAATAAAGTATATCTTTTATCCCACATTGACAAGAAAGTGTGTGAGCTTCCCCAAGAAAAGAATAAAAGGATCTTATGGGCTCATTCTTGGACATGAAGAATTGAATATTTCACTTAAGATTGTTTGGTGGTGAGTCCAGCTAGGGTTCTGCCATTTTCCAGCCATTGGGAACAAAAACTCCCAATTGATTATGCAATTTTGAGGTTGCGAAATATCAGCGGAATTATTGCTTCATTGTGGGCTTCACTTCAGGGGTCCAATCTGTGCTACATTGGAGGATTTACATATTTTTATTAGAGTTTATTTTCAGTCTTTGGAAGGCTTTTCTGAGGTCTGCAATTTTACATCAGTTTGTTATTATGGGGTTTGAACAGCCCATGTGAGACATGGATATTTGCTCATTGTGTACTACTGAAGCATCGAATCATTTTGGGTATTTGAGCAATCAATTCCTTTTGCTGAGACAATCATTTCAAGATAGCAAGGCTGCCACAACATCTCTTCTCAAGGGCACTTCATTGTATCAGCTTCTACATTGAGTTTGCATCATTTAAATTGGTCATTTTGGCATTGTAATGGTGGCTGTAGATGCACTTTTTATATCAGAATTATAATGTCATTAGTTAATGCCAAGAGTCTTGGCATTTGCATATGATTTGTATTCAGTTCTTCATACATTATTGTAATCAAATTTCACGAGTCTTTGTAACCAACTCATTGCATATCCAAGTGAAGAGTTTAAGTTTGAAGTTTGTATGGCAAGTGTTTGTAATATGCCTTTGGCTGAAAATGCTTATTTACAGTCCTACATTAGTATGCAAAGTGTTTGGCAAATTGCCTAGGAGTTGTAGGAGATATTTACATGCAATTTCAATGCATCTCTAACAGTTAGAAGTTGCATACAAAGTGTATGACGAAATGTCAACTTGCTGTAGCTACTCATTTGCATAGAGTTGAGTCATTTATTTGCATTGGGAAATATCAAAACATAGCTGCATTTCATCTTAGTTTCGATTGCATAAATTGGGCATTATTTAGTTGCATCTTTGATGAGTTACAAATACATTTGCAATCAAGAAACACCATCAGAAAATTCATATCAGTCATAGACAGTTGCAAGACAAGTGTTCGACGATATTCCTTGAGCCTTTAATCACCAACTTGAGGTCAGATTGGTCAAGGGATACTACAGTTTAATATTTATATTGTGTTATTAAAATTGTATCTATTGTATGTTATGATGTTACTCCTCTCTCTCCGTGGATGATTTAATCCAAATTTCCAACTGAAGTTTTGCTTTATTGAAGTATAAATGATGCCTAACAAATCCTAATTGAAATATCCCAAAATGGGATAAAGCACTGAAATCTGAAAATTCAGCAAACCCTAGACAGAATATATATTTTTTCTGTTTTTTATAGCAAACCCTAGTTATCCAAAACCCTCGCAAAAGTTGTAATAAATTGTTCCCAAACCATAGCAACACTTTCGGAATTATCCATTAGAGATTAGGGCATCAAATGGACATACCAATCTCAAAACCCTAGGCACCAAAGTGTGGGAAAATAGTAGAATTTTATAGAAGCCTTTCCACCATGAAACCCCAATATTTTATGATCAAACAATCACTAAAATTTGTAGAATATTATAGCTGATATAAATACCTTTTTACAAGAATAATTGAAGCAACAAATTATTGGAAAAATACCAATAAAATAGCGGAAATATTAGGCAATATTCATATCTGATTTCTAGGCCAAATTAACCCTATAAATGAATGAAAACCATCCCAAAGGGGGTCACCCAGCTGTATAATAATCCATCAAATAAAATACGCCAAACACAGCTCTAATTAAGGGGTCTTCAATCTCCCAATTGTAGTGCAGCTCAAAGATCGGGGTCTTCAACACAAAGAGAAGCTTGTGGCCCTAAATATGTCTTCAAATCTTGTCACCAAGTGTCCAAACCCTAGTCGCCGCACTAGGATGCAAGTTGCCACACTTCCCAAGATGTATTTCTGATTTTTTTTAATGTTTGAGCTCAATTACAGCCCCTGAATAAGGCTGCCCTAGTTCAGAATTAGAGGATTTTGTCCCTAATTCCACTTGGCTTTTGAAGGTTTTCCTCTTCAAATGCAAAAGCTAAGCGTTTTGTGCTTAAACTCCACAATCAATTATCATAAATGCATGAACCTCTCTACAGGATCCCCCCTTTACCTTTATAGCCTTTCCCCAAAGGGGTGCGTTTAAAAGGGAGGGAAAATTATTTAAATATTGAAAGGACATTTTCTTATAAGCTTTCAATTAATCACTTGAGTGTCCATGACCCTCAAACGTCCCTTTCTTAAGTGAAAATTAAAATAATAAAGTACTTTTATAATTGCTATTTAGAAACCCCAAGTGTTTCCCTTCTTCCTTTTTCCATTAGCCCTTGGGAAACAAAACAAGGCTAAGGGTCTTCAATGGCCCCATGATCAAAAGGGGGACATGACAATAATCCTATTTGATTCAATTTAATATAAGTTAGATTGGCATTGTTTAATATTTAGATAGTGTTATTAAAATTGTATCTATTGTATGTTATGATGTTGTTACTCCTCTCTCTCCATGTATGATTCAATCCAAAATGTTTCATTTCTGCTTCAATCCTGAAAAATGCTTGGAAGGTGCTAAGGCTTTCTAAGAAGGTTTATGTGGCCAACTTCTATAGTTATTGGGGATTAAAAGCTAGCTAGGTACATGATCATGAAGAACAACGAGATCAACGATAGTATTAATAGAAAGGGCCTTGTCTAGAATTGCCATCCAATAGACGTAGTTTACAATTGATTGCCTCTCTCTGGAGTGAAGGCCTACAAGGGTCAATACTAATATAAATTAGCATGGTGGTTGACTGTAATCAAACCTATCTGTAGATGGTTTATCCATCCATCTATAACAGATTAGTCTCCCTCTTTTGGAACACTCAAAAGTAAAGGCCAGTAATTTAGCAAGCAAAGCACCAAGGTTACTTGGGCATAGGGTGCAAGGGCATGCACCATCTAGTGTAGACCCCCATTACCTGCTTATGTGAGCTATGGGTTGCATTTCTGACATACATACACATATACACACAAATAGACATACATGCATGCATGCATACACGCACACATGCATGCACACACACAAGAATTCAAAATAATTGAAGGGTTTTGATTACATGCTTAAAACATTAAGAGCTTAATAGCTACATCCTCTCTGGAGTGTAGTGTCCCTTTTTTCAAGATTCGAAAATTATTATTATTAAAATAACAAATATTTTTTAATACTTAAAGCAAAATAGTAATGTCTTAGTTGCCAGAAAGTGACTTATGTCATCAACTTGATTCTAATGTGTTTTTGACTTAAAGAGGGGATGCTTTTTGGTCATGAGCAAGTTACCTCTTAAGTAAGTTATAAGAAAGTCGATTTTTAAATATTTAGCTTTCCTTCCAAGTGGAACACTCACCTTTTCGAAAAGTCTTTTGAGGGAAAAGATATAAAAAGAGGAGACTCATTAATCGGCATGTCATTTTTATGAAATTAAATCATAAATTTGAGCAATTTGTTTGACTCGCATCCATTGGAAAAGAAACCCTTCATTGGAAGATTGAAGGACGGAAAACCTTTAATATTTAGCAGGGTAACTCTATTTCAAGGGTTACTGTTGTAGGCCAGAATTGCATCCTTGTGGAAGAGTTTTTGAGGCTCTCTCACTTCCAACTACAATATTAAAAACAACCTCAGGGTGTGGGTAACTTGTAATGAGGTTGAACCTCTAGGCTTTTTAATCAGGCTAGCTTCTCAGATGCTTCACTTCAACTTGTTTCCCACACTAAAATCTATTGCTGACTAAGGAAAAGGGAGAGAAAAATAACATGAAAGGGGAAATCTAAGGATGGTGATGCACCAAAGATGAAATGATCCACTTTCAGCCTGGAAACCTTAACAACTACTAATGAACCTAACCAAGACACAGACTAATCTGATCATATCTCAAGACCACACACATAAGTATTTTGTGTGGAGGTCAAAGGGAAACCATGCAATTTGAAGGACAGAAAGAAATAGGTCTGTATGAGACACTATAAACTTGTGACACTTCAAGAAAAGAACCAATGTCTAACACTTCACACAACCTGCAAGGAACCAAACGAATTAAAGCAAGATACGTAGAGAATCTACAGATGATGAAAAGGGACATACATCTGCAAGTTAAACTCGAATAATGTATACTTGACTTCAAACCAGAATCAAAAAATTCATCTCATTGCTTTAAGAAAGTATTACAAGGCAATTCTGATAGAGTAACTCTATCACCAATCGAGGGATCATTTTTTAGGCTCAGAAGCCTGTCTATATAGCAGAAAGGGATGAGAGAAGAGGGGACTTTTGTGAGAAAATGGAGAGAGGGGTCATAAATGGTTGCAACCACCACTATGTCCTTGAACTCTTTTGCATTCAGAGCGTGCAACTGCCTTGACCATGAAATGAACCATCCAAGATCACCGCAAATCTCCTTGAACCCCTCATTGATTAGCAAAAATGCTAGAAGACAAGAACTTCTCCAAGAACGTCTTTAATGCTCGAGCTACCTTTTCTAATCACTTGATTTTCATCTATCATCCCCACGCCATCTCTCACTTGTCTTGCACGTATAAGGACAAAATCCCCATAACTCTGAATCTGGACTGAGCCATGCTGCTTCTGTGTTGAGCGGTTGTTTATTGGAAATGATGGCCATGTCGAAGGATGAGGGCCTCTCCATTAATTGCATTTACCAACTCCTACCTTGAAACCTAGACCAGATCTTTCCTATAGATGGAAAACCAATCTAAGGACATTGGTTTTCCTGTATCCATTTATGTTGACGTAAGTCCATACAAATCCAAATGGCTACTTGCCGGGGTTTAGATTTTGATGTTTGTGGGCCCGTCATGGGATATTTGAATCCCAATAGCTATTTTATGAGCTTGAACTTTGACACAGGTGTGAACATCATGTTTTCTTCGGACACTTTCCTGCGGGCCTTTTCTTTTAGGCAATTTGCTTGAACAATTTCCGTGGACCTTTCTCCCGAAGGAATTAAACTTTGGACTTTTGAGAATGGCCCTTCGGATTTTGAAAAGTCCTTTGGAGGAGTCACCTTTCTGAAGGAAAAGTATCTTTCGGCCACTTCAAAAATGCCCCTTTCCAAAGGGAAAGTACCCTTTGGAACTTTTGTAAATGTCCTTCGGTTATTTGAAATGAACCGTCAGCTTTGCAAGTGCTCCCTTTTGCCGAGAAAAGTGCCCTTTGGCATTTGAAAAAATACCCCTTCGAAAATCTTGCGAATGTATCTTTTTGAAGGGAAAGGACCCTTTGCCTTTTTTGAAAATGAACCTTCCCAAAAGGAACATCCCCTTTGGGAAAATTGAAAAGTCCCTTCGGATTTTTGTTTCGGCACTCCTCTCGAAGGAATTCCTTCGGAAAAATTGTCTTGGCCACTTCGCTTTGACAAAGATATCTTTCGGAACTTTTGCTTGGTACACTTTCCGAGAGAAAAATCCTTCAGGCCTTTTGTTTCGGACAAAATGTCCAAAACAATTCTCCCGAAAGAAATAGGTCTTCGGGGAAATTGTTGCGAAACAATTTCCCCGAAAGAATTCAGTCTTTGTCTTTTGCTTCGGACATTTTGTCCGAAAGAATTGTCCCTTCGAAAACTTTGTCTCAGACAACTTGTCCGAAAGAATTCAACACTTAACACTTAGCCAAAAAGGGTCCCGAAAGAAAAGAAACACTTAGTCCCCGCAAAGTCCAAAAGAATGAACAAGTAAAGACTTAACTGAATAAAATATTTTGCACTTAGCTTTTGGCTTGTAGGCTTATCTTTGAACACTGCCACTTGATCGTTAGAAAACCTTGCTTGGATCCTTTCCATTTGCAAATGTTGGATCAATTTCTAAGCCTTTGATCCATTGCTCCATCAAACCATGCAAGAGCTTTATATGTGGGCCAAAAACGGCCAACAGTTACATTGAGCAGAAATTGGCAGTTTCAAACTTCTATTTTTGTGGGGAGCACAACAATTGGAAGGGTTTGTAAATGGGACGCAGCTATTGGAGGCTCTTTTCTAGCACAACAAACCACCTAGCAAACCTTTGTGATGGCAGTGAACCCCTTGGTGATCTTCCCTAGAGCAGCGAACCTCATGGGAGAATTAAATTGGCTATGGGGACAAATGTGATGAGGGTTCAGGGAATTCGATCATTCATAATTTCAGCTGGTATTTTATTATAATTTTCAGTCATTTAATTCAGAAAAATGAAAGTTGAAGGTAATATATTCAATTGTGATGTTTATAAATTTTGGCAAGTATTTTGGTGAATGAAATATTGTATTTGTGCCCTAAAATTGGCATCTAGAAAATTGTGAATTTTATTTGCCTAGGGTTTGAATCAAAAAAATAAAAAATTGCATGTGTTTATGTCAGGGTTTGGTGGAAAACCCAAATTGTTCTAATTCTGCCCTAAAAGGGACATTACAATGGTATCAAAGCCATTTTCTGGCCAGTTGTGGGCAGCAAGTTGTTTGCAAACTCTTCATCATGCAAAGCAATGACAGAAAGATGAAGCCAACACAGAAAGCCATGGAAGAGATATTGCCAGCTATGCAAAAATCTCAGAAGGAATTAAGGGCAATGGGTCCCAAGGCATGGATGAAGTTTGTAGGGTTATGCCCTAGACCTCAAGAGTCTCTTTTAAAAGAAAAGAAAATGGAAATGTTTAGGTTTGAATCCCAAAACCCTACAAAGGAGCAAAGGAATGAAGAAGCCAAAGAAATAATTATGGGAAAGGAAATGCCATGGGCTGATTGCCCTAAGAGTTCAGTGGAAAAGAAGGATATAAATTACATGTGAGGCAGAATTCAATGATCCACTATCAACAACAAAAGTGGATCCTAGAGTTGAAAGGGAACTAGCTACCTTGCAAGCAAACACAGAAGATGGGATAAGGACCCAAAGGAGGTCTGATGATTGGATAAGAAGAGCAAAAGAGGCAAAGCTGATAGCCATTCAAGCAAGACTACCTAAAGGAATTCAAAGAGAAGGGTAAGCAATTTGATTATCTTCATAGCAAGGATTTATTGTATCACCATCATACTATGTCCTTACAATATTTTGATCACCATGAGAATAATGCTAACAATGAGGATAAGAAGAAGGGTACCAAATAGAAAGAGGATCTTTTCCAAGAAGCCCCTATTCATTTTCTGAGCATTCCAATGATTGAGCAATTGCCATATGAAATGGATGTTCAGAACAACTTTAGGAAGGTACTTGACAAGATTAATTGTGTGGATCTTTCAAAGTCTCCTACTTTAGCCAAAGGAGATGAGCATTCTAAATACGAGCCCAAGGAAGAAGGAAATTCAGAATTGCAAGATTGGGGAGAGAATTTTGTGGTTAAAGCCTACGTTACCGGATATGCCTATACGCCCCACCTGGTACGGGTACGCGGCATTTGGATATGGATGGGGGGGGTACACCATCCCTATGCCTAGGGTAGCCCTAGCCCCTATGGGTATGCCCAGGTATGTACTCGAGCATACCCACAGGGGCTGGGGCATACCTTGGGCGTAGGGATGGCATACCCCCCCCCCCAAAAAAAAAGCATTTTTAAATTTTTTTCCTCCTTATTTCACTAGTCAAAGTCAAATGTGGACCTCAGAAAACATTTTAAAGTGCATTTGCAACCCTAAAAGCATGAATCACACTCATTTTTTCCTCCTTATTTCACTTAATAAAAAGTCAAACACAGACTTCAAAAAACAAAATAAAGTATGAAAACCTCTCTGCAATTTCAATGCTTCACTGTGTTTTCAAAATGTGAGCCTCAATCAATTCATCTATATCTTCTTTATTAAGGTTGTATACAACAACTGCAAAGGTTGCCAAAGCAAGTCAGCAAGTCTTCCAATTATTTGATCATGTTTCAACCTTGCCAAAATAAAGGGAATAAATATCAGTAACACGATCAAGATGAGGGAGAGGTTGAAATCAATAATGTCTTTTTTTGCTTATCCTCTATGTTCCAAAAATATGGTTCTCCAAGACTCTTTTTGTGCAGTACATACAGTAAGATCATTTGCACAGGTATAATACAAAAGCTCAACTCGTGAATAAGCTCAAAGAAGAGAACAAGCCATGGTCTTAAGTTGATTTAACACCAGGTCATCTCATTGTAATCTTCACCAAACTACAGAGAGTGCATTTTCTTTTGTCTTTATTTTTGTCCATACATAGTGACATTTGCACTATGTACTTGTAATAAGACTAATCTAAGTTTGACAATTGAATATTATGATATTTGGCATTGAATTATTAGTATTTTTTGTGGTTATTTAACTTATTATGTTTCCTTTATGCATATCATATTGTTAATTTTGTTTATATGGCTATATTTTTATATTTTTAATTTTTTATATATTTTTTTGTATGGCCATACCCAAACACCCAAAAAAAATCCCCTGTATCCATGTACCCGATACTTGTACCCGTATTCGTACCCGTATCGGCTACTTAGGTTAAGCCCAACTATTGGATGATAATGTTGATGTTCAGCATGCTGAAATTTCTAGAATAGCAATCAATAAGAAGCTAGTTGATGGTGTTTGTGACCTTGGCAAGAACCAAGAAAATGCTCCATGCATGTGTCAACAAAATATGTGGATGAAACCAAGGCAGACAGGGCTTCACTTGTTGAATAGGAAGACCTCAAAGTGGAGGAACATGCACCATCCTTCTAACTTCCTAAGGATGAGCCATTGACTGATTTTTAGAATAGCATTGTGGAGAGATGTGTTTGAAGAAAATATTAGGAATCACACGGATAAAAGGGTTGGAGGTATCTCCACAAACCCCGCTTCACCAAAGGAGGATGAGCTTTTTGTTGGCAGCCCAAGGTATGATAATGTTGATCATATTTCATATTTGTTGCTCCCTCCTATGTCATTGCAATATTTTTGTCATCATGAACATGCTAAAAAATATGATAAGGTAAAGGGGAGAACTTGTAATATAGAGCACAGAGATATTTTTTATCAAATTCAAAATTACTTGTGCATAATAGCTGGGATCCCTGTGTTGTCTAGAGACCCATTAAGGCTGGAATTTCTGATTTCATAATCAATATTTCTGATAATGTCACTATTATATGTTTTGGGATCAAAAGAAGACCACACCTCACCTTGGAGGAGCATAAGAAATGTATGGTGAACACTAGCCAGATCATGAAAATTTGGTGGTTGTAGCTCATGGGACAAATGCAAGATCCAAAGATATGTCAACTCACATCCAAAGGTGCTCTCAAAGCAATCAACAATGAGACAACTCAAAATTGGGCCAACAAATTCAGAATAATGTTCATGATTTCATATTTGATGTCCAAGCTATGATTGCTTGTGTTGATGATTGGAAATGACTACCTTCTAGTCAAAATCCATGGAAAATCAAAGCCTTATTTGACTGTAGAGCATGAAGAAGAGAGGTCAACATCAAAAATTTATGAAGCTGTTACTGTTGTCAACCTGGAGTTGCACCTTGAATTGAAGACGTGCTGAAAACTCCAATCCTCTCTCCGGTTGAAACAATGGGCTCTTCTCACGAGGGTGGATGCCTCAATGGTGAGAAGAACCTCCAGAGAAGGTTGGTTCTTGTAAGATGTATCAATGGATCTCTACTCTGTGCTGGGAATCTACCATGGAAAAGGGAGAAAGAAACTTGAAAGGGGAATCCTACCTAATGACAGTGATACACAAAAACGTTGATCCACTCTACTTGGGACCTTGAACACTGAATCAAACAAGGGAAAAAGAAGACCTTTGATTTCAATTGATCACTATGCATAAATATTTCATGAGAAGGTTCGATCCAATGACCAAAACATGAGGGAAAACGATGGAGAGAGGTTTGATACAAGACACTTTGCAGCCACCTAACATCCACTAACAACTTCAGCAAAAGACATATAGAACACTAAATATGACCTGCATAATATGATAAGCTAGAAACTAGGTATGAATCAGAATTTGGGAAGGGAGAGAATTCTACCACAAATGCAAATTGTTGATTGAATATACACTATGCCAGCACTTAAAATCTAAAAGGATAGTCCTTCTATTGATTGAAGAGGTTACACAACTCACCAATGGCAGAGTCTGGTCTTGCCAAGAAAGGGATGGATTTTACAAGGCTAAAAAGCCATTTTATAGAAAATTACAATAGCCAAGAGTTGGCATTTGAAAAAAAAAAAAAGAGGCTAAATCTGTCCAACTCAGCCTTTCCATAGTCTATTTGTCTTGCATGAAAATCCTTGCGTTGAAAAGTGGACGGTGGGCTCACACGTTTGACTTTGTTTATGCATGATCGGCTGAACCATGTCTAAAATTAGAGACTAGCTCTTTGGCATTTGAAAGTGGACGGCTGAGCTTTTTAAAACGCCCACCTCTCTTTGCATGGAAATCCACGTTAAGAGTCAATAGATGAGCTCTACTCGGACTGCTGGAACGTTTGGAGAAGCGTGACTTTGACTAGTCAAACTGTGGGTCAATTGAAACTTAGAAATCTGTCAAAAATAGCCCTTGTTCGCATGTATTTTCTCTTATTTTGGTCTACTTGTTCATGTTCATTTTCTGTGGACTTCTATTTTCTATCCAAGTCCAATTATTCCTTTGGAATTCTGTCTTGCCTTTGTTGTCTATGGATTTTATTCCCTGGCTTTTTGTTGACTTCACCTTGGTCTTGGATTTTTATTTTCTGCAGACCTTTTGGATTTCCTTCTTGGCTTATTCCCTTTGATTTTCTTCGGGATTTTTGTTTGACAAATTTTTCCGGTGGACATTTCTGTTTATCTCCATAGCCTTACCTTGGTTGTATTTCCTCGGGCAATATTCTCTTGGATTTCTTGTTATGCAATTTTCTCGAATTAATCCTTCGGACTTTTAGTCCAAAGGATATCCTTCCTCCAATTTTTTTTTCTTTGCCTTCGTGTATTTTCCATCGAGTTTTTCTTCGTCCCGAATTTCTTCAGACTTTTTATCCGAAAGAATTAGTCTCCTTTGTCTTTTTTCTGCCACCGGACAAATGCCCTTCGAGAAAATTGGAAAGGTCCTGCCACCGACCAAGTGCCCTCTGCAAGGCCTTGTGTCCTTCCTCTGTGCCTTTTGGGAAAATTGTAAAGGTCTTGCCACCGACCAAGTGCCCTCCGCAAGGGCAAGTGTCCTTCAGAACTGGGTTTTTGGAAAAATTGAAAGGCACCCGGGCTTTTTGTAGGGCACTCGAGTTTTTTTGTTTCCTTAATTCCTTCAGACAAAAAGTCCGAAGGAATTGAATACTTTGTAAATTGTCCCTTTGAAATTCTCTCGGACTTCTCCCAAGTCCTTTGAAAAATCTTTTCTCTCGGACAAAAAGTCCGAGGAAATTGTCCATCTCTTAGCCCGACAATTTTGAGAAGACAACACTTTGGAAAGAAAACACTTGGGAATAGTCGTAAGTCTGAAAAACAAACCTGTATTTTGTAGGTGTCCGAAAGAAAACACTCGCCGTCATTCATAAGCGAACCTACAAACTTGTGAGTTAACCTTAAGGATGGTTGTAGGTGGACATTGCCAAATCTAAAAAACGAGAACGCCCCTTTGAATCCTTTGAATGACCAAAACTTTACCTGGCTATAGGCTCTTTCCTTGGTTGATACCTTGCTGTGGATGGCTCCTTGGGTGGCTGTAGGTATGCATTTAGGCTTGATTGAACTTTGCAAAACCTTTTCCTTTTCATTATTCCGTACCCAAAACTGATTCACAAGACAAACTGGCACAATATGCAGAATTCTGAATAGTAGGGATGACAATTTGACCTATGGGGCAAAATTGTCAACATTTTTTTTGGTGACTCAACTGGGAAACATAACTGCTATGCTTGAGAACCCGGCCATATACATAATATATAACTCCCAAAAAACAATGGTAAACCTGATTTTTGACTGAAAATCTCATCTTGACCATGGCTGAAGTAACTTCGTCCTTCAAAATAAGAAGGGAAACACACGAAAGCAGAAAAACTAAGAAGCAAATGTGCAAACAAGCACTATTGGAACAAAATTGAAGCAAACTACTGTGCTTGAACAGCACTTGGAAGAAAATACAAACAATCAATTATGTACATAGAGTTTTGCTCTTCAATAGCAATGTTTTAAATTTATCCCATTGACTATGATTAGAAGTTCTTGGCCATCCATCCTGGCAAATTGGAAGGCGTTGTGGAATTTACAGCTGGAGATCGTGTATGGGCCACTCCAAAGGGAATCAAACTTTGTGTGCCTTCCTGATTTGGCTCGATACTCATCCCACTTGAGGACCAAGTCTCCTTCATTGAAGCTTCGTGAAGAAGCTCCTTTGTCAAATGTTCTTTTCACCTGTGCCTGATGACTTTCCATGGCTAGCATGGCTTGATTTCTTGTCTTTTCCAACTCCATAAGCTCTGCATACCTGATCTCCATAGGCTCATTCTCTAACAACTCAAGTTGATGCATTAGTTCCAAAGCTGAAAATTCGAGAGAAATAAGTAACCTTGCTTCCTTACCATAGACTAACTTGTAGGGAGAGTTGGCTATTGATCTCTTGTAGGTGATCCTATCAACCCATAGCGCTGACTTCAACTTGAGATGTCATGACCTCTGATTGTCTTCAATAGTCCTTCGTATGATTCTTAGAAGGTTCTTGTTTGTAGATTCAGCAAGGCCATTTCCTTGTGGATAATAGTTCGATGAAGTGCTAAGATAAACTCCATGTTGGACAGCCCATTGGCTGATCCTAGATCCCACAAAAGCCATTGCATTGTCAAAAATAATGGTCGAAGGAACTCCAAACCTAGTAAGCAAACCTTCATAGAAATCAAGAACGCCAGTTTCGTTTGCTTCTTTCAATGCAATTGCTTCTGTCCAACGTGTGAAGTAATCCGTAGTTGTTAGAATCCACTTATACCCTGAACTCGAAGGAGGGTTAATGAGACCAATAAAGTCCAATCCCCACTGGACAAAAGGTTGATCCACTGCAATTGGCTGAAGGGACAGGGCTGCAAGTTTAACTTTTCCTACAAGCATAGCACATTGTTTGCACTTCCTAACCCATGTATGGCAATCGCCAAATATAGTAGGCCAATAGTACCCACCTCATGATTTTAAGTGCTATAGTTCTTGTGGAAAAGTGTCCTCCACCAAGTCCATCATGGAATTCTTCAAGTAATCTTTGAGTTTGTCTTGGTTCCACACACCTTAGTAACATTCCATTGATATCCTTTTTGAACAAAACGCTGTCAACGAGCAAGAATGGAATTGATTGCAATTTGAAATACTTTCTTTTTGAAGCACTTAGGTGAGAAGGGTAACAACCATCTTGCAAATATATTACCAAATCACGAAACCAGCTGGAAGGTGAGGTGTGAACAGCAACAATCTCTTCATCATTTGACACTAAAACAGCTTCATTAGTTTCTTGCAAGTTTTGAGCTAGATGCTCACAAAGTCCTCTGCCTCTAACCATCTTTGTAACCTTAATTTCTACGTCATATTCCATTACCTTGGTTATCCAACCAGCTCTCTTCTCATTTGTCTTTGTTTAGAATAAATTCTTTGATGCTTGGATGAGCAACCATTAGATGTATTTTATTATTAGACAACAAATGCCTAAATTTCTTCAGAGATCTTATAACTGAAAAGACATGTTTTTCAACAAAAGAATACCTTGTCTCATACTCCTCCAAGCCTTGGCTGTAGAAAGTTATTGGCTTCTCCAAATCTTCATGATTCTGCTGCATAAGAATGCCTGAAATGGTGTCCACATTAGCATACGTATACAGAATGAAATATTTCGTAAAATATGGATTTAAAAGCGTAGGAGCACTTGCTATGGCTTTCTTAACATCTTCAAACCCTGTTATTCCCTGCTTGGACCAGTTGAAGTTCTGATTTTTCTTTAACATGGCTGTAAGTGGTTTAGCTAGAGTAGCGAAATCTGAAATGTATCTCTGTTGATGATTAAATTTGCATTGTTTCTAACACAAACAATGGAAAGTTTCAAGAATGTGGGACTTGCAACCTGAAACAACCTCCAGATTTTAAAGAAGCTGGCTCTTCTTTATATCAAGGGTATAATGGGAAAAGGGATAGGAATTAAACGGAAACACAAGTGCAACTAAAGAAACTCTAACTATGGCGATGCGCCTGAATTTAATTTGACCCTTAAGCACAGTGAAGCTATATGTAAGATTCAATTACATTAAAGAGCGAACAAGGCATAATCAATGTAAAAGATGAAAAACAATAGAAACAGAGGCTCACAACTTAGACTAATTTTGCAATGACATAAAATATCAACAAAGGCACAAAACTCAGTTTTCTTATTAATTCTCCAGTCACATAAAAGGCACAGAAACATGCACAGTTACATAAACTTTCTAACTCAAGAAAATAGAACAAAGGCAAATGATATTCCTGATCATAGTTAAAAAATCTAAAAACTCTTGACAATTATCTCTTGCAGAAAATTCTCCTTATCTTCTGATCCTCCCTTCTGGTGATCTCTACACCCCTTTATAGCATTGGATTCGCTCCAGATTGTCTGCGTGTTCCCAATCTAATGGCCCAACTGAACTCTAACTGAACTGGAAGTGTCTAACAGAAGATATTTCTTAGATTTTGAAACATTCCGTCTTCCTGTAGTTCATTGGCTGAAACAAATACACAAGATGCTCCCTTCTATCAAACGAAAGAGGACATTTGGCCAATTTCTTGAAAACCTTCTTATTATTCAAGAGGCACCAGAAAATGACACTTGGCATGTTCCGCAGCTTTACCGAAGACACACGACACTTTCCGCATTACCTATACTCTTACTATATCTTCGCTTAGAAGTGTTCGGTCCTTGACATCTGTCACCGTCCACTTCTCCAAAAATTAAACAACTTCTATAGAAAATGGGACCCAAAGCACTTCTCATCCGAGCAACTTCAAAAAGAGAACAGGGACAGGTGGCATTTTCCGTGCATTTGAAACAAGGGACATGTGGTGATCTCCGCTGCCTTTAGCTACCTTTTGAGAAACCTGTGGAAGGTAATACGTGTCCGTCTCCGCGTTGCCCTGTCTATATTATATAAACAATCAGGCCTCATTTCATACTTACGCGGACGGCGACACTTGGCGGCTTCTACTCGCCTCAGAACAAAACCCGGGACCCACCACAGTCTTTACTTATCAATGAAACAAAGTGAGGATAATTCGAAGGTTGACACGTGGTGGCTTCCGTTCTCTTCAGCTGGGGATACATGGCATCTTCCGTTGCTTTTTAGAAAAAGCAAATTGAAACCTTCCGCAATTGCCACTTGGTGCCCTCCGCTTGATCCTCATAAAGCTTGTTGGAAAGAAGCCTTTGAAAAGTATAAGAAACTCGAGACGCGGATGCTGACACTAGTTGCGCTCCGCTGAGTTACTATGGGACACATGGCACGTTCCGCAATACCTATTGAAATTATGAAAAATGTCTCGGCCAATGACACTTGGCAGCGTCTGCTCGATTTTGACACAGACAAAGTTGAGGCAAAAAAAAATTCGAGCCCGCGCTCTAATTCAAAAAACTCCATCGTCTCAAACCAAAGTGTACAGGGACAAAATTTTGAATCGTGCGACTGAAAATCAAAATGAAACGTAGAGTATCTTTTACTCTACAGTTATTGGCGACCCCAAGGACTTTTGAGCCTGCTCAAAAAGAAACTACAACTCCCGCTTGATCAAAATGACAAAAAATCACAGCTTCATCAATGTTGTTTGATAGGTGGACCACTCATCGTCAGATAACCCCTGCTTATTTTGCAATTCATTGAAGGCTAAATCAAGGTTAATAATATCATTGTGTGAAAAATTCTGCAAAATCTAAACCGTAGTCTTCAGTTTGAATTCAAGCTGGGAAACAGGAATCAAAACAGCTTCTACTTCAGGGACTGATATATCATCCCTTAAATCCTGAAAAACTGCTTGATCGTTCTGCTTGGCCAATAACAAAGGTTTAATTTCATCAATCATTAGCACAGTGTTGTCATCAGGAAACGGGGAAAGAAGACCTAATTGCACTAGGTCTTCAATGTGTTGTTTCATTTCACTGATTCCATCTTTCATTACATCGAGAAGCTCTCTGCAATTGATTGCGGTGGAATTGCAATTGAGAACCTCATTCACTCGCTTAGCAGCGACCATTCTATCATTAATTCCTGCTGCTGACAACGTTCCATCCGTTGCATCATAAAGCTTTTGCAGCAGCGTTTCGGAGTCCAAAACTCTCCCAGAAACAGTAGCCAGAGTGTCTTCAATTGAAGTTTCCACATTTTCACACAATTTTTGTGCATTTAGCAGAAAGGTTAGAGAGGGCCTGAGCTGAATAATCTCCGAAGAGATTCTTTTCCACATTGATTCATAAAGCTCCTTCACCAGATTTAACACTCCTACATTTTTTGGCCTATTGGATAGCTCCAGTGTCAATTGTTCTGCCCTTTGTTGCTCAGCTTGAAGTTGGGCTTGTATAGTCGCGGTATTATTCTGTTCATTCAGCAGCTTTTGTTGCAATTGAGTAACCTGTAGCAGGCTTTCCTCGCATTTTTCTTGTAATGCTGTTTTTTCTCGCCTTAGGGTCGTCACTGCATCTTTTACCTGCATTAGCCCTGCTTTTAAGGAATCATTTTGGGCCTGGATCACCTGGTGAGTCCGAAGAGAAATAGTATCTTGCAACTGTTTATTTAGACTCTCTATTTCATTATCTTTTGTATTGATTTATGTGGTCGAACTGCTACAGTTTGCCTTCTCTTTGGCTAGATCAACCTCCATCTTTTGTAGCTTGATATTTTCAAGTAATTTTCAGCAACTGCAGAAGTGGATTCAGTTAGCAGCTCGATTTTGTCTTGTGGTCTGAACAGGGACATGTCTATGGCCACTGCATTCATTGTGTAGTCTTCTGGCTGCATCTGCTCACTTGGCTTGATTATATTTGGTGACAAATGAGTCACCGTCAGTTGCTGCTGAATTGGGTCAAATTGTGACCTTAGAAGTGGTGTAGCCAAGGCCTTATTATCCTTGATCCTCTTTTTCTCTCTTCGAGCTTCCCTCGCCTTCCTAGCATGGTCTGCTTGAGTTTGGAAGGTAGAAGGAGAGGCAATGTGCCCACCCGTAAAAGGATGACCTTGTGGCAAACCATATGGAATAGCCAATTGTTGGCTATGGGCAATCTGAGAACGTAGTTTCTTGGGAACAGAGGGAGAAAAGTGAGGCAATGATAAAGCTTGAGTAGGGATAGATGGGGCAAAGTGAGAAATGGGCGCAGTGGAGGTGGCAGGGGATGTCATTTGGCCAGATGGAATCATCATGCCTATAGGAAAAAGAAAAGATTGAGGAGAAACAATACTTACCTGAGGAGCAACTACAGTACTCTGTAATTGACGTTGTGAGGGTTCTGCCCTCACTTCTGAATCCAGTTGGAACCTCAGCCTCTTACGTTTCCTTGGTGTTTCTTCTTCTGGTTGTGCTCACTTCTCTTCAATATTTACCACTGCTGCTAGTGGTGCTTGTGGAGAACTGGGAATCTCAAGGATTGATGGTGATGGGGAAGCTTTTGGTAGTGAAGACACCACACTCTTTTGTTTTTCCATGACGCTAAGAGATTGGGGCCAAACAGTCACAGCGACTGAAGCTGCGGTTTGCCTTGGGGCCTATGATTCTTGGCTAGATCTTGCTCTGGCTTCCGGCTCTACACCCTGTGTCGGTAAATTGCTTGTGTCAGGGCTAGATATAGGGGACAGATGACACTCATCCCAGAGTTCCTCCCATTTCTCATCCGAGTCTACGTTCCCAAAAGAGTGAGTTGTTTAACAAATTTCTTGCCTATATTTCCAATAGGCTTGGATTTTCTTAATGTCCTAGTCTTTATTCTTTAGTGCCCTTTGTAAACCAGAAGTCATTCTAATTTTGGGGTCAAAATCCCTTTGCTTAGCATAGAAGGTTTCCCATGGTCTGTTTTGTTGAAGAGGCAAATCCGTCAATTCAACATAAAACCCAGGAATATCCTCTCTAGGATTTTTCTTGTTTTCCCAAAAGGGGCGGTCCTCATGTGCAATTCTGGCAGCAACCCTGTTAGTCCTAATCCATGAAGCTATGAAACCATTTGGGTCATATACCCATTTATCTTCGATTAGCAGGAAACCTAGGAAGGCTAGCTTTCTAAGCAACACAATTTCGACATCTCTGACCTCTAGTGTCATGTTGTTTGTCATCCATGGGAGGTCATACATTTTCCTCTTCCTCTTCCTAGAGCCATATTCATTATCGACTATAGACACCTGCCTGGTGACTTCTAAGAATGCTAACCTAAGAGTCAAAATCTTAGGTAGCAACACTGGTTCCCCACAAAAACCATGGACTCTAATAATTGTATGGTGAGATCCAAAAAAGAAATCACAAGGAATTGGGCAATTGGCCATAAGGTTTGAAACACTTGGAAATAGTCTGTTTATAACTGGTTCTGGGCTCAGGTGACAAAAAGCAGGGGTAACAAACAGTTCCCAGAATTCATATGGATCACTAGTTTTTGACAAATATGTGTCCATGCAGACACAGGAGTGGTCCTTTGTAGACCGAAACTTGGGTCATACATATTAGGATGCATATGTTGGGAAAAGATGTCGGACTTCTGATACAGCATAAGGTGAAACAAATAAGAAGAGTACCTGAAAACTCCTTTTGATTTGAACTGGGCAAGTTGTTCCACCATGGAATATGCAATCTGCTTAGAGAAATCAAGCCGATACTCCTGAGTCTTATCAACAGTTTTCAACTTGAAGATGATAGCCATTTTTTCTCCATAGACGGTCATATCATCTTTCATTCCGAAAATGAAAGCCATCATAGACAGTGCATCTTGGCTAGCTTGTGCAAATTGGGCTCTTGCTGCAGGCAGTGTCGGCATAGTAGTATCATCATCGCCTAATTGCAATTCGGATCTTAAGAACCTCAACTGAGTATTGATGTTTGCCCATGTTTTCTGCATTTTAGCAATGGTGGGAAACGTAGCTGTCTTATCATGATACAAGGCCAACATTTCTCTGATAGCCTTCGGTGTAATCTGCACCGTGAATGGACCTTGTTGTATAGTGTTTGAGGGTGCATGGAACAAGTCGGCACATAGTTCAACCAAATCAGGGCATAGATGCACACCTGGGACAATGAATTGTGTCAGTTGAGAAGTCCATATCCTCATTGCAAATGTCTCGTATTGTCCCACCTTGGCCCTCTGAAGACACCTTTGATGTGCCCCTTCTCTAAGAGTTTTGCTAGTAGTTCTTTGAAGAATTGGATCCATGACTCCATCTGCATAATCTTTTATCTTTGTTGGGTCACTTGCTTGACCAACTTCAGGGACTCTAGTCCGCGGGTAGGTCTTTAATGGTTGCGCGGGAGCTGAAGCATATGATTTGCTCGTAAGAAACTTATCAAGGGACTCATCAATCCCAGCTCCTTGTTGCGAAGACTGTGATCCCTCCATATCTATATCTATTCTGTGATAACCGGTATGAACTTTTGCAAAACTGAAAGCACTTTCGCTTAAGTAGGTTTACTATGAGCTGAAAATGCAAGTAGCAGGGGTTTTCTAGCAGACGCAGGAATGTTTGAGAAACTTGTAGCTTTAACTCTTGTTATGAAGTATTTATTGACCCATTAAGTCTCAAAATGGCATTAAACTTGGATAACCGTTAGCAAATCTTACTAAATCTTCATGGAGCAGCGAATTAGACACGTCATGGAAGTGGGTGCACGAGGTACCTTGGGGAATTTAAGATTTGAGATATTTTAAAGTGTCAGGAGTTTTGAAAATTTTGAAAAAGCTCTGAGCTGCGGCTACGTGTTCAAAGAACACTTATTTAAAAGAAAAAGCGGGAAAAAAAAAAAGGGAAAACAAAGCAACTGAGAAAGGGAAACTAACTATAATACATTAGAGACACAGGTTAACTGAAATGCTTCAAGTAGATCCCATTCACAGGAATCTCTTCAAATTCACCTTCCATTGTTTCCAGCTCAAACGAATTCTTCTGTTTACACGCACGGATTTTATATGGGTCAGTCCATAATGGTTCAAATTTAGTATGTTGACCCGGCTTGGCAGCTCTTGCATCCCATTTCAAAATAATTGAGCTTACTTCAAAATGAGGATTTAAAGTCCTTTTATCAAAGCAATCCTTAATTATTTTCTGATGCTTAATTAATGAATCATGTGCCGCATCCCTCTTTCCCTGAACTTCCAAAAGTTCGGCAAGTCTAACCGGCATAGGGCCATTTTCTTCAATTTCAATATGTTTTATCAATTGGAAAGCAGGAATTTCCAAGCTTAGAGGTATTACGGCAGGCTTGTCATAGACCAGTTCATATGGGGACATTTTTGTCACCTGCTTAGGTGTAATTCTATTAGCCCATAGTGCTATATTCAGCACTTTATGCCATTCTCTGTGATGATCAGCCCCTATTCTCTTGATGAATCTAATCAGGTTCTTATTAGTTGATTATGTCAAACCATTACCCTAAGAATAATAATTAGAAGTTTTCAGATATATTCCATGCTTTAATGCAAAATCAGATACTTTAGACCCTAAAAATACTTTAGCATTATCTGAAATTATAGTGTGAGGAGCCCCAAAGCGAGTAGTGATACTCCCTAGAAAGTCTAGGATCACATTTTTTGTTGCTTGTTTAAGTGGCACTGCCTCAGTCCATCTAGTGAAATAATCTGTGGCAGTTAAAATCCATTTGTGACCCATACTAGACACTGGATTTATCATTCCAATGAAGTCAAGACCCCATTGAGCAAAAGGTTCATCAACAATGATTGGACTAAGAGGCATTGTTGCATTCCTCCTCATCCCCATACAATATTGACATGATTGACATTTTTTAACGAGTTGATAACAGTCTGTAAATAAAATAGGCCAGAAATAACCTGCTTCACTTATCTTTATGGCTGTGGTCTTTGCAGAAAAATGTCCACCTGAGACTCCATAATGCATTTCATGTAGTATTTTCTTAGCCTCATCCTTCTCTACACATCTTAATAGTTTGCCATCATAATTCATCCTGAAAAGAACTTGTTCAATTAAAACAAAATGGACCCCTTGCATCCTATAGTATCTCTTCTTGTTTTGAAGAAGTTCTCGTGGGTAAATCCCATATTTCATAATATGAATCTTGTTTAAGACCCAGGAGTTCTGATAAGCCTTTTGTATCCTCAATACAGTTTCCTTTTCTATTTCTGAATCTGTTTCCACAGGTATCATCTTTTCAAGCTCTTGAGTCATGTATTGGCATAACCCCCTGCCTCTGACTAACTTAGTGGGTTTTACCTCTACATCATATTCAAGGATTTTTGTTATCTAGTTTGCCCTTTTTTCAGTAATTTCACCCTCCATAATGTATTCTTTGACACTTGGGTGAGCCACAAGTATCAAAATCTTGCTTCCTGATACTATATGCCCGAATTTCTTAAGGGCTTTTACCATAGCATATGCTTGTTTCTCCACAAAATTGTATCTAGTTTCATATTCTCTAAGAGTCCTTGAGAAAAAGGAAAAAGGCTATTGGGTGCTCTCCTTCCTGTTTATCATCCCTCTGTGTTAGGACAACAGCAATACTGAGCTCTCCTCCATAGACTACATTACAAAAGGCTTAGAAAAGCCTGGGTTTATAAGTACTGGCGCTATTGAGATAGCTTTCTTGACCTCTTCAAAGGCTTGTCTTCCTTCCGTAGTCCACTTGAAAACAAGAGTGTCATTGGTCTTACTAAGCCTGCAAAGTCAGATATGAACCGACTGACGAAATTAATCTTTCCCAAGAAAAATTGAATTGCTTTCTTATTTACTGGGAGAGGTAAATTCATTATAGCTACCACTCTTTCTGGGTCTATGGAGACTCCTTTAGATACTATATGTCCCAATAATTTGCCTTGAGGGACAACAAAAATACATTTTTTAGGGTTCAAAGATATTCCAAATTCTTGACATTTCTTAAAAACAGCTTCTAAATGATCAAAATGATCAACATTTTTTGAAAAAATAGTAAGATCATCAAGATAAATTAGGATGATTTTATTTATAAGTTCCCCAAATGCTACATCCATAGCTCTTTGAAAAGTGGCTCCAGCATTTGATAGGCCAAATGGCATCTTAGCATATGCAAATGTTCTCCATTTGGTAGTAAAAGCAGTCTTGTATTGGTCTTCATCAGCCAACCAAATCTGATTGTATCCAGAGAAATCATCTAGCAGTGAAAATCTCTCTGATCCAACCACAGTCTGTAAAATTTGTTCCATAGATGGCAAGAAATAGTGGTCTTTCAGAGATGCTCTATTCAAGTCTCTGAAGTCTACACAGAGTCTTATGTCACCATTCTTTTTCTTGACTAGTACTAAATTTGATACCCAGGTTGAGTGCTTGATTGGAAAAATTATTTTGGAAACTAAAAGTTTATGCAACTCATCTACTATTAGAGATTCAATCCTTGGATTTACTGGCCTTGCTTCTGTCTGACTAGCTTAGATCCTTCAGTCAACTCTATTGTGTACTGAATGATATCTCTTTTATATCCGTGAAGGTCTTCATAGCTCCAGGCTATGACTTTGTCATATCTTTTGCACAAGTCAATTAGTCTTTCTCTTTCCTCTTGTGTTGCAGAATTTCCAATTTTTAATTTTCTCCCTTCACTCACCTCTATTTCAGAATAATCTGCTTTGTTTACCTGAAACTTTTTCTTTTCTAGGCCTACATCTTCTGGATCAAATAGATTTTCTAAAGTGATTAAGCCTTTGGGAAGCTCATTATTCTTTAGTTGTATAATTTGATCCCCATATGCTTCTTCAATCTTTGGTTGCAATTGATCAGCAAATTCTCCTGATTGTTGCAAGAATGAGAGTACCTGAGAATCATTTTCAAATACTTGCCAATTCTCATCGTTGTCTGGGATAGTTGGCCTTACAATAACTTTTACTGACTCATTATTAACTAATAGGCCAGTTGCTGGATCAAACTGTGAGCCAATCTGTGCCATCCTATCAGCTTCAGAATTTTGGGTTCTTGGAACTACTTCAATATTGAAAGATTCAAAATCTTCTATTAAGTCCCAAATTCTATGTCTATAGGATCTCATCCTTACATTCTTGGTTATCGTCTTTTCCCTAATTTGCTTCACCACTAACTCTGAATCTCCTTTTACTATTAAATTCTTAATTCCCTTTTTCTTGGCTAAAATGAGCCCATGAACTAAGGATTCATATTCAGCATCATTATTGGTACAAGCAAATTGAAAACGAATAGCTCTCAAAATTTTCTTTCCATTTGGAGCAACAAGACAAATTCTTGCTCCAGCACCACTTTTACTTCTGGCCCCATCAAAATTTAAGGTCCAGATTTCTGATTTTTTTTCAGATTCTTGAATAGTTGGTATCTCTTCTCTTAAAACATTTGGGATTACATGATCTTCATCAAAAATGACATAAATGCCCAGACCAGTAGAGTCATAATTTCTATATGGATCACTATGCATCATAGCTAACAAATGGTTATTTTCCTCTTCTTGGTCATGTTCTATCCATTCACCCAACTCTTCGACAAAAACCCTTTCTTCTTTATTCAACATAGCATGATCTGCCTCTAATTTTGATGTTGGTTCATTAGTGATGTGATCTTTTGATAGTGATTCAGATAAAATTTTCATCTTTGAACCATATTTGGTTCTTAGGATGAGGTGAGACCAATCAAGGGACATATATCCTCCTATTGTGGCTGTAAAGTCTTTGGATAAACATAAACAAAAAATAGGAGGTATATCTATGACTACTACATCTTGATTGACAATTATATTGGGACAAGTATATAATTGCAATGGGAGTTGTTTAATTCTCCCTATTGTTTGTACTGTTTTGCCATCTAGCTGCATAACTCCTTTAGAAAATGGTTCATATTTTATTTTTAGAGCATCAGTTATTTGCTTAGGCATGACTGTAGTACTAGCCCCTGAATCTATCAATGCATTATGCAAGAGTTTCTTTCCAACTATCAGAGTCAAATAGAAAGGCTCTGGGTTGGATTTACTTACCTCTGCTGCATTGTTCACAAAAGCTATTGTCTTCAGAGGAACTGTCCTTGAATTTTTCTTTATCAACAAGTCCTTTGATGCCATTATGTTTAGGCATTGCTTGGCCTTGTAGGGCTTCTTGTAACAACGTCTTTTGTTCAGGGATAGCTAGTATGTCCCATATTGATACTTGTGTTGGAGTCCTCTTCAATTGTTCCACCACATTCATTGGTTCTAATGCTTGAGTTCTTTGAAAATAAGGATATCTTGCTTTTTCTTGAATTTGTGCAGGAATCACTTGGTTCTGTACTGACTTAGGCACTTCTTGTCTGACCGTTGTGTTTCTTTGGCTTTGAAATGGAGGATTCTCCATAACTTGACTATTTGCAACTTCAAGCTGTTCCATCATTCTTCTCTTTGATCTAGTATAGTAGTCTGATTGCACTACTGGTTTCTTGTAGTCTGATTGCACTACTGGTTTTTTGGAAGCTGAAGCTTCATTCAAGAATATTGATTCTTCATCTTCAACCCATGAAAATAGAGCATGTCAGGGGCTATTTCTTCTTGTTGTTGTAGAGACATCCCTTGTATTTGAGCCATTAGGACTGAATTTTGCATACCAGTAGACTGACAAGTTTGTGCATCTGAAGTACTGGCAAATTGTCCATCCATTCTTTGCTCTGCTACCTTTTGTTATAGATTACCCATGGGACAATCTCTAAGTGTATGAGCATTATTACAAGGAAAACACCAGGCATTGGTACTATCTGCATAATTATTTTGCCCTTGAACAATTTCTCTATTTGAATTGGGGGGAACAATCTGTGAGGGTGTAGGGACTGCCACTAACTGATTTGCTGGCTGAGAGTTATTTTGCCTTTGAGGACCCTGATATTGGTTTGGCTGTGATGAAAATCTATTTCCTTGATAGCCTTGATATTGGGGTCTAGGGTAAGGGTTCTGTTGTCTCTTTATGTTAATCAACTCATTAGAAAATGTCTTTAAGATGTTCTTGATATCATCCATCTTAGATGACTGAGCAGGGACAAAATCTTTAGCAGGTGGTTGAGGATATTTATACATAGACACAGGTGGGGCTATGGATTTAGGGGCTTCTTGAGGTAATGGCAAGGTAATTTCTGGGAACATGGGCATGGGAAGCCTTGAGGGCAATGTTTCAGCATCTATTAAATTATTCTCAGCTCTGACTGCATAGTCATAAACCTCTGGCAAAGTCTGACCTCCAAGTGACTGAATCATAACAGATATATCTGAATTTAAAACTTTAAGATAAAACACTATAGCCATACCTGGTAATGGTCTAGCTGTAGCAGGTATCCTTTCTTAAGTCTTTTGAAATCTTGAATTGAAGTCAGTCATTGCTTCTTGTGGTGCTCTTTGAATAGTAATCAATTGTTGCAACAGAGAAGACTTATCACCTTTTTCTTCAAATCTTTCAAAGAAAAGATCTCCAAGTTGATCCCATGTAGAAATTGTATTTGGAGTCAAGGATCGGTACCATTCCAGAGCCTTTCCTTTAAAAGACGATGCTAATAATCTTATAGCCACATTTTGTTGTGTGACCACATGTATAGCACAGACATCAGATACATCTTGAAGATGTTCCTCGGGTGTTTTAAAATCTTGCCCACTGAATTTGGGCAGAGCCTTCAAGCCATTTATTGGAATAGGGTCCCAGGTGGCTGGTGGTATTGGTAAGATCAAAGGACTGCCAGTGTTCCAACTTGCATAATTCATTGGGGGTATAGGAGCTCGCATATTTACTCTTGGTATTGGTATAAACTGATTGACTCTTCATCTAAGACTAGTTACCAATGGCGGAAAAAGAATACCTGGATTTACAACAAATTGAGATCTTGTCACTGGTCCACAGCTCTGACTCCTTGTAGCTTTCTAGTTCATACAGTCTTGAAAGAAACTTCAAGATGGTATCCCACCGGGCGTGCCAAAAACTGTTGATTAAATTTGCGCTGTTTCTAACACCAACAATGAGAAGTTTCAGGAATGTGGGACTTGTACCCTGAAACAACCCCTAGATTTTAAAGACGTTGGCTCTTCTTTATATCAAGAGTATAATGGGAAAAGGGATAGGAATTAAACAGAAACACAAGTGCAACTAAAGAAACTCTAACTATGGCGATGTGCCTGGATTTTAATTCGACCCTTAAGCACAGTGAAGCTATATGTAAGATTCAATTACATTAAAGAGCGAACAAGGCATGATCAATGTAAAAGATGAAAAACAATAGAAATAGAGGCTCACAACTTAGACTAATTTTGCAATGACACAGAAAATATCAACAAAGGCACAGAACTCCATTTTCTTATTAATTCTCCAGTCACATAAAAAGCACAGAAACATGCACAATTACATAAACGTTTTTACTCAAGAAAATAGAACAAAGGCAAATGATATTCCTGATCACAGCTAAAAAATCTAAAAACTCTTGACAATTATCTCTTGCAAAAAATTCTCCCTATCTTCTGATTCTCCCTTCTGGTGATCTCTGCACCCCTCTTTATAGCATTGGATTCGCTCCAGATTGTCTGCGTGTTTCCAATCTAACGGCCCAACTGAACTCTAACTGAACTAGAAGTGTCTAACAAAAAATATTTCTTCGATTCTGAAACATTCCGTCTTCCTGCAGTTCATTCGCTGAAACAAATACACAGGATGCTCTCTTCTATCAAACGAAAGAGGACACTTGGCTAATTTCTTGAAAACCTTCTTATTATTCAGGAGGCACCGGAAAATGACACTTGGCATGTTCTGCAGCCTTATCGAAGACACACGGCACTTTTCGCATTACCTATACTCTTACTGTATCTTCGCTTAGAAGTGTTCGGTCCTTGACATCTGTGACTGTCCGCTTCTCCAAAAATTAAACTTCTATGGAAAATGGGACCCAAAGCACTTCTCGTCCGAGCAACTTCAAAAAGGGAACAGGGACAGGGGGGGTTTTCCGTGCATTTGAAACAAGGGGCATGTGGTGATCTCCGCTGCCTTTAGCTACCTTTTGAGAAACCTGTGGAAGGTGACACGTGTCCGTCTCCGTGTTGCCCTGTCTATACTATAGAAACAATCGGGCCTCATTTCATACTTACACGGATGGCGACACTTGGCGGCTTTCGCTCGCCTCAGAACAAAACCCGGGACCCACCACAGTCTTTACTTATCAATGAAACAAAGTGAGGATGATTCGCAGGTTGACACGTGGTGGCTTCCGTTCTCTTCAGCTAGGGATATGTGGCATCTTCCGTTACTTTTTAGAAAAGCAAATTGAAACCTTCCGCGATTGCCACCTGGCGCCCTCCGCTTGATCCTAAGAAAGCTTGTTGGAAAGAAGCCTTCGAAAAGTATAAGAAACTCGAGACGCGGATGCCGACACTAGTTGCGCTCCGCTGAGTTACTATGGGACACATGGCACGTTCTGCATTACCTATTGAAATTATGAAAAGTGTCTCGGCCGATGACACTTGGCCGCTTCCGCTCGATTTTGACACTTAAACAAAATTGAGGCAAAAAGAAATTCGAGCCCACGCTCAGAATCAAAAAACTCCATCGTCTCGAACCAAAGTGTACAGGGACAAAATTTTGGATCGCGCGACTAAAAATCAAAATGAAATATAGAGTATTTTTTACTCTACAATCTCCTTATAAAATTGATTTTTTCAAAGAAACTTTGCAAAGCCTTTTTGCTCTTAAGCAAGGAGAGTGCAAGAATGGATTGAATCCTTTTAAAGTCTATGTTTAACCCGTGCTTTGAAACATGTTCAAGAAGCTTACCTTCATAAAATTGAAATACACACTTTTTGGGATTTAGAGATATCCCAAATTGCTTACACCTTTCAAAAACTTGTTGGAGGTGAACCATGTGATCTTCTACATCTTTTGAAAATACTGTTATATCATCCACACAGACAAGCACAAACTTGTTAAGAAGGCCTTGAAAGGCCATATCCATGGCTCTCTGAAAGGTTACTCCAGCATTGGACAAACCAAATGGCATCTTTCTATATGCAAATGTCCCCCACTTAGTCGTGAAGGTTGTCTTGAATTGGTCCTCTTCTTTGACCAAAATCTGATTGTAACCACTATATCCATCCATCAAGGAAAACATCTCTGAACCTGCAACACGCTGTAAAATTTGTTCCATTGATGGCAATGGATAGTGGTCTTTAAGCAAAGCCTTGTTTAAATCACGGAAATCAACACACAAACGAATCTCACAATTCTTTTTCGTACTAGAACAAGGTTCGCCACCCAAGCTGAGTGCTTGATTAGAAATATAATAGTTGATTCTATGAGCTTATGAAGCTCTGCTTTCATCAACGGCTCAAACTTTGGATTGATTGGCCTTTGTCTTTGTCTTACTGGTTTAGTTTCGTCTTCTAACTCAATAGTGTGTTGAGCCAAACTTGGATCAAAACCTTTGAGATCACTATACTGACATGCGAATATATCAGCAAAACTTGTGCATAAATCAATGAAAGCTTTCTTTTGTGGAGGAATGCATACCTTGCCCAATTTCAAAATCTTACAAGCTGTAATCTCTACATTGGCATAGTGTTCTTCCTTTGTTGACAAGGATGGTTTCTCCTTCCTTAGCTCATCATCTTCACTAAAAATATTTTCAAGAGTAACCAATCCCTTGGGTAGCTTATTAGTTTTCAGTTGTACAATCTGATCACCATACTGTTGTAAGCATTTTGATTAATTTTTTAAAGAAAACTCAGCCTCTTCCTGCAAAAATCTCACAATTTGATTGTCATTTTCAAACCCCTGCCAATTTTCTTGGTTATCTGGAACAGAAGGCCTTACAACTATCTTTATATGTGACTGAAAAATGTCACTTTTTACATCAGCTGAGATATCAAATTGTGCCTCGACAGCAGCCAACCTATCAGCATGTTTATTCTTATCTCTTGGTATTCCCTGAAATATTAAAACCCTGAAAATCTTCAAGTAGATCCCAAACTCTGTGTCTGTAAGATTTAAGCAACAGATTCTTGCATATATTCAAGCCTCTTACTTGGTGGACTATAATTTCACTATCTCCAAACACTTGCAAACAATTTACTTTCATCTTCCTTGCCCATTGCAAACCGTGAACTAGTGCTTCATATTCAACAATGTTGTTTGAACAGCGAAACTGAAATTTAATAGAGGAGAAATACCTTTATTCTGTAGGAGAAATTAACATCATTCCATCTCCGATCCCATGCTTATTTCTTGATCCATCAAAGTATAATCACCACAAGCCTTCATTAGATTCATCCTCTTTGACCATGGTTGAAATTGGTGCGTCGTTCTCATGAAGACAATACACACCAAAACCTTCTTTTTCAATCAGCTTGTAGGGATCATGCTCATGCAAGGTGGAAGCCCACTCATCAAGAAATAAATCTGGAACTCCATCCAAAGGCGAGTCCTTTTTTACAACACTAGTTTGTAGTATTTCATCTGAGATGATACAATTTGCATTGACTGCATTTGGTAAGGCTCCCTATGAAAATGTGCAATAGGCTCTGAATGAATTGTTATCTGTGTACCATATCTAGTTCTGAATAACAAATAAGTCCAATCAGTTGATAAATATCCCCCAATCTTTGAGGTGAAATCCCTGGAAAGGCACATAGCGAAATAAGGAGGCAGGTCCACCACTACAACGTCCTACTGAATAGTAACGTTAGGACATGCATGTAATGTCAATTTCAAATCTTTGATAATGTCTACCATTTTTGCTGGTGAACCATCCAACTGCAATACCCCTTTAGTATTTGGCTCATAAACAAGGCCGAGCTTGTTTGCAATTTGTTTGGGCATCACTGTACTACTAGTTCCACTATCTACCATACAATTATGAACCAGAGTATCACCCACTATCAAAGAAAGATAAAAATGGGAGTTTTCTTCGTTTTTAACTCAGTTTTGTCTACCTTTGATATCTTATCTCCTTGCTGCACCTGTTGCTTAGTTGGTTGATCCGAATTTGTCAAGACAACACCTTCTTTCTCAAAAGGTTTTAGAGACAATTCAAGAGCTGAAAGTTCTTGAATGAGTTTATCCTTTTGCCTTGGAATTGAAAGAGAATCCCACATACTAATACTGAACTGAGATGCACGAACCTTTGATTGCGCTTTCTGTGGTACTTGTTGCGCACGAATTAGAGGTGTTTGCTGCACTTTACTAACCTCTATATTTTGATTTTTTTGGGTAGTGGGAGCAACAAGCTGCTCTTTTGTACCTTGAACAATAATACTAGGAGCACTTGAAGTATTTGCTACTGCTTGGGCTTCCTCAACAACTCTTCTTTTAGTTCTCTGATAGGTTATAGCTGCAACTTGACCATTAGAAACGTTAGTTTTAACATCCTGAGTAAAAATGACATGATCATCTACCTGCCAATTTACATTAATAACATCGGGCTGCCCTTGAGTCGCTCCTTGTGATGTCAAACATATATCTTGATATTGACCCCTTTGAAAAGTGAACTCTTCTTGTGTCCTCTGTGGCATGGTGATGCTCGGTGATACCAAGTTATGGTTTTGAACATCATTGAGATTTGAGAGCTGTCAACCTGAATCCTGCACTAGTTTATTTTGAGGTGGGGCTGGAACAATGGCTTTTGAAGTGGAAGGAGCATTCGGATCAAGAGTAGCACATGGCTTAGCTGGAGTTATGGCTCCTTATGCTTGATAGGGTGGTCTATTTTCTCTGAAACCCTGTAAGGAGACCTTTGATCTTTGAAAAGCTGATAGTTGTTCTAATTTTGCTGTTGATAGGGCCTATTTGACTGAAATTGCTGCCTTTTTAGCTGTTCTATTTTATTTCCAAAGCAAACTTTTCAACTCTCCTATCTCACTAGATTGACTAGTAGGGGCTGCAATAGGAACTTGAGGTGCTGGAATTGGAGACAAGGATGGAGTTTGAGAAACTTGAGGGGCTAGTCTACAGAACTTATTTTTGAAAATATGGGCACTGGAGGTCTTGGAGAAAGCTTACCTGCTTGTATCAAACTATTTTCTGCCCTTATTGCAACTTCATAAGCATCTAGCAAAGTAGTACCACCCATTGACTGTATCATCACACTAATGTTAGAATTAAGAGCTTTCAAAAAATACAGAAATGCATATTCAGGGGATGGCCTAATCAGAACCGGTATCCTGGTCCATGTCTTCTGGAATCTGAGATTAAAATCGGACATGAACTCATGAGGAGCTTCTCTGTATGGCAGTTAATTGTTCAACTAAAGATAAGTGATCGGATTTGTCTTCAAACTGCTTGACCAAGGCTGCACCCAATTCATCCCAAGTAGAAACAAATCTAAGTGGGAGGGTTCTATGCCATTGCAATGCTTTTCCTTTGAAAGAAGCAGCTAGCAATCTGATAGCAACATTATCCTCAACAACATTATGAACTGAACAAAGATTAACCACATCCTGGATATGCTCAATAGGGGTTGTTTGATTTTCTCCTGAGAAGAATGGAATATTTTTGAGGGCAGATATAGGAATGTCATCTAACTGTGCTAGATTCAGTGGACTTCCCCTATTGAATGGAGCAAACACTTGATTTCTAACAGCCATCTGGATAGTGGGGATTGTAGTGTCTAGAACGATAGAATGAGGGGGAGGTAAATATTCCTTTTGAGGATATGGATTTGCCCTACTAGACCTTGCACTTTTATAAGTTACAAATCCAAAAAGAATACCTTTACTCGTTGATCTTGTGGACCTTTGGCATGAACGGATTGCTTGAATGATGCTATGAACTCTGTAACTGGATGTAAATGAATATCCTCCGCTGCTGCGAAAACTCTATGCAAAGAACTTTTTTGTGGTCCCACCGGGCATGCCAAAAACTGTTGTCAACCTGGAGTTGCACCCTGAATTGAAGACGTGCTGAAAACTCCAATCCTCTATCAGGTCGAAACAATGGGATCTTCTCACGAGGGTGGGTGCCTCAATGGTGAGAACCTCCAGAGAAGGCTGGTGCCTATAAGATGTATCAATGGATCTCTACTCTGTGCTGCGAATCTACCATGGAAAAGGGAGAAAGAAACTTGAAAGGGGAATCCTACCTAACGACGGTGATACACCAAAACATTGATCCACTCTACTTGGGACCTTGAACACTGAATCAAACAAAAGAAAAAGAAGACCTCTGATTTCAATTGATCACTATGCATAAATATTTCATGAGAAGGTTCGATCCAATGACCAAAACATGAGGAAAAACGATAGAGGTTTGATACAAGACACTTTGCAGCCACCTATCATCCACTTACAACTCCAACAAAAGACATATAGAACACTGAATATGACCTGCATAATATGATAAGCTAGCAACTAGGTACGAATCAAAATTTGGGAAGGGAGAGATATCTACCACATATGCAAATTGTTGAATGAATGTACACTATGCCAGCACTTAAAATCTAAAAGTACCGTCCTATTGATTGAAGAGGTTACACAACTCACCAATGGCAGAGTCTAGTCTTGCCAAGAGAAGGATGGATTTTACAAGGCTGAAAAGCCATTTATATAGAAAATTACAACCAAGAGTTGGCGTTTGAAAAAAAAAAAAGAGAGGCTAAATCCATCCAATTGAACCTTTACAAAAAGTCTATTTGTCCTGCATAAAACTCCTTGCATTGAAAAGTGGACAGCAAACGTTTGATTTTGCTTATGCATGATCGGCTGAGCCATGCCTAAAATTAGAGACTAGCTCTTTGGCATTTGAAAGTGGACGGCTGGGCTTGTTAAAGTGCCCACCTCTCTTTGCATGGAAATCCACGTTAAGAGTCAATAGATGAGCTCTACTCAAACTGCTGGAACGTTTGGAGAAGCGTGACTTTGACTAGTCAATCTGTGGATCAACTGAAACTTAGAAATCTGCCAAAAATAGCCCTTGTTCGCATGTATTTTCTCTTATTTCGATCTCCCTGTTCATGTTCATTTTCTGCGGACTTCTATTTTCTGTCCAAGTCCAATTATTCCTTCGAAATTATGTCTTGCCTTTGTTGTCTACGGATTTTATTTCCTGGCTTTTCGTTGACTTCACCTTGGTCTTGGATTTTTATTTTCTGCGAACCTTTTGGATTTCCTTCTTGGCTTATTCCCTTTGATTTTCTTCGAAATTTTCGTTTGACAAATTTTTCCCACGGACTTTTTTGTTTATCTCCCTAGCCTTACCTTGGTTGTATTTCCTCGGGCTATATTCTCTCGGACTTCTTGTTATGCAATTTTCCCAAATTAATCTTTCAGACAAAAAGTCCAAAGGAATTCCTTCGGAGTTTTTGTCCAAAGGATATCCTTCCTCTTTTTTTTTTTTTTTTTTTGCCTATGTATTTTCCATCGGGTTTTTCTTTGTCCCGAATTTCTTCGGACTTTTTGTCTGAAGGAATTCTTTCGAACAAAAAGTCCGAAGGAATTAGTCTCCTTTATTCTGCCACCGGCCAAATGCCCTTTGGGAAAATTAGAAAGGTCCTGCCACCGACCAAGTGCCCTCCACAAGGGCTTGTGTCCTTCCTCTGTGCCTTTCGGGAAAATTGGAAAGGACCTGCCACCGACCAAGTGCCCTCCGCAAGGGCAGGTGTCCTTCGGAACTGACTTTTCGGAAAAATTGAAGGGCACCCAAGCTTTTTGTAGGGCACCCGAGTTTTTTTGTTTCCTTAATTCCTTCAGACAAAAAGTCCGAAGGAATTGAATACTTTGTAAATTGTCCCTTTGAAATTCTCTCGGACTTCTCCCAAGTCCTTTGAAAAATCTTTTCCCTCGGACAAAAAGTCCAAGGAAATTGTCCATCTCTTAGCCCGACAAAATTTTGAGAAGACAACACTTTGGAAAGAAAACACTTGGAAATAGTCGTTGTAAGTCTGAAAAACAACCCTGTATTTCGTAAGTGTCCGAAAGAAAACACTCGCCTTCATTCATAAGCAAACCTACAGACTTGTAGGTTAACCTTAAGGATGGCTGTAGGTGGACATTGCCAAATCTAAAAAATGAGAACGCCCCTTCGAATCCTTTGAATGACCAAAACTTTACCTAGCTGTAGGCTCTTTCCTTGGCTGATACCTTGTTGTGGATGGCTCCTTGGGTGTCTGCAGGTATGCATTTAGGCTTGATTGAACTTTGCAAAACCTTTTTCTTTTCATTATTCAGTACCCAAAACTGATTCACAAGACAAACTAGCACAATATGCAGAGTTCCGAATAGTAGGGATGACAATTTGACCTATGGGGCTAAATTGTCAACAGTTACAAAACCTAAATTTGAGAAAGACCACTCAGAACATTCCTATGAAGCAGAAATCTTTCAGAATGACTCTATGGAAAGGTATGTTTTAGAAGAGAATGCTGATTTTTGCATTGATTCTAACAATAGTTCACTATCATTGCATGACTCTAGATTTCATGAGAGAGATTGGAAGAAACAATTGTTGGTGACAGATGAGAAGGAAGTTAAAAGTATAGAAGTGGATCAACAGGAAGATTGATTTGAACAAGAGTATAGAAATAATTTTTGATAAACCACGTTTTGAAATAGATGCAAAATCAACTTTTGATAATCCATTTTTCAAAATAGATGCTGAGATATTTTTTGGTTCAAATTTTATAGTCGGTGATAATAATAGAGGGGTGCAGCAGAAGCCATCAATATTACCATAAGGTTCAAGGATTGGGAATTGCTAATTCCCAATATTAATGTGGGATCTAGATGAAAATTTTAAAAATTGTGATGTCATCATACAAATCAACCACCACATGATTTCATATGCATCCATACGAGTGGGTTGGCAAGTATTTCCAATCATGGAATGGAGCATTTTTTACTTGGTGACTATTGGGAAAGAATTTCAGTCTTTACAAAAGTATTTTCAGTCATTACAATGCTCACATTTCTTGTTCTTGCAAAGATGTTTCAATTTTGCAGTTGTTCTATTTTCAAGTTGCTAACTTTGGTAAAATAAAATTATAAGTTGTTATTTCTATACTTGAAAAACTACAAGTTTGATCTTTTTGAGGCCACTAAATCATGGGGAAATGTTGGTGAATGGGTTCAACTGAAGAAAATGAATACTTCAGCCAACATAGCTCCAATTTGGGTGCAAAAACATAATTTATGACTGCCATAATTTGTTTTCAGCTGGCATACAAGCTCATTTATGTCCTTCCTGGGAAGGAACAGATTACAATATCATTAATGAAGATCATCTCAAGAAGGTATGTGTTGTGGATTATGCACACTTGATCGAATTATTCTTTGAGCTGCCAAGAGACATCATTGTTAATGGGGCTAAGAGGTACACTTGTTGGTCCAAATGGTTCCCCCTGTCAAGTAAGAGAATTGAACTTGATGGTTGCATGGAAATTTTCAAACCTTGGGAACAAGACATCATTGGATTTCAAATCAAGGAATATCTGAAATATCTGCTTATATTTTCAATTCCAAGATGGGAAGTTTGTACTTGTGGTATGGCGAGATATATGCATATTTTTGCTTTTAACCCATACGTGAACAAATTGTCTTTCAGAAAGGTGAACAAAGTACAAGAGCAATTAGATGGATTTGGCTGTCATTTTAGCTTCATAAGTGTTGGACTTGCTGGTAATTTTTGACCCCACAAGCCAAAAATGACACCTTTACCATTTGAAACTTCGTATATCATGCTAGTTTGTCTTGTGAGTCAGTTATTGGTCCCTTAAAAGTCCTTGGAGAATCCATGGTTAAAAGGTCGTGAAGTTGTTTAGGTGATTTAGGGTCTCTTCTTTCACTTGTCTTGTTCTTTGCAGGAAAGTGTTGTGTTGATCAAAGCAGTGAAAGGAGCAGGTTTTAAAGAAGCCCGAAGTAAGAAGAAGAGGAAAACCTGATGAAGCGAAAGAACAAGTCTATTTTCTTTCGGCACTCTTTTTCACCAAAATGTTGGAATTTTTTCGGACTTTTTGTCTGAAGGAAAGGCTCCGAAGGGTCCTTTGCAATATTCCCGAAAGATATCTTTCCAAATGAATTGTTTCAAACTTTTTGTCCGAAACAACTTTTTCGAAAAGTACTTCATTTTCAGATTGGTCCTTTCCAAAAAAGCCAAAGGGCACTTTTCTCAGCAAAGTGATCCATTTCAAAATTTCCAAAGGGCACCTTTTCTTCAGAAATGGACCAAATCAAGAATTCCAAAAGATATTTTTTTTCCTTGAAGAAAAGGACCATAGCAACCTTTCTCAAAGCGTATTTGTCAAAGGGAAATGAACCATTTCATCTTTTCCGAAAGGACCATTCCATTTTTTCTGAAGGGACACTTATTAAAAGGTTCGAAAGAATTGTCCGAATGAATTCTTTCGGGAAAATTGTCCAAATGAATTCCTTCGGGAGAATTGTCTGCAGGAAATGGCTGACAAGAAAAATCCGAAGGAATTGATGGCAGTTGTGTGGACGTCAACTTTAGGTCTCATAAAGTAGTCGTTGGTATTCAAAAGATCAAAGGGTTCGTCAAGATTGCCATGAGCTTGACACTTGTCAAGATCTCGCAATAAAAGATCAACGGCACGAGTGATAGTCAAATAGTCAGCAAATCTGAAGGGCTAATCAGTCAGGGACAAATGGCATAAGCCCGTCCAACTAGTAAGGAGATCAACAGTCCGTGGGATTTCAACAGACAATCAACAGAAAAGGATGAGGATTTCTCCTTTCAACTTCGATGATGTGGTCTATAGCTCGCAATCAGAACATGTAAAGTGGTCAAACTAAGAATAGTTGCATCCAGGTGGAGCAGTGGACATGCAAAGTAAAGAAGCATGCCAAGTTTTAAATGCAAAAGATCAAATCATTTACACTTGGCGGAAACACGCAACTACCTGCGACATGGCTCTCTCAACTCCAATCAAAGGAGATTTGAATGCACGAGGGGCTCGAGGAGATTCGCGGTGATCTTAGATGGCTCATCTCATGGTCAAGGCAGTTGCAAGGACATAGTGGTGGTTACAGCTATTTATGACCCCTCTCTATTTTTTCATGCAAACCCCCTCTTCTCTCTTTTTTTTTTGCTATATATAGAGGCTTTTGAGCCTAAAAAGACATCTCTCGACTGGTGATAGAGGCACTTTGTCAAAATTTCCTTGTAACACTCTCTTGAATCAATACAAGACAACTTTCTGATTTCCGCTGAAGTCAACTGTGCATTATTGAAGTTTAACTTGCAGAATGTATGTTTTTCCTCATCATCTGTGATTTCTCTACGCACCTCATTTCAGTTTTCTTGGTTTCTTGCAGGTCGTGTGATGTGTTAGCCTTTGGTGCCTTTCTGAAGCATTTTGAGTCATAGCGTCTCTCCTGCAGACCTATTTCTTCCTTGCCTTCAAAGTGCATCTTCCCCTTTGACCTCCACACAGCTACTCTACTTGCAGCTCTGAAATAGGATCAGCTAGACTTGTCTTGTTTAAGTCCAGTAGTAGTCACTAAGGTTCCCAGTCTAAATGTGGATCACTCTCTTTTGGTGCATCACCTCCCTTAGCTTAGATTTTCTTTTTTATGTTATCCTCCTATCCCTTTTCCTTAGTCAGCAGTAGATTTTAGTGTGGAAAATGAGAGCTGAAGTGAAGCATCTGAGGAACTAGCCTCATTAAAAAGCCTAGAGGTTCAACCTCACGACAGGATCCCCACAGCATGAGGTTGTCCTAACGCTTGTAGCTAGAAGTGAGAGAGCCTGAGAAACTCTCCCACAACGGGTGCAATTCTAGCCTACAACAGGACCTTTGGAAGCCCATCACATGAATGAAAATTATGAAGAAGATGCAACCATCGGAGGAGAGTTGAACAACATGCCTATGAGGCATAATGAAACGATTGAAGGAGTGGTATGGGGAGCTCTTAATTTCTTCATTGACATGTTTGTTCTATGTGCAAGTTTAAAAATAGGAATAGCCCATATGAGTGTTGATAAAAAGACTCTAATGAGTCAAAGAGTGCATAGTTTGCACATGTCCAAGGAGAGTACAATGATCATGGCACGTGACAAGCATGAGTGGGAGTAGCTGAGTTTGTTTTCAGCCCAAGAAAAGGATGAAGAGTATGTTGTTGCAACAAAGGTGGAAAAGGTTGTTGAAGTTTGTCCACACTTTGAAGAGTTCCTAAGATTGATTTGGATTCCTGGTATTTGCAGAAAGGTACAAGGAGTGAAGAATGGAGCTTGCATTTGCTTAAGGGCAAGCAAATTTGGGAAGGGTGGATTGTAAAGTCCCCTTTTTTGAGATTATAATAATATTATTATTAAAATAAAAAGTATTTTTAAATACTTGAAGTAAAATAATAATGTCTTAGTTGCCAAAAAGTGACTTATGTCAGCAACTTGATTCTAATTTGTTTTTGACTTAAAGAAGGGACCCTTTTTGGTTATGGGCAAGTTAGCCCTTAAGTAAGTTATAAGAAAGTTTTTTTTTGAATATTTAGCTTTCCCTCCAAGTGGAACGCTCACCTTTTTGAAAAGTCTTTTGAGAGAAAGGATATAAAAAGAGGAGACTCGTTAATCAGCGTGTCGTTTTTATAAAATTAAACCATAAGTTTGAGCAACTTGCTTGACTTCCATCCATTGGAGACAAAACCCTTCATTGGAAGATTGAAGTAGAGTAAAAAACCCTTAATATTCTGAAGGGTAACTCTATTTCTAGGGTTACATTGAGCAAAAATTGGTAGTTTCAAACTTTTAGGGCAGCTTTTGTGGAGAGCACAACAATTGGAAGGGGTTGTGAGTAGGATGCAGTTGTTGGAGGCCCTTTTTTAAGGCAGCGAACTACCTAGCAGTCCTTTGTGAGGGCAATGAACCCCTTGGTAACCTTCCCTAGGGCAGCAAACCTCATGGAAGAATGAAATTGGCTATGGGGACAGATTTGATGAGGATTTGGGGAATTTGACCGTTCATAATTTCCGCTGGTATTTTATTATAATTCAGTCATATTTAATTCAGAAAAAAGAGATTTGAAGGTACTATATTCAATTGTGATGTTTATAATTTTTGGCAAGTATTTTAGTGAATGAAATAATGTATTTGTGCCCTAAAATTGGCATCTACAGAATTCTGAATTTTATTTGCTTAGGGTTTGAATCAAAAAAATCAAAAATTGCATGTGTTTATGTTAGAGTTTGTTGGAAACCCCAAATTGTTCTAATTCTGCCCTAAAAGGGACATTACACAATAATAATATAAATTAGCACGGTGGTTGAACATAATAAAACCTATCTGTAGATGGTTTAGTCCATAGTTCAAAATCTCGTTCTTGGCGATTTCTTGGGAAGGCAAAATTTGAACCAGATCTCGATAATTTCTCGACATTTCTTGGCAACTTTATCGCTACTTTAAAGAACATATAAATTCATAAAATAAACTTAAATTAAATGTAAAACATTGTTAAATGACATGAAAAATGAATGTAGAACATGCCATAGGCCCATAAGTATATTTTTTTATCAATGTGACATCAAAAAAGAGCATATCGTATAATTGTTATACTATAAAGTATATACAAGGCCCAAGCTACTATGAGGGTGAACTGTGAACTTGTTAAGTGTCAAGACTCAACAGTCAACTGAATTTCAAACTTTTAATCATGGCCGGCTGTGCACAATCCACAAATGGCGTCGAGCAGTGATTTACAATGAATTATGAGGGCACTATTGCACTATACCACAGAGGATAATATACTAAAAGTCTAAAACTTATAACTTGAGCCTTGAAATACAAACTGCAATGATGGATGAGGGCACAAGAAAATTACGATAATAAAATCTGCGATTCACTTTATGAGCAAATAAGAAAATCATGATAATGGTTTTAACTTTTTTTAATGCAATGGCTTTTTTTTCAATTGCCGAGATATTGGATTTTCTCAACGAAAATCATCGAGAAAATAAGGGTTTTCATCTCGCGAGAAACCCCCGGTTTCTCGGCCAACAATTATACCACGAGAAACACCGAGAAATAATGCAATATTGTTGAGATTTCAATCTATGGTTTAGCCATCCATCTGCAACAAATCGGTCTCCTTTTGGAATACACTCAAATGTAAAGGCTAGTAAGTTAGCAAGCAAAGCATCAAGGTTACTTGGGCACAGGTTGCAAGGGTGTGCAACATCTAGTGTTGATCCCCAAATGCTTGGTTACGTGAGGCATGGTTTGCATTTCTATTATACATACATATGTACATACATACATACATTATATGTGTGTGTGCGTGAATTCAAAATAATTGTAAGGGTTGTGGGTACATGCTTAAAATATTAAGGGCTCAATAGCTACATCCTCATGAAGAACATCAGTGGGATTAACAGCAGTATGAATAGGCAGGGTCTTGTCTTAGATTGTCCTCCAGTAGTGACAATATACATTTGACTACTTTGTGGAGTGAAGGATTATTGGGGGACGTAACATGGATTAGTATGGTGGTTGACCATAAATAAACCCATCCATAGAAAGCACCCCTTGATGTTTATCACTATTAGGTTCACTAATTTGGGAATCCAACTAACTTGTTATCCCCCACAATCCTTACGTACTTTTCAAATATTTAACTTTTTGCTCAAAGAGCTTCCCCTCTTGGTTACTAGGTACAATCACCACTATCCTTCAAGAGTTATAACTAGCCCTTAATTTTTATATTTCTTTCTGGATTCTAGACACTAACCTTCTTAAATGATTAGAAACAATAAGATCTATCTCGTGGGTCTAGAAATTAACCACCTTCAATTTCTAGGCACAATATGCTCTAGCCCTTGGGACTATAAACTAACCTTCTTCAGTTGCTAGGCACAAAACACTCTAGCCCTCGGGTCTAGGCACTAGCCACTTTGATTTTGTTTATTTGTTTGGACCAGGAATTTTGCATCTAGTCTTCATTACTTTCAATCTAAGCTATTTTGAACTAGAATTCCCCTCTAACCTGTAATGTCCCCAAATTAGGGATATTCTCAGAAATCTGATTTTTATATGAAACTCTAGCAAAAATACAAAAATCTGATTTTTACTAGAGCAAACCCTAGCTGCAAATATATTCCAAAATTAGCATAGAAATATGTTAAAAGCTTCAAATCAATTATGAACCCTTTCAGCCAAGATTAATCCTTCACAAATCCAAATTAGCCATTCAAACCCTAGGCACCTATGTTTAGAAAACAAATATGATTTATGGCAGCCCTTTAATGACAATTTCTACAGTGTCTTACCTTCAATAGGTCTTCAAAATTAATAGAAAAATACATACGCAATCAAATACTTTTTTATGATGTTTTTTCTTCACAAACAAGCTGAATTTATCACCACAAATATTTAGAATAATATAAAAAATTCCAGAATAATTTTAGAATCAATATTTGACCTCAAA
Source organism: Torreya grandis (assembly GCA_037957365.1). Taxonomy (NCBI): domain Eukaryota; kingdom Viridiplantae; phylum Streptophyta; class Pinopsida; order Cupressales; family Taxaceae; genus Torreya; species Torreya grandis. Next base: position 2,060,977 of record JARHVA010000536.1, on the reverse strand, counting down.
CCCTCAAATATGTCCTTTTTGCAAATCACCCAAAGCTGAAAATATTATATAAAATATTGTAGATTATTCTAGAGCAAAGAATGACCTTAAAACAATGTCAAAACCCTTCCAAATCAAGTCGCCCAAGTGCAGAAATAATACAACAAAATCAGAATATTAACTAGGGCACAAAATCACCCAAAAGCATGTGCAAATCACTTTTCAAGCAAGTCGCCACCCTTTCAAGCTATTCGCCCCACTTGAAAACCTTTATTTTTGGTTTTTTCTAAATTTTAATGAACAATGGCAGCTCCTAGATGAAGTTGCCCCACGGAAGAATGAGGATTTTTGTCCTCAATCTCTTGGCTTGAAGGTTTTCATCTTCAAGTCCAAAACTCAAGCTTTTTCGTGCTCAAAACTTGTAAATTCAAATTATGATCCAAGTTGCCTTTCAACAAGACCCCTCAATTGCATTTATATTGCTCCCCAAGTGAAGCGCCCAATTTGGGGGGAAATACCTTTGTTGATCTTTTTTTAAATTATAAAAAAATACCTTTTTATAATTTACTTAAGTGGTTCAATACTCGTGACCCTTAAAAAGGCCCCAACTTAAGTGAAATTTTAACAATAAAGTAATTTTACAATTATTCTTTTCAAAATCAAATGTTTTCCTTTTTTTTTTTCTTCCCTTAGCTCTTCAGAAATTAGGCAAGGCTAAAGGTCTTCAAAAGTGTCATATCCAAAAGGGGGACATGACAATCCTCCCCGCTCAAAATTGCTTTTCCTCAAGCAATTGCAATATCCACAAGGATGTCCCAACACTCCTCATGATGCATTGGCCACCTGTAACTTCTTCCCAAGGAAGAGAAGCTCCAAACAGATCCCTCATACTGTTGTACTTGTGTTTTGGGAGCTGCCCCCAAGTACAAAAGTTGACATCATATCCCTCCAAGGGCTTCCCATGAACCCATGCTACCAACTCTTTCAATACCGAGTTGTAGATGATGAAGCTCTTCTCTTTAAGGCCTTCATAAAGTGCACTATGTAGCCAAGAGTGGCAAAAAGAAATGCATCCAAAAAATGACACCCTACTGCCCCAAATGAAAAGATCCATTTGCTTGTCATTAATTGTGTCCACCTCTAAACTCTCCTTACTGTTGTGCCTATTGTTGTTCGGCAAGGACCAGCTGTAGTCAACCTCAAAATCAATCACCAACTTCATTCTTCTTTCACACCCATGGCTGCCCCTGCTATAGTTTTTCATGTGGAACCAATAACAGTTGTTAACCTTCCCCAAACCATATTCCAAGCTGGTCATTCTAAGCTCCATAAGGGCTGGAAACTTCCTCATAAGGGTTGTCATCAAGAAGAGGGTCATCCCAACAACAACCTTGTACTTGTTGATATTTAGGCTGTATATGTGATGCACACCCATGCAATTACCCCCAAAAGTCAACCAATTCACTACTAAATTGACCTCCCATGTGCTCTCCATATCAACATACTTCGAGGATGCCAATATGAACACAAACATCATACAAAAAGAGCTAGAGATGCCAAAAGAAAAACATTCAGAAAGTGATACCTTGGTACCCCAAATGGAAAGATCCATTTGATCTTCATTCTTCGTGTGCATGCTAATGTGGCCACCCTTCAACACCTCCTTGATAGCTCCTACATGCCATGGTAGACTTCTCCAAGCTTGTAACAAAAAAATTCTTGGAAAACATACCTTGGAAACCACTTTCAACAACTTGCCAACCCTCTTGGATGATCCTTTCTATGTGTGCTATATGTTCACCCATGGGTTGCCCTTTCTTCACACCCTCATGCATATGTAGGACCAAATGTGAGTTCAAAAGAAACTCATTGTGACCAAGGGAATAGTGTTATACCGTCACTTCCTATAATGTCCCCAAATTGAGATGACAACCAAAAAAGAGGGTTTTCCAACAAACCCTAGCCAACCAAAGCACCAAACTGAAATCTGAAAATTTATAACCACCTAAACCCTAGCTGTAAAAATGTATGGTATTCAAGCTAAAAATCATCCAAATAAGTCCACAAGAAGTTGAAAATTATGTAGAGAATTGAGTACCTTTTAGGGGGTCAAATAATATGACGAATAGTTGAAAATACCTCACAAATATTCTAAATTTTCTTTGAAAGTACAACTGTACTTTCCAACTCTTAAATGCCTCAAAAAACTCTCCAAGTGGTTCACCACACCTCAGTAAAATAGAAGAACAAATTTGGAAATTATCTCTTAGTTTTCTTTCACCCAATCACCTTCCGAAGCTTGCTAAACAAGTCATCCAAGTGCCAAAATTGCGAAAATAATTTCTGAATATTCTAAGGCATTGAATGACCCTAAAAACCTTGCAAAACTACTCCAACATAAATCGCCCAAGATAGAAACTTACAAATCAGCCTTTCCCAAACAATTCACTGCCCACAATGATTATTATTTCCTCAAACAAGCTGAAACTTCAAAAATTCATCTCCCTCAATCCTTGGAATTATGATGCAAATAAGAGCTCAAACTGACCACAAAATTAGTAACTATCAAATAAAAATAATATCAAAAGTTTCCTTCCATATGAATGCCACCAAAAATTGCTCTAAAATTATGAAAACCCTGGTTTCTAGAATTTTTCTCCTCAAACCCAAGGTTCACTCAAATTTTCAAAAGTGGTGTTTCAAAACACCTTTGTAGATCCACTTGCATGAACACATGCAATTTGAAGCTCATTTACAACTCTTGAATAGAGTTGCCCAAGTAGAAGGAATGGAGGTTTTCGTCCCCAAACCTATGACCCTTCTTGAAGGTTTTCGTCCTCAAGAGGTGGAAACCAAGCTTGACATACTTGATTCAATTTTTCCAATCAATATTCAACATAATCTTCAAATGAATCCTTACTTGCTTTTATATATGACTCCTCCAAGCGTAGCGCCCAAAATTGGAGGGAACCTTTTTAAAATATTAAAAGATCCTCTTAGTTTCACTTTAGGTTTTAAGTGTCCAAGAACTATAAACCCCACCACTTAAGTGAAATAGAAACATAAAGTGTTTTTTCATAACTCAACTCAAAATTAGAAATATAAAGTTCCTTATCTATTATTAACTCCTCACAAGTGGCCCACAATGCTCCCTTTCCTTCCTCTACCCTTAGCCATTGGAAACAAGAATGGGCTAAGGGTCCCACGAAGGTCTAGATAAAAAATGGGGACATTACACTTCCTCCTTCGCCATTCTTCCATGCAAGTGTCCTCAAACATAGACACTTTTAGAATTTGATAACAACTGTAAAAATTCAGACCTCTTACCCATATGAAGTGCTTGTAGTGGTGTTCCAAGGTCTGCTTTTTCTGAGTGATAAAACTCATATCTGATTGGTGCAATTTACTTGCCCAACGTGAATTGTACTTTGTCCAAAAATTCAATTTATGTGGCCTCAATAGGTGGCTGAAATCTTCTTACCAACTCATAAATTTTTTAGTGCAAAAAATCAGTCCTCATCCATGTATTTTCAGACTTGACTGTGAGCTGGTACACATATGAAAAATCAGTCCTTATAAAGATATTTTCAGTACTCACCGTGGGGTGTAAGGATCAAAGAAAATCAGCTTTTAGGCGCCTATCATGGGGCTGTCCTTCACCCAACAATTCTAAATTTTTTGAGTGAGTAATGGGCTGATTACTCCTCAAAATTTTGTTCTTCCTAATGATGTCCACAATTTGGGCCTTTGCCCAACCCAAGAGGGGTCTAAAGCCCTCAACCTCATCCTCTGAGACATCTTTACAATATGGTGTTAAGTGCTGATTATGCAAACAAGACTTCCTTCTAACCTTCCTCTTAGCTTTCTCTTATCATAGTTGTAGCATGTTTTTTCCTTCTTCAATCTTCCCTTTATAGTGGCTGGAATTCCACTCATACATGTTTGAGCTACTCCCATGGTGTTGGGATGTGAGGGGCACACCTTCCTAGGGCCAATACTCACCACGGCAACAAAAAATTTTAGAGAAAACATACTTAAAATATGGGGAACGGCAGTGAATGTGCTACTTATGGCCCTTTGATCCTTGGATCATGGTAATTTTTGCTTATGCCCCTTTCCATGAGGGTCCAAGCTTTGTCCTTTGTTTCACAACATAACACAATAACAAAATCATGCTTGTAGGGCTCACCTTCATCCCACAACCATGTTAAAAACTTGCCATGCCCAACCTTTGAATTTACATGGGAGAATTCCCTTCTCCAATTACAGCTCTTCATCTCTTTCTCAATGTTGGCAATATCAATATCAACACTTGCCACTTCCAATTTTGTTGCTTCCATTGCACACTTGATTGTAGGCAAATCAACATTAGCAACCATTGCTTTTAAGTGTTCCCCTTTTTTATTTGGCATCCCCCCTTCAAGGGATCCATTTGCTTTATCCAACCTTGTTAGGACTTGGGCCTCATTTTCAAGAGTTAACAACAATTGTTTCTTCCAAGCTTCCTCTTCAAATCTTTCCATTATGGCTTACTTATCCATATCCAAACTTTCTTTTTGATATTTTGATTGCTCATGAAGTTGTTGAACAATTTCTCCTTGCTTTAACTTTGGAAGTTCTGATTTCTCTGTTACTTCCATCTTAGTGTCTATTATTTGCAACCCCATTGGTTGCCCCATAGCTTGTTGGAAACCCTCACTAGGCTGCCCTTGAATTTCTAGTTCTTGTGGCTTAGAAAATTCAATCATTTGCTGCCCTTTACTTAGCTGAAACAACTCTTCTGGCTGCTCAAAAAAATTTGTATTGTGAAACTCAAAAATTTCACTACTTGGCTGCCACAAATTTTCTAATTTTTGAAGCTCATCATTCACATTACTAGGCTGCCCTGTGTATTGAGAGGTTATTCTTTATCTTCCCTACAATTTCAGACTTTTGAATCTCCATATTCACCTGTAGTTCAATTTTCTCTTCTTCTAAGAGAGATTTTTGAGGTCTAATAGACATTGTCAAAACCTTAGGACTTATTGCCTGTTCCCTCTAATAATTCTCCATGGCTTGCAACAAATCATCCATGGCTTCATCCATTGTCTTCTTCTTCATCCCCACCTTTTGAAGGGGATCTCCGTATTCTTTTTTTGGCAAAAACTTAGGTTTCCAATCCATTGAAGATACACCCCATAGCTAGCCAATAAATTGGCTCTGATACCACTTTAATGTCCCCAAATTAGAGATATTCTCTGAAATTTGATTTTTCTATGAAACTCTTAAAAAAATACAAAAAACTATTTTTACCAAAACAAACCCTAGCTGCAAATATATTCCAAAATTAGCATTAAAATGTACTAAACCTGTCAAATCAATTATGAACCCTTTCAGCTAAGATTAATCCTTCAAAAATCCAAATTAGCTTTTCAAAAGTTCAAACCCTAGGTGTTATGTTTAGAAAATAAATATGATTTATGGCAGCCCTTTGATGACAATTTTATAGTGTTTTACCTTCAATAAGTCTTCAAAATTAATAGCAAAATACAGTTGCAATCAAATACTTTTAGAATCAATATTTGACCTGAATTTACCACCACAAAATATTTAGAATAATTTAAAAAATTCCAAAATAATTTTAGAATCAATATTTGACCTCAAACCCTCAAATATGTCATTTTCGCAAATCGCCCAAGACTGGAAATATTATATAAACTATTGCAAAATATTCTAGGGCAAAGAATGACCCTCAAACAATGTTGAAGCCCTTTCAAATCAAGTCACCCAAACGCAAAAATAATACAATAAAATCATAATATTAACTAGGGCACAAAATCACCTCAAAAAATGTGTAAATCGCTCTCCAACCAAGTTGCCACCCTTCCAAGCTATTCGCCCCACTTGGAAACCTTTATTTTTGTCTTTTTCTGAATTTTGATGAACAATGACAGCTCCTAGATGAAGTTGCCCCACCGAAAAATGAGGGTTTTCATCCTCAATCTCTTGGCTTGAAGGTTTTTGTCTTCAAGTCCAAAGCTCAAACTTTTTCATGCTCAAAACTTGTAAATTCAAATTATGATCCAAGCTACCTTTCAACAAGATCCTTCAATTGCTTTTATACTTCTCCCCAAGTGAAGCACCCAATTTGGAGGAAATACCTTTGTTGAGCTTTTTTCAAATTATAAAATAATATTTTTTATAATTTACTTAAGTGGTTCAATACTCATGACCCTTAAAAAGACCCCAACTTAAGCGAAATTATAACAAAAAAATATTTTTACAATTATTTTTTTTCAAAATCAAGTGTTTCCCTTTTTTCTCTCTTCTTCCCTTAACCCTTAGGAAACTAGGCAAGGCTAAAGGTCTTCAATAGTGTCATGTCTAAAAGGGGGACATGACATACCCTGTGATATTAGTTTTCAGTATATCATTCAAAATACGAATATGCAAAACATAATTTGAATACAATAAACCAAAATCTGAATACAGCACAAGGAATAGTACATATTTCATCATTTACAAAATGAATAGTGCATATTTCATCATTTACAAAATTAAACGCAGGGAGATAACCTGATTTAAACATAAGGGAAGCTAGATCAAGTTTCTAATTTAAGATGAGTAAAAATACTTCTTTTTAATGCTTCCATTAGCAGTTTGTTTTTGTGCAATTTTTGGATGCACAAATTCCAAGAAATCACCTTTGTCATCAATTACAAGTCGCCAAGATTGTTGATAAAAAAATGTCCAATTTAAGTATATGTTTGTATGTCATAAGTATAATTTATTGGAGGTCAGTAGACATCATCTAACAGGTACGCTGACACAAAAATGAGATTTGGAAGAAACTTCAAATCATAGGTTTGTAAGTTGGACTTTTCTCTTCTTTTCTCTATCGTGATTTTTTAGATGTGGTCCATTGCTCAGGTGCAAGGTAGGCCTTCTCAGAGCTTTAAGATTAGTGAATCATCTAGGAGGCTCAGCTAGTGTGATGAACACCTCATCTAATAATTTGTCCAAGTGTGTACTTCTTCACTAAGTAATGCAAGTATCCATTGCAAGAGTAAAATGTGTCCATTAATGTGTGTGTAGTGATTAATATCTGAGTGTGATGTGAAAGCATGAAAGATCAGTGTATGATTTCATTGTCCACCGGACCTGAGATCCATTTAGCAATATATTAAGATATAAAAGTACAAAATACATAGAGATACTTGAACTCTTGGATAAAACAGTTGTGGGAAGCAAACCTAAGAATAAGATTAAAAAATAGATGGGGATATTTAAATTGGAGTTACTGTTAAAAAAATTGGCTCTTAACCTATAAGTTATAACAGAATCAATATGCAAATTGGAACTAAATGATTTAATATTTCCATCCAAACTTCTAAAGCAATTTAAGCTGATCAATTTGTTACCCATTTATGCAAGTTATAGGTCACTATAAAGAGATCAAGAAAAGAATAGAATGTACAAAACAATTATTTCTACTCTCTGTTCCGTTCAGATATCTTTGTATTTAAGTCACCAGGCATGTCATGGACGAAGACAGCACGAGATAGTTTTCAAGCCTTAATTTCAAAGAATAGACAACAATATGCATATGGTTGAAAAACAATAAAAAAGATATGCATGTGGTTGATTCCTTACCATTGAACCAAAACGGTAGGTTGTCAAAATATCAAAGCCAAATGGATCAAAATCTATCAGGCCATAAGCAGGAACATTTAACTCATCAATGAGAAGCCGTAAAAACCTAATTACAAAGACATGATTACAATTATCATGTATCTACCAAGAAGTATAAAGATAATAAAATTGCTACCCACCTTTATGGCCTTCAAGTAATAAACACCGTACAAGTCTTACCTCCTTGTTGAGACATCTGGGTAGCCCCTTCCCTATAGTGGAAAAAAACAGATTAGCATCCCATGTATATGGAATCTTTTCCATGAAAAAATAATAATTTAACGCTTACCGAGAGAACTATACATTGGTTTTGTTTACAAAAGCCATCATTTGCAAGCCTCTGAAATACTACAGTAAGAACCCAATATCAGTGATTTAAAATCATTAGGAGTCACAAATTCACACACCAAACAATGGCCAGATGAGATTTACCTGTTTCCTTCTCTACAACTAAAATATATTTGGCAAGACTTGTAATATCTGTAATATAGCATCAGGAAAGCTAGCAAAATATTCCTTTGCATTATCTCTTAACTGATAATTGTAAACTAATATTTATAAAATTTGCATTGTGAATTTTCAAGTAGAAACTCTAGATGTTCTTTTATGTTTGATTTCATGTCTCCGATACAGATTATGGTCCTAAATTTTGCCATGGAATCAAAACATACAAGGTAGTCGTGAAATTTATTTTAAACTTTTGTTTGAGAGAACAAGAATGTCTGCGAGGGTATGATGGTTTTCAAACTATTGAGGATTCCAATTGAACCATAAACCATCTATCCAACTTTGTGTTTCTATTGTAGGAGCGACAGACAGCAGTGATTTCTTGAAAAAAAGGTGAAGTGATATGATGGTGAAGTGGGTTGTTGTTATTGCGGATGCTTTTGCATTGTGTGGGGTAAAGAGGAGACAGTTGAACATATATTGTGGAAGTGTCCAACAGCTGTATGGCTTTGGAGATGGTTACAAGCTGAATTCAATTTCATCTTTACTGCCCCACTCTCTTGTCATGGGCCCCTTCTAGGGGGTTTTAGGATGGTCAGAGACAACTGCAAGAGGTATATGGCATACAATTTGATTGGCAGCAACCAGTTTCCTTTGGAGGACAAGATGCAAAGCTGCTTTTCAGGAATATAACTCCCCATGAATAAGTTGCGACTTTTCAGACAAGCTATGGCTTTGATTGTGCAATCTAAAGTTGAGTGGTTCTGAAAGTCTGAATTCTTTGTCCGTCGGAGTGCAGGACCAGGTGCTTTCTTTCCTGGCCTATGTAGGGAGAGATTTTCTTTGTAATCACAATTCTCAGCTGATGTAACCCATTCGTCCTCTAGAATTATATAAGATGCATTTATCCAAAAAGAATAAAATACAATACTTTCATCATTCATGCTTACATTATTGTGATTCTGATGAACATCTAGGGAACCTCTACTGGATTTCTTTGGGAGAGGACCCATAAACACTCAAGAGAACCTTCAATGAACACTCAAGACTATTTTTGGTGAACCATCATAACTTTTAAGTGATCTCTGGGAACCCTCCGACTTAACACACAGTAATAATCATGTTCACTTATTATTGATCTATTGATTGAAAGCCAAAATGTTTATATAGTTTATGTACAATGAGACTCATTTCGAGGCTACCAATTACCATGAACTATGCAACATGTATTACATTCTTCCCCTCCATTTTATCAAACTATGGACAAAACATGAGAATTGTAAAAGATCGTCCAACTTCAGATGAATAAAACAGGTACGGAAGTTTATGATGTAAGAGATATCCTCTCTCAATAACCTATATATCTTGAAACTTTTAAGAAAATATTTGCAAACCCACAAAATAAGGATTTTAGACATCTACTAAAATTTTGTCTGTAATTCAAGGATACTTTGAACATGTTCGATATGCACGGGAATAGGATAAGCCTGTAAGAAGCATTATTATAATCATATATTAGAATATTAACATACAATGTATACAAAATACCATGTAAAGAAAATTATTCTTAATCAAGTCTAAACATACAGTGCAAATATTTCTTGTGCAATCAACCTCTCTTCCGAGTTCTATGAATCGCAACCAACCCATTACCAACCTAGAATAAATCCAACCAAAAATATGTGTAATTTTAGACCCGAATTACATCAATAAAAGCAATGGAATATGTATTATAAAGTCTCATTGAGAAAAAAAAATGAAAACTAAATCTATATATAGATCCAGTCATTGTAGGCAATTTTGGGAAATATTTTGAGGCAACATCTCTGAATGAAATTTAATTATCATAAAAATCATGTTTACAAATTAGAAATCTAACTTTAAAAGCATAATGCCATGAAAGATTAGAATTTACCTTAACGTAGTATTCAAATAAACTTGTCTGAATGGCCTAAAAAGAGCACAAAATTAAAGTTCTACCACTTTGTCTCCATATCCTTTATGTTCGACACATAATACTCTCAAAATGAGTGGTTTTGTGTCTTGTGATAATACAACTCAAGGAAGTTATGACCAATTTTAGTCTATTACCCAATCATTCACAGGATTCCAAATGGCAATGTAAGTAGGCTATTGCCTCAATGGCCAACCAAGACAATTATAGTTGTAGACTTAGGTACCTGTTTTGATCAAACCCTGTGGTTTCTCCTTTTTCTATTGATTAGAGAATAAGATCAAAGTTTGTGTATGGATGCAAATCAACTTTGAGGAGATCTAATCTTTTACTTGTGACATTGTTATAGCATTACCTTTTGGTATTGAAACGTCACAAAAAGTTAGTTAAGACTCTGTATAAGTCTTTTTTCTTGCCGATTGTTATTTTTCACTTTGATGCTAAGTGTGAGGTCTATACTGCAACATCTGGTAAAATATATTACTTAGATGCATAAGTTGCCTTGTTGAACAAGCATAACCACTTGGATTAAGGCGGGAGATTGATGGATCGGATAGATTCATAAACCAGTGAAGAGGCAAGGGCAACCAAATGATTAAGCAGGTATGCATCTAGGTTGTTGATGAGCAAAAACTCATGCAGATGAGCCAAAATGCAAGAAGTAAACAAAGAATGACACTAGGTTGCAGATATGTTTATTAGAAGACCTCAAGAAAACCACATTTAACCAAGACCATGGTATAGTTAAAATAGCACTCCCCATCCAATTTAGGTAAAGAATAACATGAACCAAAAGGTTGTCAAAATTAAAGAAATGACCATAAAGCTTGGCTTGTCTGAAAAGAGATGTTACAGAAGAAGTTGATGTTAAAAAATGACTAGTAAGCAGGCTCTATAAGACATGATTAGAAAAAAAATGAATAGTATTATTTCAAGTTATATTAGATTTCATGTCATCTATTGTTAATTTTTGGCATTTTGGGCAAATGTTAAGGTATATTTTACATTTATAATTTAATAATACTGTGGTACAATAAAAGGTTTACTTCTTAGAGTGCTTCAAACATCAAATCAAGGCAGACCAAACAGAAAATATCTCTAGGGAAATAATTTGACATTCAGGGACTAAAACTACAACTTTCAAGCATGTCCAGTGTTAACTTTCTTATGTAATGACAAATGTTTTATTCTTAAGCATCTAATTAAATTCGTCACGTCATATTCAGTATCAGAGGAAGGAATTTATTTTCCTGGTTTTCTTTTCTCTTGTCAGAAAATTTGTCATGGGATAATTCTTTGATTTTACCAAGGATGCTAAGTTTTAAATGGGTTAACAAAATAAGAACTTCAATGAAAAACATCGGGCATTTAAATTTGTATCGACTTCCTCAAACATGTCTTCCCGTAAGGGTTCAAAATTTGTTGATCGAATGTCTAACAGCAATACTGGAAATTTGGCATTAATAATGTGCCACAACACTTCTGGGAGTACAAATAGTTTCAAAATTTTGAAATTCATTATTCAATGATCTGCATAATTTCTGGGCATCAAAAAATTCCTATAAAAGTCTGAATCTCTCTCAGGAGCTCAATGCCAAGCACATATGGTCCTGCAAACAAAACATGGTTATAGTGGTGTTACGGCACCTGCACATAAACCACTCAAATCCACAATCAAAGCCAACAGGTCTAAACCAGAGGAAGATATCACCAGGCCACATCTGAAGATGGATATATGATCTAGATCCTAGGAAATGTTCAGGGGACATCATATCAATTGTGCAATCAATATGTTATAGTGGTATGATGGAAGCATGCAAAATAGACTGTGTAAAGCATTCTACCATTGCTCCATAAATGAAATGATTAAACATAAAGAAACAGATCACATAATGTAAGAGACTACATTGCTACCTCTCATGAGGAGGGTAAAGGAGGCGTGGTGTGTGTCATTGCCTGTTGGCTAATATCTCATGTTCTAGATAAAGGAGAGGACCCCATGTCATGGTGCATATGGATGACACTAATGCTTGGCATCAAAATGGGGGTTTTCTCTTGGTGTACAGGCCAAATGACTCAATGTGTAGAAGTCAAATGTGGCGGTGGACGGCCCACACACTCTCCATTGCTGAGTGGGTCATAGGCAATGATTGTAAAATGGTGGAGTAGGATAATGACCAGGTTAGATTGGGCGAATTTGGGCTGAAAAGTGACAAGTTTAGAATGATAGCAAGAGGATACCTAGTGTTTTTAATCTTAATTGGAGGAAAATGAGTCTGGATTCAGCTGGTTGGTATTCTTGGTCTAATCACCAAGCACAAAGAAATTGGACACATGCCAGGCTGGCTAGGTTCTATGCAATCTCTCAGACTATCACTTTTTCATCTTGTGGAAATCGCTTAGTTTTTGTGAAGTCTTTCATTACAGGTTCTACTCATCTTCCCATTTCAATCCAACTGCTAATTGGCACGAATGCCCATGGAGAAAAGCATTATTCTTACAAGCTAAATGTGTCCCTTTTCAAGTCAAAATATTTCTTGACAATTATTGCTAGAATACGATTTTTGGTACCTACCTAAAGTGGTTGTCATGTCCCCACTCTAGTCCAGTATTGCAGTGACATGAGAGTCAGCCTATTATGGGGTCTTGTAGGTTGACAGGATGGTACAGAGACCCAATTTGGTTTTTCAGTGTTGGACTTGGTGCTCTGGCAGGTTATTGATCAGTTGGGCGACATTTCTTGTTCGTGGGAGGCAGTTCCTACTTTTGTGGAGGTTACTCCTATTTTTTTGGAGACTTGGTCAGGCCCAGGATTGGGACTCCCTGAGTTTCTATTCAGAGGTGCAGTTTCAGGGTGTTAGGGTTTGTTCCCTAAGTTTTAAGAGCATCCCTAGATTTTAGGGAGGAGACTGCCAGTGGTTCCTTGATTTCCGGCTCCAGTCACAGACAGGTGACAAGTTGTTCTGACAGTTCGTGTGTTCGGTTGGGCATTTCTCGGTTACTTTGGTTATATTTTTAATATTTCTGAGTTCCCGTCTTTTAATTAAAATAAGGCTAAGTTATAGCCAATTTGGGGTTATAAGGTATTTCTGGCCTCGTCGGGATGCGTGTACTAGAGTGTAATAGCTCATTGGAAAGGTCTCGAACTTTCCTAAATATTTCATTCATATGTCGGAACCATTCGGGGCACGGATTGCTGTTGAATTAAAGAGAAAGCATTATTTCCTTTATTTTCAGCCTCTTAAAAGGAAATTATTATAATTTTATATTTTTCACTTAAGCGCCCTTGGTCCACTTTTTGGGGATCGGTTAAAAGTGAAAAAGGTTATAAGAGGCGTTTGAAGAGAGGAGAGGGGCTATCTAATTCTAATATCATTTTCCTTTGGAGAAGTGCGCTTGGCAAGCGTAGAGCTTTGGGACGCAAACCCCAAAGAGTTGACTTGTGGGACGTAGCCCCCACTAGTATGGAACTATCTCGAGCATAGAGATTGGTCTTTTCTTTTCTTGGTCAGCGGCTGGACAGCATTTGGGGGTAGCGCGCGGCCTTGGGAAAAGGCGCGACTCAGTTTTAGGGAGAATCGTTGGGCGCCGCTTATAGAAGATTTGTTTGGCGCGGCATATCCTTGGCGGGTTGAGGCCGTACGGCTGTACTTGACAGCAACCACCTATTACAGCAGCGCAGCAGTAAGGACTCTTTCAGTGGGACGCCCTTCTTTGTATGGTTTTGCCGACCTTCAACAATTCAGGTTGGGCAGTTTATCTTTGTATTCCACATGAATTCTGGCAATCTGTAATAGGATCATTATTTAATTAAATATCTAGAAAGCTTGCTCATCCGAATTTGGATTTGGTTGTACTTAGGTTTTTAACTTCCATAAGTTATTTATGCTTTTGCATTTCAATTATTCACTGTTGAAAAATTCATCCAAAAACCAAAAAAACAAAGAAAAACACAAATTTCATTAGAAAATACAAAAACATTACAGCAGTTCAATAGAAGAGATCCATCAGGGATCTTTCAGTGGTATCAGAGCTTCTGTCCTGCCAGCCTGAGGGGATTCAGTGAAATTGTTTTCTATGCATCCGGGCAGAACTGATTTAAACAGATATTATACACGCAGAAGAGCTCAGTACGAGCGGGAGTTTGGAACAGAACAAGAGCCTATTATGGCAGAAGGACAGAGGGATGCTCAGAGGAATCAGGATGATGTAGAAAGAGAGATGATGAGGACTCTCATCACTACTCAACCCAGGATAGCCCAGACCTTAGATCGATTACAGGATACATTGGAGCGGTTGGAGATGGATAGACACAGAGGCAGGCGGAGTAGATCTGTTTCAGTGGCAGGAAGTCAGCGCAGCCATCAGTCTCACTCTTCGGCAGGGAGTTCCGTTCAGTCCAGTAGGAGGCATCGTCATCATACGCCTACTCCGAATAGGCCATTGCTACCTCGATTCATACCAGGAGAACAAGCAGCGCAGGTGGAACCACCCGAGATTGGATTTCAGGAGTCAGTTTTGGCAGTTACAGCGGAGTGGAGAGCTCTTCCTCCTGAGGTTCGGGATGTCTTTCCTCTCCCCCAGTATTGTGCACAGCGGAGAGATGCAGCCAGATTTAGGGGAGATAGGGGAAATAGGCCACCCCAGCAGCAGCAGAATCATGACCTCAATAGAGCTACTGGGAAGATTACATTGGCTCCATATAATGGCTCTGGTGATACTAGTGCAAGAGCGTGGGTCCACAAGCTGGACATATATCTTTCCTTGAGGCCCATGCCTGAGCGTGAGGCTATTCAGTTTGCAGTATTGCACTTAGAGGGGGTTGCATATGATTGGTGGCACCATGGATTGATCACCCAGGATCACGCCTTAGTTCACTCTTACGCTGAGTTCACTGAGCGGCTCATTGCACGATTTGACCGTAAGGATCCAGAACTCTACTACAGGGAGTTGGCTCATCTAAGACAGACTGGTCACGCAGAGGCTTATATTAATGAGTTCCAACGTATTGCGGTCATGGTACCTGACATGCCTCAGAGACGGAGCGTGATGTTATTTATTGAGGGGTTACAAGACAGACTTAAGGGCCTGGTTCGTGCTTTCCAACCAGCAACTCTTAAGGAGGCTATCGAGGTGACATTGAGATTGGACACTGTTCCCACTTCTTATCAGGCAGATAAGAAACCAGTTAGAGACTCTCGGCCTTTTCAGAAGGCCAATTCGACACAAAACAAAGGAGGAACTTCATCTAAAGTCCCTTGGATGAATCAGGAGACGAGGAACGAACTGAGAAGGAAAAAGTTATGTTTTTCCTGCAAAGATCCATGGGAGCCCGGACACCGTTGTATGGGCAAAGGAAAGGTTCACTTGATCGAGGTGACTTCAGAGCTAGGGGATGAGGAGGTTCCGGATACTGATTCTGAGGATAATACAGAGGAGGTTGAGCAGGTTCAGACTCAGTTGGAGCTAGACACCCCTGAGCCTTTGGCATCCGCCAAAGTAGCCATGGCTACCCTTTCCAGTTATCCTAAGTTTCATGCCTTCAGACTAAAAGGGACACTTAAGGGTAAGCGGGTCACTAGCCTGGTAGATACGGGGGCTACACATAACTTTATTGACCAGAAATTAGTTGAGAGGCGTGGTTTACAGTATGAGGAGTTTGGCGGTTTTGGAGTTAAGGTAGCAGATGGTGCAATTTTGAGTTGTACCAAACGAATTCCGCAGCTTAGTATTCAGATGGGGGACCATACTTTGACTGATGATTTCTATGTACTTCCTATAGAGGATTATGATGTGGTGTTGGGTATGCAGTGGTTACAAGGTATTGGACGTTACATTATTGATCACCGTCTTATGCAATTAGAGTTTCTTTCTGGAAGAAAGAAGGTGATTTTGAGGGCAGCTTCTGATGGTGGGCCTAGAGAGGTGACTTCTCGTAGGATGGAGGCTATCCTTAGACATAATGATGTACTCTGGGCTACGCATTGTTTGGTGAAGCCCAAAACACCCACATCTCAGGACGACCGCCTGTTTCATGTGGACATTCAGTCAGTGATGGATCGCCATGGTAGAGTCTTTGGGGATATACCTCCTGGAGTGCCTCCAGACAGAGGTTTTGAGCATGGAATAGAGTTAGAAGAGGGAGCAAAGCCAGTGATTACTACTCCATACCGTCATCCTAGAGCTTACAAGGATGAAATTGAGAAGACTATTCATGAATTGTTAGATATGGGGTTCATTCGGCCTAGTTCCAGCCCCTTTGCTTCTTCTGTAGTGTTGGTTAAGAAGAAGGATGGGACTCTAAGGATGTGTGTTGATTACAGAGCTTTGAACAAGAAAACAATCAAAAACAGATATCCTATTCCCCGCATAGATGAGTTGTTGGATGAACTTCATGGGGCTCTATATTTCTCTAAGATTGATCTTCGCTCTGGTTACCATCAGATTCGTGTACGAGCTGAGGATGTACACAAGACTGCTTTCCGTTGTCACTATGGGCACTATGAGTTCCTGGTAATGCCATTTGGCCTTACCAATGCACCTGCGACCTTCCAATCCTGTATGAACCATATCTTCAACAAGCAGTTGAGGAAGTCGGTTCTAGTATTCTTTGATGATATATTAATTTACAGTGATACTTGGGAGGATCATCTCCGACATCTTGAGGAGGTGCTGAGCATAATGGAGGACCAGTCGCTATTTGCTAAGCTCTCCAAATGTGAGTTTGGATTGAGGGAGGTACTATACTTGGGACATGTAATCAGTGCTGATGGGGTTAAGGTGCATGAGGAGAAGATTCAGGCAATTCAGAATTGGCCGGTCCCTCGGAACATTACTGAGTTACGTGGATTCCTTGGATTGTGTGCTTATTATAGAAGATTTGTTAAGGGGTTTTCTCAGTTGGCAGCACCTTTGACAGATCTTACTAAGAAAGGAGCCTTTAGATGGACAGAGCTTGCACAGGGGGTCTTTGATAGACTCAAAGAGGTTATGAGTACTTGCCCTGTTTTGGCACTACCTGATTTTTCACAGCCATTTGTTCTAGAATGTGATGCTTCGGGATTGGGTATAGGAGCCGTGTTGATGCAGAACAAACATCCGATTGCTTATGAGAGTAGAAAGTTGCAAAATAATGAAAGGTTGTATTCTACTTATGACAAGGAAATGTTAGCTATCATGCATGCGTTGGCCAAGTTCAGACAGTATCTTGTGGGTAGCAAATTTGTGGTAAGAACTGACCACAATAGTTTGAAATATTTCCTAAATCAGAAGGAGCTCAATGATAGACAGCAAAAATGGATCAGCAAAATTCAGGCTTATGATTTCGATATCGAATTCATA
Organism: Torreya grandis; assembly: GCA_037957365.1. Lineage (NCBI taxonomy): Eukaryota > Viridiplantae > Streptophyta > Pinopsida > Cupressales > Taxaceae > Torreya > Torreya grandis. Next base: position 2,043,585 of record JARHVA010000536.1, on the reverse strand, counting down.
AAGGGAAAGAATAATATTGTGGCCGATGCACTCTCTCGGAAACCTTCATTGGCTGCCCTTTGCTCATTGAGTGAGATTTCAGCGGATTGGAAGGCTCAACTTTTAGTTGAGTATTCCAAGAATCAGTATGCTGGTGAGATCATAGAGGGTGTGGTAGTAGATGACAGATATAGTGTAGTAGATGACATTATCTACTACAAAGGCAGGGTTTATCTTGTTCCGGGGTCGCAGTTGAAGGAACAAATTTTGCAGGCTCATCATGATACTCCTATGGCAGGACATCCAGGATATGTGAAGACTTATAGGGCGATTCGAGAGAGATTCTCATGGAAGGGTCTCAAAGATGATGTTTTGAGGCATGTTCGGGAGTGTGTCACTTGTCAGCAGAACAAGTCTGAACATGCTTACCCTGCAGGATTATTGCAGCCCTTACCTATACCAGAACAGAAGTGGACAGGGATTTCCATGGATTTCATTATAGGTCTTCCTCGAGTTCAGGGGAAAGATTGTATTTATGTGGTTGTGGACAGGTTAACAAAGTACGCCCACTTCTTCTCCATTGCCCTAGATTTTACAGCATCACAGGTGGCTGAGTTATTTTTCAGAGAGGTGTTTAGACTCCATGGTCTTCCCAAGACCATTGTGAGTGACCGGGATAGCAGGTTCATGAGTTCCTTTTGGCAGGAACTTTTCAGGCTTACAGGCACCATGTTGACACCTAGTACTAGTTATCACCCTCAAACGGATGGGCAGACTGAAATAGTTAATAAGTGGGTTGAGGGGTATTTGCGTAACTATGTGTCAGGGCAACAAAAGGCATGGGTTCGTTGGTTGTATTTGGGCGAGTATTGTTATAATACCTCGCACCATATGTCCATTGGCATGACGCCTTTTAGAGCCCTCTATGGATATGAAGCATTATCTTTCACTGATTTGGCACTTGGTGACAGTAGAGCCCCCTTGGCCCAGGATTGGTTACAGGAAAACCAGGATATCATGAGATCCCTCAGAGAGAATTTACAGCAGGCCCAAAATCAGCAAAAGATGTACGCTGATAGACACCGGATTGAGAGAGCATTTGAGGTGGATGATATGGTCTTTCTGCGCTTACAACCATATCGACAGAGCACCCTTAAAAAGGGGGGAGCTGAAAAGCTCAAACCACGTTTCTATGGTCCATTCAGAGTGCTCAGACGAGTAGGGGAGGTTGCATATGAGATTGAGTTACCGGCAGACAGCAGGATTCATAATGTATTTCACGTATCTCGCCTAAAAAGGGCCCTGGGACAGCATATAACAGTTTCACCCGAGTTACCTCCTATGGATGAGGAAGGTAATTTGATTATGGTTCCTGATGAGATTCTTGAGGTAAGGGAACGGCAATTGAGGAAACGGGTGATTCGAGAGTATTTGGTTAGATGGAGAGATCTTCCCATAGAGGATGCCACCTGGGAAGGGGAGAGCATTTTGCAGCATCCAGCCTTACAGTTGCTTGTGGGCAAGCATCTCCTAGAGGGGAGGACTGTCATGTCCCCACTCTAGTCCAGTATTGCAGTGACATGAGAGTCAGCCTATTATGGGGTCTTGTAGGTTGACAGGATGGTACAGAGACCCAATTTGGTTTTTCAGTGTTGGACTTGGTGCTCTGGCAGGTTATTGATCAGTTGGGCGACATTTCTTGTTCGTGGGAGGCAGTTCCTACTTTTGTGGAGGTTACTCCTATTTTTTTGGAGACTTGGTCAGGCCCAGGATTGGGACTCCCTGAGTTTCTATTCAGAGGTGCAGTTTCAGGGTGTTAGGGTTTGTTCCCTAAGTTTTAAGAGCATCCCTAGATTTTAGGGAGGAGACTGCCAGTGGTTCCTTGATTTCCGGCTCCAGTCACAGACAGGTGACAAGTTGTTCTGACAGTTCGTGTGTTCGGTTGGGCATTTCTCGGTTACTTTGGTTATATTTTTAATATTTCTGAGTTCCCGTCTTTTAATTAAAATAAGGCTAAGTTATAGCCAATTTGGGGTTATAAGGTATTTCTGGCCTCGTCGGGATGCGTGTACTAGAGTGTAATAGCTCATTGGAAAGGTCTCGAACTTTCCTAAATATTTCATTCATATGTCGGAACCATTCGGGGCACGGATTGCTGTTGAATTAAAGAGAAAGCATTATTTCCTTTATTTTCAGCCTCTTAAAAGGAAATTATTATAATTTTATATTTTTCACTTAAGCGCCCTTGGTCCACTTTTTGGGGATCGGTTAAAAGTGAAAAAGGTTATAAGAGGCGTTTGAAGAGAGGAGAGGGGCTATCTAATTCTAATATCATTTTCCTTTGGAGAAGTGCGCTTGGCAAGCGTAGAGCTTTGGGACGCAAACCCCAAAGAGTTGACTTGTGGGACGTAGCCCCCACTAGTATGGAACTATCTCGAGCATAGAGATTGGTCTTTTCTTTTCTTGGTCAGCGGCTGGACAGCATTTGGGGGTAGCGCGCGGCTTTGGGAAAAGGCGCGACTCAGTTTTAGGGAGAATCGTTGGGCGCCGCTTATAGAAGATTTGTTTGGCGCGGCATATCCTTGGCGGGTTGAGGCCGTACGGCTGTACTTGACAGCAACCACCTATTACAGCAGCGCAGCAGTAAGGACTCTTTCAGTGGGACGCCCTTCTTTGTATGGTTTTGCCGACCTTCAACAATTCAGGTTGGGCAGTTTATCTTTGTATTCCACATGAATTCTGGCAATCTGTAATAGGATCATTATTTAATTAAATATCTAGAAAGCTTGCTCATCCGAATTTGGATTTGGTTGTACTTAGGTTTTTAACTTCCATAAGTTATTTATGCTTTTGCATTTCAATTATTCACTGTTGAAAAATTCATCCAAAAACCAAAAAAACAAAGAAAAACACAAATTTCATTAGAAAATACAAAAACATTACAGCAGTTCAATAGAAGAGATCCATCAGGGATCTTTCAGTGGTAAAGAAGGGTGAGTTCTTTGGTGGGAAGAACCTATTGAGCTTACTACAAAGTTTCTTGGAGGTCGGGGTCAAATAATTCCTATGACACATTAAGGGAGACAACAAGAAGTCAAATTCAAACTTCAACAAGCCAGATATTAGTCAGAAAAGGAACTTTCTAATACCGAAAAGTAGGGTGAAACCAGTGACTTAGAATCTCAACTTAGGAAATTTAACGAGTACGAGGTGAGAGGAGCTGGAATAAGAGGGGCACCTTTGGTAGATTGCAAAAGATGACTCCAAATTTAGCTTCCAATTTCTGAAGCAGAAGTACAAGGAAGTAAAAGTCTTTTTGCTGCGAGATTCTAATGGTCATCTCTCAAAGGATGAACTTCAAATTCAAGAGATTTTAATTTCAAAAAAATTTCACATATCTTGGCACCAATCCTTTACACGACACCCCATGGATCTTGTCACTGAAGTGGTTCCTCAAAACATGAAATGCTATGAGAATATTTATTCTATCAATGGAGCTAGAACTAGAGGGGCTAGAGGCAGCTATGAAATACATGAAAAATGACAAATCTTCAGGCAGTGGTGATCTACCAGTGTATTTCTATAAGAAGAAGCTGTCTGCTATTAGACCTACATATTTAGGACCAATCGAACTTATTCCAAAGGGTCCCAACAGGAAGTGGGTAAGTGCTTGGCGTTGTATTGCCATCCTGAATGTTTTCTATAATATTTAGGCAAAAACCCTTACTAGAAGGATCAAGCTGCCAGAGGTGTGAACAGTGTGAAGCAAGCAAACTGATTTAATAAAGGGAAGATTTAATCTAGATAATCTTATCACAGCATGGGAAGGCATGGAATGGGCAAGAGAAGCTCATCAAAAATCACTTTTTCTGAAGATTGGCTTTAATAAAGCATATAAGTATAACTAAAAAATGTGGGATTTCATTTTGAATATTCAGGATTAGCTAGGCTATGGATCCTTCTTCCACAAGGAAGTGGAGACTGCTTTTGCAGGCTTCTACAAGGGTTAGTGTGAATGGCAATCCCACATATCCAATTGATTTGCAGAGATCCATCAGACAAGGATGTCCTTGAGTTCTCAATCTCATTTTTATCGCCATCAATGCTGTTGGATATTGATTAGAGATAGAAAGTATTCAAGTGAAAAAATCATTTGGCAGGTGGTAGTCAACGCCTCGATGTACACTTTGTTAATGTCTTGAATAATCCAGATTACATCGTTCATATTTATGTAATTCATTATTATTTTATTTGATTATGCTCATACATGGTTTGCATGACCGATGATGAACAAAAGATATGTTGCCACACACACTTTGAAAGCAAGAAAACTTTACATACAGAATGTGCAGGATTAAGAGCGAAGGGAATTGATGACAAGGATGTCTCTGGGGCGGTATGGATCCTCAAAGAACATTCCAACAAATGAAAAATAGAATTAATGACACATTCAATAATTGTCAAATGTGGCATCTGCACATACTCCTGTAACAGACACACTTGACACTTGATGTATGTGCACAATGTGCATCCAGAAAAAATACAGTACAACAGGCACATTCTGCTCCAACCGAATTTGATATGCTTGGCACTTCAAAATATGCCCGATTAGGACAGATGGAGAACTCAACCACCCAAACAGAAGCCATGGCGTGTTATCTTCTAACTATCGAGGTGACAAGGCGTTTCAAGTCTTTTATGTCATTCCATTGATCACATAGAAGCCTAAATATGCTGATTGGGCTCATAAATTGACCTATATTTGTAGAACGCATGTCAAGCTGAATGTAGGGGTAAAGTAAGTTGTCCTGAGTGAGATTTAAAAAAAGGCAAGCTTGTGAGAAGATAGTAAAAGTCACACAGTTAGTTGAGGCTCCATGGGAGCAATTGACTTATATGTCTTGTTGAATTTGATTGATATAATCAGGTACAACCTCATATTGTTGGAGTTTTCCCATATTTGGTTTCTCCAGGCTGAATTCTTGTGCTTCTCTCTCTTTTTATGATAGTTTTCAATCACTTGCTCAAAGTGACATTATATAACTGTTATATAATTTCCGGAACATAGAAAGCTTCACAATTATGTGTCTAGTCTATTTTTAAGCAAAACACTTAACAAACAACAACATAAATCAGTTAATATAAGAACTAGCATGTTATGATTTATGTTGGTGAATTAGGAATGGAATATCTATCCTGACTTCAGATCATTGGCTTTAACTCCCAAGCTTACACGACAAGTAGTTGAAGGTACAACGATTTGTTTGAAAACTTTTGCTGAAGCATCTAGTGCAGCAGTGACTGAAGAAAAAATAAATATTTTACTCAATGCATTGGGCAAGATGACCCTCCTCTATGGCTAAACAAAGAAGGAATCTCATAAAATAAGATGAAATCACTATTTATTTAGGTATTCCATTTGGCACTCAATGGCATTGGATAATAGAATTTTTTGAAAAGAAGCTACCACTGTGGAATAAGCTTGATCTTCATCTTGCTAGGAAGGTTACGATTGTTGACAAACAAAATTTTGACAGCAGGACATTTGTTCAACTCTTTTTGTTTGTTACCGTCCCAAGCAGCATATAAAGCACTTGGGAATATTCTTAGAAACTTTTATATGGGACAAACATGGTGATCGAAAAGGGCTACCTCTGGTTTCCTATAATATATGCACTCTTCTAAGAGATCAAGGGGCATTAGATATCCCAGACATAAGAGCATAATGAATAGACCTTGCAAGGAAGTGTATAGTAAGAGCAGTGGAGGGTACGGTTTCTTGGCAGGTCCTTACACATCATAAAATTCTTAGTTTTCAAAATCTAAAAAAAATAAGAGGGGCCTTCCAGCTGTGTGACATGATTGGTAATGCCAAAGCATTTGTGATTGCATCTTCAACACCACTTAAAAACATTTGGGCTGCTTGTCAAATTCTCTCAGATTCACTCCATGGAAGTTTGAGGGCTGACGCAATGCTTGGGATCTAGCTACACGGCTGATTGAGACTTTCAAATTGCTGTATGGACAAGTTGGGCTTCTACTGTTCTTTTCAAAGCAAAAAGTGAGCAAGGAAAGGATTGTTTTGTTGGGGAGATCCTTAGAACAATGACGGGAAGCAGTGGTACTCTTGGCCAGATTTTAACAAAGTTTGACTGTTGATATCAGTTAAAATTCAATTAAAAAAACTCCTACAATTGTCCTTTCAAAACGAAATTTTAGAATGCAGACCTGTAATGGACGGATTGTAAATGGGGCACTAGAAAATCCTTCTTCAACTATAAGACAAAGGAAATATATAATCAAGTGAGAAAGTTGATTGCTACTGCCCCCAAATACATAAGCAGTGGTGGGTCACGTGCCTTCAAGTGAGATGGCAACAGTGTCATCAAGTCATTTGGAAAGCAAGAACCTTCTTCAAACACAAGATGTTGGGATGGTTGGTAATGCATCAAGGTTTAGTTGTCAAAGCACAATTGAGTAAGGTGGGTATTGCGGATGCCTTTTGCGCTGTGTATGGGAAAGAGAAGACAGTTAATGTAAGGACCTCAACCAAACTTTTCTCTGAAAATATATGAAATATGAAATATTTTACCAAAGCACACACATGCATGGCACATTTTAACACCTTATATAACACGCACACACTTTTTATATCAAACTGGCAAAGTACATCATGCAGATTTTTCACAACTAGGTCCCGAAACCTCTCAAATTGAACATGCATGGAAGGAAACAATACCCTATTAAAAGATATAAATATGATGTAGTACAGTAGAACTACATCCACACACAACTAATAAATCTGAAATCCAAAACTCCACACAACTGCAACAAACAGGACGCTCCCAATGCCCCAGATTTGGCAATTTTGGCACTAAATTACTTCAAACTTCCCAAAGCTCTGAAAGGTGGCATCTTGGAACTTTTTATAGCAGAAAATTACTGATCTACAACACTTATAAATGTAACCAACACAACAGTAAAAAAATGGAAATCACACATCAAAAGACACTCGAAAATATGCAAAAAACTCACCAAAATCTGCATAAACAATACCAATCAGCTCCAATGTAATCTTTGTATGGGATCACCTCCTTGAATCAAAGGGGCTACGTCCTATGACTCTTAAAATCAATAGACTTTTGTCCACCAATCTCCTCCCTTGAAGGTTTTCATCCTCAGATGCAAAATTGAACTGCAAAGTCCAAGAATTTGTTAGAATGGCAAAAGATCCAAACTAATGAGGTTGTCTATCTTAAATAAAAGATGGGGGACAAATCCCAACGTCCCAAAAGGCCAACAAATAGAAACTTTACATATCCTAACTCTGATAAGGGTAATAGAAAGTTTTTGTATTCTATCTCCAAGCATGGGTAATAGAAACTTTCCATATTCGTCGTCCAAGATAGACCTGCTAATTACAGTCATAGTTTCCATCAAATAAGGCTCTTTCCAAAAATCATCCATTAGTAACTTGCCCACTAATGCATTGTCATAGATTTTCCATAATTAAGCTCCCAAATAATTAACAATTATTTCTCTTTTAATTTCCCTTAGCCCACAAGAAATATGAACATGGGCGTTTGGGGTCCATCATCATGAATTGATTAAAAAAGGGACATTACAAGTCTGCCCTTCCCAAAATTCCTTGCCCACAAGCAATTGCAAACCATGATGCTCAAGAATGATCATGCCAACGTGATGAATTAAACTATAATGCCAATGTAATCTGATTCTTGTACCTGTAATGTGAGATAACTCCCACCAAAGAGCACTGCAAGATATAGTTTCCATAACATCCAAAACATCCTTGTACAACTCGTGTAATTTGTTCACCTTTTTGAAAAACAGCTTGACCTCATGAGAATAAATATCAAATAAATGTGCAGGACTCACAACATCATAAATGCAAACCTTCAAAAGATCCATGATGCGATGCAATGAAAATCTAATTGTACTAACTCTTCTATTTTGAATGTTGTCAAAATCCCGAATCAAACTCAAAAACCCTTCACCATGCGTCCATTGCACCACTCTGATAGGGATAGATATTAGAGACTGTGAAGTTGAATGGATTGTGTCAAAGAAACAGGCCAAAATATCCCATATTATGTTGTCTCTACTTCTAATGTAATGAAACCCATGGATATACTTTCCCACTTCTACTTTGGAATAGGCAATGGTTGTAGCAATCCTGATAGACAATTTGAGAGCTGAAAGCTCTTGGATGAGCATATCTTTTTGCCCTGGAATGGAAAGAGAATCCCACATGCTAATGCTGATATTAGACTTCTTCATTTGATCCACTATACTGAAATGAGATCCACTAACCTTTGGTTGCACTTTCTGAAGCACTGGCTGTTCAAGAACTAGAGGTAGTTGATGAACTTTACTAACCTCTATATTCTGATTTTTCTGAGTTGTACAAGCAACAAATTGTTCCTTTGCACTCTTAGAAACAACATTAGGAGTACTTGAAGCCTTTGTCACCTCTTGCAGCGCATCAATGGCTCTTCTTTTAGCTCTAGTTATAGTTGCAACTTGACCACCTGAATTGTTAGTTTCAACACCCTGAGTAAAAGCAACATGATCATCCACTTGCCAATTTACATTAATGGCATCAGGCTGCCCTTGAACTTGTTGAGTCTCTCCTTGTGCGCCAAACCTGTATCTTGGTACTGACCTCTTTGAAAAGCAAACTCTTCTTGTGTCATTTGTGGCATAGTGATGTTTTGTGATACGAAGGCTTGGTTTTGAGCATCATTGAGATTTGAGGACTGCGAACCTGAATCCTGCATCAAGTTGTTTTGAGGTGGGGTGGGAACAATGGCCTTTGAAGTGGAAGGAGCATTGGGATCAATGGCAACATATGGCTTAGCTAAAGTTATGGCTCCTTGTATTTGATAAGGTGGTTTATTCTCTCTGAAACCTTGATAAGGAGGCCTTTGATCTTTGAAGGGTTGATAGGTAGTCTGATTTTGTTGTTGATAGGGCCTATTAGCCTAAAATTGCTATTTTTTGAGTTGCACTATTTCATTCCCAAATGATTGTAACAAGCTCTTGAACTCTCTTATCTCACTAGCTTGACTAGTAGGGGCTGCAATTTGAGCTTGAGGTGATGGAATAGGAGCTAAGGATGGAATTTCAGAAATTTGAGGGGCTGGTATAGAATTCAATTCTAGAAATATAGGCATTGGAGGCCTTGGAGAAAGCTTACCAACTTGTATCAAACTATTATCTACCCTTATTGCAACCTCATAAGAGTCTGGCAAGGTAGTACCACCTATTGACTGTATCATCACACTAATGCTAGAGTTAAGGGCTTTTAAATAATACAAAAATGCATATTCAGGGGATGGCCTAATCAACATAGGTATCCTAGTCCATGTCTTTTGAAATCTTAGATTAAAAATCAGACATGAATTCATGAGGAGCTCTATTTATGGCAGTTAATTGCTCAACTAAAGATAGGTGATCAAATTTGTCCTCAAATTGCTTGACTAAGGCTGCACCCAATTCATCTTAAGTAGAAATGGAGTTCAGTAGGAGGTTTCTACATCATTGCAATGCTTTTCCTTTGAAGGAAGCAACAAGCAACCTAATAGCAACATTATTCTCAACAACATTATGACTGAATAGAGATTAGCTACATCTTGGATATGCTCAATAGGGGTTGTTTGATTTTCTCCTGAGAAGAATGGGATGCTCTTAAGGGCAAACACTGGAATGTCATCAAACTGGGCTAAATTCAGTGGGCTACCTCTATTGAATTGAACAAACACTTGATTTTTGATGGCCATTTGGGTAGAGAGGTTTGTAGTGATTAGAACAGTAGGATAATCAGGAGACAAATATTGCTTTTGAGGATATGGTTTTGCCCTCCTAAACCTTGACCTCTTATAAGATATAAATTCAAAAGGAATACCTTTACTTGCTAACCTTGTGGTAACCTTTGGCATGAAAGAGCTCCCTAAATGATGCTATGAACTCTGCAATTTGAAGAATCTTTAGCTTGTGATGAAGATAGATATTCTCTTCTACTGCAAACGCTTCTCCTCAATTCCAAACTTTCTTCGTATATGCAAAACATTTCTTTGTTATTCCATCGAGCGTGCCAAAAACTGTTGTCAATCAGACTCGCACCTTTGTGAAGGTAATTTTAGGGATTCACAGTCTGTTGAAACATGAAAACAATCCTAGACTGTGGGTAGCCTAATCAGCAGATTGAATCTCTAGTTTCTAAGGGCTAGCTCCCTTTGGTGTATCAATTAAAATCTCTACTCTACGCTACAAACTGCTGGGGAAAAGAGAAGAAAGAAACTTGAAGGGAAATCCTACCTAATGATGGTGATACACCTAAATTTTGATTGATTCACTCAATTTGAGCTTCTAAAAACACTGATCAGACAATAAACAAACTGAATTTTTAACCCCAATTGACCCCTACGCATCAATATTTATGAAAAGGTTCTATCTTGTGATCAAAGCTTGAGAGAAATGATGGAATAGGCTTGATTCAAGGCACTAACCAGCCACCTATATCCACTGTAACTGCCGCCAAAAGATATTAAACACAGAACATAACTTGCATAATCTGATCAACGAGTAACTAAGTAAAAATCAGGACTTGACAAGGAAGAAAATTCTATCACATATGCAAATCACTGACATAAATACACTATACCAGCACCTGGGATTCTGAAAACTATCCTATTAATCTGAAAAGGTTACACAACACAAATTTTTGGTAGAGTATGGTCTTGCCAAATAGAAGATACAAATCAAGGCTGAAAAGCCAATTTATATAGAAAAAGATACAACAGCCAAGAGATTGGCGCTGAAAATAGAAGAGATCAACTCTTACATTAACCAAGTCCAACTTGTGCTATCACAGCCTTCAAATAATATTCTTTTTGTCTTCTATCTTGCATGAAAAGATCTTTGGCATTGAAAATGATGGAAAGCCCAATTTTGAGTCAAAACTTTCATCATGCATAATGTTACGCCAATCTCCAAATATAAAACTCCTCTTGAACTACCTGAAACAAGAGAACAATCTCCTTTGCATGAAATCAACACCAAAACTGAATTTACAACTCCACTTGAACTGCTGAAAACGTTGAAAGCCTTCAACAAGATAAACAAGAGCACATGCATGAAATTCCATGTTGGCGTAGAAGGGATGAGGTGGACCCAAGTTTGACAAGTCAAACTCTTGCATGGAAAGCCATGCCACAACTTCAAAGAATATGCCTCTTGATTGATCTTGAAGCTGAGTTCGATCATTGAATGCAACGATGACTAGGAGATAAGCATGACTTCAACAAACAGTCAATTGAAGCTTGGACCAATCAACTATAAATAGCCTTTGCCTGCATGGAAGAGGACCTTGATGAGTGAGATGTGCACAGATTGAACTCCCTGTCTTCGTTATGGTAATTTCTCGATCTAACGCTTTCGGGCTTTCAGCCTTCGTTTTTGTCCTAGGCTTTTAATTTTTGTCCAATTCCTTCCATTCATTTCTTCAATGTTCTTTCATTTCCTTCGGAGTTGTTTCTTGGCCATTTCCTTCCAAAAAAAGTCCGAAGGAATTCTATGTCAGGCTTTTCCTTGAACCATTCCTTCGGACAAAATGTACGAAGGAATTCTATGTCTTTGGGATCTTCCTCTCGAACAATTCCTCTGGAAAAAATGTCCGAAAGAATTCGGTCTTCGAGCTATTGTCAATGCCCTATTCAAAATCTTGTCTTTGTTTATTTCCTTCGGACAAAAAGTCCGAGGGAAATCTTGTCCTCGAAACCCTTGCAAATTGCCCTTCGGCAAAATTGTATTTGTCCACTTGCCCTTCGGAAAACTGTCATGACAATTTGTCCGAAGGAAATGTACCCTTCGGACTTTTTGCAAGTGTCCCCTTGGACTTTTGAAATGCCTTTTTTCGAAGGGAAGATACCCTTCGAAAATTTTCCAAAGGCCTTTTGGAAAGATAAAGTGCCTCTCAGAATTTTGCCAAGGGAAAGGGAAAGTGACTTCTCGGCATTTTGAAATAGCCATTCGGGCTTTTTGAATGAACCCTTCAAAAAAATTTAGGATCCCTTTGTCTTTAAAAATACCTTTTTCCGAAAGGCAGATACCCTTTGGAAATTTTGAAAGTATCCCTTCGGAAAAATGAAAAGGTCCCTTGGAAATTGCAAAGTGAACTTTTTCCGAAGGGATTCTACCCTTCGGAAATTTTAAAATTGAACCTTTTCCGAAGGGATGTAACCCTTCGGATTTCTTCAAAGTTTACTTTTTCCTTAGAAAGAAGCCTTCGGCATTGTTGGAACAGTCCACTTGCCCTTCGGCTTTTTGTAAAGGACTTTTCGGAAAAAATGACAAGCCCCTTTGCCTTTATGAAATGTGCTGTTCGAACTTTTTGTAAAGTCCTTCCGGGATTTTTGTTTTGGTCCACTCGTCCTTTCGAAAATGCCTTTTTTCTGAAGGGCATATACCCTTCGGCTTTATTGCAAGTTTCCCTTTCTCGCGGACAAATTGAAAAGGTCCATTCTTTTGAAAAAAATGTCAAGGTCCTCTTGCCCTTCGGCAAAATTGAAATGGTCCTTCGAGATTATGAACAAGCCCTTTGGAAAATGTTTGAACCCTTACTTTTGAAGATGCCCTTCGGGCTCTCTGAAAATGCCCTTCAAAATTTTTGATTGGACAATCCTCTCGAAAGAAAGTGACTATTGGATTTGTTGAAAAGGGCTTTCGAAATTGTTTGAAAAGACCCTGAAACCAAAAGAACTCTTCGGAACTTATGAAATAGGACAATTTCTCAAGAAAAGAACCTTTTGGGGAAATTATTTCCGAAGTCCTCCTTCCATGAAAGCCCAAAGTATCTTTTGCTTGTCTTCTTTTGAACTGCTCAAAGCAACACAAATACCTTCTTGTAAAGAACAAGACGAGTGAAAGAAAAGTCCCTAAATCACCTAAACAACCTCAAGACATGTTAACCATGGATTCTTCAAAGACTTTTCAGGGCCAGTTATAACTCACAAGACAAAACGGCATGGTATGCAAAGTTTCGAATGATAAGGGTGGCAATTGATCTGTGGGCTCAAAATTGTCAACATTTTGGCAACTAACTAAGAAGCATGCCTGCTATGCTTGAAAACCAGACCATATATGTGACATTTGAACTCATAAAACTATGGCAAATTTGGTCCATGACTACAAGTACAACCTTTGATTTGAAATAAAACAACATTCATCCCCCAAACAAGAAGAAAAGCACACAAAGCAGGAAAAACTAACTAAAAAACAAATGTGCAAACACTTATTTGGAACAAAACAGAATGAAACTATTGTGCTTGAACAACACTTGGAGGAAAGCAAAACAAACTATGAACAAGGAGCTTTGCTCTTCAGTAGCAATGTTTTAAATGTATCCCATTTACTAGGATTGGAAGCTCGTCACCATCCATCTTTGCAAGTTGGAAGGCATTGTGGGATTTACAGCTGGAGATTGTGTATGGGCCACTCCAAAGGAAATCAAAATTTGTGTCTTCCTGGTTTAGCTCTATCCTCATCCCACTTGAGGACCAAATCTCCTTCTTTGGAACTTCTTGAAGAAGCTCCTTTGTCAAAGGCTCTCTTCACTTGTGCTTGATGAATCTCCATGGCTAGCATGGACTGATTTCTTATCTCTTCCAACTCCATAAGCTTAGCATACCTGATCTCCATAGGCTCATTCTCTAACAACTCAAGCTGATGCATTCTCTTCCAACTCCATAAGCTCAGCATACCTGATCTCCATAGGCTCATTCTCTAAAATTCTCACAGTGACATTTGAATGTTGTTTTGTGCACATACTCATCCCTTACACAAATCTGATGGCAACCTGATCTCCAAAAAATATTTGAAAAATACACTGCCTTGTGCAACTCATCAACGAACTCATCAATCTTTGAAATGGGGTTTATATTTTTGATGGTCTTCTTTATCTCCTCTTTGTCAATTCTTGGGTGGTGGTAAAAAGCACTCATGATAGGATTGGAACCTGATTCCAATTCTATGATGTGTTTGAATCTTCTATCAAGTGGTAAACCTAGAGGCAAGTCTCTAAACACCACACTATGCTTATCAACAATGTTATGAATAACAACATGATAAGTACATTTCTTACCCATGAATAAATTACTAGGCATCAACAAACAACTCGTTGCCCAAACAACTTGTCCTCTGAGAAAAGACCTCTCCATTATTTTAGTTTTAGCCAATTGTGGTGATCCATCAGAACTTCCCTTAAGCACCACGTATTTATCTTCAGATTTAAACTTGAGTTCCATGGAATGATAATTCTATGAAAAATAACCATTGAAGTGCAACCATTGTATACCAGAAACCATGTCAGTTTCTCCTAATCCCACAACAAATAAATCATCACATACCTTATGATCCCCCATGGCTATGTTGAGTTGTCAAATTATTTTGGTGCATGTAATGGTGAATCCATTAGCGAAAATGACATTAAATTTATCAAAATATTTGCCATTCATGTGCCTCCACCTATTACCTAGATCCCATTCTTTTATTCTTGGACCATTTTGAACTAAAACAAAAGGATGCTTGTATACTTTCCTAGAGTGTTCCCCATGATGACAACAAATCTTAAATGACACAGTATGAAACAACAAATCTGAAATATGACTTTCCTTGTCATATCTTGGGCTATAATCAAATTGCTTACCTCCCTTTTCTGATTTAGAAATAAGAGCTTTTGAAAGATTTGCCTTGATACAACCATCCTTGTAATTCAGAGTTTCAGAATTAGTGGTATCCATTGAAACATTCTCTTTACTTGCCTGCTCATCACTATCATTACTCTGAAAATCAATCTCATATGGTAATGGCTCAAACTTTGCAATGCTTGGAAGATGGATGGCTGCTCCTAAGGCTGAAACATTGTCAATTTTAGATACTCGGAATTCAACATGTAATACATGTTCTTCCTTTACATCGTTAATACAAATATTTTGTTTATCAAAAGTCATATCTCTTTCTATTGAAGATCCTTCACCTTCCACTTGCATGGTGGATTCCTTTAAGGGCTGATCACTAACTTCTTTTGGATTTGAATTTTCTTGCTTCCTAATTTCTTGAAAATATGATTTTTCTTTATGCTCCACCGTCAAAATTTCTTCGTTGACATTTTGTGGTTCTCCATTACCTCTTCTGCTTCTATAGTCATATTTTCTAGATCTTTTGATTCTTTTTCTAGATAAACCTCTTCTTTACTCCAACATTTGTGACTTGGCTCCCAAAGTTCTTTGTAAGAGAAGAAAAGTTTCTTTCTTCTGAGTTCATTCTTGGAATAATCATTTACCTTCTTTTCCATAGGTGGTTCTGGTGTGGATCTTTGGGAGTACGAGTCAAATCTTCCTTTTTGTAAATTCCCTTTGGGCTGACTAAAGTTGGTTGCCTTGGTTTGAGACAAAAAAAATCTTTTTAAAACAGATGGCTCAAGTGTTAAAGCTCTTTTTCCAAGGATGGTGTTAAAGCTCTTTCTCCAAGGATGTCTAGGTAATTAACAAAGGTGGCTGCATCTTTGAAAGCTTTAGATTTACCTTGGTAATCTTGAAAAAAATTGTCAATTTCTTCAGTTAGAGAGGCCTCAAGTTACTTTTCCTCTTTTGGTAAAAACATAGGCATAGATGGCTTGGGTATGAAGTTGATCACAAATCGGTTGTTTGTAGATTTACTCCCTTCTACTTGATATACTTTTGTGGTCTCCGAATTTTGAGATTGCAATAATTGTGCCAAGAGATTTGCCAGGTTATCCTATCCTTAATTAAGTTTAGCTAGAGTCCCAAAGAATAATTCATCTTTCTCTTCCACTGTCCATTTACTCTTTCCTCGGTCTTCTTCCATGCCTTCCTTCTTATCTGTATTTTGTGCTTTCTGCAATTTTTCTTGCTCTCTCTTGTGGTATCTGGTTTCTCTTTCACTAAGAATCATCAACAAAAATATTCATCTTACAGGCTAGCAGAATCAGGGCACTGATACCATTGTAAGTACCTCAAACAACCTTTTATTTGAAAATATATGAAATATGAAATATTTTACCAAAACACACACATGCATGGCACGTTTTAACACCTTATATAACATACACTATTTTTATATCAAACTGGGAAAGTACATCATGCAGATTTTTCACAACTAGGTCCTGAAACCTCTCAAACTGAACATGCATGGAAGGAAACAATACCCGATTGAAAGATATGATTTTAATTTATTTAAAGTACAGAAATATGTTGTAGTACAGCAAAAACTACAGCCACACACACAACTAATAAATCTGAAATCCAATACTCCACAGACCTGCAACAAACAAGATGCTCCCAATGCCCCAAATTTGGCAATTTTGACACTAAATTACTTCAAAATTCCCACATATCTGAAAGGTGGCATCTTGGAACTTTCTATAGCATAAAATTACTGATCTACATTACTTACAAATGTAACCAACACAACAGCAAAAATCTAGAAATCAAACCACATCAAAGGACCCCTAAAAATATGCAAACTCACCAAAATCTGCATAAACACTACCAATCAACTCCAATGTAATCTCTAGATGAGATCACCTCCATAAATCAAAGGGGCTACGTCCTATGACTCTTGAAATCAATGGGTTTTCACCCACCAATCTCCTCACCTCAATGTTTTCATCCTTAGATGCAAAATTGAACTGCAAAGTCCAAGAATTTGTTAAAATGGCAAAAGATCCCAACCAATGAGGTTGTCTATCTTAAATAAAATAGTGGGCACAAATCCCAACATCCCAAAAGGCCAACAAATAGAAACTTTACATATCCTAACTCTGACATGGGTATTAGAAAGTTTTTGTATTCTATCTCCAAGCATGGGTAATAGAAACTTTCCATATTCGTCATCCAAGATAGACATGTTAATTATGGTCATAGTTTCCATCGAATTAAGCTCTTTCCAAAAATCATCCATTAGTAACTCCCCCACTAATGCGTTGTCATATATTTTTCAGAATTAAGCTCCCAAATAATTAACAATTATTTCCTTTTTAATTTCCCTTGGCCCACGGGAAATATGAACATGGGCATTTGGGGTCCATCGTCATGAATTGATTAAAAAGAGGACATTACAATTAACCATATTTTTTTGGAAACGCATAACAACGAGAGGGTCTTCATGATGGCTACATGCCAAATTCCATTTCCATTTTTAACCCCTCTCCATGAGGATCTCTTCAAGGCAATTCTTGGGTGTGCAAGGACAACTGCAAAAATGTATGGCGTACTATTCAATTTGCAGTGATCGGTTTCCTTTGGAGGAAAAGATACAAAGTTACATTTCTGGAAGATACCTCCCCTCTTAATATGTGGAAGTTCCGACTTTTTGGACAAAATTTGACTTTGATTGTGCAAGCCATGTTTCAGTGGTTTTGGAATTATGTGCATTCTTCACCCATTGGGTTGCAAGCCTAGGTGCTTTCTTTCTTTATCTATGCAGGGAGATATTTTCCTTCTAATTATAATCCTCAATTGATGTAAATTATTTGTGCTCTAGAGTAATATAAGATGTATATATTCAAATAAAAAAATGAAATATACAAAGCACAAAAAACTTGAGAACTATAATGTGATTAACAAAATCAAATTAAATAATAGAGACAAAACTGAGCTAAATACAAGAGCATTGACATATAATATAACACCTAAAAATCTAGAAGAGGGGATGCTTGGAAAATTAAAGGCCTTGTTGAGGGTCTTTTTCAAGGGTTTGATGTTCAGAAATTTATTTGCACAATTTCGGGTGAAAGACTAGCGTTTTCAAAACTTCGGATCAGTTTTTGGAGGACAACCTGTGATCGGAAAAATCTGAAATTAATTTTGTTGGAAATCTTATATTTTTAGCTTCGCTTTGAGCTTTCACTTGATTATAAATTCCAAGTATTCTCGGGGTTATGATTTTATGAAGTTTCAACTATATTTAGGGCATAAAAATTGCAATTATCAAAATTTTGGAAAAATAATTGGATATTCTTTTTCTCCATATTTTTGTGCATCTACAGTAATATTTTCATAATTTTTGAGTGGCTGGAAGTGATAGATCTAAAATTTGGCCCTAAGGGTTGGGGTTTGGTGTTTTCCAGAATTGCTTGCTATTGTAAAAAAATCAAAAAATCAGTTTGTTCTCACATTTCAGAATTTACTTTATGTTTTGTTTGGATTAAAAATTGAAGAATTCTCATATCTTGGCTTGAGATCCTATTTGGGGTTCTTACAGTGGTATTAGAGCCATATCTTGGCTAAACTGTGGGATATAGATGGGTTTGATAGATGTATATGAGGAATATGTGACGCTTCCACGCCATTACAAAGATAAGGTTGATCTCTTGAATTATGCATTATGGAAATGGGATAGAGGTGATCATGGGATGAGCAGGAACCACCGAGTAGAAGTAAAAAGGGCCTTGGAAAAAATTACTCTTCATATATTTGATGGATCCATGAATATTTCAGCTACTACATGGGTTGATAAGGTAGACTCATACCTTTCACTTTATCCCATAGAAGAATCAAGGGCCATGAAATTTGTCATACCGCATTTGGAGGGGGTTGCCTATGAATGGTGGCACCAAGGGTTGGCAACCCAAGAATACCACCTCATAGATACATATGATGAATTCAGTAGATGGCCCATTGGGAGGTTTGATCGGGGTGATCTTGAACTTTACTTCGAAGAGTTGGCATGCATGCATCAAAAAGAAGGGCAAATAGGAGACATCACAAAGGAAAATTCTATCACTCTAGAGCAGCCAAGCATGGAGATTTTGGGGTCTCAAAATTCTAAAAATTTGGGGCCTCAAAATTCTAAAAATTTGGGGCCTCAAAATTCTAAAAATTTGGGGCAGCCAAGTGAGAGTTTTCAACTTGACATTGGGCAGCCAACAGGGCTGCAAGTTGATGATAAAAAAGAAGAAAAATCAGAAGTATGTGGGCAGCCATCATATGAGTATGTTGGATCTAAAAATTCAGAAAACTTGGGGCAGCCAGGTAAGAGTTTCCAGCTTGACAGTGGGCAGCCAATAGGGCTGCAAATTGATGATAAAATGGAAGAAATAATCAGAAGTATGTGGGCAGCCATCATATGAGTGTGTTGGAGCTCAAAAATCTGAGTTTTGGGGGCAGCAAAGCGGGCTGCAAATGATATGTCAACATAGAGAAATGCTTGGTACTTTGGGGCAGCCAAGTATCCTAAAGTTTGACACTCGAAAAGAAAACTTTGAAGAAGTCAAAGAAATCGAAATGTTCATGAAAGATTCCATGAAGAGGCATGTTGTGGATGAGACTATTTGATTTGATTATAATAATTTTTATCTTTGCTGCATAACTCTAGAGTTGTTGAAAGAATTTTGAAAGAACAATTGTTGGTCACAAGTGAAAGAAAGGTGCAAGCTTTGACAAGGTTGGTTGGCACAAAGAGGTTTCATGATAGAATGGATATAGAAATGGGAAAATCAGATTTATGTATGAGTATGCAAGTGGGTGATCATATTGGTAAGTGTTCATTGTTCTCTTTTCATGATTGGTTCTTTCATTATCTTGGTAATATGCCTTGTACAACCATTGAGGTGAAAGCAAAAGGCACTCTATGGGAAAAGGAAGTCTTCCAAATAAATTCCAAGGAAGGACATGTCAGGTATCCATCATGGATATGGGATCCAGGTGATGTTCTTAACATTTTCAGTTTATTCTCCTTTCACATTGGCTTTGATGC
The DNA here is from genome assembly GCA_037957365.1 of Torreya grandis. Lineage (NCBI taxonomy): Eukaryota > Viridiplantae > Streptophyta > Pinopsida > Cupressales > Taxaceae > Torreya > Torreya grandis. The sequence continues at coordinate 2,023,809 of JARHVA010000536.1, read as the reverse complement.
AGTTGATGAGCATACTTTTGAAAAGGAATTCATGGAATCTACACCTCAAAGGGAAGAAAATTCAGATTTACAGATTGAGAAAGAGAGTTTAGTGGATGGAGCACCAATTTCACATGAGGATAGTAGTATACAGCGAGCTGTCTTTTCCGGAACAGCAGTACATAAAAAGCAAATCAATGATGTTTATAATGCTAGCAAGAGTTATGAAGGTACTCCATACATGTGCACACAAGGTATAGATGAAAGTGAAGCAAAAAAGGAAATCTCTTATGGTAAACAAAGGGTCTAAAAGTGAAGATATTGCACCATCTTTCGGACCTCTCTTGGCTGATTTTCAGTTTGCTAGGACAGCCACTAAGGGTAAGCAATTTGACTATCTTCATAGCCAGGATTCGTTGTACCACCCTCATACTTTGTTCTTGCATTGTTTTGATCATCATGAGTATTGTGCTAACAAGGGAGTTTATGAGGATATTTTGAATGGTTTGAATGACACAAAGACTCCTTTATCTTCATCAATCAATATGATATGGGGATATTTGAGGAGTACGAGGAAGAAGAATGAAAGGAACAATGATAGGGCTGTCATAAAACATCATCTGCAGCCAATTGTTTGCAAAAAGGAACATTCTACAAGGTAAGTGGTAAGCTTGATTAATTCTGATTGTTGTCTTTCATATTGTGGAGGGGTAGACAAGGACTTTGTTTCCAAGGACAGCCCCATGGTTGTTATGGACAGCACTTTTTTCCTAAATGCAAAGATGATATGAGGTCTGAATTTTGCTTTAAAAATGCGAGTTTGAAGACAAAGATTGAGCGATTTGGTAAAAGGGGAAGTTTTGATTTTTATATCACTAAAAATTGGATGTTTCCTTGGAAAGAACCGTCACATAGTCAAGAAAAAAAAAATCTGATTTTCTTGAGAAATATTCTGAGTTTTGCAAGAAAGAACAGCCATACAATAAAGAGAGAGATACTAAAATTTTTTACATGGGAAATTCTGAACTTTCAAGGGACAGCAAGATGTTAGAGGTTTGTATTCTGATTTTTTTTATCATTTCCAGCTTATGTTGCATCTTGGAAATGTTTATCATGAATCGTGTAGCTTCAAGAAGAAAATGGAGGATAAACATTTTGGAAGCATGCTTTTTCTAGTTCTCTTTAAGAGAGAAAGAAAAACCATGGACAGCCTTATACACCTTGGGAAACTAATTTTGTTTGGCAGCCCTCACATTATAGTTGTGAATTTTGAATCATGGAATGATTATTGGAGAGTTAAGGAACAGAAGGGATCTCTAAGGGGCAGAATTGTGTCAAAGGGATTGAGAATATGAGATGAAAGCATGGCTGTAATTTACTATTGCAGCCCTTATAAGCACATATTCATATTTATGAAGGACACAGCTCTTGGGAAGGCAAAATTGGTGAATTTGGAGCATGATAGTGAGTGGTATGTCTGAGGCCTATCATCATAATAAATATCTAGCTGATTTCTTTTTGCATTATTGGATGGTTGTGACATGGCATTCGAGAGGACATCACTCATGGGGCAGCAAAGTAATCAACTTTTATCATATTTTTATTTGCAAATCTTGGCCACTTATGACATTTTTTGAGGATATAAAGAAGTGGAGCTTGTTTATCTTCCACTCTGTATTGAAAGGGGTGGTTGATGGGAAGTTTATGGAGCCTTTGGAAGGCTATGAGGACACTTTTGGCACATGGGGGCAGCCCCCAAAATACAGGTACAACAATATAAAGAAGCCAATTGTGGGTTCCTTTTATTGGAAAACAGGTAAAGGTGGACACTTCTTGATAAGGTGTGTTGGGACACCCATGTGGATTTTGCAATTGCTTGAGGACAGGCAATTTTGGACGGGGAGAATCTGTAATGTCCCCATTTTTTATTAAGATCCTTGTGGGACCCTTAGCCCCTTCTTATTTCCAATGGCTAAGGGTAGAAGAAAGTTATGGGACAAGGTGAACCACTTGTAAAAAATTATTAATGAAAAAAGCGTTATACTTGGAGAAGCTATTTAAGGAGCATGAAGGGCCCAATTGAAGATTATGTGTGCATATGCTATTTTGGAGAGAAGTCAAGTATGTCAAGCTTGATCATCTTTGGCATAGTTTTTTGGAGAATGTTACCCTCCAAGAGCTATGAGGCTCTTTGAAACAGTGTCTATCGACACCACCTTTTGAAGGAAATTTATGTTCTTATCCTTTGAAGCTTTCGTGGAATTGTATCTAATATTTCAGCTTGTGGCGATTTTGGTGGAGAGACTTGGGCGAGCTTGCATAAGGGTTTGCAAGTGTGGCAAAGTGCTTGGGAGGAGAGTTTTTGGCTTCCACCTTGGGCGACTTGCTTGGGAAGTGGAAAATTCAATTTTTAGGGCTCTCTTCATGGTGGAAACCCTCTCCTAGGGTTTGGATTTTTTTATACTATTTTTCTTGGTAGAGCAAATCATTTATGAGGTATGTGGTGTGTTTTTGGAGTGGATTAATCATCATAAAATTATTTATATAATTTTATCTAGTGGGACGAATTGGTTTGAAGGCTTGAGAGGCCTTGTGGAGGGTCTTTGAGGTTTTGATATTCATAAATTTAATTGCATAATTTCGGGTGAAAACTAGGGTTTTCAGAACTTCGGATCAGTTTTTGAAGGACTTCCCGTGATCGGAAAAATCTGAAATTAATTTTGCTTGGTAGCATATATTTTTAGCTTCGTTTTGAGCTATCATTTGACTAGAAATTCCAAGTATTTTCGGAGTTATGATTTTATGAAGTTTCATCTGTATTTTAGGCATAAAAATTACAATTTTCAGAAATTCGGAAAAATAGTTGGATATTCCTTTTCTCCATATTTTTGTGCATCTACAATAATATTTTCATAATTTTTGAGTGGCTAGAAGTGATAGATCTAAATTTGACCCTATGCGTTGGGGTTTGGTATTTCCCAGATTCACTTGTGGCTGAAAAAATCAGAAAATCAGTTTGTTCTCACATTTCAGAATTTACTTTGTGTTGTTTGGATTAGAAATTGAAGAATTCTCATATTTTGGCTTGAGATCCTATTTGGGGTTCTTACATCTTCCCACAATATGTGGATTGGTGCTTGTTGGGTGTCGACTATCGTCAGGATTAGAGGGATACCAATGTAAAATTAAAAAATGTAAACTACAATGCACAAAAAACTTGATAGGTTAGAAACATTGACATTAAAACATGGCTAATCTTAACACTAGGTAGGTGTTGGTGAAGTTGGCACAAGTGAAATATTGGCAGAAACTATGCAAAAGATATTACTGTAAATGGGCTAAGGGTTTTTGGACCCTAGGGTTGGCACAAACATCACCTACAATGTTAACTTGCAGATTGGCGAAGGTAAAATCTGCACTAAATTTGAAGTTGAGGTTCCAAAAGGTCTAGGCATCCATTGTAAGTTGTAACCACAAAATTTGCAAACCCTTGGACGTGAGTTTTGCCAAAGTTGTGGACATCACTAACTTTCCACTTGATTCAATATCATTTTCCCACCCTCCTAAATTAGTAATATTCTTGACTGCATCCACTGTTGAAACTAAGTAGGTAAACTTCCACTCCACCTTTTGCTTAGTGGACCACTTAACCTGCACCTGCAACTATCCATCTTTGGCAATCTCAAACAACAACAATGCCCTGTTGCAGGTGTGTTTCAATCAACATTAAAGACTCTGGTCTTAATCCACTACAACCATTGTGCTCATGTCAATATGTATAGGATGCTAAACCCAAGTAGGTTGCTCCTACAAAAACATTAATGGGGTAGAAATAACTCAGAAGTGAAAATAAAAAGCAACCCAAGGTATTGTAGGCGAACAAGCTAGAATGTGGTGTCTTAAACATGCTTGGTGATGGGGAAGGAAAGTAATAGAGGTATGAGTTTACTATGATGACCTTTGAAACGTTCTTTCTAAATATGTTACTAAACATTATCATTGATGTTATGGTAGTGCGCAACACATTGTTGTTAAAGGAAATGTTTTTACTTAGTTGAAGTTTACTTGACCACATCATGAACTTGGTGTTAGCAGGAGTCTAGAGTTCAACACTAAATTCAAGGTGGTAGTTGGGAAATTTTCAAAAGTTTCCACTGCAAAGTTTTCCAAAACCAAACTTATCAACAGTAGACATATGAAGTTGGCTAACATTGCCAAATATTTTACCTGTGGAAGAATTAGCAAAGACATTTCCAAGAAATTTTAGTCGGCTCTTAGCTAACACAATGTCGACTGAGTAACATACAAGACCATTGTCAAGTTGGCAAGGAGGTTGACTCCAATTGAAGATAATAACAGACTTCAGTTTTAAAGAAGCAATTGCAGTAGTGTCCAAGGCTTCAACAACAGTAGTGGTCATGGCCGACAAGGCTTATGCTAAGAAAAGTAATAGTAGACCCTCCTAAATTTAACCCAAGACTCAGATGGTCCATTTGATATGATTATGGGGAAGGGTCCACCAAAACTGATGCAGACATCCATAAATGCAGCAACACCACAACTGAGGTTGGTGGAATCTCCCTTTGCCTAGCTACATCTGAGCAAACCAAGGCCAAAGTCCTCATTAGATTCAAAACACATCAGACAAGGCCAAGTAGGGAATGGTGAAGGAAGACAAACCTAGAAAGATATAAGCACCATAGGAGTTGAAGTGGCATGGACTTCCTGGGCAAGTGTGTTGAAGGTGGTGATAAGACAGTACTGCTAATGATGAGTTGAGGTTGGCCTTGGTTCAAGACAAAGTTGATAAGAAAATTGGACTTCCTTCCTTCTCGTGAAAGGCAAAGGATAGTCAGTAGTTAATACCCGTCCATGTGGAATGCAATGTTTCAGTACAAAGGGGTGACCATATAGGGAATAACTTTTGTCATCCCTCCTGACCTAAAGCCTGTAAATGGCAGATTGTACAACCAAGCCATAGGTCATTGATAAATTTTGCATTTCCCCATTGTCATGGAAAGACATTTAGATCTTCATGGAGCATGGAAATAGGGGAATCAAGTAGTAATTGCTAAAAGGAGACAAGGAAGACTTCTTGACTTGATCTACTCATGTCTGGTCATGGCCACGCTAGCTTTGGATATCCCTATCTAGTTGGTCGAATGCATGTGTCGCCTGACTCAAGGAGTAGTTTAACAAGTGGGACGATGTCTTGGCCGCCCACTACATAAGTTTATGTGTTGCAGGCAAAAGGACTTTCCATGGCCCAACATGCAATTGGCCTATTGTTAGATGCAAACTATATGGCCAAGGCCAACTTGACAACAAAGTATGGCCCAAATCCCTACTAGGACAAGACTAAGCCAACGATTCTCATGTGGAACCACCTTGAATAGGAACTGTCAAGAGTTAGGGTGGAAAATATATTGCCAATAGATAAACCCTCACCACCAGGAAGTTCCTTGCTAGCCATGAAGACTTCAACCAAATCTCTTTCAACAGCTAAATCTAACAACAAAAGAAAGAGAGAGAATTTGAACCTATTGACACATGGTCCAAGTTCACTAAGGCAACACATGCAAATACTATCCTCTCAAACACTACCATGACGTGTATAAGAAATACCAATTATTGTGACAGTAAGACCATTCATTGCCAAATTACACCAAGTTTTGTGAACTCTACACACGTCTAAATCTTTGTGAATCAGACTTCCAGAAAGTCCTAAAGTACACTGGCAGTCTTCACCATTTCATGCAAGCCACTATGCAATTTCATTTGTGCGAAACTTTAGGGGAAGCTTATCAACATGCCATCAAGATCAAGGAACAAGCCAAGATGAAACAAAAAATCCCAACCTCCTCTTATAGCCCCTTGCACAAGAAAAAAATTTGTTCAAGGAATAATCAAGTTTGCACTACATAGCAGCAACCTCCAAATCGGCACCCTTCTTCTAAGCCAGAGGCACCCACGCAACCAAAAGATCTTGCCCCAAAGCAATTAAAAGTGAAAGGAAAAAATGTAGTCATCACAAGGTTGATACCCATGATGACCGAGAATGTCATGCACAAAAGTCTACGCGTATTTAAACTTTTTAGCCAACAACTAAGGAAGAGTAACACACCAATCTTAATTTTTCAACTTGCTTGAACATCAATGCCCAACCAACATAGACCTATATATTGAAGAACAAAAATGAATGTTGGCTAAAGGAAAACTACACCATGTCATCGACACTGGAATCCATACAAATATCATCACAAAAGACACTATGAAATGTCTAGGGCTCACAGTAGCACACTCTCAACCATAGTTTGCATACTCGTACTCAAAGAGAACTCGCCCAGCTCCCAAAAAATTTACTCGATGATTATTCGACAACCACTCGCCATTATTCGACAAATTAAAAAAATACTTAAATTTTAAAAAAAAAACATAAATTTTAAAGAAATTATAGTTGCAAAATGTATAAAATGAGTCTGTAAAATGTTGGGGAAGCGTTTTATATTAGATTTGAATACAAGTAAAGTATAAAATCACATAATAATGATTCATGTGAATACAACTATGATATTGTCAAATTTCAATAACAAACTAATACAGTTATGCAAGAATCTACAAGTACAAATTACAAGAATCTATAATTTTCGCTTCCTTGCTCTCTGGGAAACTAAGGGAGACTAAGAAAGTCCAGTCCTCCCACTCGACTACCCCTCCTTGCTCTGCCTAGAATGTTGCGTCTGTGGCTCCACCTTGGAACCAAATGGTAGTGACTCCTCTGCCTCATATTCGACAACATCTACAAGGATGTCATCCAATCCAATATCTCCTGCTTCTGATAATACACAAGTTTTTTCATTGTTTCTTGAATGCAAGGTGTCTATCATACCTACATCCCTTCATGCATCCTTCATACCTCCTATGATGTCTCCCTAAAATATGGCTAAGTTTGAAACCTTGAAACGTTGAATTCTGACCAAGTCTGAAATATGATAGGATACTCCAAAACCTAGAATTTGCATTGTAGCTCCTAGAGGTCCGAAACCACTCTCAAACATCTTGAAAGTATATATATAAAATATAATCTAAAGTATAAGTTTACATTTAGATATCAATATCTAAATGTAAACTTATACTTAAATGCTTATTTTATATATATACTCTGGGGGCAAGCGCATTTAAAAATGACAAAAAACTATGTTTTTCCCACATTTTTTACACTTTCTACTCAGGTCTGGGCGAGTACTAGCACAATACCCGCGATTACTATCTGAATGTAAACTTATACTTAAATGTTTATTTTATATATATATTGTGGGGGCATGTGTATTTAAAAATGACAAAAAACTATGTTTTTCCCACATTTTTCATGCATTCTACTTGGGTCTGGGTGAGTACTGGCACAGTACTCGTGAGTACTCGCCCAGACCTAAGTAATCAAAACCTTGCCATTTCGAGTGGCGATTAATCATTTTAGGTGAAGTTTGGCGATTACTCGCCCACTCGGCGAATAATTAGCGAGTATGCAAACTATGCTCTCAACCTTACTCACCTTGGATGGTTTCAACAGGGACATGAGTTCAAGGTAACTTGCTAGTCCATACTTGAGTATGGCATCTCACCCATGCAAGGTATAATGTCCCCCTTTTCAAGCTAGTCTTTGGGTGAGACCCTTAGCTTTTTCGTTCCCAAGGGCTAAGGACTTTAAAGGCAAAAAGGGGAACATTTGTGAGTTTCAAGGGCGTTTTATGATAAAGCACTTTAGTATCTAATTTTGGGACCTTTTTAACGGTCATGGTCACTTAAGGCCTAAAGTGCTTTTATAAGGAAGCTTTTTAATATATCTTTTTTAAAGAAAAAGATAAACTCTCCCTCTCTATTTTGGGCGCCATATTTAGAGGATAGATATAAAAGGAAAGGAAGAGATCATTTGAAAAGGTTACGCATTTTTATATTGAAATTGTTGTACAAGTATGTCAAGCTTGTTCACAACTTGAAGACGAAAACCTTCAAGTGTGACAAGGGTTTGGAGACGAAAACCTTCATTTTCTATATTCAAGGTAGCTCTATTCAAGGGCTGTGATTGTGATTCGGATTTGCATTTTTGCATGCAATTGGACCTACAAGGGTGTTTTTGGACACCACCTTCATCAAGGATTGTTTCAAACCATTCGGAGAGCTGGAAATTCATGATTTGCAAGTCAAAGAGGTGGGCGAACTTGGTTTGAGGAGTTTGGTTGATTTTGGAGGCCATCCCAAGGGTGGCAACTTGCTTTGGGAGGGTGGCGACCTCTCTCAAGATGGAAAATTGGATTCAGAACCCTCTTTTAGGGTCAAAGGTAATTTTAATATTTTATTCCAGCATTGGCGAGTTATTTGTGGAACAATTTGCAGGTTTTGAGAGCCATTCCATGCCCCAAAGATATTTAGAAATTTAATATATTATTTTGCCACTTGGACAACTTGCTTGGAGGAGTTTGGAAGGTTTGATAGAAGGGTAAATTTCAAGAGTTGAATATCAAAATTATTTCCCTAATTTTTTTCTAGGTGTAGCGACTCATTTGTGGAAGTTTTGAGGGTGTTTGGTGAGTGGAAATGAAGCTATTCTTTCACACAAAAATCAGAATATTTGTAGGGGTATTTTTCAGCCACTTCGCCAATATATCTTGGCCAAAAAATTACCTTACTTTCAGTTTATTTTTCAACTATTTGTAGAACTATTTTAGCGTGTATTGGCTTGGAAATTTTTCAAATTTTCCAGCTAGGGTGTGTTGGTTTTGTGGAGCAGATTTTTAGTTAATTAGCAACTTTATTTAAGGGTTTGTTAGAAAACCCCAACTAGCTCTAATTGTCTCATTTGGGGACATTACAGTGGTATCAGATCAATATCTTGGCTAGATGTGGGATCCAGGGTTTATAGCAAATAGTAACATGGGCAAGGGAAGGATTGAAGGTCTTACTCAGGCCTAGGATCGTGGAAATCAACCTCTCAAGGTGGAGGACCAGCCTTTGATTCGTTGGCATTTAATGGAAGAATATAATGAGTACTTAACACTTGCACCTCCATACAGGAAGAAAAGGAGCTTCAAGGATTGGCTAGAGTTGAGATATGGTAAAAGGCACCATGGGCACATAACTATGTATGATGACTTGGCGAAGCTAGTTCTTACAACTTTTGATGGTGATCCAGGTATTCCAGTGAGAGATTGGGTTGACAAGGTGAGTACCTTGATTTGAGACCTAGGGGTAGAAGGGAATCCTTAATTTTTTTCAACCAACATTTGGATGGGGCTGCCCATAGATGGTGGCGTCATGGATGGGAAACACAAGGGCACAACACCATTCGCTCACATCATGAATTGTTTGAGAGAATAGTGGATGAGTTTGGTAAGAAGGAGCCATCAAAACCAAAGTTACTAAGGGCACCAAGCAAGGGTTTCCAATTGGATGAAAGGCAGCCCTTAAAGCAATTAACCCAACCTACTTTCCAATTGTACAAGGGGCAACCACTCCACAAGGTTGTTAAACACCAAAATTCAGTCGACCATAGGCCCCCTGTGATGGGCGATCAGCTGGAAATTAAATCAAAAAATTCAAGGAAATTGAAGGCATGTAAGGCTGAATTCGAAGGGCAGCCACCAAGTGAAGGACCTTTGAAGTTTGGGCACCAAAATTCAGTCAATTGTGGGCCTATTATGATGGACAATCAACTGAGATTGAAATCAAAAAATTCAGAGAAGTTAAGGGCATGTAAAACTGGAATAGAAGGGTAGCCACCAAAGGAAAGACAATCAGAAAATTGGAAGCAAGGAAATGAACATATGAAGATGAACCAAATTGAAATTGAAGGGCAATTACATGAAAGAAAAAAGGACAGCCAGCAAGTGACAAAGAAAGAGGTGCTTGCTACCCTATTTAGTGCTACTAGATGCCATGCTTTCTATGTGAAAGGAACCGTTATAGGCAAAAGGGTAATTGTGTCAATGGATAATGGAGCCACTCACAACTTCATAGATGCTAAAATGGCTGCAAGACATAGGCTTCCCACCAAGGAAAATGGTGGACTTAAGGTAATTGTGGGTGATGGCTCCTCTATATCATGCATTTCCAGCACCTTGGAATTAAAACTAACCATGGGCAAATATACCTTTGAAGGAGAGTCCAATGTGATAGACCATGGAGAGATAGATATTGTGCTTGGAGCACAATGGTTTCAATCCATTGGTAAGTACACTCATAATTTACAAGAATCAAAACTGAAATTTATGGCAACCAACAAAGAAATTGTTCTCCATGGTTTAAGCAATGGGACACCCATGTTGGTAACCTCAAAAAGGATGGAACAAGTTTTTCATAAAGGGCAGATTGCATGCACAGCTGAATTATTTATGCATGATAAAGGTCTAATTTAAATCAATAGTTGCATCACAAGGATGTTCAAGTCATCCTAGATAGACACAAGGGAGTGTTTAGTGACATACCGCATGGGCTACTCCCAGATAGAGGATTTGAGCATATAATTGAGTTGGAGGAAGGCACAAGAGCAGTGATCACTACCCCCTACCACCACCCACAGATCTACAAGGAGGAAATTGAGAAGGCCATCCAAGACTTACTTGAGATGGGGCACATAAGGCCAAGCTCTAGCCCCTTTGCTTCTTCAGTAGTGCTTGTGAAGAAAAAAGATGGGACTATGAGGATGTGTATTGATTATAGATTGTTGAATAAGAAGACCATCAAGAATAGGTATCAATTACCTTGAATTGATGAACTCATTGATGAACTTTATGGAGCGGTTTACTTCTTCAAAATAGATTTGAAGACTAGTTGTCCCTAGATTCGTGTGAGGGAGGAAGATGTGCAAAAAACGGTTTTTTGTTGTCACTATGGGCATTATGCATTTTTGATCATGCCGTTTGGACTCACTAATGCGCCTTCTACATTTCAATCTTGTATGAATCACATCTTCAAGCAACATTTAAGGAAATTTGTGCTAGTGTTCTTCGATGACATATTGATATATAGCAAAACTTGGGAGGAACATTTGCACCATTTGGACAATGTTTTGGGAATGTTAGAGCAGCAAATCCTCTTTGAAAAAAAATCCAAATGTGAGTTTGTTACTTCTGAAATTATGTATTTGGGTCATGCAATCAATGCACAAAGAGTCCAAGTGGACCAACAGAAGATTCATGCCATACTTGATTGGCAGTCTCCCACTACTATGACCCATTTGAGAGGGTTTCTTGGGTTGTGTAGTTATTATAGAAGATTTGTGAAGGGCATGCCCCAACTTGCTGCTCCCCTTACAAATTTGACATGGAAAGGTGCCTTTGTGTGGTCCCAAACTGCTTTGGAGACCTTTGAGACACTCAAGGTGGTGATGAGTTCTTGACTCGTGTTAGTTGTTCTAGATTTTGCACACCTTTTCACATTCGAATGTGATGCTTCAAGAGAAGGGATAGGGGCTGTCCTAATGCAAAAAGGACATCCCATTGCTTTTGAAAGTAGGAAACTCAAGGAAGGGGAAAAGAAGTTTTCAATTTATGACAAAGAAATGTTGGCTATTATGCAAGCTTTTGGCCAAATTCCGTCAATACTTAATTTTTGGAAGATTCATAGTCAAAACGGATCACAATAGCCTCAAATACTTCCTCACACAATCCGATTTGAATGATAGGCCACAAAAGTGGGTGAGCAAATTGCAATCCTATGATTTCAACATTGAATATATGAAAGGTAAAAATAATAAGGCAGCTGATGCATTGTCAAGAAGGCCCTATTTGTGTTCTTTGAGTGAATTAACAGCTGATTGGAGGGCTGTAATTATAGCCAAATATGCAAAGGACAAATGGGCTGCTGAGATTTTGGAAGGCAAGGTGATAGACAACAAATACAAGGTGCATGAGGAGCTAATTTTCTATAAGGGCAGAATTCTTTTGGTTCCTTTATCCCAGCTAAAACACCAAATTATAAGGGCTGCTCATGATGATACTATGGCTGGTCATCAAGGATACTTCAAAACATAAAAGAGGGTGAGAGAAAGATTTGCTTGGAAAGGCTTGAAGAGAGACATTTTATTCCATGTTCAACAATGTGTGGTTTGTCAAAGAAATTAAGAAATGACTACATTTCCAGCCGATCTCTTGAAACCCCTTCCAATTCCCCACCAAAAATAGTAGAGCATATCCATGGAAATCATCATGAGATTACTTATGTCACAAGGTAAATGTGGAATTTTTGTAGTGATGGAGAGATTGACAAAATAGGCTCATTTTTTTGCACTTCCAAGCAAGTACAATGCTCCTTATACAGCAGAAAACTTCTTCAAAGAGGTCTTCAAGTTGCATGGATTACCCAAGATCACCATAAGTGATAGAGACAGCCGGTTTATGAATCACTTTTGGCAAGAGAATTTTAAGCTAACAAGTACAGAATTGCTTCCTACCACTAGCTATCACCCTCAAATAGATGAGCAAACCAATAATGTCAATAAATGGGTGGAAGGATATTTGAGGAATTATATTTCAGGGCAGCAAACATGTTGGCATAGATGGTTGTACATGGTGGAATTTTGTTATAATACTTCCTACTACATGTCAAGTGCTATGTCACCATTCAAGGCTTTGTATGGATATGAAGCTCTTTCATTTTTTGACCTTTGTTTTGGAGAATAGTAGGGTGCCCAGGGCTGCCAATTTGGTGCAACAAAGTTCTGAAATTTTCGACCAGCCCAAGAGGAATTTACAAGCTCAAAATCAGCAAAAGCTTTATAGAGATCAACATAGGATGGAGAGGCAATTTGAGGTTGGGGAGATGGTTTATTTGAGATTGCAACCCTATAAGCAATCCTCCATCAAACAAAGTGGAGTGGAAAAGTTAAAGCCACGTTTCTATGGGCCATATAAAATTCAAAGAAGAGTGGGTAAGGTGGCATATGAGCTGGAATTACCAAAAGGAAGCAAGATCCATAATGTTTTTCATGCTTGTCCTTTAAAAAATGGATCTTGAAAAAAATATAATACCTTCGATTGACTTGCCACTTCTTGATGATAAGGGTAAGTTGGTCTTGATTCCCTAAGCTATTCTTGAGGTTCATGAGAGGAGGCTCTGAAATTGCACCATCACAGAATATTTGGTACAATGGAAGGATATGCTTATAGAAAATGCAACTTGGGAAAGGCCTGCCATTCTTCAGCACCCAAGTTTACAATTGCTCGTGGGCAAGCAATTTTGGGAAGAGAGGATTGTAATGTCTCCCTTTTCAAGCTAGTCTTTGGGTGAGACCCTTAGCTTTTTCGTTCCCAAGGGCTAAGGACTTTAAAGGCGAACATTTGTGAGCTTCAAGGGCGTTTATGATAAAGTACTTTATTATCTAAGTTTGAGACCTTTTTAAGGGCCATGGTCACTTAAGGCTTAAAGTAATTTTATAAGAAAGCTTTTTAATATATCTTTTTTAAAGAAAAAGATAAACTCTCCCTCTCTATTTTGGGCGCTGTTGATGGCGTAAAATTGCGCTAGGTCTTAGCCAATCAACAATGGGAAGTTTCAAGTTGTGGGACAGTGTGGCCTAAAACAACCTCCAGGTTTTAAAGAAGCTGGTCTCTTCTTTTTTATAGGTGTTGGGGAAAAGGGATAGGAACTAAACAAAAATGCAAAATGCAAGAATTAAAACCTATGGCGATGTGCCTGAAAGTAATCATAATCCTAACCTGAGCACAGAGAAACTATTATATGATTCAATTACATTTAAGAGCAGACAAGTGCATGATCAATGTAAATGACTGGAATAACAGAAACAGAGGCTCACAACAGGGGAGTCTTTTGCTGAGATACAGGAATTGTCAACAAAGGCATAGTGTTCAATCTTCTTAATAGAACCCTTCAATCACATAAGAGGCGCAAAAGTCACGCACAGTTATGTAGAACTTCAGATTCCAGAAAACGAGACAAAAACAAATAACATTTCCAATCACAACACTAGCAAATCTACAGCATAGACTACTGTGTAAATGACACAGATAACACCAACCAAGGCATGGAGCTTAAATTCCCTTAATTCATTCAGCCACATAAAGGGCACAGAAACATGCACAATTATATCAACTTCAGGAAATCAAAACAAGAGCAAATGATATTACTAGTCGAAATTACAAGAAGTCTAAACTATCATAAATTTCTCCCCCTTTTAGATTTTATAATCTTGCTTATATAGCTTTGGATGCCGCTTGGTGTCATTTCCTTTCCCGCGCAATTTCACTCCGTCCCTCACTCGCAGGAGACAAAACGGACGGCGCATTTAATGCCTTGGATGCATTCTGGTCTTATCAAGAACTGCCCTTACTGCGGCATGGCAATCCATGTCTAGTACCTTTCTTCGCGCCTGAAATTCCTCGTTCCATCACCTCTTTGGCCGCTCAACTGTCTACTCTGTCTCCGCTGTTAGGAGACAAACAGACGGCGCCTTCAATACTCGTAAGCCCCAAAAATCTACCCGGTGCACTATTCTATCTACCGGGAATAACTTCCGCCTATTTTCCCTCCTCTGTTGTAGCAGATAGGCAGACGCGAGGACACTTAGTCAATCTATGACATTTCTCTCCTTTTGATCTAGAAAGCACCGGAGGATGACACTTGGCCGCTTCCGCTTTTTTTATATTTCGTTGAGAAACGCTCCGCCTTCGACACCTGTCGCACTCCGCTTCCTTGATACTTTGCAACTTTACTGAAACATAACTCAGTGCGTTCTTTGCCTTGGCAACCCTTAAGAAAGGATGGGTGCACGTGGCAGTCTTCACTTGTTGACACTCGGCGCTTCCTCAGTCCTTTGAAATATCATCCGAGACCCACCACAATCTTTATTCGGCAATTGGGCTCGAAGGTGGTTCCTCGAAGGTTGACACGTGGCGACCTCCGCTGCTCCTACTGGGGTATGTGGTGCCTTCCGCTTTCTTTGGGGATGGTGTAGAGAGGGATCCGGAAGGTGACACCTGGCAGCCTTCGCTGCACTTCGATACTTAGCAAAATGAACGACGCCTTTATGCGGTTTGAACAAAAGCGTTGGACCAAGGTCTCCCGGATAACGACACGTGGTGGCTTCCGCTGCTTCGAAGCTTGGCTTGTTGAAAGTCTTTGTCAAAAGGTGGAATGAAGCACGGGTGCCTCTATGATACGCGGATGCTGACACGTGGTGCGTTCCGCTTAACTGCTACTGGGTACGTGGCACGATCCGTGATTTTCTAGAAAGCTACAAAAGGGGCCTCGGAAGTGGCTAGCTGTCCATCTTCGTCTTTCGGAGGCCGACACATGGCCGCTTCTGCTTGAATCCAATACTTAGGCCAAAATTGAAATGAAAGGAACAAAAGGGGGAATAAGGAACCGTGTTCTGAGGACGACACTTGGCAGCCTCCGCTGCACTTCGACACTTGGGCAAAACAAACCCGTCCTCTGCTTCAAAACTCTGCGGCTTTGTCCAAGATGCGCAGGAACTAGAATTGCAGCGCTCAAATCACAAATAAATAAATTGAATACGGTGTAGAGTAAGAAATTACTCTACAGACACCACATTTGGAGGAGAGATATAAAAGGAAAGGAAAAGATCATTTGAAAAGGTTATGCATTTTTTATATTGATATTGTTATGCAAGTATGTCAAGCTTGTTCACCACAACTTGAAGGCGAAAACCTTCAAGTGTGGCAAGGGTTTGGAGACGAAAACCACCATTTCCTGTATTAAGGACAACTCTATTCAAGGGTTGTGATTGTGCTTCAGATTTGCATGTTTGCATGCAATTGGACCTACAAGGGTGTTTTTGGACACCACCTTCATCAAAGATTGTTTTAAACCCTTCGGAGAGCTGAAAATTCATAATTTGCTGGTCAAAGAGATAGGCAAACTTGGTTTGAGGAGTTTGGTTGATTTTGGAGGCCATCCCAAGGGTGGCGACTTGCTTTGGGAGGGTGGCAACCCCTCTCAAGAGAGCAAATTGGCTCCAAAACCCTCTTCTAGGATCAAACGTAATTTGAATCTTTTATTCCAGCATTGGCGAGTTATTTGTGGAACAATTTGCAGGTTTTGAAGGCCATTCCATGCCCTAAAAATATTTAGAAATTTAATATATTATTTTGTCACTTGGGCGACTTGCTTGGAGAGGTTTGGAAGGTTGATAGAAGGGTAAATTCCAAGAATTGAATATCAGAATTATTTCCCTAATTTTTTTCTAAGTGTGGCAACTCACTTGTGAAAATTTCGAGGGTTTTTGGTGAGTGAAAAAGCAGTTGTTCTTTCACACAAAAATTAGAATATTTGCAGGGGTGTTTTTCAGCTACTTCGCCAATATATCTTGGCCAAAAAAGTACCTTACTTTCAATTTATTTTTTATCTATTTGTTGAGTTATTTTAGCGTGTGTTGGCTTGGGAATTCTTCAAATTTTCCATCTAGGGTTTGCTGGTTTTGTGGATCATATTTTCAGTTAATTGGCAACTTTATTTAACGCTTTGTTGGAAAACCCCAACTAGATCTAATTGTCCCATTTGGGGACATTACACGGGGATCCCCTTGTGAAGTAGCACCACTTGAAACCTACGATGTTCTTCTTGGCAAGGCATACTGAAATGACCGAGATGACACCTTTAAAGCTAAACTTTGGCTGATAAAGGTCAACAAATATCTCTATCACATCCCAAAGCCCCCCTCGATGAACATCTCATTAGTAACTGTGAGTCAATGTAGAAAGCTCGTCTCTCATGCATAAAAGTTGGTACTACTCATCCTATGCCCAGAGACAATGTGAAACACTACAAAGAAGCATACCCTCACCAACCCATTTTGTTGAGTTTGCAACTCAACGGTGGTAACTGTAATGCCCCATCTTATTTTAATCCTTTGTCTTTTGAATTGAGTAGGGAATCAATCTTTGTCTTAATAGTGGGGGTTTAATTGGCAACTTATTGCAGTTTTGGTCTGATGTCAACTTGTTATATAGGCATGCTGGGTAGCCTTGGCTATGGCATTACCATGCAATCGCCATACCTATACCATGTTCTTAGATTGGTTTGATGATAGCTTTTTGAGTTCCTTGTTTAGCTAGACCCTCTTATTCTTTTGTGTGCCCTTGTTCTAATATCTTATTTGCATTTGTTTTTGCATACTTTTCAGTTGGCAACTATGCGTGGCTATATTTTGTTGATTGTCATGAAGGACCTATGTTTTGGTTTATGCCTAGTGATGTTTTATAAAGCCTAGTATTGGACATTCATAAAGGGGCATTTGTCTAAAGCATTATGTTTGGAGGAAGGTCATAATTAAGGTATTGTAGATTATTTGATTCTCGGGTGGATTTTACACCCATCACCTTCATGGTTATTTAGCCCACCTAGGAATAAGCATACCTTGGCAAGGTTATCACCATTGACTAAATTTGACAGTCAACTCTACCTATCATGTAAAATTCTTGTGACAATCATTTATTCATCATTACCCTTCAAATGCAAGAATAGCTCATAGTAGTAGAAGGAAGTGTTAAAGGAAACATATGTATATTTATTATAATCCTTTACAGTTTTTGACTGTCTATCCAAATTTTCACTTGCATCTAACGCAATCTACCAAAGTAAAATAGATTGTATTTTATAGAAAGGGCCACCAAATTTAGCCCCAAATATCAATTTAATAAGATAAATAATTATCTGAAATTTAATTTGAATGTTATAATTATTACACAAATTAAATATAAAACTAAAGGTTGTTAAATGTAAAAATTAAAAAAAATCATAAATAGAGAGAAGAAAAATAAGGACAAACTTCCTCCATAAAAGACAGTGTAATGTCCCCATTTTTTATCTAGATGCTTGTGGGACCTTTAGCCCATTCTTGTTTCCAATGGCTAAGTGTAGAGGAAGGAAAGGGAACATTGTGGGCCACTTGTGAGGAGTTAATAACAGAAAAGGTACTTTATATTTTTAATTTTGAGTTGAGTTGAGTTATGAAAAAGCACCTTATGTTTCTATTTCACTTAAGTGGTGGGGTTTATAGGTCTTGGGAACTTAAGGCCTAAAGTGAAATTAAGAGGATCTTTTAATATTTTAAAAAGAAAGGTAACTCTTCCCTCCAATTTTGGGTGCTACACTTGGAGGAGGGCATATAAAGGCAAGTAAGGATTCATTTGAAGATTATGGATTTTTGGATATTGGAATTATTGATCAAGTATGTCAAGCTTGGTTTCCACCTCTTGAAAATGAAAACCTTCAAGAAATGTTTTAGGTTTGGAGACGAAAACCTTCATTCCTTCTACTTGGGCAACTATATTCAAGGGTTGTAAGTGAGCTTCAAATTGCATGTGTTCATGCAAATGGATCTACAAAGGTGTTTTGAAACACTACTTCTAGAAATTTGAGTGAACCTAAAGTTTGAGGAGGAAAATTCTAGAAACTAGGGTTTTCAGAATTTCAAAGCAAGTTTTG
Organism: Torreya grandis; assembly: GCA_037957365.1. Classification (NCBI taxonomy): domain Eukaryota; kingdom Viridiplantae; phylum Streptophyta; class Pinopsida; order Cupressales; family Taxaceae; genus Torreya; species Torreya grandis. Next base: position 2,005,368 of record JARHVA010000536.1, on the reverse strand, counting down.
GTGGCTTTTCCATGAAAGAAAAATTTTGATATTATTTTTTTTTTTATAATCAGTAATTTTGTGGTCACTTTGCGCTCTTATTTGCATCATAATTCCAAGTATTGAGGGAGTTATAAATTTTTGAACTTTCAGCGTGTTTGTAGGAAATAATAATTTTGTGGGCAGCGAATTGGTTTGGAAACGCTGATTTGCAAGTTTCTATCTGGGGCGATTTGTGGAGTGGGTTTGCAGTGTTTTTAAGGTCATTCAATGCCCTAGAAATTTCAAAATACTTTTGTGGGGCATTTTCAACAATTTGTCCTATTATTGGACCTCCAAAAAGGTACTCAATCTCTAAATAATTTTCAATTTCTTGTGGATTTATTTGGATGCCCTTTAGATTCAAATTCATAAATTTTTCCAACTAGGGTTTGGCTGGTTATAGATTTTCGGATTTTAGTTTATGCTTGGTTTGGCTAGGGTTTGTTGGAAAACCCTCTTTTTTGTTTGTCATCCCAATTTGAAGACATTCAATAGTATTAGAGTCATATCTTAGCCATTTGTGGAATTCAAACCAGAAACAGGGAAGGATGAAAGGTAATACACATGCCAAGATCATGAGGGCCAGCCTTTGATTCGTTGGGATCTCATGGAAGATTATGATGAATATTTGACTCTTGCACCTATATACCGCAGGAGAAGGAACTTCGAAGCTTGGCTAGGCTTGAGGTATGGTAAGAGACATTATGGGTATATGGATACGCAGGATGATTTGGGAAGATAGTTCTTCCAACTTTTGATGGTGATCGAGGTAATTCAATAAAAATTTTGGGTTGATATGATGATAGAACACCTTGACTTGAGGCCTATGGGTTGAAAAGAGGCAATAATTTTTGTTCTTCAACATTTGGATGGGGCTACCCATAAGTGGTGGTATCAAGAAAGAATGACACAAAAGCGTAGCTTGATGGGAACACATGAAGATTTGTTGAAAGAGATAATCGAGAAGTTTGAAAGGAAGGGGGAACTAATCAAGCCTATATCAACAAAGGCACATGATAAAATACTTCAATCAAAGGAAAGCCCGCCATTGAAGCAAGTGGCAGAATTGGATTTCTAGTTGTATAAGGGGCAGCCACTTCATGAGCTTGCCGATGTCAAAAAATCAGTCAAAGAAAATCCCTCTATGAGGTACGAACAGCTGGGAATTCATTTAGAAAATTTGAAGAAATCATTAGCCAAAGAAGCTGATTTTGATAGGCAGCCACCTAATGGAGAGACCTAAATGATTGAGCATCAAAAAGAGGCCATTAATGAACCTAAGGAAACAAGCAATCATCTGTAAGTTGAGAGCAGAAAATTTTGAAGAAGCCAAAGAAACCAAAAAAATCATGGATGACCCCGTGAAGAGGAACAAGGAGCTTTTTCAAGTTGCATTGCAAGTTTCAAATATTGAGAAACTTCAAGATGTCATTTGTGTGTCTTTACAAGCAATGCATAAACAATGGTCAGATGCTATGAACATGTTTAAGGACAAGTTCCATCACCTTTCATCTTTGCTTGTGGATCATGGATTGGATTTGAGCCAATGGGATGAATTGGTGAATCTTTTATGTGGTGTTCCAGCAAGTGATGCACTTCGTCAGTTTCTAGAAAACTCTCTTAATGAAGGGGGACTGAAACGATTAGCCAAAAGCATTGATTCTACTGGAAAGGAGATGTGCACTATTATAGACGACTCTTCAAAGCCAGCAGCTGATGAAATTACATTTAGAGTTGGGGAGCTGAAGGGATTTTGTGAATAGCATGCACACTTTCAAGGGATTGAACTGGAGGAAAAAAAGGTTGATCAAGTGATGGAAAATTCTGGGATGTTGGTGGTTCAAATTGAGCGGTTGCTCAGAGTTCTATCTGAAACTGTGAAACTGTTTGAGAATTTTTTTGCTTGGCTGTTTAAGTCACTTAAACACATGAGTGGAGAACCTCTCTCACAAAGTGATCAGATGCCTGTCATTAACAGTCAGTTGGTGATGATGTTCTTGATGACTGTTTTCAATGAAGACCCAATTATGCCACACTTGGATGCTTTTGGGAATGATGTAGAAATACAAAATCATCCAGAAACCAAAAGTCTTTTGGAAGAACTGGTGATACTTGGGGGGTTTAAAGACACAAACTGTTTGAAGAGGACTCTTTTCAAGCATTTCAGTCATTTACAAAGCAGCTGCGAGGAGGCTTTCCATATGCCCTTAAAAGTTGTTTCTCAATAGTTACGTTGTGAAGGCATAATGCTACTTTCTTATGTTTCAACCCTGCCTACAACAATGAAATTTAAAGAACCTATCTCGATTACATATTATAAGAATGTTGGAGACATGGATGAAGACTTGAGGACTACCATAGATTGGGCAAGACCCCAAATCATGAGCAGCCTTGGACAAAGGAATGAGAACATGACAGTAACCAAGAACCAGTTTGATGAACTTCCATTACATGGCATAGGAAAATATTTTTCCACAAACTGATGGAAGGCACTTGGTGACCAACTTATTGGCGTTGGTTACTTAAATGAGACGGTGAATGATAAATTACGGAAAATTAGTGTTGGCAGCCAAGGTCAATGTTTCCTTGAATTGGCATGTAATTTGAATCAGGCTTTACTTGCATTACCAGTAAATCATGAGATGTTCACTGAGGAAAATCAAGAGTGGGTAAAAAACTGGAAAAATAAATGGAGAGCTGGAGAGTTTGACTACTCTAAAAGATCAAGGTTTCTCAGAGACAGAAGAGAAACTCTACAATATGCTTTTAAGATTGAGGGTCGGGCTTGCACAGAATGAATTTACAGCTCCATATGTAATTTGTAGTGAAAAAAAACTACAAAAACTGGCAAAGATTCGACCATCAACTATGGATAGGCTGGGGAACATTGATGGTATTAATCAGCAACTCATAATAAGGTACGGTAATCATATTCTTCAAACTGTGAAACACCAATCAGAAAGTCTAGACCCTCATTTGGATGGAGATTTCTCAGTGCAAGCAAGTGTTTCAAGGTTATCTATAGACCATAAAGAATATAAAGCTACCTACGGAAGAGTGGAAAATTGGAGAATGTGGCCGGAGGGTGGCTTTTTATCTCAGATTGATAACTCAGCTGAAAGAGCAACTCCCATCAAAGAGGATACAGTTGTGGGGGATATAATTGGAGTTGCAAGGTTGGGACACGAAGTGAATTGGCTACGGTTATTTTAAAAAACTAGATATACTCACGAAACTGTAAGAGAAATTCAAATTGCTATTGACAAGTTAAGTCACACACACATCAGTATTTTCTTTGGTATGGAACACCTTGGTTTATCTTTTGATGAGATCACAAGCCTGCAACAATCAGAAGATGATATGATTTTTTTGAAGGATTCTCCTTTGGTGTCACAAGCTAGTTCTAAAAGGATAACTTTCTGTCCAACAGAGGATGATGATTTTAAAGCTCCAAACCCATCTTCTCCAACGATTTATGCAAGAGAAACAATTCGCAGACAAAAAACTTATGCCAAAGACATGTTTTTTGACTGTGAAAACTCTATTGAGGAACATCATTGTCAATTAGATTCCCAATGTTCACAATTGACAAAAGATGCATTGCTATCTTGGCTTAGTAAATGTGATGGGGCTTCAAACTCCCAGGTCGCAGATCATTTTTGTGGATCCAGCAAAGTTGTTATTGTCAATATGCTGTTGCAACTTGAGAGAGTAGGTTTGATCTATAACAAAGATGGTATGAAGACTGAATTTTGTTGCTCAGAAATTTTTGAGTCAAAGGGGCAGTTCCAGCCACATAACATGATCTCGAAATTGCACTTTCCTAGCATACTACAGTTCCGAGAAGGAGGGGTATATGCTTGGTTGAATTATAAAATTGATCCCTCAGAAAATTCTGAGTTGGAATGGCAAGTACGACAGTGTTATGAGGATAGAAGTCTGAATTTTCTTGGTAAATCCCAGCTCTTAACATATTCTGGAAACACTCATGGATGGATGCACTCATGGCATGACAAAGAATGGGAAGGTAGGGAAAAGGTACAACACTATTTTTTATCTGAAATAGAAGTTTGGTTTGATGCATATGAAGTCCTTCAAATGCACAAATGTATTGATATAGAGAGACCAATGAAGGGCAATATGGCACACATGATGGGACAATTCCCAAGGATAATGCATCTATATGATACTTTCCTCCAAGGTACGTTTGCAAGAGAGTTCATTGTTTTTTCATCTTGGGAAGATCTTCCATGGCAAGTAGGAGCCACTCAAGGTTCATTGGGGGAGGGCCACTTGGATATGAAAGCAAGAAATGAGGTGCAAGGGAATTTTTCCAACCGGGGCAGCAAGGTAACAACTCATTTATGTACTTTCTTTTACCTCACTTGGCTATTTATTGACCTTCTTGAAGATATAAGGGAAAGAAATTTGCTCATCCACCACTTGGTATTGAAAGGGGTGGTTGATTGGGAGCATATGGGGCCTTTGGAAGGCTATGAGGACACTTCTAGCACATGGGGGCAGCCCCCAAAGTACAGGTACAACAGTATGAACCAATTGAGCGTTCTTTTCCTTGGGATGGAATCACCAGTGCACATTGCATTATAAGGTATGTTGGGACACCTCTTTGGATATTGCAATTGCTTGAGGACAAGCAATTTTGGGTGGGGAGGACTGTAATGTCCCCATTTTTTATCTAGACCCTCGTGGCAGTCCCCATTTTTTATCTAGACCCTCGTGGGACCCTTAACCCATTCTTGTTTCCAATGGCTAAGGGTAGAGGAAGGAAAAGGAGCATTGTGAGCCACTTGTGAGGAGTTAATAATAGAAAAGGCACTTTACATTTCTAATTTTGAGTTGAATTATGAAAAAGCACCTCATGTTTCTATTTCACTTAAGTGGTGGGGTTTATAGGTCTTGACTCTTGGGCACTTAAGCCTAAAGTAAAATTACAAGGATCTTTTAATATTTTAAAAATAAATATAATTCTTCCCTCTAATTTTGGGTGCTACACTTGGAGGAGTGGCATATAAAAGCAAGAAAAGATTCATTTGAAGATTATGGATTTTTTGATATTGGAATTATTGATCAAGTATGTCAAGCTTAGTTTCCACCTCTTGAAGACGAAAACCTTCAAGAAGTGTCTTAGGTTTGCAGATGAAAACCTCCATTCTTTCTACTTGGGCAACTCTATTCAAAAGTTGTAAGTGAGCTTCAAATTGCGTGTGTTCATGCAAGTGGATCTACAAAGGTGTTTTGAAACACCACCTACTTCTGGAAATTTGAGTGAACTTAGGGTTTGCGGAGGAAAATTCTAGAAACTAAGGTTTTCAGAATTTTAAAGCAAGTTTTGGTGGCTTTCCAATGAAAGGAAAATTTTGATATTTTTATTTGATAGTGACTAATTTTGTGGTCAGTTTGAGCTCTTATTTGTATCATAATGTTGGAATAACAGAGTAACTGTCGTTTACTCGCCGAGAATCCCTGGTGGCGAATACTCGTAACCGCCGAACAGTGGAAAAAAAAGACTCGGTGAGTAACCAGCGGTTACTCGCCGAGCATGTTTCCCACGATTCCCACGTGGTTTAGATGCTGCCAGCACGCTGAAATGCGTCTTTGAGCCCCCAAACGCAAAAAAAACACAGATTAGAGGGATAAAATGCATCACACCTCCTCACTTTTCACTCACAAGATTTGGAGCATTCTAAGGCGGATTGAGAAGATTTGAGCAAGAAATTTTCAGGTTAGTTCATTTTATTTTATTTTTTTAATTTCCAAGCATAGAAATGAATTCTAAATTAATTGAAAACATGTTAGAGACATATTTGTAATGATTAGTATACAAATTTTATGCATTCCATTTTAATTGTATGCATTCCATGAATTTTCGTCAAATTTCATACATTTTTTTTATTTTTATTTTTTAAAATTTCCAAGCATGTAAATTAATTCTAATGCAATTGAAAACATGTTTGCTACATATTTGTGATGCTTAGTATACAAATTTGATGAATTTTATTTTTATTACATGCATTTCGTGAATTTTCATAAATTTTGTGCATTTATTTATTTATTTATTTAAATTCCAAACATATAAAGTTTTGTAATTTAATTAAATACATGTTTGATAAATATTTTTGTTGCTTAGTATACAAATTTGATGGATTCCATCGAATTTTATGCATTCCCATTAAAATTTTGTGTTTATTATTTATTTAAAATTGTTGTTTATTATTCTGTTAAATAACCATTATAGATTATATTTTTAATTTGATCATTAAAATTATAAATCATAAATGCATTTTAGTTTCCGTTTTATAGTTTATAATTATCATTTATTTATCGTATTTTAATTAATATTTTGTATTTAATCATTAATGTTTTTATTTTTTAAATTTTTTATGTTGATTTTAACATTGTTGTGCTTTGCAAATTATCCATTAGCAAGCAATGGCATCCAATAGTGCATCAAGCTCACATTCAGTCAGTGGTAGCCAGTCGGCTCCCCCCATGCTCGCACAACTGCATGGAAGTATGCTACGCAGTTGGAACGTCTCAAATGATTTTGATTTGCAACTTTTGTTCGAAGAGGATGTCAGGCAGCATCAATCGCATGAAGCATGAAGTACCATCTTGCATGCATTACTAACCATCACATTATGCCTTGTCCCAATGTCACTAAAGAGACGAAATGAGAGATGATGGCGAAGCTTGCTTCATTGGATGAAAAGAAATTAAAGAGGGCAAGGATGCAAGTAGTCCTATCAGTGACCATTGGTGCCACATCAGCAAAAAAAAAAGTGGTAGCAATGACAAACATTGTGGGCTCTAGTCGTGGTCCATGCAAGTGCCATGGTACATCTGCAGCACCTTCATCTCATTTACACTCCTTTGTGCCTAGAACCACTCCTGGGGCACAACCTTCACTTGAAGCTACAGGATGGAACAAACAGACGCATGCAAAAGCAGATAAAGCATGTGCAAATATTTGGTCCTTCAACAAACTTCCCTTCAACATGGCGAACAGCCCATACTAAGTGTTGGGTGAATATTTTGTTAGTCAGTTGTCTGATTGAGAAAAATAGGTTTTATCATCCACATCAAGGGAGATTGGTCGGCCCAGTGTGCAGGTTTACTACATCAGAGGTGGACGAATCTCTCTTCTCATCAAGGAGAGGTTCTCTATAAATATGCAGGAGCTATATACTATAAATATATGCAGAAAATAACACTCAGGAGTAGAATAACACCATCCATCTCTCTTTTTTCAGAGATGATGTTCATAAACAGAGGAGAAAATCCTGGTGAAAACACTAAAGGCACTTCTCTTCTTTCAGAAGTGTTATTGCAAGGGACAGCAGGAGTTCTTTCAGGGATGATAAGTGACTAGTAACAAGGTGCAATAACCGGCAGAATGAAGTGTAGCACAAAGTCTCCACTTCAACTGCCCAAAGAGTGAGATACAAAGGATAATGTGGGCACAAAGTAGTCCCAGAATCCTCAACACAGAAACAGAAAATAAACACACACTGAAGACAACTATAACAGCACAAAGTCTGAAAGTAACTGACTTTAGGGCATCTTCCTTATCACTTCCACTAATTATGCTTGTTAGATTAAATAAACAAGAATGCGTCTAGAAGACAGACACAAGAACAATCTCCTAAAATGACACAAGCTATAACAGCACAAAGTCTGAAAGTAACTTCCTTTCTCATTCAGATAAAATAATATGAACAAATAACCTGAGCTCAAAGTCTCAGTGTTCTTTCAACTTGGGCAGAGTTTTGCTTCTGGTAACGGGAAGATCTCCCTTGTATCAAATCAAAGGTTACATTTTATAGCACTCCGAGAAAGACTTGGGCGCTTGTTTCATGGAATGGCCCATGCTGTGCATTCAATACCTTGAATGCATTTCCAATTTTGTCAAGGAAGGCCATGCTGGAACAGGGCCACTACCTTAACTATGGCGTGCTAATTCATCTAATATGTCTCTTCCTTTGCATGGACTGTCTGGTCCTTTCCCTGATGTCTGAACAGCTATCCAATTTGCCATTACTTCATGGAAGAGAAACAGGTCGCGTTCTTGATTTGACGTGCTCAGAAGTCTGCTTAACCCACTGTTTCACCTACTGGAAATAATTCCCTTGAAGATATTTTGGCCTTCCCCTCTTTCTGCTACGATTTGAGCCCTCAGGGCTATATCCTCCGCTTTGTTGGCTCTTTACGTTCTTCCCTCAGCAGTTCTTCCCTTTGGCGTTTTAGCCTTTAAATGCATTCGAGCCCGCGTTCAAGCCTGCAAAGATCAACAGTTATTTTATCGCCGCAAATTTGACGTCTCCGAGTCCGTCATCCTCCTTAGCAATTCCTTCGTGTCTTTCCTGCTTGCTTTGGCCGCTTTCCGTTGATCTCAGCAAGTGACACGCGGTGTTTTCCGCTGCTTTTTAGAAACACATTAAATTTTTCTGCAGTTGCCACGTGGCGCCCTCCGCAGAAATCTAAGAGAAGCTTAGTGAAAGAAGCTTTATAAGAAACTTGAAATGCAGACGCAGACACTTGTCGTGCTCCGATGAGTTTTAACGGGACACGTGGCATGTTCCACGAAGCTTTGAATACCTTTTGAGAGTCCTGCGGAGGATGACACGTGGTGGCTTCCGCCGAGCTCCTAGAAACACTATAGAAACATTCGGGACTTGTTTTGGATTCATGCGGACGAAGACACTTGTCGCGCTCTGCTTAACCTTAGTAACTCACCCGGAGCCCACCACAGTCCTTATGAAACAAAGGAAGAAAATGCAGATGATGACACTTGCCGGCTTCCGTTGAGTTTTAACGGGACACGTGGCACGTTCCGTAGCTTTGAAACTTATTAGAAACTGTGTCCCGACAGACGACACTTGGCAGCTTCCGCATCGACTCTATAAGGGACACGTGGCGGCTTCCGCTGCACTTTGAGGTTTGATCTTTCTCGGAGGGTTCTTGCTTCTTTGGCGGGTTTTGGCTTTCGGGCTTTTCTTTCGGACAAAAAGTCTGAAGGAATTCCTTCGGACAAAATGTCCAAAGGAAAGCTTCGCTTCTTTTCCTTAGCCGTTTCAATCATCTCAATTTCTTCAAGCTTTCTTCCCGAGTGAATTCTTTCAAACAAAAAGTCCGAAGGAATTTTGCCTTGGTCATTTTCCCACGGAAAAACCTTTCCGAAGGAATTCTTTCGACCTCCTTCACTTAGTTATTTCCATCGAACAAAAAGTCCGAAGGAATTGTATCTTTCATGTCTTCACTTTGACCCTTGAACCAATGTTCCCTGCCCCCCACAAGGGCATTTGTTCCTTCGGCCCTGGGGTAGCCCCTTGAACCTGCCGATTGAATTCTTTTGGTTGAACCAAGGTATCGAAACAATCCTGGAAATGACTAAGTGTTGGAAACTTGTTCTTTTGATTGATCTCGCCTGCAGAAGTCTTTGAACCTGTTGAACCTGTTAATTTCAAGCATGTTGAGTCGGTAGATTTCCGGAAAAGCTTTGAAAATTGAAGAACTTGAATGCTCAGAGCAATTTTTGAAAAGGGGAGAGATGATTTTGGTCTGTTGAACCAAAATAGTTCATAGGTTGTCCCAAGGATGTCACCCATTTTTGGGGACAACACTAGGAATATTTGATTACAGCTTTGATAGTTGCAAGGAAAGGGTACAAGGCACCCTCTCGAAAAGACTTGAGTAGGAAGTTGCTCAATGCAGTTGAAGACGCAAAGTTGATGGTCGAAGATCAGAAGAGATTGTGGCATAAATTTGGATGCATCATTCTTTCTGATGGATGGACAAATGGAAAGAACCGCACCCTGATCAATTTTCTGGCATCTTCAAATGGTGAGCTTGTATTTTTGAAATCTATTGATGCATCAAATAAAATTAAAAATGCAAAAACTTCGAATTTGATGCTAGAGAAGGTGGTCTTAGAAGTGGGCATCAAGAATGTTGTCCAAATTGTTACAAACAATGCAATAGCATATGTGGCGACTAGGAGACTTCTTATGGAGAGACATCCATCTCTCTTTTGGTCACCTTGTGCAGCACATTGCCTTGACCTTCTTTTGGAGGACATAGGCAAACTAGATTGGGTGAGACCAGTTGTTGAAAAAGCCAAAGAAATAATTAAGTATATCTATAATCACCCTTGTGTTCTTAGCTTGATGAGAGAACACACCATGGGAAAGGAACTTATTCAAGTAGGGGTCACGAGGTTTGCAATGAACTTCCTTACATTGCAAAGTATTTGTAATTTGTTGACACCTTTGAAGCAAATGTTTGTCTTTCAAGCATGGATGGAATCCTCTTATTCGAAGAAAGCTGATGGAGCGAAGGTTTCGAAAATAATTTTCAGTGAGGGCTTCGAAACGAAAGCTACAGAGATTGTGAAGGTAACTTGAAATTGTAATTTAAATTTGAATTTGTTTCCCTTGTTTTTAGTTTTTTAAACTTAAAGTTTTTTTTGTTATAATTTATCTATAAGTTTGTAACACTAAGTCTAACTTTAATTTGTTTGTAACTTTGTAGCTTTCGGACCCTTTGGTGAGGGTTTTGTGATTGGTTGATGAAGAGCAAAACCCAATGGAATATATTTATGAGGCCATTGATAGGGCCAAAGAGGCAGTGCATCATTATTATAAAAGGGATCATGCCATATTTGATCCCATTTGGGCGTTGATTGATCGGAGGTGGAACAATCAACTCCACTAAACCTATCCATGCAGCGGGGTACTACCTTAACCCCAAGTTTTTCTACTCCGATGGCTTCACAGATGCTAGTGGAGAGGTTATGGAGGGACTCAACATGCATTGAGAGTATGACCCCTGACATTGAGGTGAGGGACCTCATTATTTTAGAGCTACAGAACTACAAGCAAGCAAAGGGAAGGCTCTTTTCTTCAGCACTAGCCATCCGAGGGAGAACCACACAGTCACCAGGTAATACAAAAAGAAGTCTTTACTTGTAGTTGTACTTGTACCTTATCACTTACATATTTACAAATTTACAATTATTAATTTCTTACAAAGTTTTGAATATCTTGTTTGCAAGGTCGTGGTAGAAAGATTGGGGTGAAAATACCCAAAACCTTTAAAGGCTAGCCCTCATGATTTTATCTCAGCCTTGTAGCGCTTCTGGATGTGAGTGCAATTGGAGTTTATTTAACTCCATTCACATGAAGAAGCGCAACAAGTTGAGTCAACAACGGCTCAATGACTCAGTGCTTGTGCAATACAACCTTCGACTTTGCACAAAGAAGTTGGAGAACACATCGGAGGAGCCTATCGATTCCTACAGCGATTGGGTTGCACAGGGGGAGGCCCCCATGTTCACAGAGGAGGAGATTGTTGATTTCGAAAGGCAAGCTATCGAAGGTGTCGCTGAAGCAAAAGCAGAGATTAGATTAGAGGACATCCTTGGAGATGAAGCACAGGCACAAGCAGAGGTTCTAGATAGAGCAAGACAAGTTAGCCGAGTGGGAGGACTAGAGTTTCATAGCCTCCCTTATTTTTTCAGAGGGCAGGAAAAAGAAAATTATAGATGATTGTAATTTGTACTTGTCTTGTCGATTCTTGTATAAGACTATAAGTCTTTGTACCTTGAGACTTTGTTGTATTCGCATGATTATGCGATTTTGTACATTATATGTATTCAAATCTAATAAAAACTACTTTTCCTATGTTTTACAGACTCATTGCATCTATTTTGTTTCTATAATTTCTAGAACAATAATGTTATTTTTAAAAAATCGAGTATGTTTTGCCTTTACCGGTTATTGCTGGTTATTCAACCGAGTGGGGCAAGTAACCGCCGGTTACCCATTTTGGGCCCTCAGCGAGTACTCGCCCCAAACGGTTATTCCAACTATGATTCAAAGTATTGAGGGAGTTCACTTTTGAAATTTCAACATGTTTGTAGGAAATAATAATTTTGTGGACAGCAAATTGTTTTGGAAAGGCTGATTTGCATGTTTCTATCTTGGACGATTTGTGTTGGAGTGGGTTTGCAGGGTTTTTAGGGTCATTCAATGCCCTAGAAATTTCAGAATATTTTTGTGAGGTATTTTCAGCAATTTGTCTTATTTTTGGACCCCCAAAAAGGTACTCAATCTCTAAATAATTTTCATCTTCTTGTGGATTTATTTGGATGCCCTTTACATTGAAATTCATACATTTTTCCAGCTAGGGTTTGGCTAGTTATAGATTTTCAAATTTTAGTTTATGCTTGGTTTGGCTAGGGATTGTCGAAAAACCCTCTTTTTTGGTTGCCATCCCAATTTGGAGACATTACAGAAAGACACCCAATTCTTTTCCCTTGCTAAGCGTCAAAAGAAGACACAAAGAAGAAAGAATAAATAGAGATGAGAGAAGGAAAAACACAAGTGAGAAGAGGAATGCATGGAGAGAGAGAGAGAAGTGAGAGTAGGGGTATTGTGCACAAAACTATAAGAGAAGGAAGCATGAGTGTGGCGTGCAAAAGAGAACAAAAGTGGAGAATGACTATCAGGGTATCATTGAGACGAGCTTGCTGCAAAGGGAGACAGGGACTGGTTTTGCTGAGGGTGGTTTATCAAATTTTCGTCCTCATATCAATAGTAATATGTGTAACTGGTTATGGGCGCCATGTCTTGAAGCCCTTGTTGGAAAAAGCCTTTCTTTTCCATATGTTCAGATTATAGGCATGGCCTACATCTTTTAATCTATTCAAGGGATTTCGATTTCAACCTTATGGTATGCCCTAGATCGACCCAACATTCTGGAATCACCTTAATTACATTTATTTACTCTCCTTACAGTGTAGAATTGTAGTTAAAATAAAGGATGGGGAATTTGTAGCCAACAAACTCAACAAAGAACATCTAGAATTGGTGTTCTTACACTCAAAAATGGTTGATTGCAAATTGATTAACAAAATGTATCACCAAATTAGATGTCGGTACAGCCAAGAAACTAAAGAAATGACATTTAGAATTATTGTTCTTACACTTAAAAATGGTTGACTGTGAATTGTTTGAGTGAATGTATGTCCAAATTTGGTGTTGGTACAGCCAAAAAAAATTAAGAAAGATCATTTAGAATTGTTGTTCTTACACATGAAAATGGCTGACAAAGAATTGTTTGATAAAATGTATGCCCAAATTTGATGTTTGATACAGCCAAGAAACTAGAGTAAAAACATTTAGAATTGCTGTTCTACACTCAAAAAGGGTTGACTGCAATTTTTTTGACAAAATGTATGACCAAATTGGATGTTGGTACAGCCAAGAAACTTAACAAAGAACATTTAGAATTTCTGTTGTTACACTTGAAAATGGTTGACTGCAAATTGTTTGAAGGAATGTATGACCAAATTAGATGTTGATACAGCCAAGAAACTAAACAAATAACATTTAGGATTGTTGTCCTTACACTTGAAAATGGTTGAATGTGAATTGTTTGAATATATGACCAAATTCAATGTTGGTACAACCAAGAAACTAAACAAAGAACATTTAGAATTGTTGTTCTTACACTTGAAAATGGTCAACTGCAGTTTGACGGATTATATGACCAAATTGGATGTTGGTACAGCCAAGAAACTAAACAACAAACATTTAGAATTGATGTTCTTACACTTGAGAATGGCTGACTGTGAATTGATTAATGGAATATATAACCAACTTAAATGTTGGTACAGCAACAATAATTAAACAAAGAACACTTAGAATTGTTGTTCTCACACTTAAAAATGGTTGGCTGGGAATTATTTGATGAAATGGATGACCAAATTAATGTCGGAATAACTAAAAAAAATAAATAAAGAACATTTAGAATTTCTGTTTTTATACTTAAAATTGGTTCACTGTAAATAACTTGACAAAATGCATGACCAAATTAGATGTTGGTACAGCCAAGAAACTAAACAAACAAGGGCTGTGTAGCGGCTAGTCCTTGCCTCATATTGAAAATTGTTTGTGATTGAATATTTGTCTATGAGTATAAGAATTGCAACGTGGCAAATCTTGCCAGTAAATATTTTATATTAAATTGCTTAGAGTTAAATGGTAGCTCTCATAACTAGATTCCCTGATTAAGTTGACCACCAATTAAAATATTTTTTGGTAACCAATAATCTTAACCAAACCGTTTAGTTAAAGTGCCTAGTATTAATTATATTTATTAGTAACTGTTGACAATTCTTCCACAAGTCAGATTGTCTCCCACCATTCGGAAAATTCACGTCTCTAGCCAAGGAAGAAGAGTACATTATTTTGGTAGGGTCCTTGCTACAAAGGATGAATTCCTTCGGAAGGGTTCATCAAAAAGGTTTTTCCTTCAGATAAAGAAAACCTTCGGACTTTTGTCTAAGGGAATTCCTTCGGACAAAAAGTCCGAAGAATTTTGGAAGACCACAGAGACGAAGAAAGTCCGCACAAAAGGCAAGGAAAAGCCAAAGATTAATTCGGAAGGGGGCATTTTCAAGAATTCCGAAAGGCAGGGTACCCTTTGGAAGGGTCACTTTCAATATTCCCGGGGCACCTACCCTTCGGGCAGGCACAAGACCAAATTCAAAGACCTTTACAAAAAGCCCAGGTGTCCCTTAATTTTTCCGAAGGGCACAGAGGGAGATTGACTAGCCCTTTCGGAGGGCACTTGTCTTAGCCGAAGGGCACTTGTCTTAGCCGAAGGGCACATTTTGGAGAGAAAAGCAAAAAGATATCCTTCGCACTTTTTGTCCGAAGGAATTCTTCGAACAAAAAGTCCGAAGAAATTCGGAAGGCCACAAAGCAAAGTCCGAAGTAAAAACAAGACTAAGGCAAAGAAAAAATCAAAAGAAGGATTAATTCCTTCGGACGTTTTGTCCGAAGGAATTCGGAGAAATAGCCCGAGGAAAATAAACCCGACGAAAAAAACCAAAGGAATTCCGAAGGCCAGAGACCGAGATAATTCTTGCACACATTTTGTTCGCGGGAAAGATGCGAAGCCAGTAAATCCGAAGGAAAGAAAGCCGCAAGAAATGCATGCAGAAAAGAGGTTCCAAAGGAAATAAAAAAAAATAAGGGTGACATCCCGCAAGACATCAAATTTTGACCGTGGGAAGTAACCGTTGGAACAAGGGTAAAGCCAAAATTCCAAAAGAAAAGGCCAAACGGGTAAAAATATAGACAAATACATCCGAATATAGAATCCCGCCAGAAATAGACACGAACGGGCAGACCAGAATAGGATAGAATACATGCAAGCAAGGGCTATTTTCAAACTACTGTCAAAGCTTTAGTTGACTGGCCGCTAAAGTCTTATTCGTCTCTAGTCAACTCATGCATCCGAAGGTCCAACTCAGCTTCAACTGGAGTTCCAAAGTCGAATGACGAGTTGATTGTTCCAGATTTAGAGTTGACTAATTGTTAAACGCCGCATCCACTAGGAGCTTTCCATGCAAAGGAGAATGATCTCTTCGTCCAACTCAGCTTACCAAATGGTTAACTCAGCTTTCAAACGCTACAACTCGGCATCAAGCAGCTCACGAAGAAGTTCTAAAATTGACATTTGTGTGGATTTCCATGCAAAGAGAGGTGGGTGGTTCATAACAAAGACAAGTTCACTTCATCAAACGAAGAAGCTTCATGCAAGGACAAAAAGGAAAATATATTTTATTGAAAGGCCAAGTAAAGCCTTGAGTTAACGAAAGTGAATCCTTCTCTTCAAATTTTTAGCGCCAATCTTTGGCCTCTTGTAATTTTCTATATAATGGCTTTCAGCGTTGATTAAAAAATCATCCAATCTCTCTTGGTTAGACCAGACTCTGCCATTGGTGAGTTGTGTAATCTCTTTGATCAATAGAAGGACTGTATTTTCAAATTTCAAGCGTTGGCATAGTGTATATTTCTTCAGCAATTTGCACAAGTGGTAGATTTTCCTCCCTTCCCAAATTCTAATTCATACCTAGTTGCTAGATTATCCTTATGCAGGTTATGTTAAGTGTTCTTTATTGTCTTTTGCTGAAGCTATAAGTGGATGTTAGGTGGCCACAAAGTGTCTTTTATCAGACCTCTCCCCATCGTTTTCCCTTAGGTTTCAGTCATTGGATTGAACCTCTCCATAAAATATTTATGCATAAGTGATTGATTGAAGTCTAAGGTCTTCCTTTTCCCTTGATTGTTCAGTGTTCGAGGTTCCAAGTTGAGTGGATCGAACTTCTGGTGTATCACCATTTTTAAGTAAGATTTCCCCCTTAAGTTTCCTTCTCCCTTTTCCATGGTAGTCCGCAGCGTAGAGTAGAGATCCTCATCGATACATCATATAGGAACCAGCCTTCTCTGGAGGTTCTTCTTACCGTTGAGGCACCCACCCTCGTGAGAAGATCCCATTGTTTCAGCCGGATAGAGGACTAGTTGTTTCATGCTCGTCTTCGAATCAGGGCGCAGCTCCAGGTTGACAACAGTTTTTGGCACGCCCAGTGGGACCTATTTTTTTTGGTTTTAATGAAATTGTTATAGCAGTGTTCTTCAAAGTATTCGGTGATTCCAAGCTCAAGCAATTGCTTATAACAGTTCAGGGACAACTTCCATGTAAGTCTATTTTTATTGTATTATCATGAACGAATTATGATGGCTGTGTATGAAGAGAATTCCTATGCTATATTTCCTTATCAGCCCAACGATGGATCATACCAGCCTGGCCATGATACCTATGAGCCTTTTTATGAGCATAATCAACCTTATCAAGAGTATTATCAAAGCTATGTTGAGCCTTATCAAGTTTCTCATGATCCTTATTATCAAGAGCATGAATCCTACCTTCCTTGTGAGCCATATCAATCTCAGGATCGGATTTCATCTTCCCCATATGGCTATGATGTTGCATATGAGCAGTATTGCCTTCAAGAAAAAATGAATGAAATAGAGCTCAAAATACTAGCATATGCAAGAAAGGTTTGTTCTAACTCTCAGTATGAGGAAGTGAATAGTCTATTTCAAAATGTGTCCAATGATCCAGAAGAGAAAAATGGACAATGTATTCTTGCATTGGATAAGATGGAGGCTTGGGAAAGGGAGAAAATCAAGTTAAACCAATTGTCTACAAATGGCTATTGTGCTCCTTATTCTCATGAAGTTTTTAACCATGCCCAGTGTGTGCCAAGGGAGCTTCCTAGTTGGAGTCAAGAGCATATTCAAGAGCCTATTCAAGTGACTATTCATGAGACTAAACCTTCCTATAGTCCCATTACCTCACCAATCATCCCTCAAGCTCAAGTTGTCCAAGAAGACGAACAGGTTTCAGACTTTGATCAAGTGATGGCCAAGTGGAAGGCACAGAATACAGAGGGCTTTAAGAATTTCTCTTTTCCTCCCCTCCAAGACTCCCTAGATAATTCCATTGCCCTCAAGATTCCAAAATCTTATCATGATCAACCTCCCATGCTTTATTTTCCCTCTCAAACAAATGAATTTCATCACCCTCCCGCCATTCCCCTTACTCAGGAGGACCCTGTTCTTTGGAGTATTGAGAAAGAGGTTGCAGCTACAGGACAAGTTCTTGCAGACTGTGTAGAGAATGCTTCAAGAGTGCTTGAGGAAGAATTTCCTATTGATACTTCACTTGAGGTTGTAATTGAGCATCCAGTTATAGCTGAGAGTGGGAAGATTGATCTTGATATAGAGGAACTTCAAGAGGCGCTAATACAGATTGAAGTTATCAATGAGTTACAGGTATCTCTTATTGAGAAGGATCCAAATAGCATTATAGCTGATTCAATTCAAATAGATCAAAATGAGGAACATAAAGATAATTGGCTACTGTACCTTGAATCTTCACAAGAGATTGAAGCGCTGGATGATCTTGCAGCAGCCAATAAGAAGGATGTGGTCACTCAAAAACCATGCATAGATGAAGTATCACTTGACAAGGTGATAGATGATAAGCAATCTAAAAAAGATCAAGAGGTACTTGATGAGTTTGCCTGGTTTGTTGTTGATGACTCATTCAAGAAGATGTTAATACAGTTCGTAGACAAGGAAAATGCCTCATCTAAGGTTATGACTAATAAACATCCTGCTTTGCAAATTATACCATCTCTCGAAAGGAGCGGGTTCAAGAATTTTCCATTTGATCCATGGGGATCATGTTTTACTATGGTTAGCTAGGTTCTTTAATTGTTTCTACTTTCCTCCAAGTGTTGTTTAAGCACAGTGGTTTGCTTCAGTTTTTGTTTCAATAAGTGTTGTTGCACATTTACTTCTTAATTAGTTTTTTGCTTTCGTGTGTTTCCCTTCTTATCTTGAAGGAGGTTACTACAGCCATGATCAGAGCAGATTTTCAGTCAGAAATCAGGTTCACCATATGGTCTGAGTTCTCAAGCATAGCAGGAATGTTGAGCCAGCTGAGTCGCCAGAAATGTTGACAATTCTTCCACAAGTCAGATTGTCTCTCGCCATTCGGAAAATTCACGTCTCTAGCCAAGGAAGAAGAGTACATTGTTTTGGTAGGGTCCTTGCTACAAAGGATGAATTCCTTCGAAAGGGTTCATCAAAAAGGTTTTTTCTTCAGATAAAGAAAACCTTCGGACTTTTGTCCGAAGGAATTCCTTCGGACAAAAAGTCCAAAGAAATTTGGAAGACTACAGAGACGAAGAAAGTATGCACAAAAGGCAAGGAAAAGCCAAAGATTAATTCGGAAGGGGGCATTTTCAAGAATTCCGAAGGGTAGGGTACCCTTCGGAAGGGTCACTTTCAATACTCCCGAAGGGCACCTACCCTTTGGGCAGGCACAAGACCAAATTCAGAGACCTTTACAAAAAACCCGGGTGTCCCTCAATTTTTTCAAAGGGCATAGAAGGAGATCGAATAGCCCTTTCGGAGGGCACTTGTCTTAGCTGAAAGGCACATTTTGGAGAGAAAAGCAAAGAGATATCCTTCGGACTTTTTGTCCGAAGGAATTCCTTTGGACAAAAAGTCCGAAGAAATTCGGAAGGCCACAAAGCAAAGTCTGAAGTAAAAACAAGACTAAGGCAAAGACAGAATCAAAAGAAGGATTAATTCCTTCGGAATTTTTGTTCGATGGAATTCCTTCGGACAAAAAGTCCGAAAGAATTCGGAGAAATAGCCCGAAGAAAATAAACCCGACGAAAAAATCCAAAGGAATTCCAAAGGCCAGAGACCGAGATAATTCTTGCGGACATTTTGTCTGCGGGAAAGATGCAAAGCCAATAAAGCCGAACGAAAGAAAGCTGCAGGAAATGCATGTAGAAAAGAGGTTCCGAAGGAAATTAAAAAAAACTAAGGGTGACGTCCCGCAAGACATCAAATTTTGACCGTGGGAAGTAACTGTTGGAACAGGGGTAAAGCCAGAATTCCAAAAGAAAAGGCCAAATGGGTAAAAATATAGACAAATACATCCGAATATAGAATCGCCAGAAATAGACATGAACGGGCAGACCAGAATAGGATAGAATACATGCAAGCAAGGGCTATTTTCAAACTACTGTCAAAGCTTTAGTTGACTGGCCGCTGAAGTCTTGTTCGTCTCCAGTCAACTCATGCATCCGAAGGTCCAACTCAGCTTCAACTGGAGTTCCAAATTCGAATGACGAGTTGATTGTTCCAGATTTAGAGTTGACTAATTGTTAAACGCCGCATCCACTAGGAGCTTTCCATGCAAAGGAGAATGATCTCTTCGTCCAACTCAGCTTACCAAATGGTTAACTCAGCTTTCAAACGCTACAACTCGGCATCAAGCAGCTCACGAAGAAGTTCTAAAATTGACATTTGCGTGGATTTCCATGCAAAGAGAGGTGGGTGGTTCATAACAAAGACAAGTTCACTTCATCAAACGAAGAAGCTTCATGCAAGGACAAAAAGGAAAATATATTTTATTGAAAGGCCAAGTAAAGCCTTGAATTAATGAAAGTGAATCCTTCTCTTCAAATTTTCAGCGCCAATCTTTGGCCTCTTGTAATTTTCTATATAATGGCTTTCAGCCTTGATTAAAAAATCATCCAATCTCTCTTGGTTAGACCAAACTCTGCCATTGGTGAGTTGTGTAACCTCTTTGATTAATAGGACTGTACTTTCAAATTTCAAGCGTTGGCACAGTGTATATTTCTTCAGCAATTTACACAAGTGGTAGATTTTCCTCCCTTCCCAAATTCTGATTCATACCTAGTTGCTAGATTATCCTTATGCAGGTTCAATCCAAGTGGTAGTGTTCTTTATTGTCTTTTGTTGAAGGTATAAGTGGATGTTAGGTGGCCGCAAAGTGTCTTTTATCAGACCTCTCCCCATCGTTTTCCCTCAGGTTTCAGTCATTGGATCGAACCTCTCCATAAAATATTTATGCATAAGTGATTGATTGAAGTCTAAGGTCTTCCTTTTCCCTTGATTGTTCAGTGTTCGAGGTTCCAAGTTGAGTGGATCAAACTTCTGGTGTATCACCATTTTTAGGTAGGATTTCCCCTTTAAGTTTCCTTCTCCCTTTTCCATGGTAGTCTATAGCGTAGAGTAGAGATCCTCATCGATACATCATACAGGAACCAGCCTTCTCTGGAGGTTCTTCTCACCGTTGAGGCACCCACCCTTGTGAGAAGATCCCATTGTTTCAGCCGGATAGAGGACTAGCCGTTTCACGCTCGTCTTCGAATCAGGGCGCAGCTCCAGGTTGACAATACTAACTAAATACAAAATTAGATTTTTAGTAAATACTAATAATATTCTAATCTAGCATGGAAAATATATTATTTTTTTACAAATCACTATGAGATTTTGTTGCATTGGCATTGTAATTTTATTTCAATTCACATTGGATAATATTTTTAGACTTTTTAAAATATTTTGTACAGGCCCATAGGAAAAACATGACTGTGTACCCCCTGAAGAAATATTTTAATATAAGGGATTATATTTGTGTTACAATGTCTTCGCATTAATAACAGATGTGTATTATGCTGACAAAAGTCATCAACCCCATATAAATTTTGAGCGAATTCAATCTAACTAGGAAATCGTTGGGATAGGGTTGAAGATGTTTTAGGTACATGATAATACGGTGTCAGCGCGTTGTTAATACATAGTGGACTCAACTTTTTTTTTTAAATATTTAATTGTTTTGATTTTAGAATTTATTTATTAATTTTATATTAAATTATAGTTATTTTGATAAGTGTAATTTAAAATGGTGATTGAAGTGGTGATTAAGTATAATAGTGTGAGTTGTCGATAAAATAATATAATTACATAAGAAAAAATATGTTTATTTAAAAAATAATTGAAAAATTATGATATCTTAAATATATTGTAATATTTTAAACCTATTTATTTTGCATTAATTTTTTTAAAACTCGAGACATTAATACAACAAATTTATAGTCTTTCTAAATAATAGAATGAGTATAATATATAATAATTCTCAAATAAATAGCTCAAAATTTTAATATTTGCAGACTTTTTTTCTAGGTAAATAGATTTAAATCAGAGATATTTACAAATCTAACATATTTTCAAAAGTTACAAATATTATTTTTTAATTAAAAATGTTTAATTTTGAATTATTTTAATGATTATCAAACTAGCCAGCTGTCAACCAATTTCAAATTGACACACATTTAAATTGAAATTCAAGGCTGTTTTATAACAAAAAGACTTCAATTTTGAAACTAAAAATAAATAAATAAAATATGAGAATGCATCCATTATGTATTGGAATCCTGTGCATGCCATCATGAAACAAGATAATAATTATGAAGGGTAACGGTGAACAGCTAACCGTATATGAAATCATGGCTGGTAGGATTGTGTAATGTCCCCCTTTTTGACCTAGTTTTGGGAGAAGACCCTTAACCTTTTAGTTCCCAAGGGCTAAGGAAATTGGAGGTAAAAAGGGGAACATCTGAGAGCTTCAAGAGCATTTAATAGAAAAGCACTTTATGATCTAATTTCCAGTTGGGGTCTTTTGAGGGTCATGGGCACTTAAGGCCTAAAGTGAATTTTATAAAGAAGCTTTTATATTTTGGATGCCACACTTAAAAGTTGGGTATAAAAAGAAAAGAGATGTTCATCTGAAAGGTTTATGCGTACTGGAATATTGAATTGTTGATCAAGTATGTCAAACTTGTTCACTGTGATTTGAGGACGAAAACCTTCAAGTGTACCAAGGGTTTGGGGATGAAAACCTCCATTCCTTCATTGAGGGCAGCTCTATTCAAAGGTTGTAATTGTGCTTCAAATTTGCATGGTTGCATGCAATTGGTCTTACAAAGGTGTTTTAGAACACCACCTTGTTCAAAAGATTGGCGAACACCTTGGAAGCTTGGTGATTGCATTTTTATAGGTAAAGGAGGTGGACGACTTGCTTGTGGAGTCGTTGCTGGTTTTGAAGGCCATCCCCAGGGTGGCAAATTGGTTGAAGGATTGGCAACCCCTTTTTAGAGGGTTATTTGGCTTCAAAACCCTCTTCTAAGGTTTAGAGGTATTTTTAACAATTTATTCCAGCTTGGCAAATTGTTTGTGAATTAACTTGTAGGGCTTGAGGGCCACTCCGTGCCCTAAAATATTCAAAAAATTATTATATTATTTTTTCAATATTGGTGACTTGCATTGGGAGACTTGGAAGGCTTGTGGAAGAGCAAAATTGAGGGTTTAATACTCATATTTAATTTTATAATTTATTCCCAAGTGTGGCAACTTCTTTGGAGGGTTGGTTTGACATTTTGATACCAATTAATGTGCTCATTGGAGGTTCTAATATTTTACATAATTTTTGCATAATTATTTGGGAGTTTTTGCAAGGGTTTCAAGGAAGATTTGAAAAAAAAAACGCAGCTGTAGTGGCAACAAAAATTAGAATTATTGCCGGGGTAATTCTTAGTCATAATGTTATTTCTACCTTGCCAAAAAAGTTATTTATTTCAGTTTCATATTCAGCAATTTTGGGGTTGTATTGGAGTGTGTCGCTTGGAATTTGGTCATTCTTTCCAGCTAGGGTTTGCTGATTTTAGAGTCCAGATTTCAAATTATTTTCAGATTGGGTAGGATTTGTTGCAAAACCCTTATTTTGTGGATTTGTCCCAAATTGGGGACATTAAATATTGATGGTCAAATTTAATCTTGCTTCTAACCACGTCATTATACACCACAATCCGAAATTTTCATATTGATTTCGGCCATACCTGTGCCCACATTTCCCAAAAAGAAAATAGACTATTGGGTTTGGAAAAAGTGTAATTTATTCATGCTGACGACACTTGTCATATGGTTCGCTATTTGATGATTTCAAAACACATGATCTCTCTAGTGAATGTCAGTTTTTGTAATTATTGTCTTACACGTCATTTAAGAGTTTTTAGTTTTTTAATTTATGTATTAAAATAATATTTATAGATTGTTTTTTAGACTTGAAAGGACAGATGTCATTGTTAATTTAAAATTGCATTAAAATTAGACGAATATTCCTAAATAACACCTAAAGTATATTCCATTATTTGTATGTTAAATTATATAACAAACTTTATAATAATAATTATAATATGTATTTTTAAAAATTTCATTGGCTAGATAAAAATCAGTTAATTAAAAACTGTTTCCTATAGTCATATCTTGGAAGGGACTAATAAAAGCAACAATTTAAGGAGACTATGAAAGGAGACATTTGAAAAAGAAATATTATAGATTTCTCTTGATTTCTCTATCTAACCCATCTAGAGAACAAAGTACATGCTTTAAAATGTTAATTGCCAAGAAGAAGATTGAAAAACAAAAGCATTTTGTATTTACGTAGAAATAGAGGAAAAAGTCATGTTATGAACTTGGCTAGCTTACATGATGTGGATGCAATCAAATGTAGGTTACAGCTTATATAATTTCAATTTCATGAAATATTTAAAACAATTAAGGCTCATAAACTCATGGTTGGGACAGGATATAAATATTTGCACATGAATACTAAAGGGTGAATAAAATAACAAAGAAATACCAATTATGAACTGTGCGATATTAATGGAAAAAAGATCATATAAATTTTACTCCAACCACATATTAGAAGTGCTGCCCAAATGAATAAGCAGTCAGTTTTTGTAATTATTGTCTTACACGTCATTTAATAAGAGTTTTTTGTTTTTTAAATTATGTATTGAAATAATATTTATGAATTGTTTTTTTTTTAGATTTGAAAGGACAGATGTCATTGTCAATTTAAAATTATATTAAAGCTGGAGGAATATCCTTAAATAACACCTAGAGTATATTCCATTAATTTTATGTTTTTTTTTTTTAAATTTTAATTAAAACAAATTCAAAGAGTACATAGTTGAATATGCCAAGCTTGAAAACTAATAGTCCAAGCTCGGGCATTAAACATAAAGGATAACCAATAATCACTCATTGATGCAAATCCAGATCCAGAATCTTCCTCAAATCTTCTTGCAATTTGCTTGACCACCAAATTGGAGGCACACCGTAGCAAGAATATTGTGATTATCCAATGCCCAATTAGTCAAAATTTCAGCCACTTTATTACTTGGTCTAGGAACATGACAAAAATAAGTCTCCTCAAACTTATCTTGCAAAGTACAAATTTTTCGCATTTCTCTAGCTATTTGCCAATTTTTACTAGGATCTCTCTCAAGCTCTGATAACAATCCCACAATCATCTTAGAGTTTGATTCAATTTGTTATTTTTGCCAACCAATTTTAAAAGCTTCTTGCATCCCTCTATAAACAACTTTGATCTCCGCCATATTATTGGTAGTATAGCCTAGCTTTTCTGCAAAAAAAGGCAACAAATCCATCCGATATTCTATCAATACCTCCAACACTATCTTGTCCCAGATTTCCTCGTGAAGCACCATTCAGGTTTAGCTTCACATACCCATAAGGGGGTGCTATCCAATGATTTTGCTGTTGAGCATTCTTTTTTCTGATTAAAAGCATTCCTTGAAGAGATAGAAGGTTGCATTTGGAGTTGGCTACATAAGTGTTCCCATTCCAATGTTAGGGGTTGTGGCAAACTAATCTTATGCTTTATTGATTTAGTTACATTAATTTTGACCATTTCCCAAACCAAATTGATATCTCTACTTATCTGCCTATGATTGCGTTCTTTCCAAATATTCCATAGCAAAATGGAGATGCCAAACCACAAAGCCAGAAAAAGATTTTGGCCTTTGGCCAATTGGCATTGTCATTCTCTACTTATTTGTTCTAATGACTGAATAGGTATCCAAGTAAGATTCAAGATTTGGGCTAAAAACTTCCGCAAGTAAATCCCCATAGGGCACTGGAAGAAGAGATGAGATATGGTTTCTTCATTGTCCAAACACATGACCCATCGAAAGGGACCATAGATACCTTGCGCATGAGGTTTTCTCCAGTTAAGACCCTTTTCTTCAAAAGAAACTCACCTTGGGCCATATGGCAGGCTACCAAATTTGGCTGAAAATACCTTTATGAGGATGAAGTGCATGCCTAGTAAGAGATTCATATCCTGAGGAAACCGTATAAACCCGTGTAGAATTCTTCCCCCATGCTAAAGCATCAAGCTTTGACAGTGTTGAAAGGGGGCGAACTAAGCGCATCTTACTAATCCATGACCTTTGGTTTTATGGTACTTGAATTGGCCACTCATTAAGAAGAATCCAACATTTTCCAATCTCCCAAGGCTGATTAGTATCCCTAGAGTAATGAGCAATCTTAACCCATCTCGTTTCATGTAACTAGTCCATCAATGTCTTGAGTTTTGGATATTAAGAAATAATTGGTGGGTGAGCATCCCACGAATCAATCCAAAAGTTGGCTTGTTGGCCATCATTCACAATCCAAAACAAATTATTTTTTATTAGGTCATCGCTTGCTTTAAGTACAGGAAGAATAGGTGACCCTTTAAGAGGAAGAGATAATCTAAATTCTCTTTGGAGGATTGTTTTTAGCTCGAATATTAATATCCCACAAATCATCTGGATGCATAAGCAATCGCCAATAGAGTTTGGCTGCCAAAGCTCTTTGGTGCTTAGAAGAGGAATGAAATCCCAATCCTCCTTCCGTTTTGGATAGGCACATGCTTTCCCACTTTATAAGAGACCATTTTCTTTTCTGTTGCAAACCACTCCAAAGAAATTTTTGACAAATAGAATCCAATTACTTGAGAATTTTACTAGGAATGTTCAAAATAGAGGATTCATAAATAACCAACACCCGAAGGACTGCCTTGACTAAAACCATTCTTCCTCCTATCAACAACCATTTATTAGTCCATTTCTGAAATTTCACATCCACTTTAGTAGTAATCCACTGCCAATCTTTGATTTGTTTACCTACAAGAGGTACCCCCAAATATCTAAGAGGAAGAGATCCTTTGCGAAATTGGAATATGTTCAAAATTCGTTCCTCCTGTCTACTAGAACAATGAAAAAATATAATGCTAGATTTATCTTTGTTGATCAGCTGACCCATAGCTCTAGAAAACAGCTGAAGGATTATTTTTATGTTAAACTATATAACAAATTTTATGATAATAATTATAATATGTATTCTAAAAAAAATCATTAGCTAGATAAAAATCAATTAATTGAAAATCGATTCCTACAGTCCTACCTTGGCAGGGACTAATAACATTTAGAATTGTTCTTCTTACAGCTGAAAATGGTTGACTGTGAATTGTTTGACGAAGTGGATGATCAAATTAGATGTTCATACAACGAAGAAACTAAAATGGGAGCATTTAGAATTGTTGTTCTTATACATGAAAATGGTTGACAGCGAATTATTTGATGAAATGCATGACCAAATTAGATATTGGTACAGCCAAGAAACTGAATTGAGGACATTAGAATTGTTGTTATTACACTCGAAAATGTTTGATTGCAAATTATTTGATGAAATGACCAACCAAATTATATATTGATATAACTAGGAAAAAAAATCTGGAACATTTGTAATTGTTGATTTTATTATCGAAATTGGTTATAAGATGATGAAAACAAAGTGTTTAGCAAAATGATTACCTAAACACTTTGATTCTCCTAAATGACCAAAGTGTTTATGTCATATTGAATCAATTGCACACTTAATAATGCGCGCATTTTGCTCTAAAGGAGGGATAATTTCCTTCATCTCATCACATAATATTTCCTTTAATGTTACTATTTTCAACCAAGTGTGTAAAGTTGTAGCTTTGCAACTTGTGAATTTCTTCAATGATTATAACCTTAGGTTTCCATCCAACTATAGGTCGTGGTTTATGTACGTCTTTAGATTTCTTATTTGCATTGAACATTTGGCCTTTGGAATGGGCATTTTGATTTGGCATTGCAATGAGCATTTGGCCTTTGGAATGGGCATTTGGCCCTTGGGATTTGGCATTTGCAATGGGCAATTGGCATTGGCATTGGGCGATAGCAGTTGGTATTGGCATTGGTATGTGAAATATCCCTTTTAGGGTTAAAATTGAAATAAAGGGGTTTTCCAACAAACCCTAACACAACAAAACAATTTTATGATTTTTTTAATCAAACCCTAACAAATATTTCAAAATTCTGAAAATATGAATCTAAGGCATAAATTGCAATTTTTCACCATTAAATAATTGTCCAAAAAATACAGAATAATTACAGCCACTAAATAGGCTCAGAAATTCAACATGCAAATATAGGCTAAGAAATTCAAATAAAATAGAAGAATATTTCTCAAACTCTCATACATAAAATTCAGGGCTAAACAACCCCACAAATGATCAAATCAGACCCCAAAGGGGGGTCGCCCCACTCCCAAAGACAAATCGCTGCCTTTGAAGTCAAATGCAGCCCTCAAAATGCAAACCCTTGCTGAGAATCTTGTCCAAATGGAGTCGCCAAACTTCCCAATCAAGCGCTGCCCTTGCAGCCTGTTCAAACCCTCGCGAATGGCTCCCAAAAACAAGCCAAATCACCACAACTGATAGTCACACTTGCCAATGGCAATTGCTGCCCTAGAAGAGGGTCAAATCACTAAATCACTAAATCTGAAATGCAATTACAACGTTTGAAAGTAGTGCTGTCCTGAATAGGAGTGGAGTTTTCATCCCCAAACCCTTGTGTCCTTGAAGGTTTTCTTCTTCAAGTCACTTAGCCAAGCATTTCATGTTTTAGCCTCAAAATCAACTATCATAAATACATGGTAACCTTTCAAATGATCATCATACCACCTTTTATACCATATCTTCCCACAAGTCCTCCCCAAAAAGGGGTGCTCCACTTGGAGGGAGAGTTAGAGTAATTTTAAAATATTTTTTCCCTTTTCTTCATTAAGGGTTAAGCTAACCCTAACTCACAAGTTACCTTTTGAGTTATAAAATTAAAAGATATATCAAAAGGTATCTTTTTATAGCTTAAAATTAAAATCAAAGATTTCCTTTTTATTTTTCCTTAGCCGATGGGAAACACTAAACAAACTAGGCTAAGGGTCATGTCCATGCTTAAGCTGAAAAGGGGAACATGACAGTATTGGGCATTGGGAATTTGCATTGAGCATTGGCATTGGCATAGTTATGACATGTAAATGGGATCTCGCCTCACAAGTAAAACACCGCAAAATATGCAATACACGACCATTATCTAGAGTCTATTCTACCTCAAGATAGTGGTTTCTTGAACATTCTATGTTCATACAAATTCTTACCTTCCTGTGATCATTATTCACAAGTTACAAACTATAGGAATATAGTGTTGATTACATGAAATATTATAAGATGAGACAAAGGAATTTATCCCTCATTTATAGAAAATGTGTGCATTATTAAGTGTGCAATTGATTCAACATGACCTTGGGTCCATATGATGACAATTAGACCTTTCCTTGATCCCAAAACAATATGATGGGTTTATATGTAAACATGTAATTGTGTAACTACACTACCTATCTATTGCGCCTTCTTATTATTGGAATCAGATGTGGCCCATGAAGCTAAATAGAAATAATGATAGTTGTTCCATTCGCCTCTAGGATGCTTCGATTGATAAACAAAGCAAGTTATGTTAAATTGGTTAGAACGGTCATGCTTAGTAATTTCATGTGATAAGAGGATTTATTCTTAGTTGTTCTGTTCAAAAAGGATCAAATTTGGTTGATAAGGTATCCAGTTGATTTAATATGCATAGGTGTTGTAATTGACCTTGAGGATGTTGTTGGGCATTGTAACTATTCAGTTAGAATCAGTGGAACCTAAGAGTAGTTAGGGAGAACTACATTTGGCCTTGATTCCACTTAAGTTGATGCGCATAAACAGACGTATGTTAGGGAACTCGGGGAGTGAGTGCAGGCCCTATAGACTAACAATTAGGGTTTTCCTATGAGCACTAAATGCAATTTTCGACCTTTTAAAACATGCAAAATGTAAAGCTAAAATTTTTATGTTGCTTCTAACAGAAATAGTAGATTGGTAATCAATGTATGCTTGAATGAGAAGTGATGCAGAAAAGCTTAAACTGGCCAACTAACACCCTGTTTGCTGACCAAATTACTCCTAAATTGTTGTTTTGACTCCAAGATGTCTAATTTGGTCTACTAGCCTTGAATGTTGTGAGTTGGAACTTTTACACCCTATGATGTAGAATAGTGTAGATGCAACCCTTCTTATACAAGGTATGATTAAACTTAAATTTAAGTATCTAAATTCTTGTACCTCTACTCTCCTATAATCTGAATTATTTTTGGCATGTGTGTGTTAAATGTAAACTAGCTTCCATTCATATTTTTTACCAATGAATGTGATATTACCCTAATGACTCTTGTAGATATAGTGTAAAGAATAAGAGACTTGTAAAGACTATTTTTGTCTTGCCAATGGGCTTGCATTCTTGGTTAAACATTTGTCATAATTGATTTCATAAACAAGGAGTAATGTACATTGTTGTATGTTCTAAAGCATGCTTAATGACTTTTGGAAAAGATTGATGATATTATATGTGATTCAACTAGGGATTGAGACTGTTCTCTTTTTTTTTCTTGCCTACTTGAAATGATCGTGAGAAAGGAAATATTGTGGAACCCTTCATGTGTAATATGAAATTGTATTGTATAAAACAAATTTATGGATCTTATGGGAAGACCTTAATGAGTTTCATTTGTGTAGTTGTTCTTCTGTTGTGGTATATGTTGCATGTAAGTACAACAAATTTTTGTATTATGAGTTGTAGCTCTCCACTTGTTGCATCTAATAACAACTAGGATGTTGGGTATGTGAAATAAGAAGAAAAAAAATTATAGCAGTGTTTTTCTTGGTATGATGGGTGGAAATTATGGGCATGACAACTACTTAAAAATATGCTACAGTAATATGGAGATGTTTTTGAAGAACCTAAAGGCATTCCTACACATTGCTCTATCAAGCTTCAAATTGATCTCAATCAGGGATCTCCACTAACAAATAGATTAATGTATAGAGGTAGGTCTAACCTAAATGCATTAGTGCCCTCTTGTTCAAAACCCTCAAATAAACCATACCTAAGTTAACTTATTTGCTTTACCTTGGAGTCTTTTTTGCTCAAGTACATCTATACCTTGTCCCCAACTTGGAACTTATACTCTGCCCTATGTTGATCATGTCTTGCTTTGTACTTATCTTAAGACTCCTCCAACCTCTCTTGTGCTTAGAGGTGTATTTGCCTTATCTTGTCAATGAATATTTTGGCTTTGTGGATTTCCGAATCCACTCTTATTCCTTCCTTTGTGGCTGTCCTATCGCTACATCAAAACGACTAGAAGGTAAGTAACAACAACATGTCTCAAGAGGAGATAAGTTAGTAGAAGAATGAGTTGC
This sequence comes from Torreya grandis, assembly GCA_037957365.1. Taxonomy (NCBI): domain Eukaryota; kingdom Viridiplantae; phylum Streptophyta; class Pinopsida; order Cupressales; family Taxaceae; genus Torreya; species Torreya grandis. The sequence goes on along the minus strand of JARHVA010000536.1, from coordinate 1,974,570 downwards.
CCTATTGTATGGATGCTAGATATATGCCAAATTTCCATCCCATGTCTTGGATGCTTCCTATTATACGCCATCAAGAGCTGCACCAATGTTCTACTGACCAATTTGGTTTGACCATCCATTTACGGATGAAAATTAGTTGATCTATTCAACCTTGCATCCATCTACATTAACTTTCTCATGAACCTTATATCCCTATCTAAAATGATGCTAGGCACACCCAACTGAACTCACACATTAGTGAAAGAAAAAATCAGCTGCATCACTGCCCTAAAGATTAGTCTTGCCTGGAAAAAGAATACACATTTTACTAAAGCGGTCGACAACAACAAAAAAGTAATGGTGCCCTTTCTTTAACAAAGGAGGACCTCATACAAAATCCATGGAGATGCTGTCCAATGGTCTAGAAGGAACCGGTAATGGCATGTATAACCCAAATTGTTTTCTACTAGAATTAATTGTGCTACAGAAAACAAAATCCCCTTATGAACTTTGCAACATCAACTTGCATGTTTGGCTAATACAATACATATATCTTTGAAAATGTGTCAAGGTCTTTGTCATGCCAAAGTGACCACAAATTTTGAAGTATAAGCCTCCCTCATTAGCTGAGCTCTTCCCACAATTACGAAACATAATGTTAGATGAAGATGTGGGACCCTCTTCATCATTTAAGCCATGCCAAATGACTTCTTTGCTTTCCACCTTTACAAGAGATCTCCCAAATAAACCTACACATGGAACAAACAAATTAGGAAAATCATTGGTGTTCAATAACATTGAAATATATCCCCAAAATTTGCATCACATTCATATCTTTCACAATACATCTCATAGACAAATAGTTCATGTTGAGTTATGGTGCCCAAAGCTGAAATTAATGGAGGTCTAGACAACATATCAGCCAACTTGTTAGTCACGTCTCTTTTATAATTAATAACCAAATGAATCTATAGCAAGAAACCCATCCATTTATAATGACATGCTTATTGCAATCTTGATTATGCTTTGTAAATATTAGAGTGGTTTATGGTCCATGTGGCTAATGGTTTTTTTATCCATTAAATAGTTCGTCTACTTCTTAACTACTTGGACAAGAGCATACATTTCCTTCTCATATGTGCAATATTTCAAGATTATCCATGAAACAACTTGAAATGATAACAAATGAGCTTACCTCCTTACATAGAACAAAACCAAACTATAATCAATTGCATTTGTTTCCACCTCAAACGGTGGATACAAATTAGGTAGTGTTAAAACAAGTGCATTGCTAATATTTTGCTTCAACTCAACAAATATATTTTGTGATTTCTACCCCATATAAAGGACATACCATTTGTTGTTATATAATGCAAAGACATTGCTATTGTGAAAAAGGATTTGATGAACTTTCTCCCCCTACAAAACTCTTTTCCATGGTCTCATTGGAATGATCTGTTCACTTCAAAATGGATTCCTCTTTTGTTGAATCAATTGTCAATTCTTCATATCCAACCATATGCCCCAAAAAGACAAGTGATTATTGGGCAGACTCACATTTCTTCTCATTAAGCAATAGCTTATTCCCCCTCCAAAAGTTGTTTCAAGTGCATTGGATGTTCATCATAGATTTTTCTACAATCACTAAAGAATCTATGACTGGTCTCAATACCTCATGAAAGTAGTTGCAGCATTACACAAATCAAAAGGAAGTACAAGCCTCTCATGCAAACCTTGTCTTGAATGTTGTCTTCCATACATCGTCCTTGAATTTTACTTGATGATACTCAAATTTCAAATATAACTTTGTAAAGTATTTAGCATCCTGAAGTTGGTCCAATAAATCATCAATCTATGGAAGAGGTTATATGTTCTTGATGGGTATCTTATTCAAGACCCTATACATAAATACACAATCTCCATGAAACATCTTTCTTAGGTACAATAACAATAGGAGAACCAAATAGATAAGTGCTATGATGGCTTACATCTTGATCTAACAAAGATTGAAGTTTTTTACATAATTTGCTTCCATTAGTAATTGTCTATAAAGGCCAACGTTGGGGAGAGGACAATCTAGTATCAACTAGGTTTCATAGTCAGCAACTCTTCTAGGCAGCATACCCTTGGGCTCTTCAACAACTTTCTTAAATCGTTGCAACTCTTCAACTTGTTTTCACTCTTTGTTAGTAGACATGCTAGAATAAGCCTTGTATTCAACTACCTCATCATTTTGGTTATCTATTAAAAAAAAAAAAAAAAAAAACTTCCTACTAACATTAATCAATATTTTGGCTTGATTTGCACCTACCAATGAGATTTTAAATTTACCTTCATATGTATTGATAATGTATATTTCCCCATTTTCGACTAAACAATACTTGATGTCTCTTCCCATGAAGGTAGCATGTCTAATATACATGTACGGGCTGCCAAATACCATACCACACAAATCAAGAAAAAGAACATTTACAACAACCTCATCAATGAAATGTTGATGTTGTCAACCTGGAGCTGCACCCTGAATCGAAGACATGCACGAAATGGCCAGTCCTCTATCCGACTGAAACAATGGGATCTTCTCACGAGGGTGGGTGCCTCAACAGTGAGAAGAACCTCCAGAGAAGGCTGGTTCCTGTATGATGTATCAATGAGGATCTCTACTCTATGCTGCAGACTACCGTGGAAAAGGGAGAAAAAACTTAAAGGGGAAATCCTACTTAAAAGGGGTGATACACCAGAAGTTTGATCCACTCAACTTGGAATCTTGAACACTGAACGAACAAGGGAAAAGGAAGACCTTAGATTTCAATCAATCACTTATGCATAAATATTTCATGATGAGGTTCGATCCAATGACCAAAATCTGAGGAAAAACGATGGAGAGAGGTCCGATACAAGACACTTTGCAGCCACCTAACATCCACTTACAGCTTCAGTAAAAGACATAAAGAACGCTTTAACATGACCTGCATAAAGATAATCTAGCAACTAGGTATGAACCAGAATTTGGGAAGGGAGAGAAATATACCACTTATGCAAATTGCTGAATGAAATATACACTATGCCAACACTTGAAATCTGAAAGTATGGTCCTATTAATCGAAGAGGTTACACAACTCACCAATGGCAGAGTCTGGTCTAACCAAGAGAGAGATTGGATAATTTTTAATCAAGGCTGAAAGCCATTTTATAGAAAATTACAAGAGGCCAAAGATTGGCGTTGGAAATTTGAAGAGGATTCACTTAGGTTAACTCAAGGCTGACTTGGCCTTTCAATAAAATATGTTTTCTTTTGTCTTTGCATGAAGCTTCCTGCTCTTGAGCAAGTAAACTTGTCTTTGTTATGAACCACCCACCTCTCTTTGCATGTGAATCCACGCCAATGTTAATTTTAGAACTCTACGTGAGCTGCTTGGTGCCAAATTGGAACGTTTGTAAGGCTGAGTTGGCCGTTTGATAAGCCGAGTTGGACAAAGAGATCATTCTCCCTCGCATGGAAAGCTCCTAGTGGATGCGGCATTTAATAATTAGTCAACTCTAAATCTGGAACAGTCAACTCAACATTCAAATTTGGAACTTTGGTTGACGCTAAGTTGGACCCTCGGATGCATGTGTTGATCCAGAGACGAGCAAGTTTTCAATAACCAGTCGACTGAAGCTCTGACCGGTGTTCGAAAAAAACTCCTACTTGCATGTATTTTACCCTGTTTTGGTATGCCTGTTCCTGTCTATTTCTGGCAGGATTCTATATTTGGCAATTTCCTTCGGACTTCTCTTATTTCCTCTTTTGCTAGTCCAAAAACTATTACTTTTGGGTGTCTCAGCTTAATTCCTTCGGATTTTATTAAAGGGGCCTTGTCCGAATTCCTTCGGACAAAAAGTCCGAAGGTTTCCCTCTGCTTTGCCTTTGTTTCTCTGTTTTTCTTCAGACTTCTGTCTCATCATTTTCCCGCGGACAAAATGTCTGCAAGAATTATCTCGGTCTCTTCCTCTGGCCTTCGGAATTTTTATTTTCTTCGGGTTTATTTCCTCTGTGCCTCGTCCTTGGCTGTATTTTCTTTGGACTTTTTGTCCGAAGTAATTCCTTCGAACAAAAAGTCCGAAGGTTTCCTTTTGCTTTGCCTTTGTTGAATTCAACTTCTCCGAAGCCCGTTTGTCTTTTGCCGTCGGCATTTTGTCTTCGGTCTTCTTTCCTGCGTCTTCTGAATTTCTTCCGACTTTTTGTCCGAAGGAATTCCTTCGGACAAAAAGTCCAAAGGTCTCCTTTGTGCCTTTGCTCTTCGGCCTTCGAAATGTGCCCTTCGGAAAGGTTACCGTGGTCCTATCGCCGACTAAGTGCCCTTCAAAAGGGCTCGTTTCTCTCCCTCTATGCCCTTCAAAAAAATTGCAATGGTCACCCGGGTTTTTTGCAAAGGTCCCCAATTCGTTCATGTACCTTCCCGAAGGGTATGTGCCCTTCGGGAATGTTGAAAATGACCCTTCCGAAGGGTACCTTGCCCTTCGGGTTTCTTGCAAATGACCCTTCCGAAGGGTACTTCCTTTCGGCATTTTGTTGATTTGTTATTCCCTTGTTTCATGAACCATTCCTTCGGACAAAAGTCCAAAGGAATTCATCCTTTTGTAGCAAAGGCCCGTACCAAAAACAATGTCTTCTTCTTTCCTTGGCTAGAGACGTGAACTTTCTAAATGGCAAAAGACAATCCGACTTGTGGAAGAATTGTCCACAGTTGATTTATCCCAAACTTAACCTTGCACTATTTAGTGACCTCTACCTCAACTCCTTGCTTCACCCAACCCATTGAATAAGGATTAGGACAACCACAAGTAACCAACCCAAGTACCAACTATTTGGAAATCAAATTTTCTTGCGAGAAAGAATAAAAAAGAGCATCAACCTTTGTCTTATCACTTTAAATCTTGATATGGAAGAGTTTGGTAAGTTCATCTTTATCATGAGCCTCATTTCTACACAAACATACCTCTCTATAGATCGAGTTACAAGAAATCTTCTCATTAATTTTAGACTTTCTCCCTATAACCTTTCCTTCAATGGAAATCATAGATTTCTTCTGTTTTTTCTATAAGAATGCAATCCTAGATGTAATTTCCAAGTCTCGTCTATTTGACCAACAACATCACAATTCCCACAATGTTTCTTAGATTCTTACATTTCCATTTACCTTTTCCCTTTTGGCTTGGAACCACCTTGCTATTTTGGTGCATTTGATGAGGATGACAGACCCTTCCTCTTGTCCATCTCAACATAATAGGCTTAGGAACATGTATCATCTATATTTTTTGGCGTGGCTAGTAACATGGGCCTCCTAAGATGACTATGAAGTCCTCCAATGTACTTCATCAAGATGCCATCATCTTGAATATTTTTCCTCGTTTGGTCAACCCTCTTCTAGAATTCGATTGTATATTCTTGGACACATTGGTCTCAATTCTACCTAAAATATTGCTCGATCGAGCACCAGATATGCATATATGAGCAAGGGGAGTGCCAACTATATATAACGCCCCTCAATAGATATAAAGGGGCGAGGGAGGCCCCCATATCTATATGGAGGGGAGAATAGATATATAGGGTAGAGGCAGCAGAGGTGCCCTCCCTTCCTTGCCCTCCTCTAGTCGGCCAAGTGCCTTGACCCCTTTCCTCTTTATAGAAAATAGGATAAAAATGATTCTTAATGAACTTCTTCAATTCATCCATTTATGAGTTGGGGTTAGTTTCTTTAAAGCCGATGAATGAACATAGCTCTCAAACCAAGTGAGTGCATGACTTTCCAAATTCAATCTTGCAAAGGAAATTTGCTACTCTTCATTAATGTTGTGTAAACTAAAATATACCTCAAGCTGAGCCAATCGATGGTCAAGTTTCTCAACATTTACTTCACCTTCATATGGTGGGAATTCAATCTTGGCTTCTACTTTGAATGGTGGTTGAGTTGAAAAAGCTAGTCTAGTATGGATGTGCTCCTCTTCACAGGCTTGGGGTTGCTCTTTGTTTATATATACATTTGTTTTATGAACCTCCATTAAACATCCTAACTTTCCCATGAGAGACTCCATGATCTTTAGCAGCCGATCAAGCTTTTCAATGAATTGAGGAATGTTTGCCACATTTTCTTCCAATTTCATGAATCTTGCTTCATCCTCTTGAGGCACTAAATTTTCTTCATTGACCATGCTTCTAACTTCTCTATTCCCTTCTTGTTGGATATCTCTAGTTGCAAGGTAGCTAGTTCACCTTTTCCTTTGGCACTATCTATTGCACTAAGAGGCATCAATTTGCAACAAGATCACACCACAACACAACTACTCTGATACCAATTCGATCAATAATTAGCATATATATTCCACAACTAACTCACCAACACAAATTTCATTCCATGAATAAAGAACTTAGTAGATTGAATGATTGTCCCCTTATGTTTTCTTAAGAAAAAAGTATATTTGTGCTTGGAAATAAGTTGTTAGGTTTTGTAAATGAAGTAGACTATTGTATGCATGAAAAGGAAAAATATGAACTGAATCCATTAGAAAAATGGAGCACATAAAATAACAAATTACCCTATATAAACCTGATGTGGGAAAACTTCGTCTAAGTAAGGCCTCGCCTTCTCTTTCCAATGTCTCTTTGTGATATTACAAGCTTACTACCTTCTTGAGGCCCCCAAGGACACCAACAACATATTATCAACATCCATAAAGCTTGTTATGCTTTGGAACTTGCTTCAAATGCACATTCTATCCTACTGCATTCAACTCCCTAGATCACTCTCAGCCAAGACTCCCCTAATCCATCAATGAACGAGAAAAAAGATGAAAGAATGAATTGCAGTAACCCCTAAATATCATACATAGCTGAATTCAAAAAGAATGAACAGAAAATTCAGTCCAAAATGCCAAAGAACATGGAGATGCCATTTTCATCCATTACATTTATTTTATGCCTAACATGGGCAGAACCACCACATACATCAAGGCAAACCCACCATGACATAACCACAACCACCAGACACATCTGAACCCCCAAATACCCATCTGCAACCGCCATGATGCATCTGCAACTGCAATGATACAAACAGAACTGCCATCCTGCTATAGTTGGTGATTTTGTCACTATGAAAATTGCTCTCTATTTCTTGATCCCAAGGTGTGTATCACCCTAGAACCATCTACTACCTTTGTAGACCAATGTACCAATTTTGCATAATATGTACTTACTAAAATTCATCAAATTAGGAGTGATGAGAGTGTTTCAAGTTGCATTAGTCATTTTGATTAGTAAGTGAGATTAGTGGCTTCATTAGCTGAATTGTACTAGCATTCATGATCCAACTTGGCTAAAAATGAGTGTACAAAGTTGCTTTTACCTTTTTACATTTACCCTTTTTACCCCATTCTTCACCTTTTTCACCTCTTTTTCGACTTGGGCCTTGATCTTTTCTTCGTAATATTCATATACCAATTGTTGCTAGCATTTTCTGACCTTCTAAATCCTTTGATCTGGTTATTTTTCAGCATTGATGAAATTTGAGGTGGTTTATCCCTAAACCCCTTCTTTACGTGTACAATTTTCTTCATCTTCACACGAGTATCTTGATCAAGACTTGTTTTATTTTGACCCATCCATTACTTGCACGAATGCTTTTCTTATGATTTGCAGGTGGTATGCCAATTCGGTATGACTCCATCCTATGAGCTGCGGTAAGTATTCTTGCCCCTCCAAGAGATAGAATTCATGCCTTTCAGAACTCAAAAACTCACCCATTCAATGACAAGTTGTTGTCCCTGAGGGGCCAATATGTACGCACCCAAATTTTAGCATATCGCAATGCCACATTCGTGTCTATTGATGATCTTAGACCTCTATACTTGGAGATGTGTTCCAACACTAATTGTCTCTTCTAGTCCATGTTTGTCGCTTTTGTATAATTTATTTGACCAACACATTGATGTCATTTTGACCTTGTCTATGTGACACTAGCTTCTTAGATTATCCCTTCTTTCATTTCTTTTCATTGCCTGATGTCAGTTTTGTCCTTTTGATCATCTTTCGTTTTTTAAGGAAAACTGACAAAACCGTCACTGATGGTTCTGTTACAGGGTTTGGGACATGAAAAGAAAATACTAGGGATTATAAATGAAAAGTCATGGGCATCTCTAGAAATCCTATTCGCTACCTAACCCTTTGTGCATGGTATAGTTAGTGATTTTCCCTTCCTAGATATATAAATACAAGTGTGATTATGGTCATGGCGGATTGAAAGATAACTTGCAGGCCATACTCTACTAATAATTTCCTTTGATGCAGCCTTGTTTTGCTGCTATTGAGTTCATATCAGTCCTTTTAGCACGTCATAGTCTTCAAATTGGTTGATTCATTGCTTGAGAGTCACCATCATCCTTCTAGTAGGTCTCCTAAGCAACAGATTATGCAATATTGCCCTCACAAAGGTTACTTTCTTAGAACACATCACTCCGGCACCTTCACATCATTTCTCTGTCTGTCACTAGTCTGGGTGGCATCAATTTGACAGGTCAGTTATATTTCACTGAGTTTTTCTTGATTTCTAGTTGGATAGTTGGAGTTGATTAGTTTCTCTCTTAGCATATATTGCAGCTTCTTTCTTATGGTTTGTAGTGGCATCCCCTTGAGTGTAAGAGGATCGGGCATTACTGCTAATTGCCTTAAACTCTCCCAATCTCTGGTTTGCATTTTCCGTTTTGCACACAAAGTGTTTAACAAAAACACTTGGAAAATTTGTTAGTTTAATTCATTCCTAGCATGGTTTCAGTCCTAGATTAATTGTTCTTTCTTGGTTGAGGTCTACTTTTCACTTTGGAAGGTGTTTAAAGCTTCCTTTTGGCTATAATTTGTTCTCACTTCATCTAATTAGCAAATTGTATTGTTATTTAAGAACAAATATGATGTTCAGTCATCTGCGTGTGCAGATTTCAATCCATACATGGTTTGAGGGCATCCAATCAATCATGCTTGAGATATTGTCAAGTTTGCACTTTCCATTGTTAGGAGGTGCCATTAAAAAAGCCTTGATTTTGGGCTATGCATGCATTGACTACAGCTTATTCCATTTGATGGTTGGCGAGGGAATAACTGGGAGTAAACATAGATAAGCCATTCTAGTTGTGTGTTGACCAAACATGCTTGGGCCCCATCAAGGATCACCTTTCGAATTTAAGATAATATCCCCCTCTCATAATTCCAATTCAGGATAGCAATTTCTATTGTCAACCTGGAGTTGCACCCTGAAATGAAGACGTGTTGAAATGACTAATCCTCTCTCCAGTTGAAACAATGGGATCTTCTCACAAGGGTGGGTGCCTCAATGGTGAGAAGAACCTCCAGAGAAGGCTGGTTCCTGTAAGATGTATCAATGCAGATGTCTACTCTGTGTTGCGAATCTACCATGGAAAAGGGAGAAAGAAACTTGAAAGGGAAATCCTACCTAATGATGGTGATACACCAAAATGTTGATCCACTCTACTTGGAACCTTGAACACTGAATCAAACATAGGAAAAAGAAGACATTTGATTTCAATTGATCACTATGCATAAGTATTTCATGAGAAGGTTCGATCCAATGACAAAAACGTGAGGGAAAACGATAGAGAGGTCTGATACAAGACACTTTGCAGCCACCTAACATCCACTTATAGCGTCAGTAAAAGACATATAAAATATTGAACATGACCTGCATAACATGATGAGCTAGCAACTAGGTACGAATCAAAATTTGGGAAAGGAGAGAAATCTACCACGTATGCAAATTGTTGAATGAATGTACACTATGCCAGCACTTGAAATTTGAAAGTACAGTCTTTCTATTGATTGAAGAGGTTACACAACTCACCAATCGCAGATTTGGTCTTACCAAGAGAGGAATAAATTTTACAAAGTTGAAAAGCCATTAATATAGAAAATTACAAAGAGCCAAGAGATTGGCATTGGAAATAAGAGAGGAAGTTAACTCTTCATTAGCCCAAATCCAAATTGCATTGCATGAATCTTCCAAATTTGTCTTTCTTTGGCTTATACTTGGCTGTCTTGCATGAAAAATTCTTGGCATTGAAAAAGAAGAAGACAAGCTTTAGATGCATGACACCTACGAATAGATGTCTTGACTTGAAAACTAGTCAGCTTCAAAACAAGAGTAGTCAAATTCACTCGAACTGTTGGAACGTTTGAAAGTCTCCCCTTTGCATGAAATCAATGCAAATGCCAAATTAAGAATTGTGTTTGAACCCCTGGAACGTTTCGAGCTTTGAGACAAACGAGAGTGTGTGCATAGAATTCCTGGTTGTTTGAGACATTCAACGCTTTACCCATTCATCATGCAAGACAACTCTATTTTCAGAACTGAAGCATGCTTGTTTTCTTAAACGCGTTCACTTCGTTAGAGCCACTCACGTTAGTCTGTGCATAATCTTTGTTCATCCTCCCTTTGTCTTTATTATGTGTTTGTTTTATTCATTGTTCATGCTTATGTCCATGTTCAGTTGTCCTGTTTGTATTTTCTCTGGCTTTTCCCGTGTTCTGCTTTAATTTAGCAATTGGCTTTGTTTTAGCTTTCGTCCTTCGAACAAATTGTCCGAAGGACTTTCTATCTCTTCACTTTCCCAGGCTTGGCATTTCGTTTTCTCTTTTTCTTTTTTCGGCTTTGGCTTACGCCCTTGTCTTTTCTATCAGGCTTTTGTCCTCCCAAATTCCTTCGGACTTTTTGTCCGAAGGAATTCCTTCAAACAAAAACTTTGAAAGAATTCGTTTCCTTGCCAATTTTCTCGAATTTATTCTTTTAGGCTCTTAAGTCTTGCCCTTTGGTTTTCTTTGGGCTTTTGTTGACTTCATATTCCCGCGGATTCCCTGTTTGACAATTATTCCGAAGGATTTCCTTAAATTTTCTAGTTTCCTTCTTTGCCTTTGTTTTTTTTTATTTCTATCGGGCTTTTTTCTCGTGTTCATCCTCCGTCGGACCTTTTCCTTGAATTCCTTCGAACAAATAGTCCGAAGGAAATTCTTTTCCATTTGAAGTGTCCCTTGCTTTTATGAAGGTGCCCTCTGCAAAGGCTTCTGCTTCCCAACATTGCCATTCGGGCTTTTTGATTTGGTCATGTTAGTCACCTGGGTGCCTTCCGCAAGGGCAAGGTTCTTCCAGAAGTGCCCTTCGGAAGAATTGTAAAAGTCCACTTCGCCGACCAAGTGCCCTCTGTAAGGGCTTTTTGTCCTCAAAAGTGCCTTTTGAAACTTTTGAAAGGGTTCTACCACCAACCAAGTGCCCTCTGCAAGGGCTTTTTGTCCTCAAAAGTGCCTTTTGGAACTTTTGAAAAGGACCTGACATCGACCAAGTGCCCTCCGCAAGGGCTTCTTTGCCTTCAAAAGTGGCTTTCGGAAGAATTGTAGGGCACCCGGGCTTTTTGAAACTGTCCTTCGGAACTTTTGTCTTGACTTGAAAACCATAAAGTGAACCAACCCGAAGGGTTACATATCCTTCGGGACTTTTGAATTGGACCTTCCCGTAGGACAGGTGCCCTTTGGGTCTTCTCAATTGTGTTTTTCTCCTTTCTTTCGGACAAAAAGTCAGAAGAAAATAAACTTTGAACGACTGCCACTTAGTCATTTTTTCGGACTTTTACACAGTCCTTTGAGAACTCTTTCTCACGGACAGAATGTCCGAAGAAATAGTCCACCTCTTATAGCCCGAAAAAATTCCTTGGGAAGACAAAATAACTAAACTTACAGCTTTTATGTCTTGGCTGTATTTGCACATTTGGCTGTAATCAAGAAAGCTCATTGGAAACCTCTGCATGACTAAAATTCGCTTGGCTGTAGATGGCCACTTGGGTGGCTGTAAATGCTCATTTAAGGACCCCAAAACTGATTCACAAGACAAACTTGGCACCATAGCAAAGTTCTGAAGTGTAGGGGTGACAATTTGCCCTGTGGGGGGCAAAATTGTCAACAGTTTCCCCTAGGTATCTAATGTGGAACATGGATATGAGAGACCAGTTCCGTGAATAGAACTTGTGTTCCTGATGAAAGTTGAAAGATGGTTTGACCAACCTGATGCACCTTTGTTTCGTTCCTGTTGAAGATGAGAAAGCTCCAGGGTTGTGCCAAGAGGTTGTTGACCATTCTAAATATCATCCAAGAACCTTGTTGTGTCCCCTGAATTTATCTGCCAGGTGAGTTCTTTCTAAATGAGCAATAAACCCTGACGAACATGCTTCCAAATTATTGAGCCAGCAGTGGCACAAGAGGAATGGAGAATATGGGAGGACTGCCGGACCATGTTTCAGAGAAACAGGTACAAGTCCTACCTACTATACACTCAACCATCATTAAGCACTGTTGACCATGTTTAAACATGGTTAATTTTGTTCAGCTAGTTTCTCTATAATCAACATATACTTGTGGATTCTACTCCTCGGTAATTAATACATCTTTGTTTCTATTCATTTCCATTAAACTATCATTGGAATTGAAGTCTTCCCTTTCTAATTATTTTTGAAAATATATGGATCCACACTTATGCAATGTGTAAAATTCTCAAATCAATGCACTTCAATTTGTACATATCATCACTCTTCCAAATAGCTTCAAATTGGATTTTTATGTATGAGAGGAAAATGGCAGTAAGAAGAACAAGATATATCTACCCATTCTTCCACCCAAAGAAAAGTGATAAGAACTTTTATTTCTTGGAAATTATAATGTCCATTATTTCTATTTATAATAGACCATTATCTTTTATCCATATGAGTGCCACTAGATAAAATAAACGAGAATAAGATTAAGATATGTACACATTTTTGCAATAAGAGGAGTTCTAAGAAGAATACCCTTTACTTGGAGAAACCTGCAAAAGAAACAAAGCAGATATTAAACTTTAGAAATAACTATAATATTATTTTTGATTCATTTGCATGTTTTTGAGAAAAGAGAGAGAGAGAGAGAAATTAAATAGTAACAAGTAATTATTCCATGACTGCAGTTCTATTTAAGGGGTGCATCGTTGCCTTTGCTATGCCGCTTCTGTAATTTTTCTACCTATCTTGGTGATTATAGGTTACAATCAAAGGTGATTGCTAAGCACACTGAGATACATGCCCTTACCAGTGTAGCCTCTGCTACCAACGCAATATCAAAGGTAATAGATCCAAACCTATTACGGCTTCATCAACAATTATGTATCAAATTGACATCCATATTGTTCTTATGGTCTTTAAATTGGCATATGATAGCACGAATAGATCTGAAAGATGCCATACAGTTATAAAGAAGCTCCATGAGAAGGCCAAGAAGCCAGTTGGAAGGCATTAGAAGCATATAAGAATGGCTTATGCTGGAAGGTGATAAGTCAAATGAAGTAGGCAGAGCCAGCACAACGTAAATAAGTTACAGTGAAGTCAGGTGCATCTACCCAACTAAAGTTGGGCCGCATCCGAGAGGCACCTGCACCTGGCCTGCGGGTGCTGGTGTGAAATGGACCCAATTCCACACCCCAAGCATACTCAGTGCAGCCAGATACACCTAGACACACCGGGCCATAAACCCAAATTCACACGCACCTCGTTAAAAAATTCATGGACACCAACACATTTTGCTCCATAACTATCTCCATCAGAGGATATTTCATTGCACCAGACTCTCAATTTGCATTTCAGCTGAAGATTTCAACGTGTTTTGCCGCTTGTTCTGTTCTAAAATTTCATCCAACATATATTAATCCATTGATTTTTAATTTATTTCGTTAGTTTCACAAGGATAGTACAACAATGTAAAGGCTGTTTCTCTGTTACTTCGAGCACATTCTAGATCAGACATGTTTGTTACAATTTTTATTAGTTATGAAGAACAAATTGTTATACGCTTAAATCAAAACAAATTCAAATATAACATTCAGCCTATACTTTCTAACAAAATAAAGAAAACAAAATTTTGAATTGCAAGTAAAAATTTAGACATTCCAAGTGGGATGGCATGTTGAAGTTATGAACCAGCGCTGTAGAAATGGGTAGCTTGCATGATTGGAAAGTACAGCTGTTATCAACTTCCTCTCTGTAATGTCCCCAAATAGGACAATTTTCTGAACTCTGGATTTACTTGGAAACCCTAGCCAAAAACAAAAAATTCTGAAATTTGTACCAGCAAACCCTAACTGTAATAACACTCCCAAAATTAGCATAAAAATATGCTAAACCCAGCACACCAAGTAGACAATCCAATCATGCAAATAAGCCCTTGGAAATGAGAGATGAACCTTCAAACCCTAGGCGCCTAGGTACAAAAATTAGATTTGATACCTCTAACCCTCCAAAAATTATGAAATGAGTTTTATATTGCAGCCACTAATTTTAAAAGACAAACTAGTCACTCAAAAAGCTAAAACTCAAAATTTTGTAATTTATTAATGCAATATACAACTGAAACTTCATAAATTCATATCTCCTGAAATACTGGGAGTTACAATGCCCATGATAGCTCAAAATGACCATAAAAATGGCACCTATCAAACAAAACAAGAAACATTATTTTTTCACCATGGGAATTCCATCAAAACCTGTCCCAAAATTCTCAAAACCCTAGCTCACTGCAATTTCTCCTCAAAAACCCTTCCAACTCAGACGCCAAAGTGCAGAAATATTCTAATAAAATCATAATATTATTTAGGGCACAAAATCACCGTAAAACATATGCAAACCATCAATCAACCAAATCGCCAACCTGGAATAAAATAGCAATAAATCCACAAACCCTAGGAGAGGGTTATTTCCTTATAGCGCAGCCCTTAACGGGGTCTTCAACCTTGGTGGCCAAGTCACCACCCTCCTTAACTTGAAAAACACATTCACCAAGCTCTCCAAAGTGCTCTCAAATCTTCCTAATCAAGGTGGTGTTTCAGAACACCTTTGTAAAACCAATTGCATGCAACCCTTGAATAGAGCTGCCATGAATGAAGAAATGGAGGTTTTCATCCCCAAACCCTTGGTGCACTTGAAGGTTTTCGTCCTCAAGTCACTTTGAACAAACTTGACATACTTGATCGTTAATTCAATATCCAAAATCAGCATATCCTCCAATAGAACCTTTACTTTCATTTTATATCCAACATCCCAAAAGTGGCGTAAAAATAAAGAGGAAAATTCTCCATTTCAAATATTAAAAAAATGTCTTATAATTCTCCTTTAAGACTTGGGCACCCATGACCCTCAAAAAGGCCCCAACTTAAGTGGAAACTAGAACAGCAAGGTACTTTTCATAACTCAAGTGCAAATTAAAAGTTATAAAGTACCTTTTCAATAATTGCTCTTCAAGTGGACCCCAATGTTCCCATTTCCTTTTTTCCTTTAGCTTTTGAGAAAAACTTAAGGCTAAGGACCCCATGTGTGCTCATGTCAAAAAGGGGGACATTACACTCTTTGAAGATCCTGCTAGACCTTTATAGGCTAAGCTTAAAATCCTTGCTCTTATCTCTTTTCTTTTAAATAATTTTTTTTATTAAAACAGGTATTAACAACTAAAATATTATGATTGATGGTGTGATGCTTATAAATGGAAAAGTTGATTGTGTTATTACATGATATGACAATGTTCAAGGCATATTTAGGTTACAATGCTTTGATAAGGCACAGATAGCATGTTCGAGGATATATGGGATATTTTCAGATAGTAAGGTTTTTGTATTTAATTACATGGATAATGAGTTGATATTCTCATATCAAACATAATTAAGGCTATGTCAAACATAATTACGTGGATAATTTCAAACCCTTAAATTTTTCGTGATTAAATTTTTCATTATTGTTATGTATGAGTTATTAAAGTGGCCATAGAATATATCCAATTTTTTTTTTATACATGTTAATTGTGGGATTGGTGGGTGTTGGCCATTTTTTGGCCTACATACCAAAATTTTGCCCAAGTTTGAAAGGGTGGGCATTCAAGCAAGACTTCGGATTTTACACAGCAGAAGACTTCAGGTTTTTTGGAAGAAGTCTTTGGGTTTTACAAGAGATGCAACTTATTTCACTTTATGAGTAATCAGCAGTTAAAACCCCTCAGCAGAAGTAATCCGGGTTGCAAAACCCGAATTACTCTTAACAGTGCAAATCGGGTTTTGAGAAGTGCTTTGCTTATGAAACTTTTATCAACAAAAGTAATCCGGGTTGAAAAACCCAAATTACTCTTGACAGTGCAAATTGGGTTTTGAGAAGTGCTTTGCTTATGAAAGTTTTATCAATAGAAGTAATTCGGGTTTAGAAACCCGAATTACTCAGGATAGTGCATTTCGGGTTTCCCAGGGTGAATGACTTATCTCTTTTATAAATAACAAGCAATGAAGAATCCGAAGTAGGTGCCAGTGAAGAGTCCAAAGGATTCCTTCAGTATAATTGTCAAACACAGAGGAGACTGACAATTTTTCCGCAAGATAAAAGTCCAAAGGAAAGAATAAACCAAGGGTCAACAGAATTCCAAAGGAAATGGACCAAACAAAGCCCGCAAGAAGTCAGAGCGAAAAAACCCGAGGGAATAAAGAAGGAAAAGAAAAATTTAGAAGGAAAGATATCCTTCGGACAAAAAGTCCGAAGGAATTCCTTCAGTAAAAATGCAAACAAATCAGCGAAAAGGAGCAGAAAATAATAAAGCCAAGGAGGTAATAAAACTTCGCAAGAAAACCAAAGGTAAATCCAGGGGGCAAGACATAAGAGCCAAAGAGAATAAAATCGGAAAAATTGGCAAGAAAGAAATCCGAAGGAATATAAGACCAAGGAGATAGCCAAAAAACCCGAAGATAATATATACAAGCAAAGCAGAATATCCGAAGAAAATCCGAGACCAAAGGAAATCCGCAGATAAAAAAGAATATCCGAAAGAATTAGGGTAAGGGAATAGCCAGGAAATCCGAGAAAATATAGACCAAATATAGACAAAATAATCCAAAAATAGAATCCCACCAAAAATTGACACGAACAGACAGACCCAAATAAGAGAAAATATATGCGAACAAGGACTATTTTTGGCAGATTTCTAAGTTTTAGTTGACCCACAATTTGACTAGTCAAAGTCATGCTCTCCAAACGTTCCAGCAGTCCAAGTAGAGCTCATCCATTGATTCTTAATGTGGATTTCCATGCAAAGAGAGGTGAACATTTTAACAAGCCCAGCCGTCCACTTTCAAATGCCAAAGAGCTAGTTTCTAATTTCAGCCAATTATGCATAAGCAAAGTCAAACATTTGAGCCCACCGTCCACTTTTTAACGCAAGGAATTTTCATGCAAGACAAAATAGACTTTTGTAAACGCTGAGTTGGTTTGAGTTTACTCTCTCTATTTTCAAACGCCAATATGTTGGCTTTTTGTAATTTTCTATATTAATGACTTTTTAGCCTTGTAAAAATGATCCCTCTCTTGGTAAGACCAGACCCTGCCATTGGTGAGTTTTGTAGCCTCCTTAATCAATAGGATTGTACTTTCAGATTTCAAGTGTTGGCATTGTGTACATTCGTTCAGCAATTTGCATACATGGTAGATTTCTCTCCCTTCCCAAATTTTGATTCGTACCTAGTTGCTAGTTTATCATGTTATGCAAGTCATGTTCAGTGTTTTATATGTCTTTTGCTGAAGCTGTAAGTGGATGTTAGGTGGCTGCAAAGTGTCTTGTATCAAACCTCTCTCTATCGTTTTCCCTCACGTTTTTGTCATTGGATCGAACCTTCTCATGAAATACTTATGCATAGTGATCAATTGAAATCAAAGGTCTTCCTTTTCCTTTGTTTGATTCAGTGTTCAAGGTTCCAAGTAGAGTGGATCAACATTTTGGTGTATCACTGTCATTAGGTAGGATTTCCCCTTCAAGTTTATTTCTCCCTTTTCCATGGTAGTCCGCAATGTAGAGTAGTGATCTTCATTGATACATCTTACAGGAACAAGCCTTCTCTGGATGTTATTCTCACCATTGAGGCACCCACCCTCGTGAGAAGATCCCATTGTTTCAACTGGAGAGAGGATTAGCCATTTCAGCACGTCTTCGTTTCAAGGTGCAACTCCAGATTGACAACAGTGGTCACACACCCAATCTGGAATACAAGCGGGGCTTTCAGTTCTCGTACCTCCACTTTGCCATTCGACTAATTTTTTGATTTCCCGAGCTGTGGGTAACCTAATCGCTAGTAGGATTTGAACCTGGTTTGCTCCAATACGAATGCATCCACTTTACCCATTACACCACAACTCAAGGGACTAAAACATATCCAATGTTGGAAAAAGAGAAAATAAACCAAAAACTTTATTTTTTACAGGACAAGTAGAGAACAAATGGGGTAATTGGATTTTTCATCTAGAAGAATGAAGGCTTCATACCTTGGAGATATACATTGAAGTATTATATGAAGATCTACTTGAAACCATTAAAGAAGTTTGAACATGAAGTAATTATGGAGATAGTAATCGTTTGGAGAACCACCACCAAAAGGTTTTAGCCTACTTCTCTTTGGTCATGTCCATTTGGTTGGTTATATATATAGAGAGAATAGTAGTATTTTCTATTATCAAAAAAATATATATTATATTAACATCCATAGATGACCAAAAATAGGTTAATGGGATACAACAGCTAACAAAAGAAGGTTCAAGGAAAAGAGAATCCAAGAAGCCAAAAAAAGGAATACATGACATAAAGAAAGTAAAGCAATGTGTAGGTGATAATAGAACCATCCCAAATAGCAATGAAGGGCGAAAGAGAGCCCCTAAAAGCATGTGTCAATGACTAGAAGACCTCATCAAATAATCTTTCTTTATGCCTAAAGTGAACGAGCCATCTAACCCATCATCAATCACTGTGAAAATATTTGATAGTGCTCATCAGGGAGTACCGAATGTCGAAGGGGTCAAGTTTGGAGATCCTAGGGGGAAGCAAAGCATTTCCTCTAGAATCTCCCCTAACATCCAAGGCCGATGTACTTCCTGTAATGAAAAATAAAGTCATAATGTGAGTTTTCCTTTATGGTCTGGTGGGCGGTCGGTAAGTATTAGATTCATGTCGCCAAAAAGGGGTAAAGCCACGACGGCAGGAGGAAGCAGAACCATGGTGCCAAGGGAGAGCAAGCTGGGGGATCTGAGTAATCTAAGTAGTAATGGTATGCTGGGAGAAGCGTTGCCTAACTGATCTATCAACACTAATGTGTGATGCATCACTGTCCAAAGGGTGCTTAGTCTTTCCAATTGCCTGGATGGGTTGGAAGAAAGATGTGATCAACATGGGGGCTCTAGAGCCTCTAGGCTCCTCCTATAGGGATCTGCACTAAAGGGTGATGACCTTTCAAAGATGAAGAGCCAAGCACTATTAGTTTGAATATCTAGAGAAAGTAGATAGAGTGTTGATTGAGTCCCCATAGAGGTAGTGATATCTTCCACGTTTCAGAGTAAATGGGGCATCTAAAAATGAAGTGTTCCTCAGTCTCCACCTCCTAGAGGGAGCAAAGACAACATATCCAGTCATGATGGAGAATGCGGTGATCTGTTTCAACCCATAACTAGTGAGGATACACTCTCATCAGGATAAAGGTAAACCTAAAGGCGTGGGACCAATGGCGTTAGAGATACTGAGGGCAACAAATGATACCATCCACTACTTGTAAGAAATGCTCAACATAGAAAGTACGTTTGGCACTGAGTGACTCAAGGGAGGCAATCCAAGTGGCTTGGATATATTGTTAGTAGATGTCCTCTTTGGAAGCTCTAGTGATGGCATCCTTTGTGGGAAGGAGCTTGCAAGGGGCGTCCATGTAATACATGAAAGTTGGTATCTAATCAATAGATATGCCAGTAGAAAGGAGCAAGCTAGTCTCCAAGTACAAACACATCTAGTGGGGCCCAATGAAGCAATCCTCTACATAGCCAAGTGCTAAATATGGATATCTCTCACGACCAGACGCTGAGTCCTCAAAGGACCTAAGTTTGTGGATGCAGAAAGTAAACCTGAAGATAGTCTCAACGCATGGCGGCTAGGTGGCAAATTCAGCTTGGATGACACACTAAGGAACATCCACTTGTAATGGATCATGCATTGTAACATGAGAACCTGGACCTTCTTAATATGAGGCCCAGCCAACGGCCCCCAAGCTAGGTCCCCACACCTCTGAACCATATAAAATTATAGGCTTGATGATTGCATCAAAAAGGTGTAACTTGGAAGGGGTGTCCTAGAAGTGAATTTGGAAACACTAACATTTTCAGATAGAAAGAGGCATACCCCTTGCAAAGGTGCGGATGAGAGGAAGAGTTCATGCTAAAGCATGCACCAAATATTGGACCCCCAAACAAGTGTAGGCCGATGTGATCTCTAGATATTCCCCTTTGTAGAAAAATTGGAATCTGGAGAGCACTTGGAGATAATGAAGATCACGACCTTAGTTTTACTAAGCTTGACCACAAGTCAAAGTTTGCAGAAACGAGTAAGGGCATCAAGTTGTCGTTGTAAGCTCTCAGCGAAGTGTAGGATAACATTGTCACCAAAAAGGATAGCTATAAACACCTCATGCAAAATACAGTCATCATCCATAGGGGTATGTTGCCGAAGAAACACCTCTAACTTGTCAATGTAGATGTTGAATATAGTCAATGAGAGAGGACATCCTTCACTGAAGCCAATGGTAGTCTTCACAAAGTCAGAAAAAACCAGGAGACGTACGAAATTGCCCAATAACTGTTTCATAAAGCCTCCAAGTGGCAGTAATAAGAGAATCTAGAATCTATATATCTCTCAATTTCTGGAAAAGCAAGTGTCTTAGAACCAAATCAAAGGCTTTCTTGAAGTCAACAAAATAGCAAATTATTGTGGAAGACCTGTGATAAGCTTCTTCAATAATAGCTCAAAGTATAAAGATGTGGTCAATAGTCTAATAGTCCCATCTAAAGCTAGCCTGCCCCCTGGCTGTGATATTATTCCTTTCCAAATACTCTAACAACTGCATGTCTAACACTGTCGCATAAATATTGGCAAATGTATGCCCAATCATAATGGCCCTGTGATCTCTTGACTTATGAATAGGGTGAATAATGCGCTAGGACCATGTCTGAAGGAAACCTGAATACACCACCTTATTAAAGAGCATGGCAAGGGGGAAGGCAAGGAAATCCACACCATATTTGACGAACTCAGCTTTGAGACCTTCAAAGCATCACATTTCTATTCTATGCTTTCCATGGCTGTATAAAATGTGCATTTGTAGTAGAAAAGTCTGATTTATACTCTCTTCTATTGTTTGAAAGCTTGGATCCAAACAACATTTACATTGGCAAACCTAACTTTACAGCAAGAATTTAGGATCAGTTTATGTCCTTGTATGTGAAAAACGGCATTGGATGTCAGAGAATGCAACCACTAGCAAACAAAAGACAAAGGACTTTCCAGGAGAAAGTAATACAGTTTGAAGATATGCTAAGCTGTGGAGAAAGACATATCCACAGGATATTGACGTAAGTCAAATGCCTAAATCTGAAGTTGATGTTGAGACTATCTCAGTACAATTAGGAAAATGTAACGTATCAGAGGGTGGTCTGTCCTCGTGTTTTGAGGCAATTTCAGCTCCCATTTAGGAGTTGAAGTTGACTGTCTATATACCTAGAGAAGGAAAAACGCCTCCCTTGGTCAAGTATACTTACCCAAAAAGAGGATTGTTGAGATCAGCGAAACCGCCTAAAAGGCAGATGATGGAGCCAAAGCATTTTCTTTTCTCTACACCAGGAAGGGTTTGTGGTGAAAAGAATGAGAACCAAAAAATCCACTCTCAATTGGGAATATTAGTAGAAGAATAATGATAAAAATTCTGTTAAAAATGAGAGTGGGACTTTTCCCTAGTACTTTTCAGGTATATGCTATCAAATGGTGCGATCATCTAGAAGTATACAAAAATAAGACACGGGATGAGATAAAGACAGAATTCAACAAAGATTTTTAAAATTTGCATACCATTGCCCAAATCTATACCAAATTGGCTAGCCTTAAAAGGAAAACATTGATTCTATCAAAAAATAAAACCGAATAATGTTGAATGTGGTTCGAGTCTCAAACATTGGAGAAGCCAATAGAAGACGAACTAAAGCAACAAAATTTTCCTAATGAGCTTAAAAAGACATAGAAAATCTACAAATGTTTTATATAAGGTATAGAACATAATGTGTGTATATATATACGTTTTATATAAGGCATAGAACATAGCATTATATATATATATATATATATAGAGAGAGAGAGAGAGAGAGAGAGATTCTCTACTTTTTGATATATGTTTCAAAAGACAGAACATAATGTGTGTGTGTGTATAAGCACACGTTATGTTCTATGCCTTTTAATATATCAAAAGGCATTGAACATAATGTGTGTATAGATATATACATGATTTATATATAAAATGTGTATATATACACAAATGTTATGTTGTATGCCTTTTGATATATATAATAAAAGACATAGAACATAATATGTATATGAATACACACACATTATGTCCTATGCTATATAAATACACACACGTTATGTTCTATGCCATATAAGGCATAAAACATAACGTGAGTGTGTGTAGGCATAAATACACATACATTATGTTCAATGCTTATATAATTATATATATACACACACATAAAAAACATGGAACATAACGTGAAAAAATATGTGTGTAAGGTATAGAAAATAACGTGTGTGTATTTATATACATATTATGTTCTATGACTTTTGATATATATAAGGCATAGAACATATTGTGTATATATACATTATTTATATTTATAAATATATATACTCGTTAATTTCTCTGTCTTATATATACACACGGTATGTTCTATGGCTTATATAGAAGAAAATGTATACACGTTATGTTTTATATACACACACACACACACATGTTATATTCTATGCCTTTTACACACACACACACACGTTATATTCTATGCCTTATATATATATGACATGTATACATTATATATTATATAAGGCATAGCACATAACATGTGTGTGTATGTATACACATTTGCCGTATATGCACACACACACATTATGTTCTATGCCTTTTATCCATAATGTACATATATATAAAAGACAAGATATTGAATGTAACATGTACACACATATAAAAGGCATAGAACATAACACACACACACACACACACACATGAGTGTGCTTTATAAATGCCATATCCATTCTATACCTTATATATAAGAGGAAGGCATAAAGCGTAAGATATATATATATACACATCATATATAAAAGGCATAAAACATAACTTGTATATATGTTCTATGCCTTCTATGCCATATATATATACATGGCATAGAAGGCATAGAACATATATACAAGTTATGTTTTATGCCTTTTATATATGATGTGTATATATAATATATATGGCATGTATGCCTTATTATATATAAGGCACATATATATATGCATATAATATAAGGCATATATGCCTTATTATAAGACATATATGCATTATATATTTATACACACATACACATGCATATAATAGAGCATATAATAAGGCTTATATATATTATACGCATGCATATAATAAGGCGTACATATATATATATATAAAGGTCATATCCGTATTTGATACTATATCTATGTTAGATATCATATATGTTTCCATGCAACACTAAATTATTGTAATGTCCATGCAACACTAAATTATTGTAATGCGACAATGATGCTTCTTGTTTTCTATCACTTCTTTCTTGTGGATTCAACATATTTTTTCCAAATTCTCATATATATATATATATATATATATATATAAACATGCTCATTTATATATTTATTTATACAAAAGACACACTCTCTCTCTCTCTCTCTCTCATACACACACACACACATATGTGAGTGTGTCTTATATATATATATATATATATTATATATATAAGACACACACACACATGTGAGTGTGTCTTATATATATATATATAATATATATATATAAGACACACTCACATATGTGTGTGTGTGTATGAGAGAGAGAGAGAGTGTGTGTGTGTCTTTTGTATAAATAAATATATAAATGAGCATGTTTTTATAAATGCTATATCCGTATCTAATACCATATCTATATTAGATATCATACCTATTTCCATGCAACACTGAATTATTTTAATTAGGATAGTGATGCTTCTTGTTGTCCACTTATTTTTTCTTGTGGATTCTTCAACTTCTCTTTTCGGTTGGTTTTGCACTTACAGTTTAATGAATTTTGGTTTTTCCTCGTCTAACGATGCTAGTGTGTCACTTCTTTGAGCCATCCAATGTCATTGGATTGTTGGTTAATATGTTTGATTGCTTGTATATTTTGCTTTTAAACTAACAAGTCCATTTTATTTTATTTATTTTTTATTTTTTATTTTTTATTTTTATTTTTTTTCATAACTTGTCATTGCTTACAAATTTTTGTAATCACTTTCATCAATCTGAGCAATGTTGGTTGATTTTAGCTTTGGGCAATCTTTATCCCCAGGGTCTCTTGGACTGCATTTCGTATATAGCTTTTGAGTTTGATTTTGAGGGCACTCCCTTGTTAAATGGGTTCATATTTTAATTTTTTAATATTGAAATATCGTTATTCCTTTTTTATCTCTTTGGACTAACAACCTTGTATCTTTGTTGTGGTGGTGGTGCAATGGTTAAAAGTGAATACATTGACATAGTGGTGTCTCAGGTTCAAATCCCCCCAACATTTAGACGACCCACAACAAGGGATATATATTGGTGGATTGGCATAGTAGAGGTACATGGACTAGAACCCCCACTTATGTTCTTGACCGGGTGTGAGCACACTAACCCCACAATTATCTTGTATCAAAAACAACATTGTGCCTATGTTGCTATTACACTCAATTATTGTTCATCTTTGATTTGTTGGTTTTTGTGTCCTCCACTTATCATTACTTGTCATGCAAACATAGATTTTGGTTTTCAATATTAAAGGGACAAACTTTCATGTCATGAGTCTTCACATCACAGATTGTACATAACTTGACAGAACATTTTTGTCGAGTATGTCCTTCACTTTAATACTAGAGACAATACACACCAGGCTTCTTTTTATCCTTTGTCGTTGCCTTATTGAAGAGATTTATTACAAGTTTTAGTCGTGAGGCATGCTGTCATTGCCCACTAAATGCGAAAATATTATTGCTCCACATCCAATATTTGATTGTATCTAATGTTATTGATCCACATCCAATATTGGATTGTATCTAATGTTATTGCTTCACATCCAATATTTGATTGTATGTATCTTTACAACTTGACGTAGTAACAATTTGTAGATTTTCCTTACAAAATTTTTAAGCTCATTAGGAAAATTTTGTTGCTTTAGTTCATCTTCTATTGGCTTCTCCAATGTTTGAGACTCGAACCAGGTTCAACATTATTCAATTATAATTTTTGATAGAATCGATTTTTTCCTTTCTAGGCTAGCCAATTTGGTATAGATTTGGGCAATGTTATGCAAATTTAAAAAATCTTTTGTCGAATTCTGTCTTTATCTCATCCCGTGTCTTATTTTTGTATACTTCTAGTTGATCGCACCATTTGATAGCATATCCCTGAAAAGTACTAGGGAAAAGTCCCACTCTGATATTTAACATAATTTTTATCATTATTCTTCTATTAATATTCCCAACTGAGAGTGGATTTTTTGGTTCTCATTCTTTCCACCACAAACCCATCCTAGTGTAGAGAAAAGAGAATGCTTTGGCTCCATCATCTACCTTTTAGGCGGTTTCCCTGATCTCAACAGTCCTCTTTTTGGGTAAGTATACTTGACCAAGGGAGGCATTTTTTCTTCTCTAGGTATATAGACAATCACCTTCAACTCCTAAATGGGAGCTGAAATTGCCTCAAAACACAAGGACAAACCACCCTCTGATACGTTACATTTTCCTAATTGTACCAAGATAGTCTCAACATCAACTTCAGATTTAGGCATTTGACTTACGTCAATATCCTGTGGATGTCTTTCTCCACAACTTAGCATATCTTCAAACTGTCTCACTTTCTCCTGGAAAGTCCTTTGTCTTTTGTTTGCTAGTGGTTGCATTCCTCTGATATCCAATGTCATTTTTCACATGCAAGGACATAAATTGATCCTAAATTCTTGCTGTAAAGTCAGGTTCGCCAATGTAAATGTTGTTTGGGTCCAAGCTTTCAAACAATAGATAAGATAAAGATAAATAAATTTAATGTCCAACTAATGACCACAAAAGTAGGTCAAAGGGACTGCAAATTACAGAAATGTCTCAAGAATAAGCGGGAAACCAAAAAGGTCTCTGAAAACAAGAAAAACAATGCTGAAAGAAATAGTATAAAACATGGCAAAGAGTGACCACAATCAGAGCCAAACCACCAAAGGACCCAACCACGCTCAGGTCCAAAGAAGGGAGCAAAAGAAATGAGCAAGCTCCAAGAATCTGTAAACATCGAGAGCAGGAGGATGATCCCTAAGAAACAACTAGGAGGGAACCCATCAAGAGTTCGATCCAACTCTCCTAGCATCCAAGGCCTACGAGAAGAAGCTCCAAATACAAGTTTGACCCGAAGAAGGGGAGGTATGATGTCTAGTCTGTCCTCCAATCCTTTGCCTAGAAGGAAAATTCCTCTGTGAAGGTCTAGTGGATCTAGTCTGCCTCTTGATGTTGGGTCTGAAATGAATACGCTGATGAAAACTCGAGGAATTGTGAATAGTGTCTCTGGGCCTCACTGATTTGGAATGTGAGGCTGCACTAATGTCAATCTATCGCTTAGTGCCTCTCCTCGAAGGTAGCACTGGGAAAAAGGAAGTAATCCGCTGAGTGGAGACTGGTCTAGTGGGTCTCTAAATAAAATGATCACGAAGCTTAAGAGCTTCTTGTATATATAAATCCAAACATCTTTGGTCCTCATATCTAAAGAAGTCAGAAAGAGTCTGTGTCCTCCTAAATAGGCAGTAAAACCTCCCTCTGATTCCATAGTAAATGGGACAATGAAAGATGAAGTGCTCCTTGGACTCCATCCCCTGGATGCTGCATAACTGGCAAATTCCGTCTGCTCGATCTATCTGGTGATCTGTCTCAATCCTAACCCTGTGAGACCCCACTCGAAATTGTCCTAATGGGATGCGAAGAGAGTGCATCCAATGGCAGAATGTATACTGTGGACGAATGATAAGCCTGTCACTCAGCTCCAAGAAGTGCTCTGCATAAAATGCCATCTTAGGGCGTAACCCCTCAGGAGGGTTTACCCAAGTAATATGGATAAATTGTCTGTAAATATCATCCCTAATAATCCAGTTAAACTCATGTCTAGTGGGTAGAAGATGAGCCGGTGCATCCAAGGAGTACATAAATGGAGGAAGTTGGTCCATCCTGATTCCCACAAACTCCAATAGATCAGAAACTCTTGTATACCAACAACGTCGACGAGTCAAAGGAGCTGAGAGAGAAAGATTCTCTGAAGAACAGTATGCTAAGTATGGGTATCTGTCACATCCACTCACAGAATCAGCAAACCTTTGTATGCGATGTATGAAAGTGATCAGATCAAATATAGTCTCCAGTCGGAAGGGTCGAGCTCCAACTCTACAAGAATAATGTGTTGGGGAACTATCTGCTTACATCTGATCATGCGGTGAAAGAGAAGTGTCTGGACCCTCTCAACAGTAGTCCAAACACCCTCATGTCGAGAGGGCCCTCAAACTACAGATCCATAGAGAACTATGGGTCTGATAAGTGTATCCATGAGTGCCATCTTGGAAGAGATACATTGAAAGTGATGCCGAAAACATTGTCGTTCAAGGAGAGCTAAAGAACCACAACCTTTGTTTATTCTAGGCTGGAGTGCCTGCCTCAAGCTAAAACGTGGACTGGAAAATTGCACTCCTAGATAAGTATAGGAAGTGGTAATCTCAACCTCCTTTCCTCTGAAAAAGAAATAGAGATGGGAGGTCTTCACGCCATTAAATACCATGACCTTGATTTTCCCCAAATTAACGGTCAACTGCCGAAGATCGCAAAAGAGAGCCAAAGCATCCAACTACCGTTGTAAGCCCTCAGGGGAAGAGGCTAGAAGAACCACATCATCCGCAAACAAGAGGATAGAAATCAGAACCTGGTGAAGAAGACACCCATCACTAGCCTGAATGTGTTCATGAAGAAAGATCTCTAACTCATCAATGTCTATCCCAAATAAGGTTGGGGACAAAGGGCATCCCTCCTTGACCCCAATAGTACTCCTAATAAAGTTTGAAATCCCATGAACCATGCAGAGACGACCAAGAACATTCTCATATAATCTCATAATGGTTGCCAAGAGGGTCTCAAAAATGCCAATATTCCTAAGTCTCTAGAAAAGTGCCTCTCTCGAGACAGAATCAAATGCTTTCCTAAAGTCTACAAAACAACAATAGAATTTGGATGAGTGATGACATGCCTCCTCAATAATGGCCCAGAGTGTGAAAATATGATCAATGGTCTGATGGGCTGGTTTAAACCCTGCCTGTACCCTAGCTCTAAGGTGTCTCTGCTCTAGCTCTCTCGAAAGCTGCATGTGTAATACAATAGCATACAATTTCGAGAATGTGTGTCCAACCATGATCGGCCTATAATTATTAGGATCTGAACAGGACCCTGATTTGTGTATTAGGTGAATAATGTGATGTGACCAAGAGGGTGGGAAACCCAAACAAACCACGTGGTTGAAAAGATCAACCAAATAGCTTCCAAAAGCTCTAAAACCATGTTTGAAGAACTCGGCTTGGAAACCTTCTTCATCAGCTGCCTTGCTACTATTCATTGCCTTCACCGCCTCTCTAACATTCTTGTATGTGAAAAAGTGAGAAGAAGATGGTGGAGAAGCAACATGGGTTTGCATTTGGCCAGGAATATCATAAAGGGTGGAGGTATGGGAAATCATGGATGTGGGATTAAGCTCAGTGGGGAGGGGAGAATGTCGTGGGAGGATAGTACGCCAAAAGAGTTTGGGGGAGTGAATGTAGGAAGCTTGTAAGATCCGTCTCCTTTGAGAAATAAAAAGGCATTTCTTACATCTGAGAAGGTAACCATAGGATGATTTTAAGGCTGGGTAAGAGGGGTGAGAATGGAGGAAGGCATACCGACGCTGACAGTGGAGAGTCCTACAGTGATCATCATACCACTTATTCATGGGGCAAGATCTTTTAGATTGATGGGAAGTAGACGTAGATCTAGGGTAGTTAGGAAAAGATTTGAGGGCAGCTTCCCAAATAATGGAGGAAAGACGTGTATTTGGAATTAACACAACCAAGTGAGAAGAATTGGGGTTCTGGAGGTAGAAGCTGACGGATGTGAGAAAGGAAAATGTCAGAGTCCCCATCCTCAAACTAGAAAATGGTACGTGATATACTGAAAGAGGGGGTTGTAACAAGGGGGGAGAAATCAGCCCAAATGGAGAAAGAGATAAATAAGAGCATGTTCCGCAAGGGTAATGGGGAAAATGGAAAAATGATAGATGAAGGGCAAAAGGTTCTAACTGGATAAGATGTAACCCACCACACTCTTACCTCCCCTATGAGGTGTACATGTGAAAGAGTGTGAATTTGGAAAGCAAGGCAGCCCATTAAGAATCAACAAATCATGAGATTCCCCCAGCTGTAAGAGGTGTCTTTTGTATGCTGTGTAAGGGCCTGAAGCATCATCTAACCTCCTATGCAACCCCACTAACTTTGAATCAATCTCCTGTGTGTAGAGTGTATCAACAAAACAATCATGGAGAGGTATCTGAAAGTCTCTGGTAATGGCATTGAAGTCACCAAAAAGGATAACTTCTCCAACAGCAGAAAATTGAGAGATCCCAGTATACAAATCTATAAAAGGGTCCCCCTCAGGCCACTATGAATGGCATATGATGAAGACATTAGAGGAAAGTAACAAAATGCAATGTAAATATCTCTGGAAAGTGGGGCAGTCCCATTAATCCAGACCCACATGAATCTAGCAAATTCATCAAACACCTCCACTAAAATTCTACTCTGGAATGAGTCTCTAAATAAACAAGCCACCCCACCAGAACTCCGAGTCTCCTGACGACAAGATGAAAACCAATGGTATCATGTAATGTCTAGAAGAGGCCGTACCGGGCTCTCATGAGTCTCTGTAATAAAAAGGATGTCTGAAAACCCAAAAGCGTCAAACATTAGGCCTCGAGAAGACCATAAAGCACCGTTGCAATTCCAAGAAGCAATGGAAATGTCATCACCGCCCATTAAGACCCGAGGTTGTCGTCATGCTGACAGTCCAAGGCATGACCACCCCAATGGGGGAGAATCACGAGTGATAGCCCTACAATCTCTGATAACAACCCACTTGTTTTCCTTCTTGATAGCTACCACCTATAAACAAGCTTTTTGAAGCTCTTCGGCTTGGAGTCGTGTGAGATCAGCATCTAAATAATTTTATTGTGGAAGGAAAAAGAGCTTTGTTTTTTGCTTTGAGAGCTTGCAGACGCTCTTCAACAATTTGGAATTGTAAAATAAGGGTGTTGTCCGACAATGTCCAAGCTTTTTTAAGGGAGATATCTTTCAAGTCCAAGGATTCATGCAAGAACGCATGCCCTACCTGTAGGGGATCAACTAATTTAGGGAGGCCACGAACACGAAGGTTGAGTGCCTTGGTTTGACGTGCCTTATCTTCTTCAAATTTTGCTTGCACAGCGAATTCCACAGTTGGAGGTGCTTTCTTCCCTTTAACCACTTGAACCCATGAATTGTGTTCCTCAACCTATTTTTGGATAGATTGTTGTTGGACTGTGGTTTCTTTTTTAAGATGTTCGTGCTGAGTTATTATCTCAAATTGCTTGTCCTGAATTTTTGAAACCACTTCATTAAGTTGTTGTAGGCATAGAGAATCTGTGGGGGTGGATGGGGTTTGTTCAAGTTTAGTGATTCGAGCTTGCAGACCAGCAATAATATCATCTTTCTCCTGTAACTAAGTCTGAAACAGCAAAAAGAGATCTCCAAAATCTGAACCTAGGGCTTCAATTCTAGACATCCGGCACAAATGCTAGCGTACTTAAGTTTTGGGGTCAACACCTTGTGATGGCGAGGAGTTTTAAACTCTTGCGTTAGAGGGAACTCCATTATGTTCACTGTTTGAGCTTGTTGATACACAAAATCTGCAAATTGACGTGGTTTAGGACTATATGTTCATTGTTGGACCATATGCTCCATGATGAATCTGTTGTTGGTGTTCACCTTCTGCTACAAACTGCAAGCTGTGTCAACTGCGCCAAAAACCTCACTGGTATGAAAAATTCGATTTCAAGTTTTACTTTGCTGCTTGGCCTTCCACGATTTATTCCAATCAAACTCCTTCCACACGTGGGACTATCCTTTGTGCCTTGGTTCTAGGCCTTCCACGATTTTGCTGTGTGTGCTCGCGTTTTTAACTGGCTTTTCATTTTTTCTTGTGCCCTCGGGTGAGTCTGCCCTTCCACGACTATTGTGCCCTCACTGATTCTGCGTGCCCTTCTTTTTATGTATGTCACGACTGTCTATGTGACCCACAAGCCTGTAACGTTTGCGTCATTTTCCCATGAACCTGCAATCTTGAATTTGTGCCCTTCACGTCCTTGGCGTTTTGTTGTGGTGAACTCGACTATGTTTAAAAACGATAAACGACTGTGTGAAACAAACCCTTAATGATTGTGTGAAACAAACCCTTCTCGCGTCGTTTCTTTCTGTGTTGCTTTCCCCTTAAAGAAGAGAGTATAAATCAGACTTTTCTACTACAAATGCACATTCTATAAAGCCATGGAAAGCATAGAATAGAAATGTGATGCTTTGAAGGTCTCAAAGCTGAGTTCATCAAATATGGTGTGGATTTCCTTGCCTTCCCCCTTGCCATGCTCTTTAATAAGGTGGTGTATTCAGGTTTCCCTCAGTCATGGTCCTAGCACATTATTCACCCTATTCATAAGTCGGGAGATCACAAGACCATTATGAGTGGGCATACATTTGCCAAAATTTATGCCACAATGTTAGACATGCAGTTGTTAGAGTATTTGGAAAGGAATAATATCACAGCTAGGGGGCAAGCTAGCTTTAGAAGGGACTATTAGACTATCAACCACATCTTTATACTTTGAGCTATTATTGAAGAAGCTTATCACCGGTCTTCCACAATATTTTGCTATTTTGTTGACTTCAAGAAAGCCTTTGATTTGGTTCTAAGACACTTGTTTTTCCAAAAGCTGAGAGATATATACATTCTAAATTCTCTTATTATTGCCGCTTGGAGGCTTTATGAAACAGTTATTGGGCAGTTTCATACTGCTCATGGTTTTTTTGACTTTGTGAAGACTACCCAAATTCTCATTGACTATATATATATATAAAAGGCATAGAACATAACGTGTATATATATATATGTATAAATATAAATAATGTATATATACACATTATGTTCTATGCTTTATATATATCAAAAGTCATAGAACATAGTGTGTGTATAGAAATACACACACGTTATGTTCTATGCCTTATAACGTGTATATAAAAGGAATAGATTACTCAATTAGTATGTCAACAAACCTATATGATAATTTCAAGATAGGAGGAGAAGCAAAAGCAAAGAAAGAGAAGGTCAGCAAGGACACTAAGCATGCTCCAAACAAAGATAAAGGAGAATAAATTCATAAAAGAACCCTGAAATTAAAGATGTTGAAGGATATACTAAAGTGGCAGACTTGAAGAAACAAAGGCATATGAAAGTTCAATTTACTACACCAAAAAATGTTATGACCAGGTATTGTTCATCCTTTTATGGTTATTGTTACAGCTGTAATCAGTTTGGTCATAGGGCTATTGAATGTAGAGTTGTACCTACGAGGAAAACTAAATTTGTAAGTAGAAACTCATTTGCTCCTCTGTTAGATTCAAGTACAATATGCTACAATTGCAATAATTTTGGTCACATAGCTAGGAATTGTAGGACTAACTTTGCAATGTCAAAAATAAACAATGTAAAGAAAGACAAGTCTCTTAATGAGAACAAAGGTCCACAAGTCATTAATAAAGAAAAGAAAAGGGCATATAAAAGACCTAAGGAAATGTGGAGTGTGAAAAATCAATCTTTGATTGCTCAAACAACACTTCACGCCAAAGAGCAGAATTTATTGGTAATAGATAGAGTGCTCAAAGCATATGATTGGCGACAAGAGCAAGTTGAGCAAGTGTAAGGAAGGAACTGTCAATTTGGGAGACAATACAGCAGTTAAAATCAAAGGCAAAGGAACCTTGCACATAGATGGTAAGTTTCCTACACATGATATCATTTATGTTGAAAGATTGAAGCATAATCTACTGAGTGTCAACCAAATGTGTGACAATGGATATAAGGTCATATTTGATGCCGAACGCTGCAAGCTAAAGAGATCTGGCAAAATATTCACAGAAGAGAGAAGGATCGAGAATAATATCTATAATCTCATTGAGGTAAACAGTAGTAGTTGTCTCATAGGAAAGGTTGATGAAAGCTGGTTGTGGCATAGGAGAATGGGTCATGTCGATTTTGATAATTTAGTCAAAGTGAGTACGAATAAGTGTGTAAGACATATGCCCAAGGTAACCAAACCTGTAGACACTACATGCAGAGAATGCCAATTAGGCAAGCAAAAAAGGGTCAAGTTTCAAACAAAAGAATATGCAACTACAAAGCCAATACAATTAGTTCATACTGATTTTTGTGGTCCTACCAAGACAAGAGGATCTAAAAGAGTTCATTACTTCATGTTGTTTGTGGATGATTGCTCAAAAACGACATGGGTAACCTTTTTGAAGGACAAATCTCAAGCCTTTGAAAGATTTAAGATCTTTAAAGCCATGGTTGAAAATGAAATGGGAACAAAGATCAAATGTTTGAGATCTGATAAAGGTGCAGAATTCACCTCCAATGAGTTCATAGAATTTTGTGAGAAGCATGGAATTAAAAGGCACTACTCTACAGCAAAATGGAGTTGTTGAAAGAAAGAATAGGACTATTAAGGAGATGGCCATAACAATGTTGAAAAAGGCCAAACTATCTGATGGATATTGGAGAGAAGCAGTTCAAACAGCAGTATACATCTTGAACAGAGTTCAACTGAGGGTAAAGAGTGATAAAACCCCATATGAACTGTGGTATAAAAAACATGTATCTGTTAAATATTTCAAAGTGTTTGGAAGCAAATGCTACATTAGAAGAAAGGAGAACAAACTAAGAAGTTTTGAGTCAAGATGTGATGAGGGAATCTTTCTTGGGTATTCCACTCATAGCAAAGCCTATGTATGTTACAATAAGAGGCTACATAAAATAGTTGAGAATCAATGTCAAGGTCGAAGAAGGATTTAAACATGTTGAACCTGATGAGGAGATCAGAATTGAAAAATTAGGAGCAAAAAATGAAGAAGAAGATAGTGAAAAGGCACCTGCAAGGTTTGTTCAAAAGGAACATCCCAAGAAGCAGATAATTGGCAACAAAAATGAGGGAGTTCAGACTAGGAGAAGAGCAGCAATGAACAAGGAGCAAGTAAGTTTTACTCTATTTTTCAGAAATTGAGCTTAAAACCTTTGATGAAACCAGCAAGGATGAAAACTGGTTAAAAGCCATGGAAGAGAAACTGAGCCAAATAGAAAGGAACAAAACTTGGGAATTAGTTCCAAGACCCATAGAATGTCATAGGCACAAAATGGGTCTTTAAAAACAAATTGAATGAAGATGGAGTTTGTGAGAAACAAAGCTAGACTTGTTTGCAAAGGATATGCTCAAGTAGAAGGAATAGACTTTGAGGAGACATTTGCCCCAGTGGCAAGATTGGAAGCCATCAAAATGTTTTTAGCATTCTCAGTCTTTAAGAAGTTCAAAGTCTATCAAATGGATGTTAAGTCAGCTTTCCTGAAGGGAACGTTGGAAGAAGTCTATATTGAACAACCTGAAGGTTTTCAGCTGACATATGAGGAAGACTATGTGTGCAAACTGAAGAAAGCACTATATGGTCTAAAACAGGCACCTAGAGCATGTATTCAAGGCTGGATCAATATTTCCAACAAGGTTTATCAAAGGATGTGCAGACAATAACTTGTATGTTAAGTCTGACAATGGACATATGTTGATCATAATTGTCTATGTTGATGACATCATTTTTTGTGGCAGCAGCAACTATATGTGCAAGGAGTTTGCAAATCATATGCAACAGGAGTTTGAAATGTCCATGCTGGGAGAACTTCCATTTTTTCTTGGTCTACAGGGTGCACAATCCAAAGAAGGGATA
The DNA here is from genome assembly GCA_037957365.1 of Torreya grandis. NCBI lineage: Eukaryota > Viridiplantae > Streptophyta > Pinopsida > Cupressales > Taxaceae > Torreya > Torreya grandis. The sequence goes on along the minus strand of JARHVA010000536.1, from coordinate 1,939,252 downwards.
TTCATATCCCAGACCAAGTATGCGAAGGAGATGCTCAAGAAATTCGGTATGGAGGACAGTAGACCAGTTAACACTTCCATGATAACTGGATGTAAATTGAGCAAAGGTGATGAATCTCCTGAAGTGAATCATACAATGTATAGGTCTATGATTGGTAGTTTGCTATATCTCACTACATCAAGACCAGACATCATGCAGGCTATATGCATGGTTGCTAGATTCCAGGCTGCTCCAAAAGACACACATGTAAGTGCAGTAAAGAGAATCTTCAAATATATCAAAAGCATAGTAGACTATGGCTTATGGTATCCTTCAAGTGATGATTTCACTTTGACAGCATACACAGATGTTGATTGGGTAGGAAGCACAGATGATAGAAGAAGTACTAGTGGTGGTGCATTCTTCCTTGGTAACAAACTCGTCTCATAGTTGAGTAAAAAACAAGAGTCAATTACACTATCTACAGCAGAAGCAGGGTATGTAGCAGCAGCATGTTGCACCCAAGTCTTGTGGATGAAGCACTCTCAAAGACATTAAGGTAGAACACCAAGAACCTATTTCTATCTTTTGTGATAACTCAAGTGCCATAAACATATCTAAGAACCCAATGATGCATTCCAGAACCAATCATATATCCATCAAATATCATTTTCTAAAAGAAAAGGTTGCAAATCAGGAGATCAAAATTGAGTATGTGCCAACAAAGGATCAAATTGCAAATATATTCACCAAGCCTCTTCCCAAGGAGCAATTTGAGTATCTAAGAGAGAAGTTGGGAGTGGTGGCTCCCACACCACATCACTAGCTTTTAGTGATAGGGCATGAATCTAGGGGGAGTATTGCAGGAACATTATTAACTCCTGGATTAAGCGAAAAGACAGTCTGGTGAGAAAGTTGCAGTCCCTTTGCTATTTGATGACAAAGGAGGTGACAAAGGTTTGTTGGCTCTTGATCATTATGTCTATCTATATAGAGATATGCAGATTATTGATTGGTCTTTTAGACCAATGCTATATAAATAATCATTTGTAGAATATTGGAGCCAGGGGAGCTAGATTTGAATGTGTCTGCGTAGATTTTAGGCAAATGTGCCATTGCCTAAGGGGGAGTTCCTCACAAAGTGTTCTAGTCTGTCAAGTCCAAGGATTAGAACAACCAAGACATCAAAAAAAAAAAAAAAAGGATTGTTGACATATTATGCCAGAGATTCTTTGTCATTAATGTCGACGGGGAAGAAAGCAAAATGAAGATAAAGAAGAAAGTCATTCTGATAATGTGTTGCCATCAATGACAAGGGGAGAGATTGTTGGACATAGTCATTGATGTATGAAGGGTTGTCATTGATGTCAAAGGTAGCAAGTGCTATTATGCATTAATGACAAAGGTGTTGAGTTGAACAGACTTGTTGCAAAGCCCCATGGAGTTGTGTGTGTACTTTGAATGACTATGAAAATACAAGAACAGTCATATGAATGTCTTTGCTCACATGGTTATCTTGACAAATATGGCTAAGTACACAGATGGATGTTAACAACATTTGCATATATCTCTTTTGTGGTCTAAGTTCTAAGTCATAAGGATGAGTAGAGCAAATGTTACAAATGCATAAAATTGTTCCTCAGTTAAAAGCCTACTAATTTTCCATAGTTGATTTTGCACCTTTGCATTTGTCCAGGGAATTCTTTCGGAGAAAGTGGTTTGGCGAATTCTTTCGGGAAAATGGTTTAGACTTTGTCGAACAAAATGCCTACAACAAAGTTTCCAAAGGAAATGAGTGCAATTTGGAATTCTTTCGAAGAAAGTGGTTCAGCAAATTCTTTCGGAAAAATGGCTAAGTCTTTGTCGGAAAAATTGTCCCAAACAAAAGTTCCAAAGGGATCTTTGCAAAAATCCCAAAGGGTAAGTGAACCGTTTAAAGTTTCCGAATGGTACTTTACAAAAGTTTCGAAGGGATCTTTTCAAAATGTCGAAGGGTAAGTGAATTGTTCAAAGTTTTCGAAGGGATCTTTTCAAAAATGCCGAAAGGTAAGTGAACCGTTCAAAGTTTCCGAATGGTACTTTACAAAAGTTCCGAAGGGGTCTTTTCAAAATGCCAAAAGGTAAGTGAACCGTTCAAAGTTTCTGAAGGGTATTTTACAAAAGTTCCGAAGGGCATATGACTCAAACAAAAATCCCGAAGGGTACTTTGCCAAAGTGCTGAAGGGCATGTGACCCAAACAAAAATTCTGAAAGGTACTTTGCTAAAGCTCCGAAGGGCATATAATCCAAACAAAGTTCCGAATAGGTCACTTATAGAATCCCAAAGGACACATTCAAAAAAAGGGCATTAATGAATTCTTTCAGAGAATTTGTCTAAGGCAAGTGGACACTTACAAAGTTCCTGAAGGATACTTTCGGATGGAGAGGACATTTACAAAATTCCCAGAGGATACTTTTGGATGGAGAGGACACTTACAAAGTTCCTAAAGGATACTTTCGGATGGAATGGACTCTTCAAAGTTTCCAAAGGATATTTCGGAAGAAATATAGGTCACTTGCAACATTGCCAAAGGATGAGTGTGGAGTCTCGTAGGGCATTTTCAAAAGTGCTGAAGGATCAAGGTGAGTTAAAGGTCAAGCAAATCTGAAGAGATCAAAGGAGAAAAAGCAATACATGAATGCCGAAAAAAATGAGATGAGGTCAACATGCCGAAGTTTAACGACCAAGCCAATATAAAGATCATGCATCTTCAGAGATCAAACTGCACGAGGAAATATGGATGAGAAAGATCCAATAGAGCGCGAGGACACAGTGGAACAAGGTGATCGATGATTATCAACTCAACAGGAGATTATGGATCGAGCATGTTCGAGTAAATCGAAAGGAGCGAAAGCGATCCAATTATATAGGAGATAGCGAGATGCAAAAAGGAGGTCGATGGTTATCAAAAGAACTTAGAAATGGCGCAAAGAAAGAAATCAAAGGCCTGCATTTAATATGTTCTAACGGTCAAGTGAAGGAACAGACGAAACTTGTAATGAACTCGACATATCTACACAGAGCTCGAGATTGAATTGATCCAACTGATCAATCTACAATTAAGAAGGCTGTGCATTTATGACTTGAATCCAGCAATTGCCAAATACAGTAAAAAGACCAGAACATTACGACGTGAAATATGAATCGAGACGTGAGAGGTGTAAATGCCAAGCCACATTAAATGAGATCCAGAACCGGAACTAGTAAGGTGTAGTCAGAGTGTAAATCAATTTTGAAGACATGAAACCGTAGACTCATTGTCTATATATATATCTAGAACATTGTGTAGAGTTTGTCATTGCAATTGCAAAAGGAGCTATTGGCCATTTTTGGCCCACATACTAAAGCTCTTGCATTGTTTGATGAAGAAATGGATCAAAGGGGCTTAGAGAAGGATTTGAGTAGGTTGTTCAAGGTTTAGCAGCAATGTTCAAAAGCAAGCCTGCAAGACAAAGGGCTAAGTGCAAAGTTTGTGCAAAGTTCTTTTATTCGGCTAAGTCCTTGTTCATTCTTTAGGGCTTTGAAAGAACTAAGTGGGTTTCTTCCCTCAGGGTTTTCTTTGGTTTAAACTTCATGGTTTTCCTTCGAAAAAATTGTCCACAAAATTTTTCCGAAGGAATTTTTTTCTTTTCAGCCAAGTGTTCTTTTCGGGATTTTCGTTTCCGGCTAAGTAATGAAATTCTTTTGGACAATTTGTCCAAAAGAAAGGTTCCGAAGAAATGAACTCATCAAGCAGGTTGCCCTATACAACTTTCCCAAAGGGTTCTTTTCTCAGGAAAGTGGACCAAAACAATATTTCCGAAGGGCACTTTCAACATTTATGAAAGGTTATTCATGGCAAAGTGCCCAAACAGTGTTTTTCAAAGGGTGCTTTTTGGGAGAAACGGTTCATTCAAATATTTTCGAAGGGTACTTTCTCTCCGCAAAGAGCCAAAAACTTTTCCAAAAGACCATTTCAGAGGTTCCAAGAGTAGCTTTCAAAGATTCTGAAGGGTATGTTCCTTTTGGAAGGACCATTTGCAGAAAGCCCTAAGGGTCTCTTGCCCTTTAGGAAAGTCCTTGTCAAAAAGCCCGAAAGGCAATTTTGGAAAGGTTTCAAATGAATTCCTTCGAACTTTTTGTCCAAAGGAAATAAGCAAAGAAAATGTTATGAGGAAATTAAGCCCAAGGGATAAGTCATGAGCAATACAAAACCCAAAGTGTAAGGAGTTGCAGATGAAAACTCTGAAGCAAGTAATAAGCAATGAGAAGCCCGAAGTAAGTTGCAAGGAGTGCGAAGCCTGAATGAATAAAATGGAAAGTTCCAAAAGGAAAATTATGGAAAATAGTCCGTGGAAAGCAAACGGCCGTGGAACATTAAGGTCAATGGTCAGCAAATCCAAAGGGCCAATCAGTCGAGGACAAGTGGCACAAACGCATCCAACAAGCTCAGCAGATCAACGGACAAGAAGGACTTCTCCTTTCGACTCCGACATGCAAAGTGGTCAAACAAAGATTGGACGCGTCCAGATGGAGCAACGAATATGCAAGGACCGATTGGGATAGTCCAAGTTGCAGTAAACAGCACGCGAAGCTTTAATGCAAACATCAAAACACTCAGACTTGGCAGGAACATGCAACTACCACCGGTATGGCTTGCTCAGTTCCAAATAGGAGAATTGAATGCATGAGGAGCTCGAGGAGATGGATGGCGATTATGGACAGCTCATCTGGTGGTCAAAGTAGGTTGCATGCTTTGAATGCAACAAGCTCGAGTACAACAAATGGTAGCAGTTCTGGTCATCAACAAATTCCTCTCTTAAGTTCCCCATCGACCGCAAGCTCTTTTTCTTCCCTTTCTCTATATATATTTCACGTCTTCCATTTTGTAAAGGGTTCCCAATTTTCAGACTTTTTCATCTTTTTGGGAGACGGACATTCATTGAGATACTACAAAGAATGCTCTGCTTGATTAGGCTCGACCCTATCAAGTCTATTGTAAGAACTACCTCTTGATGTTATAAGATGATTTCTTTGCCTATCTCTTGTCATTGATCAGTGTCTTAGTGTGTTTGTGCTTGGTGGATTCGTGAAGGAGATTCTTCCTAATCTATCAGCCTTATGTTTGCCATTTTAATGTATTTTCAAGCTCTTGCAGGTCTGGATTACTATTCTTCCTAAACCTCTTCTAGTGTGTTAACTCGATCTCGAGATTGTGTAAGCCATAGTTGTCTAATGATTGATCTAGTGTGGGCTCAAGCATAGATGAGTGTCCATTTTACCTTGGTGCATCCCCTAATTAGCTTTCTTAGGAGCCCTTATACCCTTTCTAACCCTTTTCCCCGTGGAGCATTAGTTTAGATTTTTAGTTTAGGTGAGCATCAAAGAGGAACCGGGCTACTCCAAAGGTTCAACCTCATTACAGGATACTCACAGCCCGAGGTTGTTCCCACGCTTGTAGCTAGGAGTGAGAGAGCCTGAAAAACTCTTCCACAAATGGTGCAATCCTGCGCAACAACAAGAGTTACTAGAGCGACTCAAAGTGTGTCGATTAGAGACGCATGCAAACACAGAGAAAAAGTTAGAGGAATAGAGAGATATATCCAAACACAAAGAGAGTGAGGCAGAAAGGAAGAAAGAGCACACAGAGAATATGCGGAGATTGAGCGATTACAGACGAGACTTGTAACAAAGAAATAGAGTGTGATTCTTTTTGTGTTCTGAAGTTGTAGCTTCATAATTTTGATCTGTAGGTGCCATCAGACAGACTGAGTTGGTGCTCAGTTAGGGAGTGGGTGCTTCCTTAGAGTGGGTGCTATTGAATGTAACCAATGAGGTTTCCCAGTGAGGGGTTTAACTGTGAGGCTAAATTAGAACAGTAGATTCTAACAGCTATTCTCACCGTGGTTTTTCCCTTTGGGTTTTTCACGTATAAATCTGGTGTAATGTGTTTTTGTGTGTGTGTGTGTAATCTCTACATCTATTCTTTAATATGCATATGCATCTATATCTTCTCTAAAGGATTTAAAGAACTAGTTTTAGCTGATCTACTAATTCACCCCCCTCTCAGTAGATAGTTGTGTTCAACATCTTATATAAAACATATATATACACATACGTTATGTTCTATCTTTTGGTATATATCTCAAAAAAAAAAGATCATGTGTGTATAGACATATAAACACGTTATGTTCTGTGTCTCTTGATATATATATCAAAAGACAGAAAACTTAACGTTATATATATAGATATATATATATATATACACGTCATGTTCTATGCCTTTTGATATATATAAGACATAGAACATAACATGTGTGTATATCAAAAGGCATAGAACACACGTATATGTATATACACACATGCTATGATCTATGACATATATATATACATATATATATATATATCAAAAGGTACAGAACATAACGTGTCACATGTTATGTTATATGTCTCATATATTTATATCAAAAGTCGTGTGTGCGTGCACATGTGTATTATATATACACATGTTACGTTCTATGCCTTTTGATATATATAAGGTATTGAACATAACCTACACACACTCTCTATATTCTAAGCCTTTTGATATATATACACGCATTATCTTTTGTCTTTTGATATATATATCAAAAGACATAGAATATAATGTGTGTGTATACCTATTGACATTATGTGCTATGCATTTTGATATAATAATGTGTGTGTGTATACACATACACGTTATGTTGTATGCCTTATATGTATCATAATGCATAGAACACGTGACTATGTATATTCACGTTGTGTTATGTGCATTATGATAGATATAAGGCATAGAACATAACACGTGTGTGTGCGTATACATTTTATGTTATAAGCATTTTTATATATATTAAAAGACATGGAACATAACATAAATAAATATATATTTACGGAACATAAATATATAAGGCATAAATCATAATTTAAATATATGTCTTATGCCTTCTTTTATACACACACACACACATATATAAGGCATAGAACATGATGTAAATATATATAATGTTATGTTCTATGCCTTTTGATATATATAAGGCATAGAACACAAAGTACATATATATGAAAAAGGTATAGAACATAATGTGTATATATATAAAGCTTAGAACATAAATGATAACGTTATAAGGCTTGGAATATATATATTCCAAGCCTTATAACGTTATCATTTATGTTCTAAGCTTTATATATATATATTCCAAGCCTTATAACGTTATCATTTATGTTCTAAGCTTTATATATATACACATTATGTTCTATATATATATATATATATATATATATATATATATATATATATATAAGGTATAGAACGTGTGTATATATAAGCTATAGAACATAAAGTTAAAAGGCATAAAACATAACATGTATATATATATATATATATATATATATATGGGCATAGAACATAGCATATATACACACACACACACACACACACACACACAAAGACGCTATGTTTTGTCTTACATATATAAAGCATAAAGCATAAAGCATATATGTGTGTGTTATGTTATATGCCTTATAAATATATCGAAAGGCATAGAACATAATGTGTGTGTGTGTGTGCACATGTTATGTTCTATGCCTTATATATGTATCAAAATGCATAGGCCATAACGTGAGTGCACATGTTATGTTCTACCCCTTATATATGTATAAAAATGCATAGGCCATTAGCTTACTTTCAGGTAGATGATCATAGGCCATATGTATAAGGCATAGAACATAACATGTGCACACACAGACACACACGTTATGTTCTATAATCCACATGGGAAATAGACAGGAACAAGGAAAGCCTTAGATAATTCCCGCAGACTTTTTGTCCATGGGAAATTTGACTGTGCAAAAAGAAAAAAACAAGGGGCAAGCAAGATAATCAAAAGATGAAAAGAACAAACCCGAAGGAATAAGACCCAAATCAAATACATGCAAGGGTATGGACCAAGAGTTAGATAGAGACAAAGTCCGGAGGATAGACCAAGGGAAAAGCAAAATAATCCGGAAGAATAAACAAGCCAAGGGGAAATAATCCTGGGAAAATTGCCAAAGAGATACACAAGAAAAGTCCACAGGAAAAAATCCAAGGGAATGGACACGGAAAGTCACAGACTTTTTGTTCGACTAAATCAAGGAACAAATACAGCCAAAAGCCATAAGTAGATAAGCCCGAGGAAATACATGCAAATGACGGAGTCAACGTGGAATTCCATATAAAGTAGAGGCTATTTACGGTTGACTATTCAAATCTTCAGTTGATTGGTTGTTAAAGTCACGCTTCTTCATGGTTTGACTAGTCACTCTCATGCATCCAAACGTTCCAGCTGAGCTCAAGCTTGACTTCTAATTTTGGCGTTCTTCTCACATTGCAAGGCTCTCAACGTTCTAGCAGTCCAAGTGGAGTTGACTGGACAAATTCGTTACACATCTTCCTTGTTTTACATGCAAACGAGAATATCTCTTCCTCTAACTCAGCTTGCAAACAAATCAAATGGAGTTCCTTATTTAGATATTGGCGTAGTATACCATGCAAAGAGAAGTTTGACTTTCATAATTCCACCGTCCCATTCTTCTACACCACCTTGGATTCATGCACGTTTGGAGTTTTCTTGGAGAGTGTCTTGTTTATTTTAAGAGTTAACATTTCAAACTTGGTCTCACTGTGATACTTCTACGCCAATGTTTGAAAAGGCAGGCATTTTTGTAAAAGAAAGATTTTATCGAATATTCTATATTGTAAACAGGTGTTAAGTCTTGGTTAATTAACCAAGACTAACCCTTTCCTCTTTTAGAACTGCACTTTAGGCTATTTCAGGTTTTGAAAAAGGCTATTTATTGGCTTAGTCAAGCCATTGAAAAGGATCCCTGAAGTTTGAAAAAAGAAATTGTAAGCTGGATCAGTCATCAATAAAGAAGTTATTGTTCTAAATCTGAATTTTGACAGAAGATAGTGTGTAATTTGATTGTGCATCAGCGTATAAATGAGATTTATCTCCTTTTGCAAGTCCCTTCCTCACCTATCTCTCCCTTTCTCACCCTTTTACAGGTCATTTGAAGTGGTTTTCAACCCTTCATCTGAAATATTTATGCTTAAGGACAAATTTATAGATTTCATTTGATTATATTTGTGCATTGATTTCAGTAACTTTAGAGGGTTTTGACAATTCAAGGGTATCACCCCCTTTTAAATATATTTCTCTTTTCAGTTTCCTTCTCCCTTTTCACCCCAAAAATCACAAAAATCACAAGAGTCAAATTTATTGAAAAATCCTACGGGAACCAACACTCTCTGAAAGTTCTTCTCATCAAAGAGTCACCCACGCTCAGAGAAGTTCCAATTGTATCAGCTGGAGTGAAGGTGTGCTTTGCACATCTTCAAGCAAGGTGCACCTCAGAGTGATAATAGTTTCTGGCACGCCCGGTGGGATACATTTATTCACATTTTTGAATTGTTATCTGAGTATTATATTCATTTTCAGATTTTCATGTTCAGATCTATATATTTTTTATGCCCCCAAAAGTTGTCACAAGATCATCTGTAAAAGGGAAAGAAGCAAATTTGTCTGAGTTGTCTTATCAGCGAAAGAAGAAGAGACCTTCTCAGTCAAATCCAAATCCTACACCCTCTGTTATCCCTGCTATTGCACAAAATACTCCTGTTCAAGCCAATATTGTTCAGCGAAATATTGTTATAAATCCTATTCCTCATATGGTTGTTCCCAGAAGACAGGGTTTTGTTGCATTCAATGGTGGAAGTCCTCTAAATATCACTCAATGGGATGAAATTCTAGTTTTAGCTCTGAAGGCTCTTCCTTATTATAAAGGAGAAAATTCAACAACTCCTATAGAACATATTGCAGATATTGCTAATCTTTGTTCAGTGCATCATGTGACACAGGGGAATGTAGCAATGAGGTTGTTGGTAACTGTTGACAAATCTTCCACAAATCAGATTTTCTCTTGCAAGCAGAAAATTTCTACGGACTCAAGTAGGGAATTTTCTACAGACTCAATCACATAAGGAAAACCTTCGGACTTTTTCTCCGAAGGAATTCCCTTGGACAAAAAGTCTGAAGAAATTCGGAAGACCACAGACAAAGAAAGTCCGCAAAAGGCAAGCCAAAGATTAATTCGGAAAAAGGGGCATTTCCAATTTTTCCGAAGGGCACTGGCAGAGGACACTTGGACAGGCGGAGGACACTTGGTCGGTTGCCGAATGGCACATTTGAAATCCCGAAAGGCACATTTCGGGGGGAAAGGCAACGGAAAGAATCCTTCAAACTTTTTGTCCGAAGGAATTCGAAAATATATATACAAAGAAGACCAAGGACTTTTCAAGGAGCAAAGACAAAACAATTGGAAGTCTTCCGGACTTTTGTCCGAAGGATTTCCTTCGGACAAAAAGTCCGAAGAAATTTGGAAGTGTCCACGGAGGCTAAAAGACAAAGAAAGACAAGAAGCAAAGGCAAAAAGATATCCATCGGACTTTTTGTCCGAAGGAATTCCTTCGGACAAAAAGTCCAAAGGAATTCAGAGAAAAGACCGACCAAAAAACCCGAAAGAATTCCGAAGGCCAAAGACTAAGATAGTTCTTGCAGATTTTTTGTCCGTGGGAAAGATGCGAAGGGAAGAAAGCCGTGAGAAAGAGGCGAGACAGAAGTCCTAAGAGGGTCACGGGAAATAAAGCCGAAAGAATTCTGCAGAAATAAACCCGAAAGAAATTGCCAAGCAGAGAAATCCAAAGGGAATAAGAAAACTAAGGGTGACGTCCCGCATGCCGTCAAATTTTGCCTGCGGGAAGTAACCGTTGGAATTCCCTGTGGGAAGTAACCGTTGAAACAGGGATAAAGCCAAAATTCTGTGAGAAAATATAAACCGGGTATAATTAGACTAACACCATCCGAATATATAGAATCCCACCAGAAATAGATACGAACAGGAAGCCCAGAATAGAACGAAACACATGCAAACATCGGAGCTATTTTCGAATAATCAGTCAAAGCTTCAATTGACTGATTATTAAAGTCCTATTCATCTCCAACCAGCTCATGCATCCGAAAGTCTAACTCAGCTTCAGCAGGTGTTCCAAATTCGAACGACAAGATCACTGTTCCTGATTTAGAAGTTGACTAATTGATTAAACGCCACATCCACTAGAAGCTTTCCATGCGAAATAAAATGATCTCTTCGTCCAACTCGACTTAAATAACGTTTAACTCAGCTTTCAAACACTACAACTCGACATCAAGCAGCTCACGTGGAGTCTAAAATTGACATCTACGTGGATCATGCAAAAAAAAGAGGTGGGCGGCTCATGACAAAGATAACTTCACTTCATCAAACGAAGAAGCTTCATGCAAGGACAAAAAAGGAAAATATATTTTATTGAAAGGCCAAGTAAAACTTGGAGTTAACAAAAGTGAATCTTTCTCTTCAAGTTCTACGTCAATCTTTGGCTTTTTGTAATTATCTCTATATAATGGCTTTCAGCGTTGTTTAAAAATCATCCAATCTCTCTTGGTTAGACCAGACTCTGCCATTGGTGAGTTGTGTAACCTCTTCGATCAATAAGGACTGTACTTTCAAATTTCAAGCGTTGGCATAGTGTATATTTCTTCAACAATTTGCATAAGTGGTAGAGTTCTCTCCCTTCCCAAATTTTGTTCCATACTTAGTTGCTATATTATCCTTGTGCAGGTCATGTTAAAATGTTTTTTATTGTCTTTTGTTGAAACTGTAAGTAGATGTTAGGTGGCCGCAAAGTGTCTTTTATCAGAGCTCTCTCCATCGCTTTCCCTCAGGTTTTAGTTATTGGATCGAACCTCTGCATGAAATACTTATGCGTAAGTGATTAATTGAAGTCTAAGGTCTTCCTTCTCCCTTGTTCGTTCAGTGTTCAAGGTTCCAAATTGAGCGGATCAAAAATTCTGGTGTATCACCCCCTTTAGATAGGATTTCCCCTTTAAGTTTCCTTTCTCCCTTTTCCACGGTAGTCAACAGCGTAGAGTAGGAATCTTCATTGATACATCATACAGGAACCAGCCTTCTCTAGAGGTTCTTCTCACTATTGAAGCACCCACCCTCGTAAGAAGATCCCATTGTTTCAGTCGGATAGAGGACTGGCCGTTTCGCGCACGTCTTCGAATCAGGGCGCAGCTCCAGGTTGATAACAGTTTTTGGCACGCCCGGTGGGACCACAAAAAGAGTTCTTTACAAAAAATCTTCACGGCAAAGGAAGATATTCATTTACAGCCAGCGGAAGAGTTCATAGCATCATTCAGAAAATCAGTTCATGCCAAAAGTTACTACAAGATCAGCAAGCAAAGGTATTCCTTTTGAATTTTTGACTTATAAAAGAGCAAGATCTAGGAGAGCAAGTCCATATCCTCAAAGAGAATATTTAGCTCCCCCTCTTCCTATTGTTCTCGACACTAAAATTCCCATCATGCAGATGGCCAATAGAAATCAAGTATTTGCTCCATTTAATGGAGGAAGCCCACTAAATCTAGCACAGTTAAATGATATACCTATATCTACCCTCAAAAATATTCCATTCTTCTCAAGGAAAAATCAAACACCCCTATTGAGCATATATAGGATGTCGTCAATCTTTATTCAGTTCATAATATAATTGAAGATAATGTCGCTATCAGATTATTCGCTGCTTCTTTCAAAGGAAAAATATTACAGTGGTATAGAACCCTCCCACTTAGATCTATCTCTACTTGGCATGAATTAGGTGTTGCTTTGGTCAAACAATTTAAGGACAAATCTGACCACTTATCTTTGGTTGAGCAATTAACTGCCATACAGAGAGCTCCTCATGAATTCATGTCCGATTTTAATCTTAGATTCCAAAAGACATGGCACAGGATACCAGTTCTAATTAGGCCATCCCTTGAATATGCATTTTTATATTTTCTAAAAGCTCTTAATTTTGATATTAGTGTGATGATACAGTCAATGGGCGGCACTACTTTGTCAGATGCCTATGAAGTTGCAATAAGAGCAGAAAATAGTCTGATTCAAGCAGGGAAGCTTGCTCCAAGACCTCCAATGCCCATTTTTCTTGAGATAAGTTCAGCACCAGCCCTTCAAGTTCCTCAAGTTTCATCGTTGGCTCCAATTCCAGCACCTTAGCATCCAATTGCAGCGCCTACTAGTCAATCCAGTGAGATAGGAGAGCTGAAAAGTCTGTTACAGTCCTTTGAAAATGAAATAGTACAGCTTAAAAGGCAGCAATTCCAGTCAAATAGGCCTTATCAACAGCAGAATCAGAACAACTATCAGCGCTTCAAAGATCAAAGATCTCCTTTTCAGGGTTTCAAAGAAAATAGACCACCCTATCAAGCACAAGGGGCTATAACTTCAGCTAAGCCATATGCTGCTCTCCATCCAAGTGTTACTTCCACTTCAAAAGCCATTGTTCCAACTCCACCTCAGAGCAATTTAGTGCAAGATTCAAGTTGGCAGCCTTCGAATCTCACTAATTTTCAAAATCAGGATTCAGTATCATCAAACAGCACCATGCCACAGATGACACAAGAGGAGTTCTCTTTTCAGGAAAACCAATATGAAGATACAGGATTGGCACCACAAGGAGCAACCCAAGGGCAGCATGATGCTATTAATGTAAATTGGCAGGTAGATGATCATATTGCTTTTATTCAGGATGTCAAAACTAACACTTCAAATGATCAAGTTGCAGCTCTAACCTATCAGAGAAATAAAAGAAGAGCTGTTGGAGAAGCTCAAGCAGTGGCAAATACGTCTAAATATTCCTAGTACTATTGCTCAAGGTACAAAAGAACAGCTTTCTACCCCCACAGTCACAAAAAATCAGAATGTAGAGGTCGGCAAAGTGCAGCAAATACCTTTGATTCGTGAGCAGCAAGTAACACAAAGGGTTCAATCAAAGGTTAGTCCATCCTAGTTCAACATTGTAGATCAAATGAAAAAAATCTAACATCAATATTAGCATGTGGGATACTCTTTCAATTCCAGGCCAAAAGGACAGACTCATTCAAGAACTTGCAGAGATTGCAACAAAGGAAGAACACTATACCAATGTAGAGATTGCAGCTGGTAAGATTTTGAAATTGGGCAAGGTATGCACTCCACTACAAAGAAAGCTTTCGTTGAATTATGCCAAAATTTTGCTGATATATTCGCATGGCAGTATAGCGATCTCAAAGGGTTTGATCCAAGCTTGGCTCAACACACTATTGAACTAGAAGACGAAACTAAACCAGTACGACAAAGACAAAGGCTAATCAATCCAAAACTCGAGCCTTTAATGAAAGCTGAGCTTCACAAGCTTATAGAGTCGGCTATTATATTTCCAATCAAGCACTCAACTTGGGTGGCGAACCTCGTTCCAGTACGGAAAAAGAACAGTGAGATTCGTTTATGTGTTGATTTCCGTGACTTAAACAAGGCCTCACTTAAAGACCACTATCCATTGCCATCAATGGAACAAATCTTATAGCTTGTTTCAGGTTCAAAGAGCTTTTCTTTATTAGATGGGTACAGTGGCTATAATCAAATTTTGGTCAAAGAAGAAGACCAATTCAAGACGGCTTTCACAACCAAGTGGGGAACGTTCGCATACAGAAAGATGTCGTTCGGTTTGTCCAACGCTGGAGCAACCTTTCAAAGAGCCATGGATATGGCCTTCCAAGGCCTTCTTAACAAATTCATGCTTGTCTATTTAGATGATATAACAGTATTCTCAAAGAATGCAGAAGATCACATGGTGCACCTCCAGCATGTTTTTGAAAGGTGCAGGGAATTTGGGATATCCTTAAATCCCAAAAAGTGTGTATTTTCAATTCATGAAGGTAAGCTTCTTGGACATGTCGTTTCAAAGCATGGTTTAAACATAGATTCTGAAGGATTCAATCCATTCTTGCACTCTCCTTGCCTAAGAGCAAAAAGGCTTTGCAAAGTTTCTTTGGAAAGATCAATTTTATAAGGAGATATATTTCAGATTTTGCTACTGTGGCTAAACCACTTATAGCCATGTTAAAGAAAAATCAGGACTTCAGCTGGTCCAAGGAGGGAATAACAGGGTTTGAAGATGTTACGAAAGCCATAGCAAGTGCCCCTATGCTTTTGAATCCAGATTTCAAGAAAGATTTCATTATGTATACATATGCTAATGTGGACACCATTTCAGGCATTCTTATGCAGCGGAACCATGACGACTTAGAACAGTCGATAGCCTTCTATAGCCAAGGCCTGTAGGAGTATGAGACAAGGTACTCTTTTGTTGAAAAACACGTCCTTTCAGTTATAAGATCTTTGAAGAAATATAGGCACTTATTGTCTAATAATAAAATACTTCTAATGGTTGCTCATCCAAGCATCAAAGAATTTCTTCTGAACAAGGACATAAATGAGAAAAACGCTGGTTGGATAACCAAAGTGATGGAATATGATATAGAAATTAAGATCATGAAACTGGTTAGAGGCAAAGGACTTTGTCAACATCTAGCTCATGACTTACAAAAAATCAACGAAGCTGTTCTAGTGTCAAATGATGTAGAAGTTGTTGTTGTACAGACCTCACCTTCCAGCTGGTTTCATGATCTGGTAAGCTATCTTCAGGAAGGTCATTACCCTTCCCACCTAAGTGCTTCAAGAAGAAGGCATTTCAGACTGCAATCAATTCCATTTTTACTTGTTGACGGTATCTTGTTCAAGAAGGATATCAATGGAATGTTACTAAGGTGTGTGGAGCCAAGCTATACTCAAAGATTACTTGAAGAATTCCGTGATGGACTTGGTGGAGGACACTTTTTTGCCAGAACTACAGCACTCAAAATCATGAGAGGTGGGTACTATTGGCCTACTATATTTGGTGACTGCCATACATGGGTTAGGAAGTGCAAACAATGCGCTATGTTTGTAGGAAAAATCAAGCTAGCAGCCATGCCCCTACAGCCAATTATAGTGGATCAGCCATTTGTCCAGTGGGGATTAGACTTTATTGGTCTCATTAACCCTCCTTCCAGTTCAGGGCATAAGTGGATTCTAACAGCTACGGACTACTTCACATGTTGGACAGAAGCAATTGCATTAAAGGAGGCAAACGAAACTAGCATCCTTGATTTCTATGAAGGTTTGGTCACTAGGTTTGGAGTCCCTTCAACCATTATTTCTGACAATGCAATGGCTTTTGTGGGATCTAGGATCAGCCAATGGGTCGTCCAACATGGAATCTATCTCAGCACTTCATCAAATTATTATCCACAAGGAAATGGCCTTGCTGAGTCTACAAACAAGAACCTATTGAGGATCATACGAAAGACCATTGAAGACAATCAGAGATCATGGTACCTCAAGCTGAAGTCAGCACTATGGGCTGATAGGATCACCTACAAAAGGTCAATAGCCAACTCTCCCTACAAGCTGGTCTATGGTAGGGAAGCAAGGTTACCGATCTCTCGAGTTTTCAGCTTTATAATTAATGCATCAACTTGAACTGTTAGAAAACGAGCCTATGGAGATCAAATATGCAGAACTTATGGAGCTGGAAGAGAAGAAATCAAGCCATGCTAGCCATGGAAAGTCATCAGGCACAGGTGAAAAGGACATTCGACAAAGGAGCTTCCTCACGGAGCTTCAATGAAAGAGATTTGGTCTTCAAGTGGGATGAGGATCGGGCCAAACCAGGGAGGCACACAAATTTTGATTCGCTTTGGAGTGGCCCATATACGATCTCCAATTGCAAATCCCACAACACCTTCCAACTTGCTAAGATGGATGGCCAAGAGCTTCCAATCCCAGTGAATGGGATACATCTAAAACATTGCTATTAAAGAGCAAAATTCCATGTACATATTTAATTATTTTCTTGCTTTCCTCCAAGTGATGTTCAAGCACGCTAGTTTGCTTCAGTTTTGTTCAATAAGTGCTTGTTTGCAAATTTGCATTTTAGTTAGTTTTCCGCTTTCGTGTGTTTCCCTTCTTATTTTTGAAGAAAGAGGTTACTACAGTGATGATCAGAGCAGATTTTTAGATCAAAAATCAGATTCACCATCAAGGAATTCAAATAGCGTTTATACATGGCCTAGGTCCTCAAGCATAGCAGGTATGCTGAGCCAGCTGAGTCGCCAGAATGTTGACAAATCTTCCACAAACCAGATTTTCTCTTGCAAGCAGAAAATTTCTACAGACTCAAGCAAAAAAATTCTATGGACTCGGGCAGGGAATTTTGTATGGACTCAATCAGATAAGGAAAACCTTCGTACTTTTTGTCTGAAGGAATTCCTTCGAACAAAAAGTCCGAAGAAATTAGGAAGACCACAGAGAAAAAAAGTCCACAAAAGGCAAGCCAAAGATTAATTCGGAAAAAGGGGCATTTCCAATTTTTTCGAAGGGCACTGGCAGAGGACACTTGGACGGTTGCCAAAGGGCACATTTGAAATCCCGAAAGGCACATTTCGGAGGGAAAGGCAAAGGAAAGAATCCTTCAGACTTTTTGTCCGAAGGAATTCGGAAATATATATACAGAGAAGACCAAGGACATTTCAAAGAGCAGAGACAAAACAATTGGAATTCTTTCGGACTTTTGTCCAAAGGATTTCCTTCGAACAAAAAGTCCGAAGAAATTCGGAAGTGTCCATGGAGGCTAAAAGACAAAGAATGACAAGAAGCAAAGGCAGAAAGATATCCTTCAGACAAAAAGTCCAAAGGAATTCGGAGAAAATACCGACCAAAAAACCCGAAAGAATTCCGAAGGCCAAAGACTAAGATAATTCTTGCGGACTTTTTGTCCACGGGAAAGATGCGAAGGGAAGAAAGCCGCAAGAAAGAGGTGAGACAGAAGTCCGAAGAGGGACGCAGGAAATAAAGCTGAAAGAATTACGCGGAAATAAACCCGAAAGAAATTGCCAAGCAGAGAAATCCGAAGGGAATAAGAAAACTAAGGGTGACGTCCCACAGGCCGTCAAATTTTGCCTGTGGGAAGTAACCGTTGGAATTGCCTGCGGGAAGTAACCGTTGGAACAGGGATAAAGCCAAAATTCCGCAAGAAAATATAAACCAAGTATAATTAGACTAACACCATCCAAATATACAGAATCCCGCCAGAAATAGATACGAACAAGAAGACCAGAATAGAACGAAACACATGGAAACATCGGAGCTATTTTCGAATAATCAGTCAAAGCTTCAATTGACTGATTATTAAAGTCCTGTTCATCTCCAGCCAGCGCATGCATCCAAAAGTCTAACTCAGCTTCAGCAGGTGTTCCAAATTCGAATGACAAGATGACTGTTCCTGATTTAGAAGTTGACTAATTGATTAAACGCCACATCCACTAGAAGCTTTCCATGCGAATGAGAATGATCTCTTCATCCAAGTTGGCTTAAATAACGTTTAACTCAGCTTTCAAACACTACAACTCGGCATCAAGCAACTCACGTGGAGTTCTAAAATTGACATCTGCGTGGATCTTCTTGCAAAAAAAAAAGAGGTGGCGGCTCATGACAAAGATAACTTTGCTTCATCAAACGAAGAAGCTTCATGCAAGGACAAAAAAGGAAAATATATTTTATTGAAAGGCCAAGTAAAGCTTGGAGATAACAAAAGTGAATCTTTCTCTTCAAGTTCTACGCCAATCTTTGGCTTTTTGTAATTATCTCTATATAATGGCTTTCAGCGTTGTTTAAAAATAATCCAATCTCTCTTGGTTAGACCAGACTCTGCCA
This sequence comes from Torreya grandis, assembly GCA_037957365.1. Lineage (NCBI taxonomy): Eukaryota > Viridiplantae > Streptophyta > Pinopsida > Cupressales > Taxaceae > Torreya > Torreya grandis. The sequence continues at coordinate 1,920,516 of JARHVA010000536.1, read as the reverse complement.
TTGGTGAGTTGTGTAACCTCTTCGATCAATAAGGACTGTACTTTCAGATTTCAAGCATTGGCACAGTGTATATTTCTTCAGCAATTTGCATAAGTGGTAAAGTTCTCTCCCTTCCTAAATTTTGTTTCATACCTAGTTGCTATATTATCCTTGTGCAGGTCATGTTAAAGTGTTTTTTATTGTCTTTTGTTGAAACTGTAAGTGGATGTTAGGTGGCCGCAAAGTGTCTTTTATCAGACCTCTCTCCATCGCTTTCCCTCAGGTTTTAGTTATTGGATTGATCCTCTGCATGAAATACTTATGCATAAGTGATTAATTGAAGTCTAAGGTCTTCCTTCTCCCTTGTTCATTCAGTGTTCAAGGTTCCAAATTGAGTGGATCAGAAATTCTGGTGTATCACCCCCTTTAGATAGGATTTCCCCTTTAAGTTTCCTTTCTCCCTTTTCCACGATAGTCAGCAGTGTAGAGTAGGACTCTTCATTGATACATCATACAGGAACCAGCCTTCTCTAGAGGTTCTTCTCACTATTGAGGCACCCACCCTCGTGAGAAGATCCCATTGTTTCAGTCGGATAGAGGACTGGCCGTTTCGCGCACGTCTTCGAATCAGGGCGCAGCTCCAGGTGGATAACAGTAACTTCTTTTAAAGGAAAAGCACTTCAATGGTACAGAAGTTTGGCTCCCGCATCAATCAACAACTGGGATGAATTTGGAGATCTTATGTGCAAACATTTTGAAGATAAAAGTGATCATCTTTCACTTGTGGAGCAGCGTACAACAATTAAGAGATTCAACCATGAGTTCATGGTGGATTCCAATTACAGATTCCAGAAGACTTGGAATAGAATTCCAGCAGTGATCAAGCCTACACCCAATTATGTTTTTTTGTACTCTCTGAAGGCTATTAATTCAGATGTCGCTGTGATGATCCAATTTATGGGAGGTAATACTTTACCTGAGGCTTTTGAAGTAGCAATCAAGGCTGAAAATTGCCTTATACAAGCAAGCAAGTGTTGGAAATAGTCACTGATGTTTGTGATATGGTCATTGATGTCAAAGGAAGCAGGTGTTATTCTGCATTAATACCAAAGGATGAGTTGAACAGACTTGCAGTGTTAATCAAATTTCTCCAATGCCTTTATTTCACAATCTTGTCAAGTCAAGTTGGATGAAAAGTCCGAACAGGTCAAGCCAAGCAATGCCAATCGAAATTTCGGCATGACTTAACTTCCCTTTATTTCCCAAGTCAAGCAATGGGAAAAGTCCGAAATGGTCTAGCGAAAAAGTGAACGTGGATTCGCAAGTGCTTTACTTCTCTTGTGATTATAAGCTAAGCAAAGTGAAGAGTCCGAAATGGTCTAGAGAAGAAGTAATCGGGGTTTCGAGAGCATCTTACTTCTCTTATGATTATAAGCTAAGCAATGTGGGAAACCTGAATGGGTCCAGTGAAGAGGTGATCAGGGATTTGTAAGCACGTTACTTCTTTATGTTGATAAGTTAAGATAAAAACCCGAAAGGATCTAGACGAAGTAATCGGGATTTTGAAGAGGACTGCTTCTCTCAAGTTGATAAGTCAAGTAATATCAAAAACCCGAAAGGGTCTAGAAGAGGCAATCAGGATTTCCAAGTGGCTTTGCTTCTCTCAGATCTACAAATCAAGCAAAGTGGAAAACCCGAAAGGGTCTAGAAGAGGCAATTGGGATTTATGAGTGGCTTTACTTCTCTTACGTACAGAAGTCAAGAAGGATGGAAAACCCGAAATAGTCTTGAAGAATTCCTTCAGAGGAAATCTTTCAAAAAAAGTAGCAACGACAATTCTTTCGAAAAAATTGTCTAGTCCTTTTCGGAAAATTACCCTGAAACAAAAATCCGAAGGGTACATTCAAAAAGCCAAAGGACACTTAACAAAAATCCAAAGGGTACATTCAAAAAGCCGAATGACACTTTGCAAAAACCCGAAGGGTATGTCGACCCTTCCAAAAAACCCGAAGCGCAATTTACAGAAGGCTGAAGGACACTTTGAAGAAAGCCAAAGGGTATGTGAACCCTTTAAAGAAGGCCGAAGGACACTTTGAAGAAAGCCGAAGGGTATGTGAACCCTTTGAAGAAAGCCGAAGGGTAAGTCAAAAAGTCCAAAGGGTATATGAACCCTTCCAAAGACGCCGAAGGGCACCTTTTAGAAAGCTGAAGGGCATGTTGCAAACGCCCGAAGGGCAAGAGGACCTTCATAAGAAAAGACGAAGGGTAGTTTCGAAAGAGCCCGAAGGGCAAGTGCACCCGAAGGGTAACTTCGAAGAAAGGTCTCGAGAGAAAAGATTCCGACAAAAAGTCCGAAGAAATGTCTCGGACAAAAAGTCCAAAGAAATTCAAAAAAAGAGCCTAAAGACCAAAAAGGAGAGACAAACAAAAAGTCCGAAGAAAAGAAAGTTCGAAGGAGAGAGATAAGCTCGGAATATAGCCCGAGAAAGAGAAGAACCCGAGGAAGAAAGGAGCCCAAGAAAAGGACAAGGAGAAGAGGAGCCCGAGAAAAGGAAAAGGAGAAGAGGAGCCCGAGCAAAGGAGAAGGAGAAGATGAGCCCGAGAAAGAATATGAAGAAGATGAACTCGATAGAAAGAGCCCGAATAGGAAGAGCCAAAAGGAGAGAGAGCTCGAATAGAAAAGAACCTGAATTAGAAGAATAGCTTTAAAAGTAGCCCAAGGATAGTAAAGAAGGAAAGACACTTCGACTAGAGTATAAGTCACATCCAAAATTGCTAAAGCATGAGATGCTTGCAACATAGCCAAAGGTTCAAAATGAAGACTAAAGGTCAAGCATATCGAAGTAATAGAAAGGAGCGAAAGCGAACCAAGAGAATATCGAGACATGAGATAAAAGTCGATGGATAGTGCAAAATAAGATTGACGGTTCCAAAACAGGGAAAACAGCGGACGACTCAAAATAGACAATGACTGGCGCCAAAGACAAAATGAATAAATCATTGATTAAAGATAGGACTAGGCAAACAGTGAGCTTGAAAAGGTCTACACGGGACTCGAGACTAATCGATTCAACTGATCAATCTTTGATTGGGGAAGCTACGCATTTATGAGATAAACTAAGCAGTCATCAAATGAAGAAAAAAGATTTGACCATGGCAAGGTGACGCATAAACCGAGACACGAGAAACATGCAAGTAAAAGTCATTTTTAATGAGAACCGGTTTAGTGCAGTTGGGTGCGAACGCAAGGAGAAGATAAAAAACCCTAAAAGATAGTTGAATATACATGACTTCAAGAGGATAATTTGGGTGTTGTAGTCACTGTTGCTATTGTGTTTTCCAGAGAGGGAAAGGGCTGTCAAGAAAAAGACATGAAGACAGTAAAACGCAGAGAAGAAAAAAGGGGATGAAGTGTGGCTAAACAAAGCATAACCACATGTATGCAGATACAAAGTGTAAAGGTATATGCAGACAGACACTGAGCAAGCAAGAAGAGAAAGAACACAGAGAGATTGAGCAGTGAGTGAGTAGTTACAGATGAGACTTGTAACAAAGAAGTTGAACTGGATTCATTTGTGAATCCTTCTTGTATACTGGAGTTGTAGCTCCATAGTTCTGATTGGTTGGTGCCATCAGACAAACTGAGTTGGTGCTCAAATTAGGAGATTAGAGTCTCATTAGGGTTAGTGCCCTTAAATCTTGTAACCAGTAAAGTTAAATTGAATTGGTGCTCAGTGAGAGGATTGGTGTATCTTAAGGATTGGTGTCCTTGATTGTAACCAGTGAGGTTTGCAAATAAAGCAGTTTTGTGTGACGCTAGATTAGAATAGTAGTTTCTAGCAGTCGTTTTTCACCATGGTTTTTTCCTTTGGGTTTCCACGTAAAAATCTGGTGTCGTGTTTTTCTCTGTGTGTGATTTCTACATGTGTTCCTTGCATATGAATTTGTATTTCTTTTAAAAGTTTGGAATAACTAGTTTTGGAGCATCTACTGATTCACCTCCCCTCTCAATATACAGTTGTGTCTAACAGCGAGTTATTTCCAAGGCCTCCAATGCCTCTTTTTCTAGAGATTCATCCTCCTACTCCAACTGTTGCTCCAATTCCAGAGTCATCAAAGTTCCATCAAACAAAAGGTGATCAAACTAACAAATTGGGAAAGATAAAGAGTCTTCTTAAGGCCCAAACTAACAAGTTGGTTGCATTGGAGAGGCAACAAGCTCCACCAATAGGCCTTATCAAAATACTAATCAGAATTATCAGTGCAATAGGGCATCCTATCAATCCAATCAGCAAAGTCAAGGGCAAAATTCTCAATCAAGGCAATATAATCTTAATGCTCCAAGCAATTCAAGACCTATAATGCCAACTCAGAGCAATTATGCTCAAGAAGGGCAAAGGAACAATCAATGGGATCAATCAAACAACATGGCAATGGCTCCAACTGGTGAGAGTTTTCATCAATCTTTCATGCAACAAAGTTCAATTCTTTCTTCATTTGAAAACCAGTCACCTTCTCAGAATAAGGAAGCTTCTCTATTCTATGAAGACATTCATTCACTAGAGCAGAAGTGCAAAATCAACAAGGAGAATGTAGTGGTAAAGCACCTATTGAAACTACATTTGTCAATTTCCAGGAAGATGAGAATTCTTTTGAACACTTGGCTGTAAATCAAAGTCAAGATTTATCTAATGTTGATAATCCAATTGCAACCTATAGTAGATACAAGAAAAGAGCAATTGAAGAAGGTTCAGAGTCTGAAAGGGCATCCCCTTCTTCTCAGCCACAACAAAAGACAACTACACATGAGCTGCCTCAGAAAAGTTCAAATAAGCAAGTTCAGGATCCAAAAGATAAGAATGTGAAAGGACCTTATATTCCTCAATTTACACAAAATTTGAGGGCTTCTGCTGCTCTTAAATTACAGTCAAAAGCAGCCACTACTCCACATAGTATTGTGGATCATATGAAGAAGACTACAGTCTCAATTTCGATGTGGGATACCCTACTAATCCCAGGACAAAAGTACTTGCAAGAAAAGCTTTCAAAGCTCACTATTTCTGAGAAATCACTTAAAAAAGAGTGAGTGTTGTTTTGACTAATTCTAGTTCAGTTGTTGAGTCTCCACCTCTTAAGGTGACTAAACCTCCATTTTATCTTTTTGTTATCATTGGAGATTGTCTAGTGCATAATTGTATGATTGATAGTGGGGCTAGTACTTATGTTATGCCTAAATCAATCGTTGATAAGTTAGGTTTGCAGTATGAACCCCATGAGAAAGGTGTCTTGCAATTAAATGGGTCCCCTGCCAAGACTGTGGGTGTCTTGAAAAATCTGAAAATTATACTTGCTGCCTATCCAAATTTCACTATTTTACAGGATATTGTTGATCTACCTCCATATTTTGAACTATGCCTCTCCAGAGATTTCACTGCCAAAATAGGAGGTTATCTTTCTTCAAATTGGTCATACATGGTTTTTAGAACCAAGTATGGAACCAAAATAACTATTAAATCAAAGCCTATTTTTAGATTTCACCTTGAACCATATATGTCAAATATGACAAATGTGAATTGCAATATTACAAAAGAAGATGATAACACCATTGATCAAGAGCTTTCTAAGCCTCTTGAGGGCATTTCGGATCTTCTCCTTAATGAATGGGCTGTTGATAATCATGGACATGACCCCTACAAAAGTATTGAAGATGCTGGTTTTGGAGTTTATTGTATGCACGAAGAAGGTGACTTATTGCCTAGTCTCACTAGCTCATTACAGGATCAAGAAGGAATTTGGAATCTATTCTTTGATGGATCCAGAACAAAGAATGGTAGTGGGGCTGGTGTTATGTTGGTTTCACCACAAAATCAAAGGTATTATTCTTCTGTAAGACTTCAGTTCAGTTGTACTTCCAATACTATAGAATATGAAGCTCTTATTTATGGTCTTCAATGAGCTAGAAAGAGGGATATTAAGCTCTTGCAAGTGAAAAGTGACAGTGAATTGATTGTTCAACAAGTTAAAGGTTTAAGTGCAGCAAAGAATCCTCTTTTGAAGGCCTACAAACATAAAGTTTGGGATCTCATAGAAGATTTTCTTGCATTTGACATTCATTCCATTCCTAGAGGAGCAAATCAATACACTGATCGACTTGCTGTCATAGGTGCACAGCATGATATTCCTGATCAGATTAAGGACAGTAAAAATCATACTCAAATTAAAGTGGTATGCAGGCCTTCAGTCCCAAATAACGATGTAAGTTGGCAAGTTTTTGATTCTGACAAACAAATAGCATTTTTTTATAGAATGAGATAGAACTTTGCCAAAGAAATCATGATAAATTGCAGGATTAATATGGAAATCAGATTGTGCAACTAAAATCAAACAAGATGCCTAAAGGTTTGGTGACTTTAGAGAGCATTTTCAATGAAGATAATCAGCTAAAGAAAGACAAAGTGAGTATTTCTTCCAAGAAAGAGCATTATGAGCCAATTAGCATAGCTGAAGGTAAAAAACTCAAATTGGGTAAAGTGAATACTAATTCTGATAGAGTAGCTTTTATTTCATTATGTCGAGTTTATGGATGTTTTTGCTTGGGAATACCATGATTTGAAAGGTCTTGATCCCAAATTAGCATAACATACTATTGAATTGGAACAAGTTGCAAAACCTATAAGACAAAAGCAAAGGCCAATCAACCCCAAGGTTGAGATTCTCATGAGGAATGAACTTACAAAGCTGATTGAATCAGGTATTATTTTTCCTATTAAGCATTCAACATAGGTTGCAAATCTTGTTCCAGTAAGGAAAAAGAGTGGAGAAATAAGCCTTTGTGTAGATTTCAAAGATTTGAATAGAGTATCATTAAAAGATCACTATCCACTTCCCTCCATGGATCAAATCTTGCAGAGAGTTGCAGGGTCACAAAGGTTTTCTTTATTGGATGGGTACTCAAGATATAACCAAATACTGGTGAAAAAGCAAGATCAATATAAAACCGCTTTCTCCACCAAATGGGGTACTTTTGCTTATAAGAAGATGCCTTTCATACTCTCCAATGCTGGAGCTACCTTTCAAAGGGCAATATATGTTTTTCATGGTCTTTTGAGTGAAATGGTTTTAGTCTATCTTGATGATATTACAGTATTTTCAAAGAATCCCGATGATCATCTAACTCATTTGAAGATTGTTTTCGATAGATGTAGAGAATTTGGTCTCTTTAAATCCAAAGAAATGCATTTTTTCAGTGCATGAGGGGAGACTTCTTGGGCATGTGGTGTTCAAAGCTGGTCTTTCCATTGATCCAAAAACAATAGAGGCAATCCTTGCTCTATCATTGCCTAAACACAAGAAAGGATTGCAAAGCTTCTTGGGTAAGATTAATTTTATTAGAAGATTCATTCCTAGTTTTGCAGAACTAGCAAATCCACTTACTCAAATGCTTAAGAAACATCAAGAGTTCACTTGGAGTAAAGAAGGTAAAAGAAGTTTTGAAGCTATCAAAGAAGCAATCAGCAAAGCTCCTACTTTGCTCAATCCAGATTTCAATAGGGATTTCTTTTTGTATGCTTTTTCTACTTCTAGCACTATTTCAGCCATGCTTACGCAGCAGAACGATGAAGGTTTGGAACAGCCCATTGCTTTCTTTAGTCAATCTTTAGAAGGATATGAAGAGATATTCTTTTGAAGAAAAGCATGTACTTGTTATTATAAGAAGTCTGAAAAAATTCAGACATTTGGTTTCAAATAACAATATTATACTAATGGGTGCTCATCCAAGTGTAAAGGACTTCATTCTCAATAGAGATTTGAACGAAAAGAGAGCTGGATGGGTCACTAAATGCATGGATTATGACATTGAAGTCAAAGTTACAAAGTTGGTCCGAGGCAAAGGATTATGTGAACATCTTGCCAAAGATGTAAAAGAAGAGAAAGAGACAATTTTGACAATTCAGGGCACTCAACAAGAAGCTGAAAATACACCTCCTACAAGCTGGACACAAAACATTGCTAGATTTCTTCAAACTTGAGAATGTCCAAGGGGTTTGAATGCATCACAAAGAAGACACTTCAGGCTGCAATCAGTACCTTATATTCTGATTGATGAAGTGCTTTTCAAAAAGGACATTGGAGGTATGCTTCTAAAGTGTGTTGAAACTAATCAATTTGACGAGCTTTTTGAGCAATTTCATAATAGTCCTTTTGGAGGTCATTTTGTAGCCAAGACCACAGTTGCAAAAATCATTAGCGCTGGTTATTTTTGGCCTAATTTATTCAGAGATGCACATGCATGGGTTCGATAATGTTCAAAGTGTGCAATGTTTGTAGGAAAACAGAGACTAGCTGCTATGCCACTAAAGCCAATTCAAGTTGTGCAGCCTTTCATGCAATGGGGTTTAGACTTCATTGGCATGATTTATCCTCCATCCAGTGCTGGTTATAAGAGGGTTTTGACAGCTACAGATTATTTCACCAGGTGGGTGGAAGCAGTACCTTTGAAGAAAGCAAAGGAGAACTCCATGCTTGAGTTCTATGAGAGTCTAGTCACTCGTTTGGAACACCTACTATCATATCAGATAATGCTTTGGCATTCAGCAATAAAAAGGTATGTGAATGGGCTCTTGAACATAATATTTATTTGACAGCTTCATCTAATTACTATCCACAAGGTAATGCACTAGCTGAATCTACTAATAAGAATCTAATTCGGATCATCAAAAGAACAATGGCGGCTAATTATAGATCTTGACATACAAAGTTGAAGACTGCTTTATGGGCTGATAGGATCACCCCTAAGAAAGCCATTGGAAATTCACCTTATCTCCTAGTTTATGGAAGAGAAGCAACGTTGCCTATCTCATTGGAGCTTCCAACTTTGGAGCTTGCACATCAGCTAGAGCTTCTGGAAAGTGATGTAATGGAGGTAAGAATGAATGAATTGAGAGAATTGGAAGAGATAAGAGATGAAGCTATGCATACCATGTGGTCAAATCAGCAGCAAGTCAAGAAGATTTTTGACAAGAGAGCTTCATCAAAAACATTTCAGCAAGGAGACATAGATATCAAATGGGATGAACAACGTGCAAACCCAAGTAGGCACCCCAAATTTGATAGCCTTTGGAGTGGACCTTATATTATCACTGATTGCAAGAACAATGCCTTTCAATTATCCAGATTGAGTGAAGAAGAACTTCCCATTCCTGTGAATGAGATCTTTCTTAAATACTGCTATTAAGAGAGTCACTCATTTGTACAGTCATAGTTTCATTCCTCTAAGTGCTTCACAGCACATGCTTTTGTAGTAGTTGTTTTTTCCCTTTCAGTTTTGTTGTTGTCCTTTCCTCTAAGTGCACACGTGCACGTGTTGTTGTTGAGTCAGTTTCTCTATTGTGTTTTGGTCTCCAGCGTTTCCAATTTTCAGTGTGTATCCAAGTTGTCATAACCAAAATTTCTGAGTTATTTGACCAGCAGACGGGTCAAACCCTGAGAGTCATCAAAATTGTTAGTAATTTGCCCTATCAAGGCCAAATTACTACCCTTATTATTTGAAACTTTCCTAGAATAGTCAAATCCCTTATGTGGATGGCCAAACGAGTGATCTATAGTCTAAAGGCATGAATAAGGTGATATGTGGACAGTGAAAATATCATATGCAGCCATGATGAATTAGGAAGCCAAAGCATGATCAAAGGGTCATAAGCATTGATAAAGGTGTTTGTAGATCTTCAAGGGCATCAAGCACAGTCAAGTGAACACTACGGCAATGTTATAACAATTAGTTTTTTTGTCATGATGTTGCGATAAAGATGAGCATGAGAGATACCTAAAGACCTATACCCAACAAGCCACCTTGTTTCATTTCAAGAGAACTAGGGTTGATCAAGGGGCAACATGGATATGAGAGAAAGAGTTTGCAAGTCTTGAGTAACATGATATAGTCAAGAAAGTCAAGAAATCCAATGAAGTCATAAGGTTTCAAGAATAAAGGTCTCCATATATATGATCAGTGCATCTCATCAAGCAATCAGAGGAAGAATGAAGATCAAATCTGCTTTGGAGTCTCCTTTGGGGTCATTAACGAGCTACAGTCCATTCAAGACCAAGACACCTATAGCAGGTTTGAAAAGGCCATATCTCCTATTCTAATATCATAAACAATTATAAAGCTACAGACCTACAAGTTCGCCTATGAATGAAGGTGACTATTTTCTTTCGGACACCTATAGGATACAGGGTTATATTTTTTCGGACTTTTTCCATCAGCTGTTTCTCCCAAGTAGACTTTTTCCTTAGTATTTTCTTCCTTTAGTGTTGTCATTTCATGTCTCAAATGGTTAAGTGTCGGAACAATTTCCTCGGACAATTTGTCCAAGGAAAAAATCCAAGGGTAAGCATATTCAAAAGACTTGGCAATAAGTCTGATGGAATTACAAAGGGACAGTTCTTTAACAAGAAAAATAATTCCAACAGAATTTTTGTCCGCGGGAAAATGATAAAGGACTCTTTCAAAAATCTCAAAGGGTATGTGCCCTTCGGGAGAGATCTTTTCAAAAATCCCGAAGGGTATGTGCCCTTCGAAAAAGTACCCTTTTAGAAAATCCAAAGGGCATGTACCCTTCGGAAGGATCATTGGCAAGTTTCTCGAAGGGCACCTGCCCTTTGGGAAGGCTCACTTCAAGATTGGACGGGACGTTTGTAAAAAACCCGAAGGGCATGTGCCCTTTGGGAAGGTTCATCTCATGAGTTCAAGGACTTTTACAAAAAGCCCGAAGGGCATGAGCCATTCGGGGATGTACGTTTTCAAGATTTCCGAAGGGCATGTACCCTTTGGGATAACTACTTTACAATGCGATTAAAGGAACAGTGAACAAACAAATAGACTCGAACAAAAAGTCCGAAGGATTTCCTTCGGACAATTTGTCCGATAGAATTTCTTCAAAAAAGAAACACAAGTACATCTTCAAGAAAAGTCTCGGACATTTTGTTCGAAAGACAAAAATCCGAAACAAATGGGACATGACAATAAGCCAAAAGGGAAATAGACAGGAACAAGGAAAGCCTTAGATAATTCCCACGGACTTTTTGTCCGTGGGAAATATGACTATGCAAAAAGAAAAAAACAAGGGGCAAGCAGGATAATCCAAAGATGAAAAGAACAAACCCGAAGGAATAAGACCCAAATCAAATACAAGTAAGGGTATGGACCAAGAGTTAGACAAAGACAAAGTCTGGAGGATAGACCAAGGGAAAAGCAAAATAATCCAAAAGAATAAACAAGCCAAGGGGAAATAATCCCAGGAAAATTGCCAAAGAGATACACAGGGAAAGTCCACAGGAAAAAATCTGAGGGAATGGACACAAAAAGTCACAGACTTTTTGTCCGAGTAAATCAAGGAACAAATACAGCCAAAAGCCATACGTAGACAAGCCCAAGGAAATACATGCAAACGACGGAGAAAACGTGGAATTCCATATAAAGTAGAGGCTATTTACGGTTGACAAGTCAAATCTTCAATTGACTAGTTGTTAAAGTCACGCTCATGCATCCAAACGCTCCAGCTCAGCTCAGGCTTGACTTCTAATTTTGGCATTCTTCTCACATTGCAAGGCTCTAAACGTTCTAGCAGTCCAAGTGGAATTGACTGGACAAATTCGTTACACATCTTCCTTGTTTTTCATGCAAACGAGAATATCTCTTCCTCGAACTCAGCGTGCAAACGAATCCAATGGAGTTCCTTATTCAGATATTGGCGTAGTATACCATGCAAAGAGAAGTTTGACTTTCATAATTCCACCGTCCATTCTTCTACACCACCTTGGATTCATGCACGTTTGGAGTTTTCTTGGAGAGTGTCTTGTTTATTTTAAGAGTTAACATTTCAAACTTGGCCTCACTATTATACTTCTATGCCAATGTTTGAAAAGGCATGCATTTTTGTAAAAAAAAGATTTTATTGAATATTCTATATTGTAAAAAGGTGTTAAGTCTTGGTTAATTAACCAAGACTAACCCTTTCCTCTTGTAGAACTGCACTTTAGGCTATTTCAGGGTTTGAAAAGGCTATTTATTGGCTTAGTCAAGCCATTGAAAAGGATCCCTGAAGTTTGAATAAAGAAATTGTAAGCTGGATCAGTCATCAATAAAGAAGTTATTGTTCTGAATCTGAGTTTTGACAGAAGATAATGTGTAATCTGATTGTGCATAAGTGTATAAGTGAGATATATCTCCTTTTGCAGGTCCCTTCCTCACCTATCTCTCCCTTTCTCACCCTTTTGCAGGTCATTTGAAGTGGTTTTCAACCCTTCATCTGAAATATTTATGCTTAAGGACAGAATTCTAGATTTCATTTGATTATATGTATGCATTGATTTCAGTAACTTCAGAGGGTTTTGACAATTCAGGAGTATCACCCCATTTTAAATATATTTCCCTTTTCAGTTTCCTTCTCCTTTTTCACCCCAAAAATCACAGTAGTCAAATTTATTGAAAAATCCTAAGGGAACCAGCCCTCTCTGGAGGTTTTTCTCATCAAAGAGTCACCCACACTCAAAGAAGTTCCAATTGTATCAGTTGGAGTGAGGGTGTGCTTTGCACATCTTCAAGCAAGGTGCACTCCAGAGTGATAACAATCCCTAAGGTGGCGAATTGGTTGGAGTATTGGCGACCCATCTCTAGAGGGCTATTTGGCTTTGAAACCCTATTCTAGTGTTTAGAGGTATTTTTATCAATTTATTCCAGCTTGGCAAATTCTTTGTGGGTTAACTTGTAGGGTTTGAGGGCCACTCCGTGTCCTAAAATATTCAAAAAATTATTATATTGTTTTTCCAATCTTGGCAACTTGCATTGAAAGACTTGGAAGGCTTGTGGAATTGCAAATTTGAGAGTTTGATACTCAAATTTAATTTCATAATTTATCCCCAAGTGTGGCAACTTCCTTGGAGGGTTAAATTGCCAATTTGAAGCCATAAATGTGTTCATTGGAGGTTCTAATATTTTGCATAATTATTTTAGAGTTTTCACACAAGGTTTCAAGGCATAATTGAAGGAGAAAACGCAGTTGTACCATCAATTGAAAATCAGAGTTATTGCAAGGGTAATTTTCAGTCATATCGCCATTTCCATATTGCCAAAACAGGTATTTTATTTCAGTGTCATATTCAACAATTTTGGGGTTATATTGGAGTGTGTGTTGCTTTGAATTTGATCACTCTTTCCAAGTAGGGTTTGTTGATTTAAGGATCAGATTTCAGATTGGTTAGGGTTTGTTGCAAAACCCTTATTTTGTAGACTTGTCCCAAATTGGGGACATTGCGGTGGTATCAGAACCATAGCTTGGCCATCTGTGGGATTCAAGGCTTATGTCAAACAGTGACATGGATAAGGTTAGGGTTGAGAGTCTTATTCAGGCCCAAGATCGTGGGAATCAACACTTTGTCATGTCCCCTTCTCAGTGACATCTCTCGGAGCACAGGATTAGCCTATCATACGACCCTCGTAGGCTAATAGACTGGATAGAGGGTCGCATAGGAGCTTGGCTTAGCTTCAATTGGCAAACTTTGATCAGTTGGTTTTCGTTTGGGCTCGATCGGAGACTTCTGGCAGAAGTTACTATTTTTAGCAGTTCTTGGTGGTCAGAGTGGGACCCCTGCTATTTTTAGCAATATGGGTTGGCAGCATTCGGAATCACTTCAGTATATGACCGCTTCAGACGGTTCAGTCATCGGGTGAGTAACGAGGGAAATATTCATATTTAATTGTATTAATTAAATATTAATTATGCGAGACTATTATATTAAGTTATAATTAAAAATTATAACTTAAGTGATTTTAATGCTGAGGGGGCGCCCATCATCAGGGAAGGGGGCCAAATTTAAGATTATATTTTATTATAAAATTTGGCCTAAGCTATGGAATTATTAAAAACATTGGGAAGTGCAAATTTTTAAGTAAAAACTCCTATTTTGAAGGAAATCGCACCTCTTGGGTTTTTAAAAGCCTTTGCCTTGGGAGTCGAGCCATTATGTCATTTTTGGTGAATTGAAATTGATCAACTTTGGTCTGAGCAAAAAGCTTCAGGGTTTCAAGTTCGAATTTCCTTGGAGAACGAGCCATCTCCATTGGAAGCAATTCAGAGGGTGTGAAATAACCCCTGATTTATTGCAACAAAGATTTCTTCACTCCGGTGGAATCACAGATTTTCAGAGAGTATCTACTTACAGCATCTGTACCTGCAAGTCCGTACCGTCAGCCTACAGTATTCAGCGATTTTTAGAAGGTGTACGGCGCGTGGCGTCTCAAGGAGGCGATTTTTATTTTTGCAAAATCTGTGGAAGTCGCCCAGCTGAGTGACAGACATCCTAAGGGCAGGACGCAGGTTTTTTTTGAGCAAAACAGTCCCGTCTGTACCTATCCGTACCGTACAAACTGTATCCGTACGGTGCTATACGGACTGTACCGCACCTGGTTTCTACAGCAGTTGGACAGTTTTCGGGCAGCGAACAGTTTCAGGTTTTTCTTAGCACCAAAACAGCAAGTTTTTTTTGTTAAACTCATGCAACTAGGGTTTTTTTAATAAAAATAGTCTTTTCGATATTCAGTAATTTTTATAGAATTTATTGCTTCTATATTGTGCAAAATCGCATTTCCTTTATTGCTGGCATAAACCCCAAAAACATAAAAAAATTTGCAAAACATCAAAAAAATCAAAAACTTCAAAAAAAACATATAAACAGTCAGTATTCAGAATCAGAGGGAATTTGGAGTTTCTACAGTGGTATCAGAGCTAAATCCTGCAATCTTACGGGTTTAGCTATCTTATGCAGCCAGATCAGATTGGGTCACCCAGGTATTACACGCGCAGGCGAGCCTTGATTGACAAGCAACAGAGTTTGAGCAGGCAGCCGGGAAATATGGCTGACAAAACAGATATACCTAGGACAGGGCATAATGACAGAGATCAGGAGGGTGAAGAGTTCATGCATACACTCAGAGATCTTCGTGCAGGGCAACGGCGGTCCGATGATGTATTGCAGCAGGTGGCAGCGGCACTGCAAAGGTTGGGTACTTCAAGGAGACCATCACCTAACCGTGACGATGACAGGACTGATGCAGGGTCACGGAGGGCTACTAGGACAGCGTCACGGACAGCAGATAGGCCTACTAGGCCCACTTTCACGAGACAGGAGCCCGGCGAGGCTATACCAGAGGAGGAGCATGATGAGTTATTCGCTGATACCCTTATGGCAGCTCATGAAAAATGGGAGTTGGTACCGCCTGTGGTCAAAGAGATGATACTTTTGACCGTTTTATTACACAGAGGCGAGAGCACAACAGATCTCGACAGGATAGGAGACCTCGTCAGCAGAATAATGATCTAAAACATGCTACGAACCGGCTCACATTGACGACGTTCGATGGTAGTGGTAAGATGACAGCCCAAGCTTGGATTAGCAAGCTTGATACCTTCCTTACACTGTGCCCGATGGCTAAGAGTGACGCCATTAGATATGCTACATTGCATCTTGAGGGAGTGGCCTACGACTGGTGGCACCACGATATTGTGACTTTACAGCATGACAAGATCACTACATACCAGGAGTTTGTGGACAGGTTGGTTGAGCGCTTTGACAGGAAGGATCCAGAAACTTACTTCCGAGACTTAGCACAGTTGAGGCAGAGTGGCAGTGTAGAGACCTATATAGGTGACTTCCAGAAGTTATCCGTTATGGTCCCTAACATCTCAGAGAGGCGCTTGGTAGTACTCTTCATGGAGGGGTTGTCGGAACCATTGCGAGGTTGGATCAAAGCTTTTGATCCTCCTTCGTTACAGGAGGCGATGAAGAAAGCACGAAACATGGAGTTAGCAGCACCATCGAGTAAATTCAGCTCCAGAGGTTCTTCATCATTCAGGGATAACAAGGGCTTTAACAGGAATAAGGATAAGTCTGATTTTAGCAAAGAAAAATCAAACTCTAGGAATGATCCAAAAGGTAAATCAGCAGCCCCACCTTTGGATCATGAGGCCCTTAATGACCTACGCAGGAAGAAGCTTTGCTTCTACTGCAAAGAACCATATGACGCCAATCACGATTGTCCTCTAAGACCTAAGGGCAAGGCAAATCGTATAATGTGGGCGTTCTATGAGGACTCGGAATCAGAGGATTCCGAACAGCAGGAGAGTTCCGAGGATTCAGAGCCAGAGGCTCCAGAGCCTAGAGTTGAGACAGAGCCTAAGCTTCAGGTACAGAAGGCCCGTTTATCTAGTATCCAGTAGGAGGGTTCTTTCAGGATTCGTGGTGTGTTGGCAGGACAGAGGGTCATTACCCTACTTGATACAGGAGCCACGCATAATTTCATAGATGCTAGATTTGTTGAGAAACGTGGACTCATCACTAAGGAGTTTGAGGGCATAAGAGTCAAAGTGGCCGATGGGTACACTTTGAAATGTGAACGCATGATTAAGGATCTCCCTTTATGCTTGAACAAATATGAGTTCAAGGCAGATTACTATGTTGTTAATATGGGGGACATTGATTTGGTCTTGGGGATGAAGTGGTTACATTCATTGGATGAGGTCACACTTCGTCTCAAGGACATGGAGATCCGTTTTGATGTTGACGGGAAGACACACATACTTAAGGCAATACGGGACAGCAACATCAAAACAATTTCTTTCCGTCGGATGGAGCGGCTTATGCATCACGACATGGTAGAGTGGGCTGCCGAGTGTCATTTAGCACCTATACAGGAGGGACAGCAAAAGATAGAATATCATCCGGATATACAGGAGTTGAGAGTCAAGCATGACAAGGTGTTCAGTGATATTCCGCCAGGTAGACCTCCAGACAGGGGCATAGAGCACATCATTTAGCTCGAGTAGGGTGCGAAACCCGTTATGATAACTCCTTACAGGCATCCAAAAAGATTGAAGGATGAGATAGAAAAGACAATAAAGGAGTTACTGGCTATGGGTCACATTCGGCCTAGCAAGTCACCATTTGCTTCTTCGGTTGTGTTGGTGAAGAAGAAGGATGGAACATTACGCATGTGCATTGATTACAGGGTCCTGAATAAGAGGACAATTAAGAATAGATACCCGATACCGAGGATTGACGAGCTTATTGATGAGCTCCATGGGTCATGTTACTTTACTAAGATTGATTTACGGTCGGGATATCATCAGATCAGGGTCCGAGAGCAGGACATAGAGAAGACTGCCTTCCGATGCCATTGTGGGCACTTCAAGTTCGTAGTGATGCCATTTGGACTCACTAACGCACCAGCCACTTTTCAGTCTACGATGAACAGGGTTTTTCATTCATTGCTGAGGAGGTTTGTGTTGGTCTTTTTCGATGACATCCTTGTGTATAGCAGGACTTGGCAGGAGCACTTAGCTCATTTGGAGACAGTGTTGAGTATCTTGGAGAGGGAGTCCTTGTACGCCAAGGAATCCAAGTGCGACATAGGGATGACCGAATTGCTATATCTCGGTCACATCATTAGTGCAGATGGAGTGCGCATGGATCCTGAAAAGATTTGCGCCATTGTTGACTGGCCTACACCGGCAAACCTGACACAGTTGAGAGGGTTTCTCGGTTTATGTGGGTTCTACCGCAGATTCGTGAATGGGTATTCATGACATGCAGCCCCGATGACAGATTTATTGAAGAAGGGGGCCTTTGTTTGGACTTCAGAGGCACAGGAGTGTTTTGTGAAGTTCAAGGAGTTGATGACCACATGCCCTGTTTTAGCACTACCCGACTTTACGAAGCCGTTCGAGCTTCAATGCGATGCATCAGGTGAGGGCATTGGTGCGGTGCTTATGCAGGACAAGCACCCGATTGTATATGATAGCCGCAAGCTCAGAGGACCCGAGAGGCTGTATAGTATATATGATAAGGAGATGCTCGCGATTATGCATGCCTTAGCAAAATTTCGACAGTATCTTGTCGGCAGCAAAATTTGCATTAAAACTGATCATAACAGTTTGAGACACTTCTTAGGGCAGCGAGATCTCAATGATAGGCAGCAGAAGTGGGTCAGTAAGTTGCAGGCTTATGATTTTGATATCTCATATATCAAAGGTACACAGAACGTAGTGGCTGATGCACTTTCACGTAAGCCGTTTTTGAGCACTATGGTTCATATCTCAGAGGATTGGAGGCACATGATAGTGGCAGAGTATGCCAAGGACAGTTGGGCCTCCAGCATTGTTGAGGGATCAGCAGTTGACACCAGGTATACACTTGTGAATGATTTGATCATTTACAAGCACAGGATATATTTGATCCCAGGGTCAGAAGTGAAAAGCATTGTTATGCGAGCCTTTCATGACACGCCTACAGCAGGACATCCTGGATATTTCAAAACATACAGGCAGATTCGAGAGAGATTCACTTGGAAAGGACTCAAGGCAGATGTTCTTCAGTATGTGCGTGAGTGCCCTGTTTGTCAGCAGAACAAGCAGGAGAACACGTACCCGACAGGTTTGTTGCAGCCACTTCCGATTCCTGACAGGAAGTGGGAATGCCTGTCGATGGACTTTATCACGGGCTTGCCTAAAGCCCAAGGGCGTGATTGCATTTATGTAGTTGTGGATCGGCTCACGAAGTATGCCCACTTCTTTCCAATCACCACGACTTACACAGCTACACAGGTAGCAGAGGTTTTCTTTCGCGAGGTTTTCAGACTTCACGAGTTGCCTCGGACCATCGTGAGCGACAGAGATAGTCGGTTCCTGAGTAACTTCTGGCAGGAGGTTTTCAGACTTTGTGGGACTGAGCTCACTCCGAGCACTAGCTACCACCCGCAGACTGATGGACAGACGGAGATTGTTAATAAGTGGGTGGAAGGTTACCTCCGAAACTATATAGCAGGGCAGCAAAAGGCATGGGTCAAATGGATACATTTGTGTGAGTATTGCTATAACTCGACATTCCATATGACCATTCAGATGTCACCCTTCATGGCGTTGTACGGATATGAGGCGCCGAGTTTCCTTGATTTGTTGTTGAGCGACAGTAGAGTGCCGAGTGCAGGAGGTTGGTTGTAGGAGAGTCAGGACACTATGAGGGCTCTCAAGGAAAATATAGCTTAAGGCACAAAACCAGCAGAGGTAGTATGCGGATCAGAAGAGGACGGAGAGGCATTTTGAGGTGGGTGACATGGTTTACCTCATGCTGCAACCCTACAGTCAGTCCACTCTTAGGAAGAGTGGGTCGGAGAAGCTTAAGCCACGCTATTATGGACCTTTTAGGATCCTGAGGAGAGTTGGCGAGGTGGCTTACAAGCTTGAGCTTCCAGCAAAGAGCAGGGTGCACAACGTTTTTCATGTATCACGCCTCAAGAAGGTGTTGGGTCATCGTGTGGTACCGTCTGCGGTTCTACCTCCCTTAGATGATGAGGGAAAGCTGATTTTGGTACCTAAGTCCATCCTGGAGCATAGGGAGAGACAGTTGCGTAGGAGGACTATCAGGGAGTATCTAGTGAAATGGAGAGATTTACCTGTTGAGGATGCAACTTGGGAGAGCGAGGATATTCTACAGCATCCGGCATTGAGATTGCTTGAGGACAAGCAATTTCAGGAGGGGCGGACTGTCATGTCCCCTTCTCAGTGACATCTCTCGGAGCACAGGATTAGCCTATCATACGACCCTCGTAGGCTAATAGACTGGATAGAGGGTCGCATAGGAGCTTGGCTTAGCTTCAGTTGGCAGACTTTGATCAGTTGGTTTTCGTTTGGGCTCGATCGGAGACTTCTGGCAGAAGTTACTATTTTTAGCAGTTCTTGATGGTCAGAGTGGGACCCCTGCTATTTTTAGCAATATGGGTTGGCAGCATTCGGAATCACTTCAGTATATGACCGCTTCAGACGGTTCAGTCATCGGGTGAGTAACGAGGGAAATATTCATATTTAATTGTATTAATTAAATATTAATTATGCGAGACTATTATATTAAGTTATAATTAAAAATTATAACTTAAGTGATTTTAATGCTGAGGGGGCGCCCATCATCAGGGAAGGGAGCCAAATTTAAGATTATATTTTATTATAAAATTTGGCCTAAGCTATGGAATTATTAAAAACATTGGGAAGTGCGAATTTTTAAGTAAAAACTCCTATTTTGAAGGAAATCGCACCTCTTGGGTTTTTAAAAGCCTTTGCCTTGGGAGTCGAGCCATTATGTCATTTTTGGTGAATTGAAATTGATCAACTTTGGTCTGAGCAAGAAGCTTCAGGGTTTCAAGTTCGAATTTCCTTGGAGAACGAGCCATCTCCATTGGAAGCAATTCAGAGGGTGTGAAATAACACCTGATTTATTGCAACAGAGATTTCTTCACTCAGGAGGAATCACAGATTTTCAGAGAGTATCTACTTACAACATCTGTACCTGCAAGTCCGTACCGTCAGCCTACAGTATTCAGTGATTTTTAGAAGGGGTACGGCGCGTGGCGTCTCAAGGAGGCGATTTTTATTTTTGCAAAATCTGTGGAAGTCGCCCAGTTGAGTGACAGACATCCTAAGGGCAGGGCGTAGGTTTTTTCTGAGCAAAACAGTCCCGTATGTACCTGTCCGTACCGTACGGACTGTATCCGTACGGCGCCGTACGGACTGTACCGCGCCTGGTTTCTACAGCAGTTGGACAGTTTTCGGGCAGCGAACAGTTTCAGGTTTTCTTAGCACCAAAACAGCAAGTTTTTTTTGTTAAACTCATGCAACTAGGATTTTTTTTTTATAAAAAGTCTTTTCGATATTCAGTAATTTTTATAGAATTTATTGCTTCTATATTGTGCAAAATCGCATTTCCTTTATTGCTGGCATAAACCCCAGAAACATAAAAAAATTTGCAAAACATCAAAAAAATCAAAAACTTCAGAAAAAACATATAAACAGTCAGTATTTAGAATCAGAGGGAATTTGGAGTTTCTACATGCTTCGAAGTGGAGGACCAGCGTTTGGTTCGTTGAGATCTAATGGAATATTATGAGTATTTGACACATACACCTCGGTTCAGAAGGGAAAGGATCTTCAGAGAATGGCTAGCATTGAGACAAGGCAAAGGGCCCCATGGGCATATAGCTATGCATGACGACATGGGGAAATAGTTCTCCCAACTTTTGATGGTGATCCAAGTATTTTGGTGAGATCTTGGGTGGACAAGGGAAGTGAATACCTTGACTTGAGACCTAGGGCTAGACAGGGAGCTCTAATTTTTGTCATCCAACATTTGGACGGGGCTACCCTTGAATGGTGGCATCATGGATGGGAAACACAAGGGCACAACATCATTGGAACATATGAGGAACTTTACGAGAGGATCATTAAGGAGTTTGGTAAGAAGGTAGAGCCACCAAAATCAAAATTACTAATGGCACCAAGCAGGGACTTCCAATTGTATAAAAGGCGGCCTTTGAAACAACTAACTGAGCCTAGTTTCCAATTATACAAGAGGCAGCCACTCCACGAGTTCGTTGGACATCAAAAATCGGTGCTTACCGGGCAGCCAAAAAAAAAAATCAGATTGGCACGGATAGTTCATTGCATGAGAAGTTTGAGCATCAAAACCCAGTAAATTGTGAGCCTCTTATGACAAGCAATCAGCTATATTCAAAATCAGAAAATTCAGAACACTTTGAAGCATGCAAAACTGTAATTGAAGGGCAGCCACCAAGGGGAGGACAATCAGAAAATTCTGAGCCAAAAAAGAGGATATGAAGGTTGGCAAAACCAAATCTGAAGAGCATTTGCAAAAAAAAAAAAAAAAAGAGGACAGCCAGCAAGTGCCAATCAAAAGGGATAATTATCTAGTACTACAAGATGCCATGCTTTCCATGTGAAAGGGACCCTTAGAGGCAAAAGGGTGACCGTGCTAATGGATAAGGGAGCCACTCATAACTTCATAGATGCTAAAGTAGTTGCAAGACATAGGCTGCCCACCAAGGAAAATGGTGGAATTAAGGTAACCTTGTGTAATGTCTCCAAACAGGATAATTTTTTGAATATTGGAATTATTTGAAAACCCTAGCCAAATAAATAGAATTCTGATTTTTGTGGCAGCAAACCCTAGCTGCCAAAACACCTCAAAAAATAGCTCAAAAATATGTCAAATCCTAAGCAACCATTAATTGATCCAAACAAGCAATTGTGACCCTTCAAAAGAGGAATTAATCCTCCAAACCCTAGGCACCACAAACTGAAATAATAAATGAAAAATTGCAGCTGATCTACCATGCAACAAACTTCATAAAACCCTCAATAAATTGCACAAATATTATTGAAATGAAAAACAGAATTTTAGATAATTTTTCTGAATGTATTTGAGGCCAAAAGCCCCCAAAATACAATCGCCCAAGCTGGAATATTATAGAAAAATTACATAATTAATCCAAGACAAATTTGACTCTTAAACAAGGTCCAAACCTCCTCCAAGGCAAGTCGCCACTATGCAAAAAATTCGAATAAATTCCAGAATTGTCTTTAGGGCATAAAACCACCCAAAAGCATGAGAATCCAACCGCCAAGCGAGTCACCATTCCCAAAAGCAAGTCGCCCACCTGAAAATAGCAAAAATGGTGTTTAAAACACCCTTGTAGGAATTGATAACTCCAATGGCAACCTTTGAGTGAAGCTACCTCAATGAAGAATGAAGGTTTGCGTCTTTTAACTCTTTGCTTGAAGGGTTTCGTCTTCAAAGCAAATGGCTTCGCGTTTTCGTGGTAAAAGACCAAGATTGAATATCAAACATAGCATGAACCTTTCTAAATGATTCCTCTTTTGCCTTTATAGCCCTCCAAGTGTGGCGCCCAAACGAGGAAGGGAGGGTAACTCAAATAATTAAAAGACCTTTTTCTTATGATCTTTTTTAAATCACTTAAACCTTCATGACCCTTAAAGGTCCCCTCTTTAAGTGAAATAAAAAACATAAAGTAACTTCCAAAAATGTACCTTTTACATATATTCAATCAAAAACACTTAATACTCTTTCCCTTCTTACTTGTCCCTTAGCCCCCAGAAATTAGTTAAAGCTAAGGGTCTTCAATGATGTCCCTAATAAAAGAGGGACATGACACCTTGGGGGATGGCTCTTCCATTCCATGTACTTCCAGCACCTTGGGATTGAAACTTGCCATGGGTGAATATGATTTTGAAAGTGAGTTCCATGTGATAGACCTTGGAGAGTTAGATGTGCTTGGAGCCCAATGGTTTCAATCCATTGGTGATTACACTCATAATTTACAGAATTCAAAACTGAAATTTATGGCAGCCAACAAGGAAATTATTCTTCATGGCTTAAGCAATGGGACACCCATGATGGTCACCTCAAAAAGGATGGAGCGCGCTTTCAATAAAGGGCAGATTGCATGGGCAGTTGAGTTATTTATGCATGATACAAGGTCTGATTCAAATTAGCAATTGCATCACACGGATGTCCAAGTCATCCTAGATAGACACAAGGGAGTGTTTGGTGACATACCACATGGTCTGCCCTCGGATAGAAGGTTTGAACATATAATTGAGTTGGAGGAAAGCACAAGAGCAATGATCTCTACACCCTACCGCTGCCCACGGATCTACAAGGAGGAGATTGAAAAGGCCATCCAAGAGTTACTTGAGATGGGGCACATAACACCTAGAGCCCCTTTGCTTCTTCAGTGGTGCTTGTGAAAAAAAAGAATGGGACCATAAGGATGTGTGATGATTATAGATTGTTGAACAAAAAGACCATCAAGAATAGGTATCCCATACCTAGGATTTATGAACTCATTAATGAGCTTCATGGGGCAATTTACTTCTCCAAAATAGATTTGACAACCGATTACCACCAAATTCGTGTGAGGGAGGAAGATGTGTAAAAAACGGCTTTTTGTTGCCACTGTGGGCATTATGAGTTTTTGGCCATGCCCTTTGGACTCACCAATGCTCTTGTCACATTTCAATATTGTATGAATCACATTTTCAAACAACATTTGAGGAAATTTGTGCTAGTATTCTTTGATGACATATTGATATATAGCAAAACTTGTGAGGAGCATTCGCATCACTTGGACATTGTGTTGGGAATGTTAAAACAGCAAACCCTCTTTGCAAATAAATCTAAATGTGAGTTTGCTAATTCTGAAATTTTGTATTTGGGACATGTAATTAATGCTCAAGGGGTCCAAGTGGACCAACAAAAGATTCAAGCCATACTTGATTGGCCACCTCCCACTACTATGACTCAATTAAGAGGGTTTCTTGGATTATGTAGCTATTATTAGAGGTTTGTGAAGAGTTTTTCTCAATTTGCTGCCCCCCTTACAAACTTGACAAGGAAGGGTGCCTTTGTGTGGTCCCAAACCGCTTTCGAGGCTTTTGTGAGACTCAAGGAGGTGATGAGTTGTTTCCCCATGCTTGTTGTTCTTGATTTTTCAAATCCTTTCACATTCGAATGTGATGCTTCAGGAGAGGAAATAGGGGTTGTCCTAATGCAAAAACGACATCCCATTGCTTTTGAAAGTAGAAAACTCAAGGGGAAAGGAAATTTTCAGTATATGACAAGAAAATGTTGGCTATTATGCATGTTTTAGCCAAATTTCGTCAATACTTGATTTGTGGAAGATTAATAGTCAAAACAATCACAATAGCCTCAAATACTTCCTTACAAAATCTGATTTGAATGATAGGCAACAAAAACAGGTGTGTAAATTACAATCCTATGATTTCGATATTGAATATGTGAATGGTAAAAATAATAAGGTAGTTGATGCCTTGTCAAGAAGGCCTTATTTGTGCTCCTTGAGTGAATTAATAGCAGATTGGAGGGCTGTAATTATAGTCAAATATACAAGGGACAAGTGGGCTACAGAGATTTTGGGGGGTAAGACGGTGGACAAAAAATATAAAGTACATGAGGATCTAATTCTTTATAAGGGCAGAATTCTTTTAACCCCTCTCTCCAAGTTGAAACATCAAATTATAAGGGCTGCTCATCATGATACTATGGCTGGTCATCAAGGATACTTCAAGACATAAAAGCAGGTGAGAGAAAGATTCACTTGGAAGGGCTTAAAGAGAGTGATTCTATCACATGATCGAGAGTGTTTGGTGTGTCAAAAAAATAAAGGGGTGACTACATTTCCAACAAGACTCTTGCAGCGTCTTCCTATTCCCCACCAAAAATGGGAGAGCATATCCATGAATTTCATAACAGGACTGCCCAAGTCACAAGGTAAATGTGGAATTTTTGTAGTGGTGTTGGACAATAGTCATTGATGTATGAAGGATTGTCATTGATGTCAAAGGCAGCATATGCTAATATGCATTAATGACAAAGGTGTTGAGCTGAATGGTCAAGTTGTCGAGACCTCATGGAGTTGTGTACCTTGAATTCCAAGAACAGTCATATGAATACCTTTCTGATTTTGTTTGGATATGGCTTAGTACACAAGTTGTTGGTGGTAACATTTGCATACATGGCAGCATCAAAAGGAAACAATCACACCAGGCTACTCAGGTTTGTGCCTAGTCTTGGTGGACCAAGTTTCATGTCTTGTGGATGAGAGAAGCAAAAGTTATGCAGGTGCAAAGTAGGGCTCCCAGGCATTTGAACACTTAATCGTTTTTATAAATTTGCATTTGTTCGGAAAGAGTGCTTTGAGAAAATGTTTGGTCTCCTCAATCAATTTTACAAGCTTGGGAATTCTTTCGGGAAAATGGTATGGACCTTGTCGGACAAAATGTCCACAACAAAGTTTCCGAAGGAAATAAGTCCCGACGATTTCTTTTGGGATTTCTGTCTAAGTCTCCTTGACACAAAGCCCTCAACAATTGTTTCGAAGGATATGCTCCGAAGGGTATGTGTCCCAATCAAAAGTTCCAAAGGAAGCTTTACAAAAGGGCCGAACGGTAAGTGACCCAAAATAAAGTTTCCGAAGGGTATGTGTCCCAATCAAAAGTTCTGAAAGATATGAGCAAAGAATTGAAGGGCAATTCAAAGTTCCCGAAGGGAACTTGACATCTCATCGGGAAAATTGTCCAGAGTAAAAGGTCTGAAACAAAGGTGCCGAAGGGTATCTTGCAAAGTTTCCAAAAGGCATTTTGAAAAGCCCCGAAAGGTACATTGCAAAAATGCCGAAAAAAAAAGTCAAAGGAAAAAGAGCACTTGGCATTTTGTCAGGGAAATTGTCCCAAAACCCCTTAGACAAAAAGGCCGCAACAAAAGGTTCCGAAGGGCACCTTAAGAAGCTCTGAAGGACCATTACAAAGTCTCCGGATAATTCGGAAGAAATGTAGGGCACTTTCACAAGTGCCGAAGGATCAAGGCAAGCTAAAGATCGAGCATATCTGAGATAATAGAAAGGAGCAGAAGTGACCCAATTATATAAGAGATAGCAAGATGCAAAAAGGAGCTCGACGGTTAATGAAAGAGCGAGATAAAATGCATGCTATTTTGGAGATCCAACGACTTGTGGGACCTTGGATAAAGAGATCGACGGATGTGTTTCAAAAGTTGAACTATTGCATACAAAAGATCTGACGTTGCAAGATAGACTGTGAATGGCGCCAAAGACAAGATCAACGATCCTCGTTTAAAGACATGACCAGATAAA
The DNA here is from genome assembly GCA_037957365.1 of Torreya grandis. Taxonomy (NCBI): domain Eukaryota; kingdom Viridiplantae; phylum Streptophyta; class Pinopsida; order Cupressales; family Taxaceae; genus Torreya; species Torreya grandis. Next base: position 1,893,947 of record JARHVA010000536.1, on the reverse strand, counting down.
CAGTTAGCTCGATGTGTTGACACAAAAACCAAGATTGATCGATTCAACTGACCAGTCTGTAATTAGAAGATTTGCGCATTTAAAATTTGGCAAAAACGGTTGCCATAGTTAATAAGAGCGATGGGTTCCTTGAAATGAGACACAAAAAGCGTACATGTCAAGTCACATTAAATAAGAATCCAGAACTGGAACCAGAATAGGGTAGTCTGAGTGTGAACATTATGTGGTGGCTAACCCTAAAGAAAAAGCCCTGTCATATATATTATCTTCACGAAAAAGGTAACTATGCGGCTGCCACTATTTGCAATTGCTATTACGATTGGCAAAGGCAAGCATCAGAGGAATACGAGGGGTGTCAAACAGAAGATGCAGACATAGACCAAGACAACATAGAGAAGATGAAGAGAGTGCAGAAAGCAAGATAAAGTGTGTCAAACAGATATACATACAGACACAAAGTAAGATAGAGGCAGAGTTGAAGGGAGGCACTTAGAAATAAGGTGCGTAGTATGAGCAGTTACAAACAAGACTTGTAACAAAGAAATAGAGTTTGATTCTTTTTTGTTCTGAAGTTGTAGCGTCATAATTCTCATCAGTTGGTGCCATCAGACAGACTGAGTTGGTGCTCAGTTAGGGAGTGGGTGCTTCCTTAGGATGGGTGTCCTTAAATGTAACCAGTGTGGTTTTGTCAGTGAGGCATTTAACTGTGAGGCTGGATTAGAGCAGTAGATTCTAACAGCTATTCTCACCATGGTTTTTCCCTTTGGGTTTTCCACATATAAATCTGTTGTAATGTGTTTTTGTGTGTGTGATCTCTGCATTTGTTCTTTAATATGCATATGCATTTGTATCTTCTCTAAAAGGTTTAATGAACTAGTTTTAGCTGATCTACTGATTCACCTCCCCTCTCAGTAGATAGTTGTGTTCAACAAGTGGTGGATAAATTGACAAAATATGCTCATTTTTTTGCACTTCCAACCAAGTACAATGCTCCTTATATAGCAGAAATCTTTTTCAAAGAGGTATTCAAGCTGTATGGATTACCCAAAATTATCATAAGTGATAGGGGCAACCGGTTTATGAACCATTTTTAGTAGGAGCTTTTTAAACTGATAGGTACGGAATTGCTTCCAAGCACTAGTTACCACCCCCAAACGGATGGACAAATTGAGATCGTCAATAAGTGGGTGGAAGGGTACCTAAGGAACTATGTTTCGAGACAACAAACAGGGTGGAATAGATGACTGTACAAGGCAAAATTATGCTACAATACTTTCTACCACATGCCTAGTGGTATGTCACCCTTTAAAGCTTTATATGGATATGAAGCTCTTTCATTTTTTAATCTTATTTCGGAGGATAGTAGGGTGTCCGGGGTTGCTGATTTGGTACAACAAAGTTCTAAAACTTTGGACCAGCTCAAGAAGAATTTACAACAAACGCAAAATCAACAAAAGCTTTATGCAAATCAGCATGGGGTAGAGAGGCAATTTGAGGTAGCAGACATGGTCCATTTGAGGTTACAACCCTATAAACAATCCTCAAACAAAGTGGAGCGAAAAAGTTGAGGCCACATTTCTATGGCCCATATAAGATTCAGATAAGGGTGGAGAAGGTGACCTATGAGCTAGAATTATTGGAAGAGAGCAAGATCCACAATGTTTTCCATGTTTCTTGCCTTAAAAGGGCTCTTAGAAAACATATAACACCCTCCATTGACTTGCCACCTCTTAATGATGAAGGTAATGTGATGTCCCCTTTTCATATAATAATTTTAATAATTAATAAAATTGTCGAAATAGTGATTTTAATCATTCAAAAATATAAGGCAATTAATTAATTATTAAAATAGAACTATCTTGAACATTATTCAAATTATCAAAAAAGTGGTTTTAACCATTTAAAAAATTAAAATAATTTTAATGATTATTCTAAGGAGCTTTATAATTAATAAATTACTTGAAAAGTGATTTTTATAACTTTAATTGTTAAAGCAATTTAATTAATTATTTAAGTGAGAACCTAATTATTTAAATTGCCAAAAAATAATTTTAATTACTAATTTATTAAGGCAAGTTATTTAATTAATTCAAAAAAGCCTAATGTGAAATTAAAAGGAATGTCGATTTGAGGGGTAAAGCAAAGAAAGAAAAAGATATTCTAAAAAGGGCAAGTGAAGCTTATGAGATATTTTACCTCCCCAAGATAATTCGCCTCCCTTTGAAAGGTACAAATACAAAGTGAAGATCACAATTGAAGACATGTTGAATTTGACAATTGTTTCTTCGTGCTTGAAGAAGTTATTGGGATGCATGCCCAATAGGTGTTCGTTGTTTTGGTATTGATCATTCTACAAAAAGTGTCTTTTGACACCACTTTTGCTAAAAGAGATCTTGTTATTTGTCCTAGAGTGGGGTGATTTGCATTGAGGAACTATTGTGAGGTTTTGGTGAACTAATTGAGGTTCTTTCGATGCTTATTATTTCATATTATTATTTGCATTAATTTTTCAAGTGAAGCGAACTATTTTGGAAGCTTGATTGAGGGTTTGGAGGCTTTTTTTAGGGTCTACTTGTGTAAATTAATATTCTAGAATTATTTGCTAATTTTCTGCACATTAGTGTGGGGTTTTTAAGAAGATTTGTGAAAGATTTGAAGCCCTAGATTGATAGAAAATTAAATAATAATTTTTAGATTATTAATTATTTTTGACAGAAAACTAGGGTTTTTAGAATTTTGGAGCAATTTTTGGTGACCATCCCATGGAAGGAAAATTCCGAAATTATTTTTACCATCCCATGGAAGGAAAATTTCGAAATTATTTTTAATTGATAGTCATTATTTTTATGATCAGTTTGAGCTCTTGTTTGCATCATAATTCCAAATATTGATGGAGTAATTAATTTTTAAAATTTTCAACTGTTGGTAGGAATAAGTATTTGTTGAGGGTAGATTTGCAAGGGTTTTGTTCTGAATTAATTATTGCAGTACTTTTCTAAGTTTTGAAGATTGAATTGGACTAAGCTTGAGTAGGGATTAGAGTGGAAGGACTTCAATTCAACCAGTGTGGTGCCAGGGTTTGGAAGATTGAAACATTCATTTCAGTGCCTTTCTTCATTGCAGCAAGGGCTATTAGTGGTCAAATTCACAAGGTATTTATTTCAAGGTGAATTGGAGTTAATTTTTAATTTGGAGGTGCAATTGAAGCAGCTAGGGTTTGTTGATTTTTAATTTTAAAATTTGTGGATTTGGGGAAAAACCCATTTTTTGTTAAATCGTCCCATTTATGAACATTACAAGTAAATTTGTCTTGATTCCCAAAACTATCCTTGAGGTTCGTGAGAGGTTCTGAAATCGAACCATCATAGAATACTTGGTTCAATGGAAAGATATGCCTTTAGAAGATGCAACTGGGAAAGGAGCAGTAATCCTTTAACACCCAAGTTTACAATTGCTACTGTAATGTCCCCCTTTTCGAACTAGTCTTGAGAGCAAACCCTTAGCCTTTTATTCTCAAAGACTAAGGAAATTAGAGACAAAAAGGGGAACATTTGTGAGCTTCAAGAGCATTTAATGGAAAAGCATTTTATGATCTAATTTTGGGACCTTTTTGAAGGCCATGGGCACTTAAGGCCTAAAGTGAATGTTATAAGAAAGTTTTTATAATTTTTTTTTTTTAGAAAAAGGGAAACTCTTCTTTCTAATTTTGAGCGTTACATTTGGAGGTTGGGTATAAAAGACAAGGAGATGTTCATTTGGAAGGATTATGCATTTTGGATATTGAATTGTTGACCAAGTATGTCGAACTTGTTCACCGTAACTTGAGGACGAAAACCTTCAAGTGTACCAAGGGTTGGAGACAAAAACCTCCATTCCTTTATTAAGGGCAGCTCTATTCAAGGGTTGTGATTGTGTTTCAGATTTGCATGGTTGCATGCAATTGGTCTTCCAAAGGTGTTTTGGAACACCACCTTATCCGAAAGATTTGCGAGCACCTTTGGAAGCTTGGTGATTGCATTTTTGCAAGTAAAGGAGGTGAGCGACATGCTTGGAGAGTTGTTGCTAGTTTTGGAAGCAATCCCTACAGTGATGAATTGGTTGGAGGATTGGTGACCCCTCTCTAGAGGGCTATTTGGCTTCAAAACCCTCTTCTAGGGTTTAGAGGTATTTTTAATAATTTATTCCAGCTTAGCAAATTGTTTGTGGGTTAACTTGCAGGGTTTGAAGGCCATTCCGTGTCCTAAAATATTCAGCAAAATTATTATATTATTTTTCCAATCTTGGCAACTTGCATTAGAAGACTTGGAAGGCTTATGGAAGGGCAAATTTGAGGTTTCAATACTCAAATTTAATTTTATAATTTATCCCCAAGTATGACGACTTCCTTGGAAGGTTAATTTGACAATATGAAGCCATAGATGTGTTCATTGGAGGTTCTAATATTTTGCATGATTTTTGCATAATTATTTTGGAATTTTTTTCAAGAGTTTCAAGGCAAATTTGAAGGAGAGAACGCAGTTATACCGTCAATTGAAAATCAGAATTATTGCAAGAGTAATTTTCAGTCATATCACCATTTCCACCTTGCCAAAAGAGGTATTTTATTTCAGTTTCATATTCAGCAATTTTGGGGTTATATTGGATTGTGTTGCTTTGAATTTGGTCACTCTTTTCAGCTAGGGTTTGCTGATTTAAGGATCAAATTTCAGATTATTTTTAGATTGGTTAGGGTTTGATGCAAAACCCTTATTTTGTAGACTTGTCCCAAATTGGGGACATTACTGTTGACAATTCTTCCACGGGTCGGATTGTCTTTTGCCATTTAGAAAGTTCACGTCTCTAGCCAAGGAAAGAAGAATACATTGTTTTTGGTAGGGGCCTTTGCTACAAAAGGATGAATTCCTTCGGACTTTTGTCCGAAGGAATGGTTCATGAAACAAGGGAATAACAAATCAACAAATCGCCTAAAAGGGCAGGGTACCCTTCAAAAAGAGTCCATTACAAGAATCCCGAAGGGCAGGGTACCCTTCGGAAGGATCATTTTCAACAATCTCGAAGGGCACCTACCCTTCAGGAAGGTACAGAGAACGAATTCAGGACCTTTGCAAAAAGTCCGGGTGCCCTACAATTTTTCCGAAAAAGGCACAAACACGAGCAACTAGCCTTTATGGAGGGCACTTGGTCGGCGAGAGGACTGTGGTGACTTTTCCGAAGGGCACATTTCGAAGAGCAAGGGCACAAAGATATCCTTCAGACTTTTTGTCCGAAGGAATTCCTTTGGACAAAAAGAGGCCTGTGGAAAAGCCGATGGCAAGAAGTCTGAAGGCTTCGGAAAAGTTGAAATGCCGACGGCAAAGAACAAAGTATTCCTTCGGGATTTTTGTCCGAAGGAATTCCTTCGGACAAAAAGTCCGAAGAAATTCGAAGAAAGGTCTGCGGAAAAAACCCGAAGAAAATACAGCCAAGTCCAAAGAACAAAGGAAAAGACCAAGATGATTCTTGCGGACATTTTGTCCGCAGGAAAATGGCTTAACAAAAGGCTGACAGAGCAAACAGCAGAGGCAAAGGAATTCCTTCGAACAAAAAGTCCGAAGAAATGCGAAGCCAATAAAGAGAAAGAAAACCCAACTAAGACAAAACCCGAGCAAAGGGAAAAGAGAAGGAAAGTATCCTTCGGACTTTTGTCCAAAGGAATATTTTAAAGAATAAAGCCGAAAGCAAGAAATGCAGCAGGAAATTCAAGGAAAGGCATATATTCCGAAGAAAATCCAAAGCTTCAAAAAAGTTGTCAGCATCCCGGAGGAAATATAGATTAATACATCCGAATATAGAATCTCGCCAAAAATAGATAGGAACAGGCAAACCAGAACAGGGTAAAATACATGCAAGCGGGAGCTATTTTCGAACACCAGTCAAAGCTTCAATTGACTAGTTATTAAAGTCCCGCTCGTCTCCAAATCATCTCACGCATCTGAGGGTCCAACTCAACTTCAACCGAAGTTCCAAACTCGAATGTCAAGTTGACTGTACCAGATTTAGAGTTGATTAATTGTTAAACGCCGCATCCACTAAGAGCTTTCCATGCGAGGGAGGATGATCTCTTCGACCAACTCAGCTTATCAAACAGCCAACTCAGCGTTTCCAACGTTCCAATTCGGCATCAAGTAGCTCACGTAGAGTTCTAAAATTAACATTGGCGTGGATTTCCATGCAAAGAGAGGTGGGCGGTTCATAACAAAGAAAAGTTCACTTCCTCAAGCGCAAGAAGCTTCATGCAAAGACAAAAAAAACATATTTTATTGAAAGGCCAAGTCAGCCTTGAGTTAACCTAAGTGAATCCTTCTCTTCAAATTTTCAATGCCAATCTTTGGCTCTTGTAATTCTCTATATAATGGCTTTCAACATTGATTAAAAATTATCCAATCTCTCTCTTGGTTAGACCAGACTCTACCATTGGTGAGTTGTGTAACCTCTTCGATCAATAGAAGGACTGTACTTTCAGATTTCAAAGGTTGGCATAGTGTATATTTCATTAGCTATTTGCATAAGTGGTAGAATTCTCTCCCTTCCCAAATTTTGGTTCATACCTAGTTGCTAGATTATCCTTATGCAGGTCATGTTAAAGTGTTCTTTATGTCTTTTGTTGAAGCTGTAAGTGGATGTTAGGTGGCTGCAAAGTGTCTTGTATCGGACCTCTCTCCCTCATTTTCTCTCAGGTTTTGGCCATTGGATCGAACCTCTTCATGAAATATTTATGCATAAGTGGTTGATTGAAATCTAAGGTCTTCCTTTCCCCTTTGTTCGTTCAGTGTTCAAGGTTCCAAGTTGAGTGGATCAAACTTCTGGCGTATCACCCCCTTTTAGGTAGGATTTCCCCTTTAAGTTTCCTTCTCCCTTTTCCACGGTAGTCTGCAGCATAGAGTAAAAATCCTCATTGATACATCATACAGGAACCAGCCTTCTCTGGAGGTTCATCTCACCGTTGAGGCACCCACCCTCATGAGAAGATCCCATTGTTTCAGCTGGATAGAGGACAGGCCAGTTCACGCACGTCTTTGATTCAGGGCACAGCTCCAAGTTGACAACAATTACATAATACCTAAGCATATCAAAGCAAGAGTAGAATGCTTACAAGAACACCTAACTTGGAAAATAGGAAAGGGCAACAAAATTAGGTTTTGGGAACACAGTTAGAATGGACATACTCCTCTTTGTATTCAAGGATATAAAGAATTAAAACAAGAGCTTAATTCACATGGCTATTTCATGCTCACAAATTATTGTAAACAAAATCTGCAAGGCATCAAAATATGGAAAACAGCAATTTCTGAAACTTTAGGACCAGTACTTCAAAACCAAGTCCTGCAGCTAAAGGCAGAGCTTGGCAACAGGCCTGGATTTCTTTCTAACTCTGAACATTGAAAGCTATGGCCCCATACCAAGATGTACCAGGTTTTAATCTCTTCTACACAAGGTGCTACTCAAAAATGGTACCGAATATGGACTTATCAGGTATGACCTAAAATCAAAACTTTCATGTGGCTTGTTGCTCATTAGAAAATATTGACAGCTGATAAATTGCAAAAAAAAGGGGAAAGATTAGACCAATAATTTGTCCAAACTGCAAGAGCAATACAGAAACCATTCCGCACTTGTTTTTGCAATGCCCTCTCGCCAAAGCAATCCTGGAAGAATTTGCAGTCCTATTTGGCCATAAAAGACCACAACTCAACTCTATTGACCAAGTGCTTAAAAAATAGATGCAAACACAAACTGGAATGTCAACCTTCTAGTGTATGTTTCAACTCACTTAAGGTTTTATAATGTGGCAGATTTGGAAAGAGCGGAAGGCAAGGATATATCACCAACTTTTCCCAATTAATTCGAAACATTGAAGCCAATATTCAAGACACAGCTACAATGTTTTCCTCCAACAACTCAGGAATGCTTGATTCTTAAGTATGACTGATTGTCAGTTAGCTAATGGGTGGAATATTCCTTTGCAATACAATATGAAATGTATCACTATAAAGCCAAAAGCTAAATGGGACCCAATCCTAAAAGAATGGTAGAAAATGAATTTTGATAGGGCTGCCAAAAACAATCCAAGGCAAGCAGGTATAGGAGGGATTATCAAAGATGATCAAGAAAAACCTCTTCTAGTCTACATGAAGGATATTGGTAAGCAGACTTGATAATATGGCTCAATTGATAGCTTGTCACGATGGGGTCCTTCTAGCAAGGCAATTTGGAGTTTTAAAACTTCAAATTGAAGGGGATTCTAGAATTATTAGTCACATAGTTCGAATGGTCTACAAACAGATACTACATGAATCCAGAAATGAGAGAATGCAAGTAAATTGGAGAATGTCAAACATTATAAAACAAATAGTCAACTCTCTCACTGAACTTCAGGAAGTTCAAATTGAACATCAAGGGGGCAGAATCCAGTGGCAGATCTGTTAGCAAGTATTGTTATCACTCAGTTGCTGAATAAAGGATTCCAAATTTATACTAAACCCACAGATCTCACAAATCAACTACAAAAAACCGTGGCCTTAGAGATGACTACAACCAGACTGGATGAGCCTGATAAAGAGTTTCAAAAGAGATCAAAAGACATATAGCTCCCACCAAGGGCAGATTCATATCTTTCATACTCATAATGCCACCATGACATTTCAAAACACACATTTTCCTCCTATGCAGCTGTTTGCTATTTCTGCCATGGTCTCACATTACTATCAAGTTGTATTCACTTTGTCTAAGGAAACTGAGTTCACATTCTATGTGGTAAGGGTATTGAAAAGTGATAATATATAGCCATATTATAGAGGATCTAGTAAGTTTTTACCAAGTCTTTTTGCCTATTACTCCAAATCCACCAATTTTTATTCTGGAGGGTGTGTCTCCCATATGTCCTATTTTCATATCATTTTAATGACTTTTTTACACCTCCATTTCCACAAGATAACACCTTTCTATTTTCTCATGCCGATGAGCCCTTGATCACTCTCCCTCCGTCAGTTGAATGCCTAAAGGCCCTCAAACTATTGCCTCCCCTTCCTTCAGCATCACTATTTTTCACGCCCCTGTATGCGAACCCCTTTCACATGGAAAGTTTCTCCACTTCCACGTTATTTTTCTCCTATATCCTATCATTGCTATTCTCTATTTCCCCTTCTTGAAAACCATGCGTACTGCATGGGATCGGATTTGGTCCTGTAAGTATGTCTATCTAGACCTTAATATTTATTTTCACAACATCTATTTAACATTCCCTAGAGATTATAAAAATACTTTCACCCCCTTCTGGCCTCCACACACTAAATTAAAATTTCACCCTCCCACTCAATATCCTTTAGTAAATTTCAGACATCTGTCGACCTATGTCCACATACTTTTCTTCTATATTATTTCTTTGACAGCCACAAACACCTGTAATAAAAGCTTTGCTCAGGCAGGGACTGTAAGAAGGAATAAAAACCATGATCGAAGGACTAGGAACCACTTTCTTATCTGCATCTTTATTTCAAAAGGAAAGATCAGATTGAGAAATTAATGGGAAAGTCAGGGCAATAAGGTAGAAGCAGTGGGAACGTTATAGCCAAATGGATTAGGTTGGATAATGATTTGAATGATTTACTTATCCTTTCAGTGGTCAGTAAAGCGAACACATCGCCAAAATATGTCAAGCAGTTTTGGTAAGGCTCATCTCCAAACGCCCTTCCCCTTGCAATGCAGCTCAACACGCTCACTTATCACTCCAAAAATCGATTTTGGCAGCTTCCTTTAAAAAGATTATTCAATCAAATCAACAACAGGGCAATCGAGTGAGCATTGATTTCTCGTCTGTAACAACACTTAGGGGATTGAATACATAGGGATGAGAGAAATGTTAAATGCAGAAGTCAGCACAAAGGAAAGAAATATCAGGAGTACAAGAGGAGAGCTACTTAAAAGAAGAAGAAATCATCTGAATTCATATTAGCAGCTATGAAGATGGAGCAAGGTGAAAATATTGAAATGCAATGTCTCATTCACATTGACAATGAGGAGTCCGTCACTGAACCTGCCGTAATGGTCAGTAACAACAAAATCTACCCCAGCAGCAAGGTCCAGATCCTCCCAAGAAGCTCAAATTAACTCAGTTAATGGCTAGCATTCCCATTGTTGAAAATAGGGCTAGGAATTAGCTGTGCCCAAGCATGTGTAACCAGTGTAAGTTGTGTTTAAGTTGTATCGAATGAATGCTAGGGCCTGTGCCTGTTTGGTCCCCACTTTTAACAGGCTTAGAATATCTCCTGGTCACATAAATATTCCAAGGCATGCCTTCTTTACTTCTCCAACCATCAGTCTCTCCCCAAATGTTCAGTCTCAAGCTTCTCAAATTCGTCCATGGAATGCAGTCTCCAGAAGAGATAAGAACCAAATACCCTCAATGCCAGGGAGAATCAGACATCCTCTAATAAGCCTGTTGTAAATTCCAAAATTGATCCCACTCTCCTTGCAATTATATTTGAAATTACTGCTGCCATTAAGAGCATCAACAAAACAATTCACGAAAAATCTGTTCACAATGTTAATTGGAAGGTGGTTTGGCAAGGCTATTAGATAGAGGTCAAAACAATAGGAAAGAATTTTGATACAATGAACTATTGCATTGGCCGTATGGACATAGTTATTGGACAACATGAACAAACACTAGTGGTTATCAACAATCTCCTCCTCCAAGAATGCAAAGAGAAACATTGTTGAGATGTTGCACTATCAGGTTGAGATGGCTCCATTCCTAAAAAGGTAGATAGCATATGCAAAAAGCCCTGACATCTGAAACTCTGAGGGGCTCGGCATGGCACACGGCTTTCTACAAACCCCAAGCAACTACCACTCATCCAGTCTAACCTCCTCGAACTAACAATGAGGAAATTCATCCTTCTCTTCTTACCCATGGAGTTATTAGTTCGTATATATGTTTTTTGTTCTTTCTCTGGAAATTCCAAACTTGATACATCAAATGTATTTACAGAGATATGGTCACTGCAGATGGTCACTGCAGATGGTTATTGTGATATATTTAGTAAGAACATCAAGACAAAGCTTTCAATATATGGTCACAGTCAATAAACGTACATTTTGTAAACTAGTTCCCATTGACTATAGTCACAATGTTTATTCTCGTTCAATGGTTGAATGCCTGGGTTTTGCTCTTCCAGGAATTCACAAAAAGCAACCCACTCCTTATATATTAACATAGTATTTTTTCATTTTTCACAAAAAAAGCTTATTTACTACTTGATATGCAAGTATCAGATAAAGATGAAATGTACTAAAGATTCAATTCAAAAAAGAACTCTTGCAATGTGTTGTGTTTATGAGTTACTCTAAACTATTTCTTGGAATAAAAATGGTTTTCACAATTCTCATATGTTCAGCTAGGAGAGATAAATCATATTCCTTAGTACTATAAACACTGGATAGTCTACTCAAAGCCTATGTAACATGGACCATGTGATGCCTGTTCTAGCTTGGATGATGTGAATTTTGGATTACTTTTCTGGCAATGCCATAATATACCATCCGTTTTAGCTTTTGATAAGTATTCATCTAAACCTCTGAAGCAAATAGGCATACATATATTTCATACACATGGAAGACTCCATTTCGTATGGACATAGACGCCATAGCTCTTGGTGAGAAAAAAAAACAAGTAAATCTAAGGGCTTTCACAAATTGCCCAAAAAACTTTTCTGTACTTTGCCCAATGTTTCAGACCCATCAGTTATGTCTTTTGAAGACTTGTAACTATTGCTTCACGATGTTCATATTTTCAAAACTTTTTATTTCTTATTGTACAAATAGTCCTTACATATTTGTCAATTTATTTATGAATTTCATTCATGTTACTAATACCTCGTTGCAAATCTCCCAATACCATTTAATAGAATACAAAGCCTTTCATACGCACCACATTTAGATTTTGACGGCTACACTGAAAATAAATGCAGACATCATCAATTGCACGAACCACCATTGTCTGATCTGCTACAAAGCAGAAACATTTGTTAGTACTATGTACAGACCTGCTTAAGACAATACATCTTCTACATTACGTGGTCCCTCCTCCTTGAGAACCAACAGATGTACAATTATCATATCTTATACTTGCAAAACATTATAGCTTGCAATACACAAAAATGCAATGTTGATTTCCAAATTCCTTCAAAATCCTCACTTCCAAGGTTCACGCTATAGTCTTTACCTTGGATACAAGAATATTTGTGCCAATGATAAATGTGTTTTCGCATAGAAAGAATACAACCCTTGAGAGAACTTCAACATATTATCTAGTTTAAATCATTTTAGTCCATCAAAATTGAAGCTTTCCACATTCAAAGCACTATAGTAATTAAAAATTTATTATCAATATTTTCAGGATAACAAAGATTCTCATGCAAAGTAGAATACACCAACCAAGAAAAATTGCAGGATCTGTGTAGTAGATATCCCTCTTAGAAGCATGCTTGTTTTCTTGCAGCAACTGCTGAATAATTTGGAGTATTCTTAGCATTGCAACTTGCATCAGATAAGATTCAAAATAATCCTGTAAGTACTAAATCCCAACCTCCATAAAAAGGCAATAGAACTCAAGCTAGCCACTTTTATAGTTGCCTAAAACTCTAAATGGGTGGCATTGTGAGTTGTAAATATTCAACAAGTAAATAATAAGATAAGATGACACATACCCAACCTATGAGCTTCTGCCTTTTTTTCCATGGTTATCACCTCCGTGCACTTTATTCTCATTAGTGTACAGGAGCTGTTTCAGCCAGAGACAGTTTGTTAGATTTGTCAGTAATAGATTCTACATATCCATATTGTATATTATGCTCCAGCGCCTCAATGATTCATAGAGATTTTTCTCAATTCTTAGCCTATCCGATCCTTCTTCTGATTCTAATCCCTGGGCTGCACAATACTAAAGAAGAGTTTGCAAACTTTGTCTAACACCAAAAATCATGTAGAACCATGTGCAGCCAAGATATAAATATACCAACCGAAATAATCTATCTGCTGTAGATGCCCAAAGAACACAATGGAGTATTGAATATAGGCACACATCATCCACTCAAAAACTGTGAACTACGAATTGTCCTAAAGATGAAATGATAATCTTGCTTATTCCAAGAAAAAATCCACAAATCCATGACAAAAAAATCAATCCCAGGTACACAATAATAAAGGAATATACTTTAATTCATTTTCCAGCATAACATCGTTATAAGTGCCTGCATAAGAGAAACTATGTAGAGGAATTTTGTTGTGTATAAGTTGCCACTGTTGTACATAGCCATAAATAAGGAAGTATTTTATAAAAAACACAATTATATGGCAACCAATTTTGAATGAGCAATAGATGAAGCAGCAATGGCAAAATGGAGGATTAGAGGGTACTGGAACCCTAACGAAAGAACAAATCAAGAAGCAGTGATGGCAGAAAGGAAAATTAAGGGCAACTCAAAACCTAATGAAGGGGCAGCTTGAGAAGCGAAAAAGGAATAGAAGGAAGAACACGAAATCTTGTTCAAAACATTTGAGAAATTATATTCCCAGCAACGCAAAAGTTGACAGAGGCAGAAAGGTTGGAGATATATCGATCCAAAGGGCAGATGAAGGCCCAATAGTTCAAATAGAAGATTCAATTTTGGATCCATAGGTAAGCAACTTATCAAAGCAGGCCCTAATGATGAAGAATGTTAAGAAGTCGATGCAAGCAATTAGCCCTGAGTGTTTGAATGTAATGTTCCCTTTTTCAAAATAAAAGAAAACTTCCCCGTAGGCTAAGGGATGGTAATTGGGAAAATTTATTTTAATAATTAATTAGAGTTGCCCGAATAGTGATTTTAATCATTTGTTATCTTAAGGCAATTTTAATTGATTATTAGAATAATGGAACTATCATAATTAATTATTTAAATTACCTAAAAAGTGGTTTTTACCACTCCAAAAATTAAGGTAATTTAGGTAAATAATTGGAAAGTATTTTCAATTGATTAATTGCTCAAAAAGTTATTTTTATCACTCTTGCAAATATAGCAATTTAATTAATTAATTATTAGATTATTTGCCCCAAAAATAAATTTTAATTACTATTATTTATTAAGACAAATTAATATAATAATTGGAGAATGAATTGCGACTTTGTTGGCCTTTGAGTTGTTCCAAATTGGAACGCCACCCTTTGGGTGGGATCCAAAAGTGGAAAAAAGGAATTAAAGGTTGGCAACGATTTTTAATTCATGCATTGGACTCCCTCACATGGTTCGTCCCATTTGGGAGGATATTTATTGCAAGAAAGGGATCCAATTTTGATATGCTATGTTTTGAATATTGAATCTATGTGTATGTCAAGCTTGATCAAAGCATTTTGAGGACGAAAACCCTCAAAGTGTGAATAAGGTGTAAGAACGAAAACCTGCATATCTTCTATGTGAGTGGCTCTACATCAAGGGCTGCAAAATTGTGCTTCAACCAGGAATTTCAGATTGTGGATGCTAGGTGACTTGTTTCTAAGGATTGCTTGATGTGTTTGGAGGTCATCCTTTGGGTGGCGAATTGCATGGAGGTTTGAAGAACCCTCTTTGAGGGCTGCTCTACAAGGAAACCCTCACCTAGGGTTTGGATATTAATTCTGATTTATCATTGATTTATTCCAAGTTGGGTGATTGAGTTTGGAAGGATTGTAAGGCCTTTTGAGTGGCCAAAGTATGCCCTAATTTGATAATAATAACTCTGAAATTATTATTATATTTTTCTAATGTTTATCACATTGATTTGAGGTCATTTTGACATCAATTACGGTACATTAAATTCTAAATTTTGTGAGCATTTTTATATTTTCATCTAGGGTATTGACTACATATTTTCAAGGTTTGGACTCGGTTTAGGGTGACTTCCACCCAACAGAAAATTCTGATTTGTATTTCATTTGAAAGTTTACATTTTTAGCTTCGATTTGAGCTATTATTCAGTTGGAGATCTTCCGTTTTGAGGGAGATATTGAATTTCTTCATATTCAGCAAATTCTGAAAAAATCAATTTATTTTGAATTATGAATTTCATTTCTTTTGTGAAATCTGATTGAGAGAATTATTTGCAAAAATTGAAAGTCGTTTCATGCATTTTGGTTCGATCAAAGTCATTAGATGATAAAAAAACCTAGGATGCTAGGGTTAAGGCAGCAAACAGAATTTTTTGGCATTCATTTTCAGAATTATGGCATTGATTTTCAAATTACTTCTTGCATTGAGTATTGTGCATTTTCAGAATTGTTAGGATTTGTGGAAAACCCTTGTTTTGGTCATTTGTCCCAATTTGGGGACATTACATTGAACCTCGACCACCAAAGAGGCTCCTTGGGCTCACACCACAATTCACCTCCCCTAATGTGCGCCAATGCACTGGTTGCACCCAACCTGCATGCAATCCCAATGACCTGGGGAATTATCCAACCACAAACACGAGAGCAAGGGATCAACATCTACAAGAGTTACTCCCATATGTGAATGGTAAAACCCAGAGTTCATCACCATTGCGTACTTAGTAAGAGGGTTTACCCCACTCGACTGGGTGTTGAGAAAATTCTGTATCAAGCTTAATTAATTCTCAACCTTTATTTTCCTTGCGGAAAATGGTCCTCTAAGCTAAAAGCTTAAATATTTTTCTATGGAGGTAAAAGCTTTATTTATTTTTCTAAAGCTAGAGCTTTATTTAGTTAGTGGAATCACCCCACTAATTTAGATAAAAGCCTATGTATTAAAAAAATGAAGCTAGCTAAAATAAGGGAAAGCTATAGGAGAATAAGCTAATTAAAATCTTTCTTTTATTTAAAGGAGAGCACATAAACAAGTTAGTCTTTAAATAAAAGCTTTTCTATTTAATAGAAACCCACTAGTCAAAAAAGACCACCAAAGCGTTTATTTAAATATTCAAAATAAGCTTCCTCTTGTTTATTTAAATATTAGCAGCAAGCTAAAAGCCAAAGATGAAACTTTTACAAGAAGCAAAACAGTAAGGGCATAGAAAATTGAAAAGACTGCTTGAGCCGCTAAATCTGCAGGGGCTGGATAGAGCAGGCACAAAAAAATGAATGCTTTTGTATTAGAATTTCTTCAAATTCTGGTACTTGGCAGCAGGGCTGTCAAGTCTTCTCCCTCTCTTCTTTCTATTTCTCATTCTACAAAGGGCAGAGCTACCTCATCATTAAAATTATGGGTTGTTGTTTTTGTTGGCATTTTCTTGGACCCGCTTGGGCCACATTTTTTTCCATGTTGCCATGACCTTTGTTCTGAATTTTGTAAAGAAGCCGAGCCCTGTATGGCATATTTGCAGTTGTGTATACTTTGAGCAATTGATAAGATTTGATGTGGTTCTTGTTTGTCTACCCTTCTCCTCTCATCTTGTCGTAACAACTCCATTCTTGCATTCAATTTGATTCTTACATTTACTCATACATTGTGTTTTAACCTATTTTGCATGTTCAAAACTATGTGTCATACTCAGGTAGAGGAGGAGCCCAAAGCTACCCATTCTCATCCTTGTGCATCACCACCCTTTTATTTTCCCATTTCTCTCTTCCCTTTTCCCTTGCAAGTGTAGCTGCTAATTTAGGTAGATTAGCACTAAGATAGGAAATAGAACCAAGTGTCTCTAGAGGTTGTTCAACAAGGAGCAGTCCCGCACTTAGTAGAACTTCCCATCTTGTGACTGAAATGCGAGGTTCATTCAATCGGATATTTCAAACCATCAACACTGGGCATTGGCTAAAATCTGTAAATTCATTGGGATATGGAGTGTTATAGTGTATAAATAAACAGATGAGAGCCAAGTGGAGAAAATGTGGAAGACCAAAGATAAAATTTCTAGCCAAGGGCTTTTTCCTCGTCATCTTCCAAAGCGAAGAGGATAGAAATCTGATCTTTCATGGGGTACAATGATTCATTCGAAATGTGGCTATGTCTCTTTGCTCGTTGACATCCCATTTTGATCTTCAAACAAATCTGATATCTAAGGTCCCAATGTGGATAAGGATTGATGAGCTCCCACTAAACTTTTGGAAGGAGGAAATCCTAGAAAATATGGGAGATAAATCAGGAAAATTCCTTTGCATTTCAGAGGCATCCTCAAGCATAGAGTTATCCACATATGCTAGAATATGTATTTCTTGTGGACCTCACAAAACCTATTTCGGTTTCCTTACAGGTTAGATCCTCACAAGTTCCCTCGGGATAGGAAGTAGACTATGAGTGTCTCCCTTTTCAATGTTATGGATGCTGCAAAATAAAGCATGTGGAGCAACACTGCCTAGAATTTGGAAGGAAATAAAAACTCTTTAAAAGAAGATCTACAGTAAGATAAAGTTCAAGCAAAAAAGCAATTTGCAAACCCTAATAGAGGGGCAACAAGCATACCTCAAGTTGTGGAATCGTTATAGGTTCTATGAGGTGGACTCAAAGTTTAAGAAATCGAAAGAATCAGAGAAGCTTCACCCCCTAAAACAAGGGCAAGAAAGCGATGACGATAATTTGACACAAAGTTGAGTGCAAGCGATGGTAGGGGAATAGAAAGGTTAGATCATAGAAAGAAGTGATAAACTCTAGAGAAAATATCAATATTAGTCTGAATAGTGATGTGGAAACTTCAACCAAATAGATGCAACCACCTACTTAAAGACGTCAACTAGCTATAGACAAGATCTAGACAATTGTAAAAAAATCCTTACTAGATACATGGGCTGTAGGAATAATTGGAAAGGAACCTAAGCAAATCAAAATCCAGCTAGAAACTCAAGTAGATTTGGAGACTTGGCAACAAAAGAAAACCATATATTTGATCTCAGATGGAAGGGAGAAGCCTTCCACCAAGGCACCCTGAAAACCCTAAGTTGGAATATCAACGGCTTAAATGTCTTTGAAAAATGTCACCTCTTGAGCCTTCTAGAAAAAAAGAAACCGGATATTCTTCTGCTCCAATATACTAAAATCAGTGTTTTAAACTTACAAACAGATAATTCCATCTGAAGAAAAAGTGGGTGGAAATTTTTGGATGTCATAGGCACTAAGGGGGTTAATTATTATGTGGAATCCTAACATTTTCTCAAGTATGCTTGTACCCCAATATAGCAATTTTATCAATATGAGCATGAAGGATTTAAAGAAAAACTCGGTTTTTGCAATCTCCAATGTTTATGACCCAATGGGTGTAGAAGAAAAGAAAGAATGCTTACATAATCTGGAGGAGTTTCAAAACAATCAACATGATATTCTATGGATTCTAGGAGGAGATTTCAATGTCATCCTAAAATTAGCAGAGAAGCAGTTTTTGTCCCACAAAGTGTGATAGACTTTAGTCGGTTTTGCATGAATCTCTCCTTGGTGAATGTTGAACCAAACGAAGGATTCTTTACATGGACAAATAGAAAGCATGGAAATTAGTTAATTACAGAAAGACCAACAAATTTCTCACAAGACCAAAATATGTAACAATAGGTTTAAAATTTGGGTCAAAATTCTATCATTTTGTTGGGTCAGATCATTGGCAGATAATTTTTGACCTTAGAACTAGATGAGGATCACAAACCATTGCATTTAAGTTTGAATTAATGTGGATGTACCAGTCTAACTTTTGAAGAAAACTTGACGCAGTGATAGAAGATGGAGGAGAAAGGTTCCAAAAGATTCATCCTATCCCAAAAAATTTAGAATGTTAACAAAAGGTTAGGAGATGGAACATAGAAAGATTTGGAAGACTATTCCAAAAGAAGAACGAAGTAAACCTTCAAAATTGGCAATAGGGAACGGAAACTAAAGATTTAATCTTTAGATCAAAGCACAAACAAAACAGAAAAGGTGCTTATGGCAGACCTAAACAAAACTTTGAGAATGGAAGAAACAGGAAACAGAAATCAAAATTGCAATGGTTGAAGAAGACAAATGCAAAGTTTTACTATCTCTCAACTATCACACGAAGAAACAACAACATTGATAGGATCACCACAACTTTGGGAAAGGTTTTCACAGAGAATGAAAAAATCTTGACTGAAGTAATAAAGTATTATAAACAGTTGATGCAGGAAGAAACTTAAACAAAGACGTCACTCGGGAGGAATTACAGAGGAATATCCCAAGACTAATTGCAGATGCTGAAAATGACATCCTAATGTGTGTGTATTACCAAAGAAAGTTTTTAAAAAAAACCTTTGACCATGGGGCTCAAAAAAACCTGGGACCAAACACTTTTTAGGCTAGGTTTTTCCATAATTTTTGCCATATTGTGGGAAAAGATGTGGTTTAGGCAACGGAAGAGACTCAGAAGAAGTCTATACTCAAAGAATGGAACTCAACCTTTCTTGTCCTTAATACCAAAAACGAGGGTGCTCAATATGATCTACACCACTAGGCCCATGATGTCGGTGTAGTGGACAACCCTATAGTATTGGCTAGAAATCTGTGTTTTATATCATGCAAAGGAGAACCAATACAATGGTCAAACAAAACACATTCGAATATGGAAGTATTTGCAAAATGTTGTAAATTTTATTCAATGTAAAAGAATAGGGAGAAATACAAATGTGTACAATATTTTAGCAACGTTGGGAGTGCAAGTTCCCAAGATCAGAAGGGGCAAACACTCCCTACTGATTTTCCTAGACTAGAACGTGACTACAAATGTGTATGAGATGCTAGATACTTAGGGAACGCTAGCTCCATACTATCTGGATGGGTTTTTGATTGCTTATGGGCCAAACAGTTATAATATATATACATCATTACAAGAAGGCAATTATAGAAAGGAACAATTACACAACAATTCATCTTCTGCCCAAGTGATGGTTGGACTTCCATTTTCACGAAATGTTATCGCGTGCTCTAACATGGTACAGACTTGACAAGTGGCACTCGACATGTTATGAGGCAACATGAAACTAACATGTGGATGTTGAGTCTTGTGTATCTGCAAGATGTTGTGAAGTGTTGCAACATGTTGCACAATGCTACATGAGAGCCCCAAAATGTTGCACAGGTGTGCAACAAAGCTTCCTATTTGTGGGTTTGACGATGCTCCAAGGAATGCAAGACTTGATATGGTGCTCAGTTTCTATGCGCATGTGAGGCTTGTAGAAGTGTTGTTGAAGCATTACCAGCGTCTTGGTGATGCCTAATTGTCCTATTGTCTTGGCATAGTGCGCCTCCCAAATGAGTCTTCAGCAAGGTGTGCCATTCGGAACACAAAGATGTCCAAGCTTGTAGAGAAGCTTGTCAGATGTGGAATTTGTGAACCTATTCACCCTACACAAGGGTGGTGTAGGTGTCTATGAAGTCATGGTCTTCTGAGTAGAGAGATATCCAGTCAGCGAAGTTGTGGCCATGCATGTCAAGCACCCAATAAGTGCATGCACAAGTTGGCAGCTGAGGCAATATGCTACAATATTATCCTTTCCCTTCTAGTACTTGATCACCAAATGGCATTCTTGCAAGTAAATCATCCACTTCATGTGGCATCCATTCTCCAACTTACTTTGTGTGCAGGGACTGAAGTGGTTTATGATCACAATGGATGATTGTCTCCTTACCCAAGATGTAGTTGTGCCATTGCTTTACAACTTGCATGATGGCGTACAAATCTTTCTCACAAGTGGAGCACCATTGAGCAGTGTCGTTGAATACCTCTGAGTGATAGGCAACCTAATGTCCATATTGTGTGAGTAGTGCACTAAGTGCATAGTCAGATGCATTGGTCAAAATCTCAAAGGGGTGGACAATGTCGGGCATTGCCACAACAGGGGTTGTGCAGAGGCATTAATTGAGTTCCTCGGAGGCATGTTGTGCAGGTGTCTACTAGAATCAACTTTTTTGTGCATGATATGACTGAGAGACCATTTTATGCGCGAGAAATCAAGACCCTGTGGTATAAATTTACAAGTCCTATAAAACTCCTCAACTCGATTAGATTGTGCAGAGTTGGCCAATCTTGGATTACCCTGATCTTCTAAGGATCTACATGGATGCCTGTTGAACACAACTATCTACTAAGAGGGGGGTGAATCAGTAGATCAGCTAAAACTAATTCTTTTAGCAATTTTAGAAGAAATACAAATTCATATGCAAGTCAAAGAACGAATGCAGAGATTACACATACACACAAAAACACATTACTCAGGGTTTTTACGTGGAAAACCCAAAGAAAAAAGCTACGGTGAAAATGGCTACTAGAATCTATTATTCTGATCTAGCCTCATGATTAAATGCCTCACTGGCTAACCTCATTGGTTACATTCAAGAGCACCCACTCTAAGGAAGCACCCACTCCCTAAAGAGACACCAATCTCCTAACTGAGCACCAACTCAGTTTTCTGATGGCACCAACCAATCAGAACTATGAAACTACAACTTCAGAATACAAGGTGGATTCACAAATGAATCCAAATCAATTTCTTTGTTACAAGTCTAGTCTGTAACTGCTCACTTTCTGTTCAATCTCTACACATTCTCTGTGTGCTCTTTCTTCCTCTTTGCCTAACTCTCTATTGCTCTGTCTTTCACTCTGTGTCTGCATACATTTCAAAGTAACACTCTTCGAGTTGCTCTACAACACTCTCTCAAATGCAATGACAGCAACACCTTCACAATGAATAAGATGTGTATATACATTGAGTTTTAGGGTTTTACATTTCCACTTTGCATTCACACTTCACAACTCTTTTTATGGTTCTCATTCAATGCGTCGTTGACATATACACTTTCTTATATCTTGGTTCATGTTTCACGTCGTAAGTTCTACTTTCTTTACTATATTTATCAATTGTTGGATTCATGTCATTACTATGTCCTTTCCTTTTCGCACTTCAACTCCCCTTTTCTGGTTCTTCATTCAATGCGAATTTGACATATACCATTTTCGTGTCTCGGTTCATGCATCACGCCATAATGTTCTGGTCTCTTTACTATGTTTGGCAACTATTGGATTTATTTCATAAATGCACAACCTTCTTAATCAATGATTGATCGGTTGGATCAATCAATCTCGGGCTCTGTGTAGACTTTTCGAGCTCACCGTTTATCTAGTCACCTTTAAACGAGGATTATGCATCTTGTCTTTAGCACCAATCACTATCTATCTTGAACCATCAAATGTATGCCCTATTTTAATAGAACCGTCAATTTCTCTTGTATTAACTGTCGAGCTCTTTCTCGCATCTCGATATCTTCTACATGATTGGTTCGCTTTCGCTCCTTTCGATTATATTCGATATGCTTGACCTTTACCCTTTCTATTGTATCGTTAAACTCCGGCATATTGACGTGATCTCATTTTCTTTGGCATTCTTGTAATGCTTTTGCACCGTTGATCCTTGTAGACTTGCCCGATCTTTAACATGCCTTGTCCCTTTGAGAATGCCCTATAAGACTTCCACACTTTATCCTTTGGCAAAGTTGAAAGTGGCCTTTCTTTTCGGACAATTTGTTGCAGGCTTTTGTCAAGGGTTTTTCGGGACAATTTCCCCGGACAATTTCCCCGAAGGAATTGTTGTCAACCTGGAGCTGCGCCCTGATTCGAAGACGTGCGCGAAACGGCCAGTCCTCTATCCGACTGAAACAATGGGATCTTCTCACGAGGGTGGGTGCCTCAATAGTGAGAAGAACCTCCAGAGAAGGCTGGTCCCTGTATGATGTATCAATGAAGATTCCTACTCTACGTTGCTGACTACCATGGAAAAGGGAGAAAGAAAACTTAAAGGGAAAATCCTACCTAAAAGGGGGTGATACACCAGAATTATGATCCTACTCAGCATGGAACCTTGAACACTGAACGAACAAGAGAGAAGGAAGACCTTAGACTTCAAATTAATCACTTGTGCATAAGTATTTCACGCAGAGGTTCGGTCCAATGACTAAAACCTGAGGGAAATGGTGGAGAGAGGTCTGATAAAAGACACTTTGCAGCTGCCTAATGTCCACTTACAGTTTCAACAAAAGACAATAAAGAACACTTTAACATGACCTGCGCAAGGACAATATAACAACTAGGTACGAAACAGAATTCGGGAAGGGAGAAAACTCTACCACTTATGGAAATTGCTAAAGAAATATACACTACACCACGCTTGAAATCTGAAAGTACAGTCCTTATTGATTGAAGAGGTTACACAACTCTTAATGGCAGAGTCTGGTCTAACCAAGAGAGATTGGATTCTTTTTTTCTTTTTAATCAAGGCTAAAAGCCATTATATAGCAAAATACAAGAGGCCAAAGATAGGCGTATAAACTTGAAAAGAAAGATTTACTTTTGTTAACTCCAAGCTTTACTTGGCCTTAAAATAAAATATATTTTCCTTTGTCCTTACATGAAGCCTATTCGTTTGATGAAGCGCACTTATCCTTGTTATGAACAGTCCACCTCTTCTTTGCATGTAAATCTTCTAGTGGATGCGGCGTTTGATCAATTAGTCAACTCTAAATATGGACTAGTCAACTCCTTGTTAGAACTCGGAACTCCTGTTGAAGCCAGATTTAGTCCTTCGGATGCATGCGTTGAATGAAGACGAACAGGTCTTTAATGATCAGTCAACTGAAACTTAGACCGTTTATTTGAAAATAGCTCCGATGTTCGAAAATAGATCTAACGTTCGAAAATAGCTCCAACGTTTGCATGTAAATCTTCTAATTTTGATCGTGTCTATTTCCGGCAGGATTTCATACTCAATTCTTCGTCGGACTATCTATTTTTTGTTCCTTTTGCACAGTCGGCTTCCATTTATTTCGGATTTTCTGCTATCTTTTTTAAATCTCAACGGTTACTTCCCGCAAGAAAAATTTGATGGCCTGCAGGACGTCACCTGAAACTGTCATATCTCCTTCGGCTATATTTTTGCGGGGTTTATTCTCTTAATTGTCTAAGCTTTATTTCTTGCGGCCTTTTTGCTTTGAACGCCTCCGTGGACACTTCCGAATTTCTTCGGACTTTTTGTCCGAAGGAATTCCTTCGAACAAAAGTCCAAAGAAATTCATACCCTTAGTTTTTCCGCCTTTCAAAGCTTTTTTGCAGCTTCTTTGACTTTTCCCGGGATTTCTACTGTGTGTAAGTCGTTCCGAATTCCTTCGGACAAAAAGTCCAAAGGATTCCAATTGTCTTTGCGAAGCTTTGCCTTTTTGAAAAGTCCAGGGTCTTTGACTTGTCTTGAGCCACTTCCGAATTCCTTCAGACTTTTTGTCCGAAGGAATTCCTTCGGACAAAAAGTCCGAAGGAATATATCATTCTCTTTGCCTTAGCTTTTATGCAATGCCTTTCAGGATTCCAATGTGTCCTCCGCCAGCCAGCCAGTCCACGTGTCCTTCAACAGCAGTGTGTCAGTCCACGTGTCCTTCAGCAGCAATGTGTCAGTGCACGTGTCCTTCAGCAGTGCCCTTCGGAAAAATTGGAGGCACCTGGACTTTTTGCAACGGTCACTGAATTTGATCTTCCTCCTGCTCGAAGGGTAGGTGCCCTTCGGAAAAATTGGAAGTGTCCCTTCCAAAGGGTATTCTGCCCTTCGTCAGTCTTGAAACTGCCTTTTCCTTGCACTTTGAATTCTTTCGGAATTTCTTCTAAGTGCTTTACAAATTTGACTGAGTCCGTAGAAACTGCTGATTGAGTGCGTAGATTTTTGCCTGCCTGAGTGCGTAGAAAATTTGACTGAGTCCGTAGAAAACATTCCTCGCTGAGTGAGTCCATAGATTTTAGCCTGCCTGAGTGAGTCCGTAGATTTTCTTTGACTGAGTCCTTAAAGGAAAACAATGAATTCTTCCATCCTTGGCTAGAGACGAGAATTTTCCAAATAGCAAGAAAAAATCTGACTTGTGGAAGATTTGTCAACAGGGATTGTTGCGGACAATTTCCCCGAAGGAATTGTTGCGGACAATTTCCCCGAAGAAATTGTTAAGGGTCCACATACCCTTTGGCTTTTTCAAAAACTACCCTTCGGCTTTTCTGTAAGGGTCCCCATACCCTTCAGCCTTTTTGAAAAGATCCCTTCGGACTTTCTGCAATGGTCCACTTGCCCTTTGGAACTTTTGCAATGGTCCACTTGCCCTTAGGAATTTTTGAAAAGATCCCTTTGGAACTTTTGCAATGGACCCTTCGGAAATGTTGTTGCGAACATTTTGTCTGACAAGACATACATTTTTCCAAAAGAATTCTCCAAGACCAATTCAAGTTCTTCACATTGCATGACTTATAAGATTGAAAGAAGTTAAGTCACTTTGGAAACCCGATCAACTCTTCCTTTACGCATTCGGGTTCCTGAGACCGCTTAACTTATAAACATGAGAGAAGTAAAGTCATTTCGGAAACCCAATTAACTCTCCTAGACCCATTCGGGTTCTTGACACAGCACAACTTATAAACTTGAAAGAAGTAAAGTTGTTCCGTAAACCCGCTTAACTCACTTAGACCCATTCGGGTTCTCGACATTGCTTTACTTATTTTATAAGTAAAATCACTTCACAAACGCAATTTGCACTGTCTTGACTCAGTCGGATTCTCGTCATTGCTTTACTTGTGAAACTTTATAAGTCGAAGCAAATGAAGTTCACAAACCCGATTCACATTCTCCTGACCCAGTTGGGTTTTCGACACGGCTTTACTTATGAAACTTTATAAGTAAAAGCGAATGAAGTATATGGACTTGACAAACCCAAATCAGCGAATGAAGCACATGGACATGACAAAGCCGAATCACTATGCCTTTGTCATTAATGTTTGCCTATTTGACATCAATGACAATCTTACAGACAATCTCCTTATACACCATGATACTCAAATTGTTAACAATGCCTTCGCAATTTGATGTAGCCAAGATATCGAATCTGCAAGGCACTAAATATACACCAAGCTAAGTTGGCTTGCAACTTGTGTATGTGCAATGTGTCTGTTGGCCATTTTTTTTGGCCTACATACCAAAATTTTGCCCAAGTGTGAGAGGGTGAACATTCAAGCAAGACTTTGGGTTTTACAAGAGGCACAAAATATTTCACTTTATGAGTAATCAGCAGTTGAAACCCCTCAGCAGAAGTAATCCGGGTTAGAAAGCCCGAATTACTCTAAATAGTGCAAATCGGGTTTTGGGAAGTGCTTTGCTTATGAAAGTTTTATTAGTTGAAGAAGGTTTCACAAATCCGAATTACTCTAAATAATGCATTTTAGATTTCTTAGGGTGAATGAATTATCTCTTTTTATAAGTAACAAGCAATGAAGAATCCGAAGTAGGTGCCAGTGAAAAATCCGAAATTGCAGACATTGAGGAACAAGCAAATAGACTCGAACAAAAAGCCCAAAGGAATTCCTTCGGACAATTTGTCTGAAGGAAATCCTTTCGAAAAGTTCAAAAGACAAGTCAAAATATTCGAAGGACACTTCCATAAAATCCGAAAGGCAGAAAAGGACAAATCAAAAAATCCAAAGGGTAATGTACCCTTCGGAAGGGACGTTTCCAAAAAACCTGGGTGCCCTTCAAAAAACTTGGGTGCCTTTTTCTTAAGGGTCATTCGCTTTGGAAGGCGCTGTTTGAAAAGTCTGAGGAGTCGTTTGAAAACCTGAAGGGCAGGTACCATTCGGAAGGGTCGTTGAGTAAAAACCCGAAGGGTAGGTACCCTTTGGGAAGGTTCATTCGCAAATTGGAAGGGACGTTGGAAGAAACCCAAAGGGCACCTGCCCTTCGGGAAGGTCTATCTGGCGAGTTTAAGGTCTTTACAAAAAGCCCGAAGAGCTCCTGCCCTTTGGAAAAAGACCATTACAAAAAGTCCAAAACATTGCTAAATTCCGAAAAGTTCAAAGGACCATTGGAAGGGACATTCAGAAAAGCCGAAGGACAATTGCCCTTCGAAAAGGACCAAGAAAGAGATCCCGAAGGGTAGGTACCCGTTGGAAAAATTCATAGGAAAAAAGTCCGCAGAAAGGAAAGTCCACAAAAAATAGAGAAGAATAAAGTCTGTGGAAAAGAATGCCAAGGGGAAGACAAAATCCGAAAAAATGGGAGATGACAAAAAACCCGAAGTAAATAATCCAAAGGATAGACCTTAGACAATTCCCGTGGACTTTTTGTCCGCCGGAAGTTGAAAGCAATAAGTCCAAAGGAAATCCGGAGGTTTTGAAAAGTCAAAATCCAAGCAAAAGGATAGACCAAGGGAAAAGCAAAATTGACCATGCAAAAAAAATAGACAAAGGCTTAGGGAAAGAACCTGAAGAGAAATGCCGAAGGAAATAAGAACAAAGTCCGCGAAAAGACAAGCCAAGGCAAATAAAAATAGAAAAACCACGAACAGGCAAGAGAAATGCATGCATAGATATAAGGAAACCGAGAACAGAAAGTCGATGAACGATTCAGTCTAAATATGTCTCTCATGCAAGCAAGGGCTATTTTTGGCAGATTGCTAAGTATCAGTTGATTGTTTGTTTTGTTCATGGTTTGACTAGTCATTCTCATGCATCCGAAGGTCCAACTCAGCTTCAAGTCGAGTTTCTCAGTCTAAGTTTGGCGTCGTTTTCATGCAAAAATGATTGTTTTCTCGATCCAGCAGCTCAAGAGGAGTCTATTTTTGAAATTTGGCGTAATCTTCCATGCAAAGGAGAAGTTGACTTTCAACAGACCCACCATCCATTTCTCAAACGCCAAGGAGCTTCATGCAAAGACAAAGGAAAAATATTTTTTATTGGAAGGCAAAGTTGGTCTTGGGTAAATCTAAGTTGATCTTCCTCTTCTATTTTTCAACGCCAATCTCTTGGCTTTTATAATTTTCTATATTGATAGCTTTTCAGCCTTAGATTTTTTATCCCTTTTTTGGCAAGACAATCTTCTGCCAAAGTTTGTGTTGTAAACTTTTTCAAAATCAACAAGAGGACTGTGTTTTTTCAATTTCCAGCAACTGGTATAGTGTACTTTTGTTATTGATTTGCCTAAGTAATAGATTTTCCTTCTTCCTTGTCAAATCTGGATTCGTACCTAGTTATTAGCTGGTCATTTATGCAGGTCACGTTCTGTGTTTGAACGTCTTTTGTTGATTTTATAGTGGATATTAGTGGTTGTTTAGTGCCTTTCATCAAAGGCCTATTTTTCCCATTTCCCTCAAGCTTAGATCATTAGATTAAACCTTTTCGTGAAATACTTATGTGTATTGATCAATTGGAGTTGAAGTTCTGCCTCTTCCTTGTCTGAATCAGTGTTCTCAGAAGCTCGATTTGAGTGGATCAAGAAAATTAGGTGTATCACCATTTTAGCTAGGATTTCCTTTCAAGTTCTTTCTTTTCTTTTCCCTAGGCAGTTTGTAGCGTACAGAAACCAGCTTTCTCTGGAGGTTCTTCTCATCATTGAGGCACCCACCCTCGTGAGAAGATCTCATTGTTTCAACTGGAGCGAGGATTAGCCATTTCAGCACGTCTTCGATCAGGGTGCAACTCCAGGTTGACAACAGTGTCTAAGAAGGGCAAGATGTGCTCCACATGTTCCTCCCAAGTCTTGTTGAAGATGAGGATATCATCCAAGTTGACAATGAAAAAAGGGTTTGTAAAGGGCTTGAATAGATCATTGATCAAGCACATGAATGTTGTGGGCAAATTGGTTAGACTAAAAGGCATAACCAACCATTCATACAACCCTTCCCTTGTTTTGAATGTTGTCTTTCAAACATCTTCAAGATGGACTAGTACCTGAAGATAACCTGACTTCAAGTCAATCTTGATGAAGTATTGTGCACATCGAAACTAGTCCAGGAGGTCGTCAATATGTGGTAGGGGGTACCGACTCTTCAGTGTTATCTTGTTGAGTGCGCGATAGTCAATGCACAAGCACCATGTTCCATATTTCTTTGGCGGAAAGACTATCAAGCTTCCACAAGGAGAAGAGCTTGGCTTGATCTTACCTTGATCAAGAAGCTCTTGGATCTAGTGTCAGATACCATATTTCTCCCAAAAGAACCTCTAGTATAGTGGACTATTTGGAAGAGGGGATCCAAGAACCAAATCAATCTGATGCTTTACCATGCAACGTGTTGGAAGGCCTTTCAATTTTGTTGCAGTAACTTGTCAAGTTCTTGTTGGTGCAACAATTGTGTGGAATGACAAGCTTCCAAAGTGCACTTTCATGCGGTTGTGCAAGTGGTTTCGAGCGGACCATAAGTAGCATGAACTTTTGTGTGTGCGAGATGATCTTGTGGCATTATTTGGCAGAGACCAAAGCAAGTTTGGTTGTTGGAAGTGACTCCACGAAATTGAGGAAACAATCTTTGGCACCAACAATCCATTGTTACAGATTGGCTTGCTATGTAGCATCTCAATCATACAAGTACAATCTTCCAAGTAGAATGTCGCAAACCTCTAGTGGTGTAACATCACAAGTGGTTGTGTACTCCATAGACTTGACTACATACTTGAAAGTGCATTGTCACGGGCCCGGGATATCCTTCCCTTGTTGAAGCCATCCCGAATAGTAGGGTTGAGGATGTGCATTAGTGGTAAGGCCTAAGCGCTGAACTGCATCTTGTAAAATGATGTTCTTATGGCTTCCACTATTGATGATGATGTGAAGTTGTTGCCCATTGACTAGACACTTTGTGTGGAAGAAGCATTCTCATTCCTCAGAGGTGTCTATGGCATTGGTGTTGGTACTCAGGGAAGTCACATTTGGATCAGTGTCTTCTGCTTTACGAGGAGCTCATGTAAATTGCACAATAAAAGAATGTTGTGTGACGCTTTCAAAATTGTGTCTAAGCTTGTGTGGTGTCGATGGCACCACTCATCACCTTGGTTCTTTCTACCTTTGTCTGGAGCAAAAAACGTTGGAGTCTTCTAATGTCGAGCGACATGTTATGATTCTGTGTAGAGGGGTTACATGGTGTGTTGTGCATGGGTTGGCTCTTTCGTGCAACACTAGATGATGAAAACTTTTGGTTCATCTTTGCCTTGGCTTCAATCTTGGCAACTTGCAAAAGCTTGTCCTAACATGTTGAAAGTCGAACTCCATTTTTGTGCGAATATAAGGTGAGTTCATTGATATACTTCAACACCTTATGTGGCTCCATCAATTCCTCGTGCAGACAAACAATGTAGTTGTAGTCACTAGAATTAACATTTAATACTAAAACAATGCACTTGTGACCACTCCTTATGCACACAGCCTATGCTATGTTCCACAGTTTCAAAATGCTATTCCTCCACCTCTATGCGGATAACCCTCCATCCTTAAGCAAATTATGATACTTGATATGCCGACTCTTCATTCCAAGCAGCCTGGACTCACTATTAGACTGATTCACACTTTCAGTTTAGTTGTCTTTGCTTTTTAGACAAGGTTACTCCAAGACAATCCCGATCACCGGTAGTGTCTAAAGCTGTTGGTTTCATCCTCCCGCCAAACGACTCATTGCTCAAATTCAAATTCACCTAACGAGTCACCCTGCACGTTCGCAAACCCCATTCGAGAAAATTCCAAAAAGACCACTATATAAGCACATTTTTTAATCATTTGTTCACTAGTTGGCAAGAAGCTCATATATTGCAAACACTGAAATTATTTGAACTGCACATTGAGAGGAAAGCACCTGTTCTTCCCAAGTAGCTCTAAGCTAAGTCTAAATACACCCCAAGGTCACAAGTCATTGTTGAAGTAAATAATTACACCAGGATTGCACTAGCATATAACATTACACCAGTATTTCACACACACCACCATAGCATGGGAGAACATGGAGTTTGATCCCTCTTTAGAGTATTGGTATGTAGGCAATGCTCGACACAAGGGGTGTTGAGGTCAAGCACAACTCAGCCCCTAATCCATTTTTCCTAATTTATTACATTTATTCCACATTGTCTATTGAGCTAGGGTTCTGAGTGAAGAAAAAGGCACACAGTGACTCCCACAGTGAATCAAGGAATCACGAATATGCACACAGGACCTATAGGCGAAGGCGCACTGATCTAATTTTACATAAAGGGCAAAAACCCTACTGGACATCGGCGCACCCTACAAACGACAATGCAGACCAACCTTGTCCCATATTCAAAAGAAGCTATGTTCCTGATTCACATGGTCCCATAGTCGATCACACAATCTCTGTTGTAATCCACATATCCAAGTTCTAGCTAGGTTATTGGTCTTCAATACTTTCCCCTTTTAACATCTTTCTATAAATAGGAAGTTCCAAATCAGCCTTGTGTATTTATTACATATTATATACATTCTAATATTACTCAACAGTTTGTCATAATTATATTGACATTTGCTTAATTCATTGATTTTGATAAAACATATTGTGACTTTCATAGAACACTAGGACATACTATCAACAGATACATCAGTCTGAGACATAAGATACAAGGTTTGATAGATGAGAACATCATTGAGGTAGGTACATCTACCGATAGTACAAAGGCACAACCAAGCGAGAGTAGAACATTAAAGATATTCAATGATCATTTTCTTAAACGTACAGGTCAAGAAACAGTAGATAAATCTGAAGTGCATTACACATATAATGCACACCTTCCACCAACTTCTTATCATCCTCATACTGAGGCACAACATCCTTTGAATAGCATTATTGGTGCATATCATGTTTCAGTGCCATATGTCACATTCACAGAGCATGAGATAGTCAATGATGATTTTGATTTGCACTCTTTGTTCATTCAAACTTGCATTGATCATCAATTTATATATAATGTCATGGTTGATAATGGTTCAAGTGTGAATATGTGCACTATCACAATTCTCTCATTTTGGATACATAGATCAAGATATACTTCCTACAGCAATAGTAATAAAGGGATTCAATAGACATGTTCAAATTTCTATTGGTGAGATCACATTACCATTATAAGTTGATTCAACACGTGGCCACCAAGTTTATAGTAGTAACCAATGCAGGAGTCTTCGATATGTTATTGGGACGTACTTGGATTTAGTAGCTTCATGTAGTACCTTCTACAGTACACAGATGTTTGAAATATATTTTTGATAATGAGGTTATCACAGTTCATGGTATTCCATATGAATACCCCCTACAATCAAAGGTTATTGTTCATACACTCAGATATCAATTGAGCAACCTAAAAATGTTCAACCTACTCAGAGAATTTACAAACAAGTGGCCAATTTTCCAACGAGAAATATCCTTGAAAAGGAACTTATTAGCAATTTGTCACAGATTATAGAGAGCCACTCTCTACTCCAAGACGTCCTAGATTGATATTACTGGGCACTAAGAGTGTTCCACAATGAACACCAAAACAACGTTCTTATACTCACAATGGGTTCCAAAGAGTCCTAGAGTTCACAATTTTAAACAACATACACAACATTCTACGGATTATTATCATGATAGTGGCACTTATGTTATAGAGCCAGATCAGTTTTCAGATTCCGAGTTGAGATCAGTTACTTCACAATAGCATGATGCTTTCCATTCATGAGAGGTCATCCTTCCTATGTTAGATACAAGACCTATTGATTGTGAGGCTCTTGCAGGAGTCATTGGTTAGTATATTGGTTAGTGTATTCCTTTTCAGTTTCATATATTCAAAAATACAAAAAAAATAGAATATTCCAAAAAATTCTAAAAAACAAGACCTATGCATGATGTGTAGTTCATTTACATCAATTGATTTGTGCTTTAATATATACGGTACTTCTCTATATCTAGTTTTATATCAAACGTGCTTCACAAATGTATTTGAGCAAGTTACAAAACATACAGGTTGTCACTTTCAGATGCAATTCCAGGTGGTGATACTACCTTAGACCCAAACAATTTACACAAATAAAACCGCTCTCTTCCAAACAATGACGCATTGTGCTCTTGTCTGATTCTAGCAGATTTGTCCCAATAAACACAAGGTCTAATTTCTCAAATCCAAAATAGTCATAGACCTACATCTTTTGTGCATTACAGCAAATTCGTTAGAGGCATCTTTTACTCAGATTTTATCACTCTATGACTATCCCTTTTGTTCCTACTACAATACAGTACATTGTGTGCAATCCTTCTATATTTGCTCACTTACTTTCACATTGCTATCTTATTGGATACTTGAGTTGCTAAATACACTAATGTTCAATTGCTTATGTAGATCAATTTCACTTATTCAAGCATGTTTATCATGTTTTGCTTCGTGCTTTGCGTGTATTCATTTCTCTGGATTGTGGACATTTGAACATGTCCTTGCTTGCGGCTCTGAGCCTTATTGTGTGTTTCTATATGTGTGAGTGACATTTAAACATGTCCCTTCTATGTGGCCCCTTGGCCTTCTTGTTGGCTTTGTGTGCTTTTGTGTGCACTCTGTGTATAAGTCATGTCCAAGACTCTTGTTTGTTATTAGTTGCTCAGTTTGCAATGCCATGATAGATATCATGCATCTCCCCAGTTTGTTGATGCCACAGTCCATATTATGTATTTTTCTCGAAGTAGTTTTATATCGGTTTCAAGTACTCGATATTGATCATATATTCACTGTGCGCCTAATTGCTAACATCTATCTAGACATGACACTATGTATGTTTGGTTTTACATGTATCATTTATTACTACTTTGCTTAGATTATTAATATTGATGCCATGATCTCCAATGTTGTCATTACTACTCTAGATTTCAATATTTTTTATAACATCATCCACATAACTTTTTCTTTTGAGCTAAGTTATTGCACAGGCTTCCCAACTCACCTCAAAAGGGGAGCATACACAGTGGCTTGCCTTAGAGACTAACTTGCAACATTCCACTGCAAACATAGAAAACAACAATATTTGCTCAGTTGATCATAGTACATAGTCAGTTTCTACTCGGAAAGCATATTCAGACAATACCACGCCATTTGGACAGCAACCCGGTCGTAGTTGTCCAAAACAGTGCACTTTCATCCTAGAAATCAAAAACAACATTTTCCAAATTTCTCAGAATTACACTTAGTCTATAAAACAAATTTTCAATATTGCTCAGAAACAGTTTTCAGATTTATACATAGATTATCACAGAATTTTGCTCAGATTGGGGGCATCATGCGTAGCATGTGTTCTAGAATGTTACACAAGTTTACTCATAAATTCAGTTGATATTACTTAGTTATCAAGAATCAATATACTTAGATATCAGATTGGGGGCATATGCACGACACATGATCACTTTCTTGCTCATTTTTTGCATCAGTTTTCGCAAAAGGAATGGCAATTCATGTCATTCTCTATGTTGTGTACACCAAACTCAGATCATGTTATTTTTGCACTAATTTTGCACTAGAAATAAATCTTATTCCGTCTGCAACAATCGATTCCTTTTTGCATCAAAATGATCTATTGAAATTCATACAGGGGTTCCAAGTTACTGCATTGCCTTGAGTTGTGCGATGATGGAGCCAAATGCATCTTGAATTTTCAAGCACATTCTCCTACCAATGAGGATTGGAGCATGCACAATTCAATCCAAGTGTTTCAACGAAAAGAAATCTCCAAAGGTTCTACCCTCTCCAGTCACCAGTTTTGCACCAGAAAACACAACAGTTCGCGTACATGAAAAGTTGTATTCATTCCTTGTTATTTGATCTACAAGTTTATTGTCTTTACTTTCAAATTTTTATCCTAAGTAAAGACTCATTTATACATGTTTCATTTTAGATTTTCAAGAAGCACAATTCAGCGTGTGGTCTACATCCAAACCTACTCAACACTGGTAAGCTCAAGTATAGCTCTTTCTTTTACTCTGGTATACTTTCGCTTTGTTGCATTACTAGAAAAAAAAGGGTGCAAATGCAGTCACTAAAATTAACATTTAATGCTAAAACAATGCACTTGTGACCACTCTTTATGCACACTTAACCTATGCTCAATTCCACAGTTTCGAACCGCTATTCTTCCACCTCTATGTGGATGACCCTCTATCCTTAAGCAAATTCTAATACTTCATAGTCCCATTCTTCTTTGCAAGCAGCCTAAACTCACTACTAGACTGATTCACACTACCAATTAAGTTGTCTTTGCTCCTTAAACAAGGCTGCTCCTTCAGGTTAATCCCGCTCGTCGATAGTGTTTGAAGCCGCCAATCTCATCCTCCCACCAAATAACAAGTAATTGCTCATATTCAAATTCACCTAACATGTCATCTTGCACGTTTTGAAAGTTGAACTCCATTTTTGCACGAATATAAAGTGAGTACATTGATGTACTTCAGCACTTTATGTGGCTCCATCAATTCCTCGTGTAGATGTGCAATGTAGTCATGGAACTCATTAATGGTGTTCAACCAGCTACTCCTTATGTTGGTGTAACTGTTGGAAGTTGATGTATTCATCCTCATAGTGCTTGAGAGGGTAAAACTCATCTTTCACAGCTGACAAATGACTTCCAAGTCTCAATGGGCTCCAAGTCTTTCTCATGTTGTGGGCTAAAGGTTTCCCACCAATGGGACATTTACAATATTCAATACTATGAAGGTGATCTTCGTGTCAATGAAGCGATTGAACAAAAAGTAACCCTATAGTTGGTGAATCCAACTATCCAATGTTGTAGCATTGATTTTACCTTCGAACACTAGAATGTTAAGCTTGACTTGCACTTTGAATGGGCTTCAGTGCTAAGAAAATGGATGTGCAAGTTGTGCAGGAGTGGCTTCTAGTCCAAGTTGTACCATGAGTTTGCAGAACTGGCCAAAGAGCTCATTGCCCTACTCCTCTAAGGGGGGTAGATCAATGAGGTGGCACTCATTTCTACACAACACTATTAAGGTACCCCAACACACTAGCTCTTGACGATGAGGAATTGCTCTTGCTCAGCGTCATAGATCTGCATCTCGACGTCATGGATCTATTTCTTTACAACTACCTCCCAAGCTACGAAGGCAAGCACACATAAGAGTTTATTTGTTGCCACAATAGTTGCTTCAATCTTGGATGTTAGGTCAGACTCTAGGGGGAGTGCCTTGCTCCTCTTAGGGATACCCAACCTAGCCCCCTCAACCATAGACATTCCCCAAGGAGCATTATTAGTTCTTGTATTGGCCCTTTCACAGTGATAGATATTTACACAATTAATTCCTTTATCTCGAGCACGATCAAAGATGTTCTATGAGACTACCACCAACTCTTCTCGACTTTCGACTTTCATCTGCCCATGCTTTTCAGGGGTTCATACTCCCCCCACATAGTTATTTGCGTTGTTACCCTAACCACATAGGTTTGGGGGATTTACTGCGTTGGGTTTACCCCACATTTACTTTCAATGCTTCTGTTCTTTTATTTACTTAGTCGTTGTTACTAGGGTCCTTTTACCCTAGTGCTTTCTATTGTAACTAGTGTATTCTCGAGTCCCATTGACCTACTTTTGGTCATTCGTGGACATTAATATAATTTCTTTCTTTCTTTGTTTCTTTCTTATAGGGCCATCCCGAATGAGACATCTAGGGATGCTTCAATGAATTTTTTTTGGGTGTCAACCACCTTGCTCTTGCTACAGCATTCTTTTGGGTACATTTAAACTAGGTCAACTGGTAGTCTCTCTTTCTCACATTGCACTCACATGTTTACAGGCATATGAGACCTCTTACTCTAATACTAATGATCTGCACCACAGGGCCCAGGATGCTAGTGAGGTGGACAACATTATAATATTGGCTAGCAATCTATGGGTTATAGAACATGCAAAGGAAAACCAATATAGTAGTCAACCAAAACACATTTGAATGTGGAAGAATTTGCAAAATGGTGCAACTTCTAATCAATGTAAAATAACAGGGAGGAGTATACATGTGTGTTCAATTTTCAGCAAGGCTAGGAATTCAGGTTCCCGTGATAGGAAGGGGGAAAGACTTCCTCCTGATTTGCCTAGACTAGAACATGACTACAGATATGTATGAGATGCTAGATACTCAAACCATGGTAACAACCTACTATCTAGATATGTCTCTAATCCCTTAAGGACCAGACATTTAGAATATATAATCATTACAAGAAGGTTGTTACAAAAGGAAATGGTTG
The DNA here is from genome assembly GCA_037957365.1 of Torreya grandis. Taxonomy (NCBI): domain Eukaryota; kingdom Viridiplantae; phylum Streptophyta; class Pinopsida; order Cupressales; family Taxaceae; genus Torreya; species Torreya grandis. The sequence continues at coordinate 1,856,900 of JARHVA010000536.1, read as the reverse complement.
CATAATGCTTCATCTTCTGCCGAGGTGACCGTTGGACTTCTAGTGTTGTGATATGCTGACAGGTGCTCTATATGGCATGCAAGTAGCAAGTGCCAATTGGCATGGCGCAAAGCTGGCAAGTACCACTTTAGATGTTGCGCAGCAGCAGGTAGCTAACACATGGATGTTGAGTCTTGTGCAATTGTGAGGTGTTGCAAAGTGTTGCGCAATGTTGCACAGTGTTGTGGAAGCAGAGGCTTCACATCGCACAAAGTTCAGACAATCCTATGCGAGAGCCCCAAAATGCAACTAAGGTGATGGCAAACATATTTAAAAAGTGCCTTCTAACATGATCTCAAAATAGCAACACAACTTTGTTGCATGTAGGCAAAACCCTAGATGGAATTCTCATTGCTCAGGAAGCAATAAATTCGCTACACTACAGAAAGATAGCAAGTATGATTGTAAATAGGTACTTAAAAATTTTATGGGCAGGTTTGGATTTTATGGGGTTGCATCTCTTCCCCATCTTTCTCAATTCATATCAATTTAGTTCAAGATGACCATTTCCATATTTCAAGAGGATTGCACCAAGGTGACCCTACGTCACCTTACCTCTCCATCATTCTAACTGAAGCACTTGGTATAGCTATCAAGAAAGCAAAATTAGACATAAATTTTAAAGGTGTGCAGATTTGCAATTATAGAGTATACTAGCAGGGAAGTTGGCATGGAGCAAGCAAGATGTCTAACAGCCCTATTGACAAATAGGAGCTTGCAATTGGTCAAAATATAAATGCAATCAAATTCAATATATTCTTCCTTAATGTACTCCATATTCAGATTAAGGATGCCCTTGACTTTGAGGTAGCACCCTTCACAATTTCATATTTAGGCATGTCTCTTGAAGAAAGGATGACATGGGAGATTTGGAGTGCCATAATTGATCAAATTTAAGCTAAATTATCCTCGTGGAAGGGTAAATGTCTTTCTTTATATGGGATAATTCAGTTGATCCAGGCCTCTTTTCAACGTTGTCCTGACTCAGATGTTGTTTTTGTTTAAGCACCTAAAAATATCTTGAGCAACATAATCAACGTTCACAAAAATATTCTTTCAAGTGGTAGAAAGGACAAGAGGAAGATATGTTTGATAGCTTTGGAAAAGGACATGTCTTACTAAAGACTAGGGTGGTTTGGGGTTTTTAAGTAGCCAAATGATGAATAAAGCACCAAGAGCTAAGTTGAACATTATGGCACATTTGTCGAGGGAAAGGAAGGTTATGGACCAAAATTATACGATCCAAGTACTTAGACCCCTCAAGAAGAGAGTATCTTCACCTAGGATAACCTCCCCAAAGGCTCTCCAGATCATGCATTCTACCTTGAGTACAATGGCAAGTAAAGCAAGGCAATAAAGACCACTTCTATAATGATGCTTGGAATGATAGTATACACTGTCCTTGATCCAGGAGGATATGGGTCACTAGATCATACTACATGTTACTACAGTTGCACGTCCAACCTTGCGCTAACGTCAGCATTTGCATCAGTAGGTTCCACACCTACATGCCAATTCATCCCTTGCAATTCCACTCCTGCATTATTGCACAGCTCCTACACTGTCAATATTGTAGCCAACAACTCATCAGTAACAATAGTCAGAGATGTCACTGCACTTTTCAGTTATGAAGCGGTTGATACCAACTGTTGTAACAATTTAGCAAACACTTCATTTTCTTGCATTGTAGAATAATGTACATCTCCATGCTTTGTAGGTTGGCATCATATTGAGCAGAACCATAGAAAAATAGAGTTAGGAAGTTTTTTGACAACATCATCTGACACTACCTTCGGAGCACCACTCACCATACCTCCAAGCACAACCTTCTTGCCATCCGCTGCCCTGAACTTGAGCTCCATAGTCTAGAAGTTCTGTGAATACTCCCCCAACGAATGAAGCCACTGTATACCTAGAATAGCATTTGTATCACCCAGGTCCACCACATAGAAATCATTTGTAACAGTATAATTACCCAACGTGACACCTAGTTGAGGGACCCTCTGTGTGCAATTCATACTGAAACCATCTGCAACCATCACACTTAACCCCTCAAAATCCTCCGTAGGTATACCTCTCTTAACCACCAGGGCTGAGTCAATAAAATTGTGGGTTGCCCCACTATCAATCAACACAGTGACCCGCTGCCCCTGTAATACTCCCCTAACTCTGAAGGAATTAATTGTGGGGGTACTTGAAATAGTAACAATGGCACCACTCTTAGTCTCCACCTATGGCTGCTCCTCCTCTGTACTGCTACCATCACTACCCTGTACTTGTTCTGCCTCCCCATCCTCCTCACTATCTAATAGGACCTCAATGTAATGCACCTTTCCCTTGCCCATACACCTGTGACCTGGCTCCCAAGGCTCCTTACAACTGAAGCAAAGCTTCTTTCTTCTCAACTCCCTACGAGCCTCCATCATCTAGCTTGTCCTTCTTGGGCCATTCTTTTTGAAAGGGCTTTTTGTCCTTGTTCTTCTGTGGAATGAACGATTTGGACGGAAACTTGTTCTTAGGTGCTGAATGCTCCATGTCCTAAGCCCGTATGATAGCATCCTACAGGGAATCTGATTTGAAAGCCTTAATCCAACCACATAGTGGTTCGGATAGACCCTTTATGAAGAGCATGACCAATTTGTGCTCCGATATGTTCGTCACCATAACTGCAAGTCTCTGGAACTCAGAGATATATGAGTCCACTGTACCACTCTACCTGAGTTGAGCCAACTCCTTGAAGTGCAACTCTGAATCCTTCTAATAAATCTGTCTATCAACTTTTGGGTAAAATCCATATATGATTTGATATTGACATGGCCCAAAGTAACTAGCCCGTGGTACCACCATTCATGGGCCTCAACTTCCAAATGCAAGGTAGCATACTTAATGGCCTTTGACTCCAACCTAGGGTTGAGTTAGAAATAAGTGTCCCAACTTCTACACCCATGCTTTGGTTGTGCATCTACTAGAACCATCAAAGGAAGGAATAGAAAGTTTGCCCACCTTACGCTGCAAGACCTGATTCTGAGGGCCCCTATTGTGATCTTTGGGTCTATTCCTGTACTTAATAGCACAAAAATCCTACAAGGTCATGGCTGCATGAAACTCATCACCGAGTGACTGATACTCCCTCAAATAATCTGTGAAACCTTCACCTTGTCCCTGTTGTCCCGGATTACCAGCTGGCTGTCCTCCCAAGCACTGAGGCATAAGGGGCCTCGGAGTCACTCTACTAGCTGTCCTAGTGTGACTATGCACAGGGACATGAGTGTTATTTGCTTCCGCATCGTTTCCATTGTGACCATTTGTATTCCCTGTAGCATTGTTACCAGCGTTGTTTTCGTCATTCATCATCTGTGTTAGGAGCTGAACTACCTGTTGTTGACCTCTAGCCAAGTCATTAAGGATCTGCAAAGTGTTATTCTCAAGTATTTCACGCCTATCACCTGGTTCCCATCTATCACCCATGTTTTCCTCTTCTGATGAATCTAAAGCAAACAAATCAAACCCTTCTTCTCTTGCCCTTCTCCTGTATGTTATATACACCTGATCTTCTGGATTCATAAATAACCATGTGACTGAAAATCGTTGAGCAGAGAATGCACACGCTGACAGGAAGACCAGCTCTAATACCACTATAAAGTACCCTTCCCGAATGTGCAATATTTTCAATTGTTTTCAGTTTGATGGATGGAACATTTTATCAACTCAGATCATATTCATATATGTGTTTGATTGGCATTCAATATGTAATGCAGATACAAATCTAGAAATCAATACTAAGACATTCTACTTCCCAATATGACTGATTTACAACACGCAACTGCTCAGAAATTAGTATCAGACTTGTGCAAACTCAGTATAGCCCACAAAGATATGACTATGGTAGCAATAATAATACTTAGATAATAATTATCTCAGGCTGATACAGGGTTATACTATGCTCTGTGTAAGACTAATATAAAGCATTTAAGACTTAGGAGTTAACAGTGACAGAGGGAAATTATCAGCTTTGTCTGAATAATATTTCCACCCTTACAAGTTCACTCAGACTGAAACTTAACAGCAAATACAAAGTTTATGGCCATTAATGACTGAGTGAATAGCATATGCAATTTAAACAACAGATACAAATTATTTCAGACCTGGAAACTTGGCGTAGACCTGGTAAATGTTAACAGCTGCCTGTAGAGTGTTAGATACCATCAAATGTGACCACGTCCAGCTATTTTCACCCTCCTGCGACCTCCAATTTAGCATGAAATAGACCCTGCTTCACACGACCTGCTAATACTCCATGAATTGACCCTCATAGCAGCAATTCCAATACTATTAATAGAGCCCACGTCTCACCAAACCCAACACTACTGTGGGAGATGATCACATCACTGTAGAGGATCACTGTTCATGCCACTGTAGCGAATCATTGCTCACGTCACTGTAGCGAATTACTATTCATGTCACTGTAACGAATCACTATTCACGTCACTGTAGCAAATCCCTCAAAATGATTCATCCTGCAACAGGAAGTCTCTAATATGCAACATTAATAAACCTCCAAACCCTTGTACAAATCCAAACTGAAGATATATTCGTTTCACACCAATTTTGTTTCTAAGGAGACTCATAAAATTGCATTGACGCTCCAATAAAAGACTAGAGTGATCTCCTCAACGAACCAGCTAGGGTGGAATTGTTTCACCACCGAAACCGGATGCCCTAGGGTTTCCCTGTCCCCAAGACCAAGAAGTTTCGAGAGCTCGCCGATATGAAAATGAGAAAAAAATTTAACATGAATGAAAATGAGCCTCCAAAATGCCTTTTATATTTCTCACTTTAATTTCCCGCTCAAATATAATAAAGTGACTTTATTAAGTTACATTTTAATATTTCACTTAAAGTCACTTTATAAAATATTTAATTAATCACTTAACATTACCTTTTTCAATATTTGTTTTCCCTGCCAGGTAATATTAAATAATTAAATAAATGAATTCCATTATCCCGACTTTCGCCTACGGAAATTAAATAGACTAAAATAGCACCATGGGTGATCCTAGAGAAGGGGACATTACAAGCAAACTATAATGTCCCCTTTTCGAGATTAAAATAATATTATTATTTACAATAAAAAGTATTCCTAAATACTTATAATAATATGTCTAAGGGATTTTATGTCAACCACCCCTTTTCTAATTTTGATTCTGACTTAAAAAGGGGCTTTTGGAGCATGGGTTAACTTAACCCTTAATGAAGATAAGGTATGATCTTTTTTAAACTACTCTAACTCTCCCTCCACCTGGAGCGCCCCTTTTTGGTAAGGATACGATGAAAAAGAAGAGTATAAGAAGGGGAATGATGATCATTTGAGAGGTTACCATGTTTTTGAATAAAATTTATGAGTTTGAGCATGCTTGCTTAACTTTCTACCTTGGAAGACGAAACCTTTCTTTGGTAATCAGAATTTGTGAACAAAAACCCTCATCTTCAGCTGGATGGCCTTATTTCAAAGGTCATAGTGGGCAAATTGGAGCACTTTGTAGATTCCTAGGGCATCATTTGTGGAACGCAGCAGTTGGCAAAGATTTTGTGGGTGAAGCATAGCTGTTTGAAGACATTTTGAGGGTGGCAAATCATCTTAACAGCCCCTGTAGGTCAGTGACCCACTTGGAGGCCTTTTCCAAGGGTGACGACCCACCTTGGGAGGTTAATCTGCTTGTTTTTGGGGGCAGATTTCTGATATTTGATACTTTGGTTCATCAAACAAATATTTGGTACTTATTTGTGAATTTTCCAGCCTATACTTGCATGTTAAAAATCAGATTTGAGATTTATATTGTGGGCTGTAATTACTCTGTAATTTTGATGAATATTTGATTGGAAATATTGATATGTGTCCTAGATGTTCATTTCCAAAATTCAGTAATTTATGGCTAGGGTTTGAGATTTTAAAATTCAGAATTTGCATAAGTTGTGTAGGGTTTGTGCTGTTATTTCTAGGGTTTGTTGGAAAACCCAAATCTTTCTAATTCATCCCTAAAGGGGACATTACATTGAATATGAAATCAATAATTTCATTGTAAGCAGAGATGTTGTCTTCGATGAAACAAAATCTTTGGATGCAACACAACTTGAAAAGTTGATCTTCAAAATTGTTGAGAAAAGAAAAAAAAAAGTGGAGAAAGAAAGTTTCCAGAGCAATCAATGAGTTTTGCATATTTCCTCTTCTATGGAAGATTATAAAGAAAATGAGATTCAATCTCCAGAGGAAGTAGCATCTTCTGAGAAATCAAAATATTTTTCCGCTTAGATTTTTTGTGGTGCTTGTCGAGCGGCCTAGAGGCGATGATGATATATCTAATTTAATCGCAAGACTAATGCTTGAAGATAGAAACGCTGATGAGATAGATGAACAGGGGCCAAGAAAGACTCGAAAAAATGTGAATTATGCTCTTACAATTGATGTTACCAATGAACATACTTGTTTTTTTGATGCTATAGACATAAAGAAATGGGGAGATGCTATGCAACCAATGTATGATGCGATTATTAAAAATCGCACATGGACTTTAATTGATTGTCCACCTAGAGTAAACCCCATTGGTTGTAATTGGGTTTACAAGATCAAGTATAACGCAAATGGTTCCTTGGATAAATGTAAAGCACAATTGATCACCAAAGGATACACTCAACAAGAAGGTATAGATTATGAAGAAATTTTTGCTCCCACTGCTAAATGGAATATTGTTAGAATGTCGATTGTTCTCACTACACAAAAAGGGTGAACACTGTATCAAATGGATGTAAAAAATGCTTTGTTTCATGGCAACTTAACAGAAGAAGTCTACATGCAACAACCTCCAAGTTTTGAAGTCAGCAATGAAGAACAGAAGGTTTGTCATTTAGTAAAGGCTTTGTATGGTTTAAAAGAAGCACCCCAAGTATGGAATGCAAAAATAAATGATTTTATACATCACATTAGTTTCGTATGTGATAATTCAAATGGTACTTTATATTCTAGGGTGCAAGGAAACAAAATTGTTATTATTGCTTTTTATATTGATGATCTTTTAGCTACAACAAATGAAAAACATAACAAAGAAGTTAAACAGAATTCAAAGGTGGTTTTGAAATGACCGATCTTGGTCCCTTACATTATTACTTAGCCATTGAGGTGAAACAAGAAGCAAATAGGATTTTCATCTCACAAACCAAGTATATCACTAAATTGTTGAAGAAATTCTAGATTAGTGAATGTAAACCTTCATCAACACCCATGGAGCTTCGAAATGATGTTAAAGAACCATTGGTAAAAGCCACTAGATATAAACAATTGAAAGGAAGTTTGATTTACTTGATGACAAGTAGACCAAATATTTATTTTGTAGTATGTGTACTTTCAAGGTTTATGCAAGAACTTCATGAAAGTCATTGGTTAGCTACAAAGGGAATTTTGATGAATTTGCAAGGCACTAAAAGTTTTGGTTTAGAATACCAAAGAAATAAAAACTTCAAACTAGTTGGATATTCCGATGCAAACTATAGGAACAATGTTGATGCATCTTGGATCAACAACTATATTCTAGTGTTGCAAAAAACATGACACACTCACCAATTTTTAAGCAGAATTGGAGTACATTGCAGCATGAGACGCTTCAAAAGAAATTGTCTATCTTTGAAGCAATCAAGAGGAATTTAAGGTTTCTCAAACTGCCCCGACAGCTCTTTCAAGATTTCAAAGAATCTAGTGTTTCATACAAGGACCAAGTATATGGACATCAAATATCACTATTTCAGGATGTAGGTACCAAATAAGGTAATCGAGCCCAAGTGTTGTCCCACAACAAAGCAAATTGCTGATATTTCACCAAGCCCCTAGATTGAATCAAGTTTAAAAAAAATAGAAAACTGCTTGGTGTATGTCACATATAAAACTTTGGATTGCAGGGACGAATGTTGGAATCATTTGATCCAAAGTAATTAATTAATTACTTAGGATTTTATTTAGACTTGGATTGTACACTATCAAATTTGGATAGTTTGTTATGATTGTATTTCTAAGTTAGAGAAATTGTTAACAGATTTGTTAGAAATAATTGTTATAAATAGAGGTTATAGGAGACATTTATGGAACAACCCAACACACCTCCATTTGTGCTTGTTGTAAGCAATTTGTTTTTATTATAAGTTTCCCATAAGCCCAAATATTGATCAATGAGGGTTGATAAATTGTGTACTTTGAGTCAATCATCCATTGCTAGAGAGAGCCCAAGAAAGTGGCTCTGATACCATTGTTATGATAAAAAAAAAGCTTTGATGCCAAAGTTATACAAAAACAACTTTGATACAATTATTGTGTGTAAACACTTTATTTTAGTATGGAGGTAGTTATTAGTCGTAAAATTGCATTATTCTAGGATACTTGTGTGCTTGTCAATCATCAGTTCAATTTAGGCTCTTATTAGCATGTTTTCGTTGTGTTCATGGTTGTTCCTTGCCTTTTTCACCCATTTCCTTTCTCTCTCCTCTTTCTCTCCCCCCTCCTATTTCCCTAGGATTTTGAGCTTTTACTCAGAAATGTACAATGTATAGTTCTAGGGCTAGGTCCTTTTGACACTTGTTTCAAGACTCCTATGTCATGTGCACTTGACTTGTTAGTGTTTCCCGCCTATTGAATGTCGACATGCATGCCAGCAAGGTCTAAAATTGAATTTGAGAAGTCTATAAATACACGAGTGCATAGTGGATATCGAAGATGCATCTATCCCTCAAGAGATCGATTATGAAAATGCCAAAGTAATTAATTCAAGCATTTGGAGCATAAAACAAACAAATCTTAAGCATTTATTACTCCATCATGCAATCATTCTAGAGAGGATTCATATAGAGTGGACATTGCATCACTGGAATGTCTAGTTGAACATGCATAATACTTGGTGTGTTGTTTTTGAAATTGTAAAAGCATTCTAAGGACCTAATAATAATTGAGCTATAGAGAACACAGACCCTACAATACATCTGTCATTTTTTGTCATGTTTCCCTTTTGGACATAAGAGTGAAAAAGGACCCTTAGCCTTATTCTTTGGTGTTTCTCTTAGGCCAAAGAAAAGGGGACTTAAAAAGGAAGCACTAACTCCTCTTCAAATTATAAAAATGTACCTTTTGGTTAAGTTGTTCTAATTTTAAGTTGAGGAGGCTTTTTGCATTAATGGGACTCACATAACCCTTAAGTGATTTTAAAAGAAAGTTAACCTTATAACATTTTGCACTTTCCCTCCAAATGGAGCGCCCAACTTGAGAAGTAAGGTATATAAGAAGGATTGTGATCCATTTGAAAGGGTTATGCATGATTTGATAACTGAATTCATTAAGTCTAAGCACGAAAACACTTTACTTCTCTTTGAGGACGAAACCCTTCAAGGTAGACTGGGATTAAGGACAGAAACCCTTGATCTCAGTCCTAGGGCAGCTTCACCAAGAAGTAAAGGGTGTTTTCAACACCATGTATCCTGTCTGCGGGTGGGCGAGTAGTTTGGAGGTCTTCACGCCAAGGAAAGGGCTCTCAAACTTCAATGATTCCATTGGGAGTGGCAGCGAACCCCCAAGAGAGGTCAACGACCCCTCCCTAGGGCTGGAGAAGGTGTTTCTAAGGCTGTTTTAGCCTCTTTTGATGCTCAGTAACAACAAGGTATTTATTGATAAATTTGTGATTTATTTTCAGCTATTTTGCATTGGAAAATTCAGTTTTGGAGCCAATATTGTTGGCTGGAATTATTGTAATTTTTCTATAATTTTTGGAGTAAATAAATATCTATTATGTGCCAAAGTGGGGCACTTCCAGCATTCTGAATTTTATTACAGCAGCTAGGGTTTAAGAAAATACTAAAAACTATTTGTTTTGGGCTAGGGTTTTAGCTCATTTAATTCAGATTTGCATAAACTTGTGTTAGGGTTTGATGTTGTGTTGTTAGGGTTTGTGGAAAAACCCCCTTTTCCTAAATTTGCCCTAGAAGGGGACATTACATTTTTATCAAGTTTTTGAAATGTGGCTGACCTATTCGGGTTTCAAAGAAGGAAATCAGCTTCCCAAAGATCCGCGTAGAATTTTAGAAAAGCAAGCAAAGTTTTTAAGGCCATGAAGCTGGCAAGCAGGATTGTCAAATTAGCTTTTGCATATTTGTCATTTACCAGGGCCGGCCTCACATTTCCGAAAACAATAATACTCTTCTGAAAGCATTTGGACAATTCTGGGAGCAGTCTCTATTCATCTTTAGTTTTTTGGGTTTTGTCCACCTCGATGTCCAGGAATGCTTTGCACTTTTTGTTTTTGCTATGTCCAGATTCACACAACATAAGATATTCTTCTTCAACACCCTCTTTTCATTTATTACATCAAGAAATTATTTATTAAATTAAGTCTGACTGTACTGTCTTAAATTGTGTTAGGTTTATTTGCAATTGTATGAATGGATGTGATGTAATTTGACTTAACCGTTTATCTATTCTACATTTTGGTGAACCCATATTGTCATGCATGTGATGTATCCTTCTAGGGTTAGAACTTGCTTTCATTGTGATAGATATTATTGTTCTAAGGGCTTGTTCCATTTTGTTTTTACCAATCTATTAGCCCTGGCTCTTGTGTGTTACAAGCCCTAGGATCTTTAAATGTATGATTTCCTCTTATGCCCTCCTAAGTAATTATATCTAAGACCCTAATTAGGAGTGCTAGGATAAAATGGCCTCTACAAATAATATTAGTGTTGCTCCTACTATTGTATTTTTTATTTTTTGTTGCATATGATGTCGAGATGCCTTTGAATGATAATGGGTGAATGGATCCCAAATTGATAAAGTTTATGGTAGTGGCCATCAAATTGAAGTCAAAAGAGTAGAAAGCCTTGCACAATTTAGAAAATATGTTATGGCAATCCAATGAGATGGTAGAGTTATATTTATTGAAATATGCTCAATGTCGAACCCTAGGTCAAGAAGATCCAAATGAAGCTACAATATAAAATATACCCTACAAGGTGAACAATGGATATTTGAATGCTAACAATGTAAATCAAGCACTTAAGAGAGCACCTTATATGCCCAATAATGTAGTCATTTCCCAACTTTCTTCTGAAACTATTCCCCCTCATGTTTCTATTGTTTTTGCTTTTGTTAATGCTTCTCTCGCTTTTGTAAATACTTTGATTGCTTCCCAAGTTCCTCAACACCCTTTGTATATTGAGCAAATATGGTCAACAATACAAATATCATCTATATATGAAGGAGAAAAGACCATACTAGGACTAACTACATATAAGAAGTCGCGCTGCAAAGCAGGGCAGAGGCCAAAAGCAAGTGTTGTTTATAAGAGGGTATCAAGGATATAATAAGGAAACCGCATGCAAGAAAAGACGAACAAGGGCAACCTAGATACAAGATGGTAGAATCTAAACTGATATAAATGCCAAATGGCTATAAGTGTTGTAGTTGCATACAAAGATATTTCAAACTAATCTAAGAATGGATAAATAAAATCTAACCATGGTTGTATCTACAGGGCTAGATAACCTACAGTAGGATAATCTAAGCGAGGAGATAAGTAACAACAAACATACTACTCTAATAGTATGTATAATATATCTATCTATGAAAGAAAATAAAATAAAGAGATTAAGGATGGGGATACTTAGCTTGAGAGACTTGTCGGTGCATCAATCTCCCCCTTGGCTATAGTGGCACTTTGCAAGAAATATTGTAGGTGAAAACCTCAAATGGCAAGGATGAAGACATAAGTGTCCTTAATTGGGGACTTCAAAGACTAATGAGCACCTCCTTGGTTCAACTTCCTTCTATTGAGCTTCAAAAACCTTGAGAAAGACTAGACCTTCACAAGAATAAGGTCATATCTCCCAATTCCTTCTATATACTTAGAGCAGACTTTTCATGCACAAGCAGAGCAGATGAGCGTTGTTCTCCTATATGATATCTAGGAATGCTATAAATACTAGTCAAAGTAAAAATGACCTAGCTCAAATGCCAAGAATGACACGGTACTAGGTCGGCCATCTCGATCTAGTACAAACAAGGAAACAATTAATTGATTAGGATCGATTTAGTTGGGAATCAAGGAAACAACTAGATCGACAAGATCGATTTAGTAGGAAAAGGACACAAACAAGAAACAAACTAGATTGGCCATGCCGATTTAGTAGCAAATACAGGGAATGATGTACAAAACTAGATTGATCAGAATCAATTTAGTTGGGAAAAGTGATGAAACTAAGCAAAATAAGAGGAATGAACAAAAAATAGACCCAGAGGCTGCTAAATAAAGTTGAAGGCATGATGATGATGGTACACAGGTATAACGGAATAATATGGACATCTCTTGTAAACCACCACAAACCGACCCCAACCCTTTCTCAGTGCACTCCTTAAGACTACATTCTAGGACATTGATGTGCTACGAGTCCTACAAAAGATATCGTCAATAAGTGAAAAATATAGGTGTATACGTATGCCCCACCCAAAGCTAATCACATGTCACAATAGCATAACGTGGGATGATGCTTTGGGGAAGAAACATAGCAACACAAAAGCATAAAAATAAATGTTGTAAGAATGAATAAATTGATGAAATAACTGAAAGTAACATGTACATAACTCAACTTACCTTTCCATTAAATAGATGCAAGCAAATACCTTAGTCTTGGTCATGGCAGGGGAAAAAACTGCATATGGTAACCCTAATGACACAAGGCTAAAAATAGAATTAAAGTAATGCAGGCATTTGCCGAGGGGTCAAGAAAGGGAAGTATTGGAACTCTGAAAAGATTGTAAAAACAAGGGAAAATTGGCAAGCCGAGATGATGAGGCTAGATTAAGACCGATAGACCCAAGGGGTGTAGAAAAATCAAGGGAGATTGGATAAGTTGTGATGATAAGGCCAAATTAGGAACAAAATACATCAGAAAAATAAAAATCATAGCTAAAATAAAGCCAAATAGAAGGGGATAGATAGCCGCAAAGTAAATGCTAGATTAAGTCCAAAAGACCCAAGGATAAAGTGATAAAATGTAATAAAGAAAATCAAAAAGTACAGCAAGAAAATTAGAAATGGGATCGGATTGCCCAAAAAAGATGACTAGAAACTCAAGACCCCAAATAAAATTAAGAGAAATCCTAAAAAGATAAGGCAATGACAAAGAGAGCATTTCGCAACAACTCAAAGATGTTGAAGAGTGGAATCTCTAAACATTAACACCTGTCAAAATGCTAACATGTCCAAACAAATTATTGAGAAAAGCATATAGAGAAGATGGGAGAGTGTAATGTCCCCAAATCGAGACAACAATGCAAAAAAGGGTTTTCCAACAAACCCCTAAACAAATCCAAAACAAAATTTGAACTCTAAAAATAAAACCAGCCAACCTTAGAGTTGTATTTGCACCACCAAACTGAAATTATTACACCTCCAATCACTCAAATAAATAGAAAAGTACCTTGTGAAGTTTAGCCAATCCGTGGCTCAAACCATATCAAGAAAGGAGTTGAATTGGTATGTTTTTCACTCCCAAACCCTCAACGCCACCAAGCTGAATTTTTAAGCCCTCTTTTTGTCACCAAATCCTACTCAAAATTCCTCCACAACTAAATATAAAATTCAAATAAATTCCAGGATGCATGAGATATCCCAAGCTAAATTCCTTTGCAAAAAAATTTTCAATTTCACTATTCGGGTTGGACAGGCATTTCGTCAAACAATTGACTTGCATTCATGTTTTGAGAACTTTTCAAAATATTTTGATAGGAACAGATTGGTAATCATTCATATGAACATTTGCTTCAAGAATTTCATGAAAACAACAAGTGCTTTGCAAATAATCAAATTTTAAAGTTTCCAGATTAAACCAAAATGAAGTGCACTTCCAGATTTTTACAATTAATAATTTCTACCATGAAAACCACAAACAATTAAACAACTTCAATATTTATTGATCAATATCTGACCTAGTACAAACTCCTTTAACCCAAAAACTCGCCTTATAAGTAGTACAACTACCCTCCAAGAGGAACGGCCTACTGCAATAGGTACGGTTGCTCCCTTGAAGACCCTTGGTTGCGTGGAGTTGAAAAGGCATGATGAAGGTTTAGAGGCTCATACAAGCCTTCTTGCTGCTCACGATAGCTAGGAAATGGGTCTGCGACTTGCCTTGGATGCTACGGCTAGCTGCACCCATCCTTATGTGCCCAACACCTCTCCCATGAGGCTCCCAAACTGTATGGCCAGAGCTATACGCTGCTTCTCTCACGCTCTCCAATAACCAGTAACCCATGCTTATAATCCCCTCACAACCTGCTAAAGATGTATCAGTAAATTCTTGCTTGCAAGACTTTAATTTATTCAATCGTTTAATTCCAAATGTGAAACTTATGTGGCTCCACCAAATAACCAGCTAGGGTAGATAGTTGCACTACCGAAACCGATTGCCCGTACGGTTTCCGTCCTAGGGTTTGCTTTCCAAAGCTCTTGAAATCTTCACAATAGAAAAAATAGGATAGGTGTGTAGAAATGAGCTTCCAAAAGCACTTTTATATCCAACCCCAAATTACTCTTTTTAAAATTCCCGCACTTATTAATATTTTATTTAAACTCAGGAAATAAAGTGACTTTATTAATCTTCAATAAAGTTCCACTAAAGTCACTTTATGAACTTAATTAAATTAATTAAATAATATTATCCTTAGGATATGCTGGAACAGACAATATTAAATAATTAATTAAAATATTTCCTGATCCTCGACATTAGCCTACGGGAATAAAATAGGCTAATAAGTCACTCCTGATTAGACCTCGAAAGGGGACATCACAGTCCTCCCTTCTCGAAATTGCTTGTCCTCAAGCAATTGCAACTCAAGATGCTGGAGAATCTACTCACCTTCCCAAGTGGCATCCTCTATGGGTAAGTCCCCCCATCTGACCAAGTACTCCTTAACTATTCTGCTCCTCAATTTCCTCTCTGGTATCCACAATCTCCCCCGGCACCAATACCAATCTGCCCTCTTCATCCAGGGGCGGAAGCTCTGAAGAAGATGTAATATGCTTCCCTAGTGCCCTTTTAAGGTACGACACATGAAACACATTGTGGATCCTGCTGCTCTCTAGTATCTCAAGCTCATAGGCCACTTCCCCCACTCTGCGGACAACCCTATAGGGACCATAGAAGCGAGGTTTTCAATTTTTCTGCACCACTTTTCTTCAAGGAAGACTGTCTGTAGGGCTGTAATCGTAAGAAAACCAAGTCTCCCACCTCAAAACTTCTCTCTATCCTGTGCCTATCTGCATACACGTTCTCTTGATTATGTGCATTCTAAAGGTTATTTTTAAGTGGTTTAAGGATATTTTGGCTCTCTTGGATCCAATCCTTAGCTTTGGGAGCTCTGTT
Source organism: Torreya grandis (assembly GCA_037957365.1). Lineage (NCBI taxonomy): Eukaryota > Viridiplantae > Streptophyta > Pinopsida > Cupressales > Taxaceae > Torreya > Torreya grandis. Next base: position 1,841,417 of record JARHVA010000536.1, on the reverse strand, counting down.
ATCACCGAAAGCTAAATCCAAAAATGAAGGAGCATCATAACCATATAAGGCTCGGAAAGGAGTCATCTCGATTGACATGTGATAGGTGGTGTTGTAACAGTGTTCATCCAAATGCAACCCCCTGATCCAAGCCCTTTGTTGCCCTGCCACGTAGTTATGCAAATACCCCTCAACCCATTTGTTCACGATTTCTATTTGGCCATCGTCTGAGGGTGGTAACTGTTGACCATTTTTCTGCATAACCAGTTTGCGTTTCCTCTTCAGCTGGTTTTCGTTCTTCCTTGCTCGTTTTTTGTGTTTGGGCCTTTGTTGTTTTGGTCTTTCCTTGTTCTGCTTTCCCTTTGTTGTTTTTCCCCTTGGCTTTGTTTTGCCTTGGCCCTTTTTTTGTCTTAGCCCGGAGTGCCCTTCGAAAAAGTTCTGAAGGGCCACTTCCCTTCGAAATGCCCTTCGGAATTTTCTGATGGCATTTCACTTGCCTTGTTTTCCCCCAAGTGTCCCTTTGGAAGTTTTCCGAATGGCACTTCTTTTGTCCAAGTGACCCTTCAAAAAAATTCCGAAGGGCACTTTTTAGTCTAAGTGTCCCCTCAGAAAAGTTCTGAAGGTTTTTCCGAAGGGCACTTCTTTTGTCCAAGTGACCCTTCAGAAAAATTCCAAAGGGCATTTTTTCGTCTAAGTGTCCCCTCGAAAAAGTTCCGAAGAGCACTTTTGCCCAAGTGTCCCTTCGGAACTTTTCCGAAGGGCACTTTTGCCTTAGCCCTTTCTCGAATGCCCCTTCGGAATTTTTCCGAAGGGGCATTTTTTGTCCAAGTGCCCTTCGGGAATTTTCCCGAAGGGTCACTTTTGGTCCGGGTGTCCTTCGAAACTTTTCCAAAGGACACTTTCTTCCAAGTTACCCTTCGAGTTTTTTCCCAAAGGTTGCCCTTCAGAATTTTCTGAAGGGGCTTTTCTTCCCCCCCAGGTGTCCTTCGAAACTTTTCCGAAGGACACTTTCCTCCAAGTGTCCTTTGGGAAAAGTTCCGAAGGGACCTTTGGCTTAGCCAACTAGCCGTTGCAAAATTCCCGAAGGAATTCCTTCGGACTTTTGTCTGAAGGAATTACTTCGAGAAAAATTGTCAAGCCATTGCTCGAGCAATAAACCAAATTGAATTGCCTGTGTCGTGCCGCAGGACGTCAAATTTAAGGTGGCCAACTAGCCATTGGGTCAATTCATGACGTGCCACAAGACGTCAAGTTTAAGGTGGACAACTAGTCGTTGGAGTTAATACAAATTGGGTTTCCCAACATGCTTGACTTATGAATTTTATAAGTAGAAAAGCTTGGAAAACCCGAAAGGGTCTTGGCAATGCAAACTAGGTTTCCCAAGGTGCTTTGCTTATAAGGTTTTATAAGTAAAGTAGGCAAGAAAACCCGAATGGGTCTGCAAGTGCAAATCGGGTTTAAGCAATTGCTTGACTTATGAGTTTTATAAGTGAAGTCATTCAAAAAACCCGAAAGGGTCTAGACAGAAGCAAATAGAATTTTTGGAACTGCTTAGCTTATGAGCTTGATCAAATCGTTGATCGACGATACAGAACCATGATCCGAGTCATTCCTTGAGGACCAATCAAAAAGAAAGGACAAAGCCAAATTGAATGAAAGCGACTTTTTCCACGCCATTGCACAAGTCGACAAGCCAAAGAGAAGCGATTGGGAAGCATCTTCAAAGGGGCAAGCCCATGGCGTTCAAGAAGGTGACATGGATCAGAGTGCCCTAATAAGCATAATTGGCAAAAATCAGTTGCAGTTGAGGACAATGACTTCCAACAGATTTGATTTATCTCTTTGGTGCAAAGGACCTCCCTCTCTTCTTTGCTATAAATAAGACCTTTGGGCTATTGTTATTGGATCCACAGATAGTATGCGAAGCCCTGCTGGAATGTTTTGCCATTTTCTTGCCTTTGAGCAAAGAAGCATAAGTCTATTTTTTTATAAGTTCTGGACATTTTGCCTCAGCATACAAGAGACACAGAGTGACAGCAAGTGATGTTTTATCCTTCTGTTCTCTATCCTTCATGCTTTTGAGCAAAGAGTTGATCCAACAGGTCATGTAGATTGCATTCTAGCTGTATGAAATTTTGCATGTGTAACCATTTTGTGGACTATACACGTTTTTCCAATTACTTACCTTGTGTGATCTCATTCATTTTGTCTCTACATTGAAATATTTATGTTGGAATCTTCTAGAGCTCGAAGAATAGGCTTGTATTCTATTCTATTGTGTAAAAGTATAGGGCATACATGTGGATAATAAATTTTGGTGTATCACCATTTTAGACTAGGCTTTTCATTTATGCAAATTTCTGCCCCTTTTCATCCAAACAAGCTGGTTTAGCAGATTTTATTGCACAAAAGCTAATACAAGGAGCTAGCCCTTTCAACCTAGAGGTTCATTTCCACTTATAGGCACACCCACAAGCCTGGAAATGTCCCAACGTTGCCCAAATCTGGAGGAGGCCTGAACAGCCCTCTTCTAGGGTGCAAGATTTGGAGCCAATAGTTCTGGCATGCCCAATGGGACCAAATCCTTTGTTTTTTTCATGTCAAGGTGAATGTTGGTCTTGACAAGTATCATTTGTATTCTAAAATACAGCATTTGACGACTCCAAAGGGTGAGAATCCCTGGTTCTAGACCAAATTTCCCATAGTTTACTTCATGGTCATCACTAGGTCATCTAGGATATTTGACCAAAAACCTCTAGCTGAAGCTCTTTTTGAAGAACATCCTCAACCATTCCTAGCGCTTAGAGAGCCTGGGCAGGGCGGTTTTGAAGAGGAAGAAGAAGAGGTTGAGGAAGTTGAAGAAACTGAAAATCAAGAAGTAGACAATCAAGAAGACATAGATAGATGTCAACCTTTCCCTGCTTATAATACCCAAAATCCAATAGAACTTCCTGCATATGACCCCATCCTTCCGAATGCTACCAAAAGTCTTCCTAGTTTCAATGGAGAAGGTCCTATTACCCCATCTGAACATATTAGAGACATCTCTAATTTCTACAATTTCTATAATGTTACTAGGGCCAACATAGCCATTAAGTTGCTTGCTATGTCTTTAAAAGGCAAAGCACTTGACTGGTATAGAACGTTGGAAGGGGGCTGCATTACAAGTTGGGATGGCTTTGGAGATCTATTGGTGACAAGATTTGAAAATAAGAGTGATCATGCTTCCCTAATACATCAGTTGAATGTAATAAGAAGAGGTCCAAATGAATCCATGGGAGATTTCAATGAGAGATTTCAAAGAACATGGTATAGGCTGCCACCAATCATGAGACCTCCTAGCTTTGTGTTCCCAACATACCTTAAAGGGATTGGTACTGATGTTGCTGTTATGTTGCAATCAATGGGAGGATTTATTCTTCCAGATGCATATGAGCTAGCAATTAAGGTTGAGAATAGTTTAATTCAGGGTGGAAAATTTCCTCCAAGAGTTTCCATGCCTTTGATGTCCCACAATTCAGTTGAAGCTCCAAGCATGTCACAAGTTCCTAATGCCAATGTGAAGCCAAGAGCCTTTCCCAAGAAGATGGATAATGTTGTGGACAAGGATGAAGAAATCAGATCATTAAGAACTCAACTCAAGCAAGCTCAGTATCAGGCAAGTGCTCCTCCTAATGCACAATACTATCCTCAACAAGGATATAGAGCTCCATCCCAATACAGTTATCAAGGGAGAGGACAAAATCAACAAGGTTACAGTAGGCAGCTCAATGCATATAATCCAAATTCTACTCCTCCCATAAACGCTGTTGTTCCAATACATGCAAATCTAGTGCAAGGAAAGGATCATTTGGACCAATGGGGGCAGCCTCAAGGTCAATTTCTACATGATGATAGAGGAACCAGCCATGCTTTGACTAAACAAGAGGAAACTACTCCCTACATGATAGCAGAAGAAGCATGTCCCAGCGAAAAGGATAGTCATGGAGAAGGTAGCAGCCCAAGTGTGGAAATGATGAATTTCCAAGCAAAAGATGATTTTGTGTTGACTCAAGGCATGTCAGTTGCAGCCAATACAAGAGCTAAGAAGAGAGCATTGGGAGAAGGCCAGGAACCACGGGTAGCTCCAAGTGATGCCTCTCCAAGGCCACCAAGTGTCAATCAAAGTGTTGCACCTGCTGCAAGTCATGTTCCCCAACAAAATCAGAATGCAGGTGGGGCTGCCAAGATTGCAATACAGCAAACTCAAGCTCCCTCGTTACCATCAAAAATGCTAGAGAAGATGCATGATCCCTCTCTAAACACTGTTGAATCATTGAAGAGCACCAATGCAAGTATATCCCTTTGGGAAGTCTTGCATATACCCGATCAAAAAGAGCTTTTGCGGGAGCAACTGGCAAGCATTCATGTGACTCCTCAAGTTTCAAAGCACAATAGTGTGGCTCTCACAAATTCTCCAAATCATCTTTTGGAGCCCTCAACCAAGGCTGAAATGCCTCCACCTTTCTACCTCACACTCATTGTGGGAGACAAGTTGGTCCACAATTGTATTGTGGATAGTGGAGCAAGCACTAATGTCATCCCTAAAGTAGTGGCTGATAAGCTGCTTTGAACTATGAGCCACATAGCAAGGGCGTGTTATAGCTAGATGGGACTCCAACCAAGACGGTAGGATTGGTCAAAGGTCTGAAAGTATTTTTACATAGTTGCCCAAGCTTTCCTATTATGCAAGACATTGTGGTGGTGGACCTTCTAGCACACTTTGTTATATGCTTGTCAAGGGACTTCACAGCCAAAATAGGAGGATACCTTTCTGCTGATTGGTCTTTTCTAGCTTTCAGGACAAGGTATGGGACAAAAGCAACTATAAGGACTCAGCCCTTAGCAAGGTTCCACATTGAGCCATACTTGGAGACAATGTCAAATCAGAAATGTCTAATCAACAAGGAAGAGGAAATGGTCATGCATGGTAAAACATCTTTCCCTCTATCCTTATCTTGACAAGTACAGCACTGAAACACATGGCCTTGATCCTTACACTTTCATTGAGGAGATTGATTTGAGAGTTTATTGTATGCATGAAGAGAACGTTCTAATTCCTTCACTCACCAATGAGGATCATGAACTTGATGGCATGTGCGAAATGTTCTTTGATGGTTCAAGGAGCAAAGTAGGTGCAAGAGTTGGCGTCATGTTAGTTTCTCCATCAAAGAATCGTTACTACCCCTGTTATAAGTTTCACTTCAGTTGCACTTGCAACGTGGCAAAATATGAAGGCCTAGTTCATGGTCTCCAATGGGCAAAGAGGAGAGGAATCAAAAATTTGAAAGTCTATGAAGATAGTGAGTTGGTCATTCATCAAGCAAGAAGTCAAGCTACAGCCAAGAACCCCTTGCTTAAGTCCTACAAGCATAGGGTATGGGATCTACTTGAAGACTTTGATGCCTTCAACATATAGCCCATACCAAGAGACTTGAACAAACATGCTAATAGATTGGCTGCAATAGGAGCACATTTTGACTCAACTACTGATGTAGCAAAAGAGAAGGATCAATCTCATATCAAGATCATTGTGAGACCTTCCATTCCAGATAATGAAGTGTCATGGCAAGTGTTTGAAAGTGATGAACACATTGCACACTTCTTACAAAATGAGGCAGGCTTCTCCTCAAGAAATCAAAAGAGGTTACATGGTCATTATGAAGAGTAAATTATACAGCTGAAGACATAAAATACCCTAGGGGCTGATTATCTTGGAGAGTGTCTTCAATGAAGATGATCAAAAGAAGAATCAAAGAATGAGCATGTCAACAAAGGAGGAAAACTTTGAGAGAGTTCTGATTTTCAAAGACAAACTTTTGAAGATTAGCAAGGTATGTTCTCAGCTGGAAAGGCAAGCTTTTATTGCATTATGCAAATAGTTTCATGACATCTTTGCTTGGGAGTATGTATTATCCCTTGCTATTTCAGACCTTATATTGCTGATTTGAACCTCAAAGAATATTGTCAAACACTTCTGATGTAAACCCAATGCTTGCTGGTCTGTGTTTTCAGTCTGATATTTTTACTTGATAATGACAGCTGAGTACTCTAAATGCTCATAAATCCAAACTACAATGTCTAAGTATTAATCTAAATGCATATATGACTTCTTTTTTTTGGTATTTTCGATGTATATAAATGAAAATTAGACATGAAATGCATACCTACAGCCAATTGGCATTTTGTCAAACAATTGGCATGCAATCTAACATGCTGATAAGGAATGCTATAATGGACATTACATTGAACAAATGGCATACAATTGATAACTCTTTTATTAGATGCAATCCCCAAACACAATGATATTAAGAAATACCAAATCTATTGGTTTACAAGGGTTATGCAATACAGTGCCAAAGTCTGATATCAATGATCACCTACAACAATATGCTTGGGATAACAATGCAAACCACTAATAATTACAAAAAGAACCTGGTAATAATGGTGCCAAAAGTGCTGATGAAGAATCAAGCAATATCCAAGGAAAGGAGTCCCTTCCAAACCCAAATTTTAACCTTCTCCCAGCTGCCCTATTCACGCGGTACTGTAGTGTATTGTAGCAATCACTGTAGCGCGGCACTGTAACAGCGCTATTCATGTCACTGTAGCGGCACTATTCATAGCACTGTAGCACGACACTATTCACAACACTGTAGCGTGGCACTATTCACAGCACTGTAGCAGCCAACAATAAAACTTATGATCTGCAAAGTAATACCCCAAAACCCTTGGTTAATACTTCAGATTTAAGCATCAATGAAAGGACTGAAGTATCCCTTCCAATTTGCAACTCTTTGGAGGATATTTCACCACCTCAGTTATGCTAATCTATGGGAGTTTTCGTTCCCAAAGACCAAGTAGACAGTGTGCAAAAACCCTTGGCTCCACAGAACTCATCAAATGCAAATGATAATAATCGAATGCCTAGAAGCTTGCCTTGCCCCTTCCTTTATACTTTTTCAATCCCGCTTCAAGAAGCTTCTAGAAAAATAATATTATTTTATTTTAGTGACTCTACGTAATAATATTTACTCAAGTCACTTTATTAAATTAATTAAATATAAAGTCACTTTATAATATTTATTTGTTTAATAACCTTACAAATAATTAATTTAATTATTATCTCCCTTATTTTTCCCATCCAACTGAATCCAAGAAACCAACCATCGACCAGGTGACTGCCTCAAGAAGACCCCCTAACCATGTACATTAGCCTACGAGGGTTAGGAATAGGCTAAACCATCCGCAAACAACATCAGCTAAAAAGGGGACATTACAGTCCGCCCTCCTTGAAATTGCTTGTCCCCAAGCAATCTTGGGTACAAAGACAATTCTCCCCCCCTGGATCCCAAGGGAGGATCTGTATAATGTCCCTGTTGTCACCAAAGAGCTCCTGTAACACCAACACTAGCACAACTAACTGAACTTGCTGAAACAAATCAATCCCAACGCCAGATGTCGCAAGAGCATAAGCATTAAGTGGAAGCAACTCTGAATACCGACAATGTTTGCTTCCCAAAACTGCGCAAGCTAAGCTTTCATACACACTAACATATACGCAACTGAGCTATGCGTCTGAAACAGATCATGTACATAAAGATCAAAAGTGCAACTGCAAGTAATCACCCTCATATACATGCTGCAAATCTCAACAGTGAACCCTGATTGGAACCCTGATGCACACAAAGGATTCCTCAATATACTGGAGAGTATCCCACAACTAATGCCCGGATCCCAAATGACTCTGTAAGGAACTGCATCAGAATCTCGTTGAAAACAGTTGCAGCCATAGAACCTGCCAAATCTCAGCAAACTGTGCAATGCTGTAGCTGAAATAAACATATCACTTCTAATGTCAATCCTTGGGTCCCAATGCCAAATTGGAAGTCCGTCACAAAGCGCACCTGTTGACTTCCACTGTACCATTCTACATAAACAACTGACATCGCACCAAGAGTGGTGGAACACCTCATCAGGACCAAAATAGAATGACAAATCAAACACGTCACCACCAGGATCCCAAAATAGAATCAGCAATCCACTACCAATGACAACTGGTGGCACCTGCTGCACCATACTGTCTGCAACTGGATCACTAATATGCCAAGAGGCTACTACCTGATACTGAGACCTGTGGGTTATGGACCCAAACAACTGCCAGAAAAGATGAGTATCTCCTAACTCATCTGCAAATGTTGGTGTCCCCACAATACTCCGACTGCCAAAGCTAGAAGAAGAGTGCTCCTGACACCAACTCATAAACCCAGTTGCACTAATCAATGCAACTGTGGAGGGTTGATCCCTCTCAGCATCAACAGAAGTGGATATCTGTGCCTCTTCCCTCACGAGTGCACCATACAACTGCCTAGCAAGCATGAAAGCACAACCTCTATCCTCTGCCCAATTCCTATGGACGTGCTGACTAACCAAGCCATCATACCTACTACCCCCATAATCATCCTGTAACCATGTATCTGTGCGAAATCTCTGTGACATAAAAGTAGCAAACCTTGTCGGATACATAATAGCATGATGGATAATTGACTGTTGTCCCTGCAAGTAATTCCTCATACACAACTGAGTCGGGTACTTGCAGACTCTAGTTCCATCTTCTGTAGATGACAACTCTTCATCACACAATGGATGGTATAAGCCCCCATCAATCCACATCGATGCATCAACCAATCATTTGCATGTGAACTAAAAGAAAGGTGATGAACTCTCCTCACTATGTAGTCATGGTAAAAAGCACCAACCTCCGTCAATAGTTGACCATCATATTCCTGCTTTCTACCACCTGACATGGAACTGACCTTAGGGGGATCAAGTGTATTTTTAGATTCATCTCTCATTTGAATAATGTTATCTATCCTTTTTTGTCTTGCTATGTTGATGAGATTGATCTTTTCTTTCGCTTTTTGAAGATGCTGTCTTGCATTGGCAGCCACTAATCTAGCCTCTTTGGCTTTTTGCAACCATTCTTCATTAATTTTTTTGGACTTCTTTACCTCTTTGATGCCAAAATATACAAAATCAGTCCTCTTATCCTGGATATCTTCATGTCTACCAAATGGTGTAGGGCTGCCATCAATGGGTGATATCATATCATTGGCTTCTCATGATCACAAGCTCCTGTCTCACAAGAATGGTGGGACATAATGCTGCTGTCCTCAAACCAATCAGTGATGACATCATGCCATTGTAAAATGTCTTCTTCATCATGTGTATTCAAAACACTAGTGGCTGCTCCACTAAGCAAAAGATCAACTTTCACATCCACCTTAATATCTTGGACCTTCAATGGACTTTCATATGTACGAATAGCATTCATGGAAGCACCATCTAATTCTTTACCACGATAGGATGAAGCAATGCTAGACTCACCTAATGAAGCATCACAAGAAACCATATCTTCATGTAGCTGCTCTAATGTAACTGGTTTGTCTTCACCCATCACTTGCTCTTTTTTTCCCTCATTTCCTTGTCCCTCAATCATATGCACAACACATGATTCTTGCCCATCCAAAGAGGCTGCAATAGAAGACTGATTTTCTGATTTCTTTGGTGAAGCATGAGCCAAACTCAACTCCACATTCAACTCCTCAATCTGATTTTCCGCCATAAGGAGAGCCATTTGAGAGTCTTCCAAAGATTTTATAGTCTTCACTAGCTCCGTGGTGAGTTGATCAACCTCTTCCTCTTTCCTCTTCAATGCATCTGAGTATATGACACCCAATTCAAGTAGGTGATCTCTATCGGAAAAAAGAGTTAAATAGTTATTTTTCATAATCTCCATGGCTGTCTTAAACGCTTGCAAATCAGAAATTGATAAAGCCTCTTCAACACTTCTATGTCTCCCCTCAAGCTGGACCTTCCATAAATGAATTTCCACCATCTTGTGGGAATGATCAAAATGGGACAGCGCTGTAATAATCTTATCTTCACCAACCTTTAGTTGGTTCTCCAAATCAGACTTAGGGACCAAGGAAAACTCATTAGTTGAAGTTGTGGGCTGCCAATGGAGAGCTTGCCTCTCATCAAAATATTCTTCTAAAGTGTCCTCATGCTGGTTTGGAACTAGAGCAGCAGTAGTTCCCAATCCTAACTCCTCATCATCCCTCCAAAAAATAGACTCAATGGATGATGAATTGCTAACCTTATGCAGAGAGGTAAGATCACTCTTAAGACAATCAAAAGAGTCCCCAATCATAACCTCCATGTCACCAACTAGGAGACCCGTGCAACCTTGTCCTGTAGGATCCAATGTTTCGTCCTCTCTACTTTCTGTAACATCAACTGGGTGAAGATCAACTGAAATAGACCCGATCTCAATACTACTGGTCCATACTTCACCTGTTAGTTTTCCCTCTGGATTTTCGTGAGTGCATTTAACATCAGCCCCAAAGGAATCATTAAAAGAATCCATACCATTGCTATCCCCCTGAAGAGAAGATGGAGCCTGTAACCCAAAAGAAGGCATCTCCTGCTAATCACCTTTGTCCATTTTGTTCTCCATAGGATCAGCTGAATGCTGGTCACTAACCGCGGAAAATTCATTGTAGAGGTTTCTGGATACTTCACCTGTAGAGACCTTTTGTTCCTCCTTTTTGTTTTGTGATGTAGACCCCTTAAAAATGGATGCCATAAACCGAGCTGCTTTGTCTATGTTTGCAAGGTGTGAAAACAATTCATTCATCCTCTTCTGGTTTTCTTCCAACTTATTCAAACTTTGTTTAAGCTTCTCCATATTATTGTCCCACTGCTTCTGAGTACTTGAAGTAACCATGATTAACTAGCCGATTCAATGTCCAATCTACCCAACAGGATGGTAGGACAAAAGCTCTGATACCACTGTATTATCCCTTGCTATTTCGAACCTTATATTGCTGATTTGAACCTCAAGGAATATTGTCAAACACTTCTGATGTAAACCCAATGCTTGCTGGTCTGTGTTTTCAGTCTGATATTTTTGCTTGATAATGATAGCTGAGTACTCTAAATGCTCATAAATCCAAACTACAATGTCTAAGTATTAATCTAAATGCATATATGACTTCTTTTTTTTTTATATTTTCGATGTATATACATGAAAATTAGACATGAAATGCATACCTATAGCCAATTGGCATTTTGTCAAACAATTGGCACGCAATCTAACATGCTGATAAGGGATGCTATAATGAAGGACATTACATTGAGCAAATGGCATACAATTGATAACTCTTTTATTAGATGCAATCCCCGAACACAATGATATTAAGAAATACCAAATCTATTGGTTTACAAGGGTTATGCAATACAGTGCCAAAGTCTGATATCAATGATCACCTACAACAATATGCTTGGGATAACAATGCAAACCACTAATAATTACAAAAAGAACCTGATAATAATGGTGCCAAAAGTGCTGATGAAGAATCAAGCAATATCCAAAGAAAGGAGTCCCTTCCAAACCCAAATTTTAACCTTCTCCCAGCTGCCCTAATCACGCGGTACTGTAGTGTATTGTAGCAATCACTGTAGCGCGGCACTGTAGCGGCACTATTCATGTCACTGTAGCGGCACTATTCATAGCACTGTAGCATGACACTATTCACGGCACTATTCACAACACTGTAGCATGGCACTATTCATGGCACTATTCACAGCACTATAGCAGCCAACAATAAAACTTATGATCTGCAAAGTAATACCTCAAAACCCTTAGTAAATACTTCAGATTTAAGCACCAATTAAAGGACTGAAGTATCCCTTCCAATTTGCGGGAAAATGTCTGCGGAAAAAGTCTGCGGGAAAAGGTTCCAAAGAAAATAGGCCGCCGAAGGACCCCGAAGGGCAGATGCCCTTGCGAGGGACTCTCGGCTGCCAAAATAAAGGACACTTCCCCAAAGCCAAAGGGTCACCTTCCCTTCGAGAGGATGCAAAACAAGAAATATGAAGGAAAGGGAGCAACGAAAAAGGCCGAATCAAGAGGAAAGCCGAAGAAAGTCCAAGGGGTGACGGGCCCGAGGACGTCAAAATCAAGCATGACAAACTAGCCATTGGAAGTTTAAACGCAATGACGGGTGCGCAAACGTCAATTTCAAGGCTCGTAAAATAGCCGTTGATTTTGAAAAGCAAAATGGAAGAGCCCAAGGAACTCAGCGACCCGCCAAGAAGATAGCCCCCGAGGGCCGAAGGAGCCAGAAAGAGACAAAACCAGGAAGAAGACAAAGTGCAGAAACGGACAAACAGTCCAAGTGGCAAAAAGGAGGCAAGTTATTGTCAGGTGGTCATCAAACGGCGCATACAATAAGCGACGCGGCCTGCTTTCTCCATTTGGCATTTATGAGCAGACAAACCGCGTGATATCTAGAAAAAGCAGTCTTGTTTGTAGAAAAGAGGCGCGGCCCGTGCTTTCACATTAATGTTTGAACGCCAAAGTCAAGACCGGCGATTACACAGCATGGTTCTAGCAGGTCTCTTCTAGAAGAATGACATCAGCAACAGTGACTTCCTCTTCTCGATGCTCACAAACGCACATGGGCCAGCTTGTCAAAGAGCGCCAAAGTCTTTTTCAAAGCAGCGCCTTTACTTCTCTTTTTATATATTGTAAACTTCTCATTTTTGAGAAAGGATCCATTCTCTGAGCCCGGAAGGCAAAGCTCTGCCCAAAAATCTCTCAGGCTTGTAAGGCAAAACTCTGCCAGTTTTTTACCTTGAATCAAGACTTAGCATTTTTACCTCTATCTGGACTTGCACTCACGCATGTGTAGAAACCCCTGTTTCCCCTGAATTCTGAAACTGTATGTTTTGGACTATTTTTGTGTATTTTGATTTTTTTGGTGTTTTTGCATGAATAAAAGAAGAATGTGATTTTGCAAGATAAATTCATATAAATTCAAATAAATAAATAAATAGCAGTATACTCTTTTAACTGGCTAATCTATGATTTTATTATTCATTTCAGATGATTACAATAGAAGATCTCTGACATGCATATGAAATAATATAGAATATTGTTTCAAAAACCTGATTTTGCTGCAAGACTGAAACTGCCCTGGAATGGTACGGCTGCAATAAATACACCTTTCTCCCTCCCGCTGAAGTTACAGAATGACGCCAAGTGTATAGGCACTCCAATTGATAATGGCGGACTGATAAAAAGAAAAGCGATTTGCTCCAAAGAAAGTATGCCCCTTTTTTGATTGTACGGCCTGGTACAGAAAGTGTGCAGATTCCGTACAGCAGCAATAAATACTATACGGCTTAGTTTTTGAGTGCCAGCTCTTGATAAAAATAAACGCCAATATTGATGATCTCCTTCTGGATAATTTTCGAAACAAAACCCTGATGATATAAACCTCTGTGAAGCTCTATGATAACCTCTGTATGAAATTATCTCTCTACCTGGCAATAAATCAGCTGATATTTCACAACTTCTGAATTGCACACACTGAAGATTGCACGTTCTCCAATGCAAATCGAATACTGGAACCCTTGGCTCTGTCTTCAAAGAAAATACTTAGCAAAAATTGGCTTCAATCATGAATGGCACGATTCCCAATGAAAAACCCTTATATCCTTGAAAAAGTGTGATTTCCCTAATTAGGGTTTCATCATTAAAAATTCGGATTTTCTTTTAATTTTTCCATAGTTTAAAAATCACATTTTTAATTATTAAAAACGGCCCCCTTCATAATGAGCGTCCCCTTAAGTCAACCCCTTAGTTATAATATTAAATATTATAACTTTATAATATAGCTCCAAATAATTAATATTTAATTAAACCAATTAAATATTAATATCTCCCTCAACACATATCCGATTCTCGAACCGTCTGAAGCTGGCGAACAAGGGAGTGATTCCGCACATGACCAGACCATAGCAGGGGTGCTCCGCTAAGAACTAAAAACCCCTAAAAAATAGGAACTCAGGCAAACGGTGTCTGAAAGAGCCCGAACAAAAGCCAACTGGAAAAATTCTGACAGTCGAAGCCAAGCCAAGTTCCATCAAGACCCTCTATCCACCCTATTAGCCTACGAGGGTCGCATAATAGGCTAATCATCAACTCTGAGAGATGTCAACTGGAAGGGGACATGACAGTCCGCCCCTCCTAAAATTGCTTGTCCTCAAGCAATCTCAACTCCGGATGCTGCAGAATATCTTTGCTCTCCCATGTAGCATCCTCCACTGGCAAATCTCTCCATTTTACCAAATATTCCCTGATAGTCCTCCTACGCAACTGTCTCTCTCTATACTCCAGGATAGACTCAGGTACTAAAATCAACTTTCCCTCATCATCTAAGGGAGGTAAAACTGTAGAAGGTACCACACGGTGTCCCAACGCCTTCTTGAGGCGTGACACATGAAAAACATTGTGTACCCTACTCTCTGCCGGAAGCTCTAGCTCATAAACCACCTCTCCAACACGCCTCAGGATCCTGAAAGGACCGTAATAATGTGGCTTAAGCTTCTCTGCCCCACTCTTCCTAAGAGTAGACTGACGGTAAGGCTGCAGCATAAGATAAACCATGTCACCCACATCAAAAAATCTCTCTGTCCTCCTCTGATCTGCATACTACTTTTGCTGATTCTGTGCCTTGGTAATATTCTCCTTGAGAGCCCTCATAGTATCCTGACTCTTCTGCAACAAATCTCCAGCACTCGGCACTCTACTATCACTCAGTAGCAAATCCAGAAAACTCAGCGCCTCATACCCGTACAACGCCATAAAAGGGGACATCTGAATGGTCATATGGAAGGTTGTGTTGTAGCAATACTCGCACAAATGAATCCACTTGACCCATGCCTTTTGCTGCCCTACAATATAGTTCCTGAGGTAACCTTCCACCCATTTATTCACTATCTCTGTCTGTCCATCGGTCTGCGGGTGGTAACTGGTGCTCGGCGTAAGCTCGGTTCCACAGAGTCTAAACACCTCCTGCCAGAAATGACTCAAGAACCGACTATCCCTGTCACTCACTATATTCCGAGGCAACCCATGCAGTCTGAATACCTCTCGGAAGAAGACCTCTGCTACCTATGTAGCTGTGTAAGTGGTGGTAATCGAAAAGAAGTGGGAATACTTCATTAACCGATCCACGACTACATATATGCAATCCCGTCCTTGGGCTTTAGGCAAGCCCATAATGAAATCCATCGACAGGCATTCCCACTTCCTATCAGGAATCGGAAGTGGCTGCAATAATCCTGCCGGGTACGTGTTCTCCTGCTTGTTCTGCTGACAAACAAGGCACTCACGCACATACTGAAGAACATCTGCCTTAAGTCCTTTCCATGTGAATCTCTCCTAAATCTGTCTATAGGTTTTGAAATACCCGGGATGTCCTGCAGTAGGTCCATCATGAAAGGCTCGCATGATAATGTTCTTCACCTCTGATCCTGGGATCAAATAAACCATGTTCTTGTAAATGATCAAGTCATTCACAAGCGTATATCTGGTATCAATCGTCGATCCCTCAACAATGTTGGATGCCCATGAATCCTTGGCATACTCTGCCGCAATCATATGTCTCCAATCCTCTATAATGTGAACCATAGTACTCAAATAAGGCCTGCGTGAAAGAGCATCGGCCACTACATTCTGGGTGCCCTTGATGAAAGAGATGTCAAAGTCATATGCCTGCAATTTGCTCACCCACTTCTGCTGACGATCATTGAGATCTCGCTGCCCCAAGAAATGCCTCAAGCTGTTGTGGTCAATTTTGATGCAAAATTTGCTGCCAACAAGATATTACCTAAATTTTGCCAAGGCATGCATTATAGCGAGCATCTCCTTATCGTAAATGCTGTAGAGTCTCTCTGGTCCCCTGAGTTTACGGCTCTCATACACTATAGGGTGCTTGTCCTACATAAGCACCGCTCCAATGCCCTCACCTGAAGCATCGCACTGAAGCTCAAAAGGCTTCGAAAAATCTGGTAGTGCCAACACGAGGCACGTAGTCATCAACTCCTTAAGCCTCACGAAACACTCCTGTGCCTCAGGTGTCCAACAAAATGCTCCTTTTTTCAACAAATCTATCATAGGGGCTGCATGACGTGAATAACCATTCATGAATCTACGATAAAACCCACACAAACCTAGAAATCCCCGTAGCTGTGTAAGATTCGCCGGAATAGGCCAGTCTATGATAGCGCGAATCTTCTCGGGATCCATCCGCACTCCCTCTGCACTGATAATATGACCTAAGTATAACAATTCGGTCATCCCCAAATCACATTTGGACTCCTTGGCGTACAAGGACTCCCTCTCCAAAATACTGAGCACGGTCTCCAAATGAGCCAAATGCTCCTGCCAAGTCCTGCTGTATATAAGAATGTCGTCAAAGAAAACAAGTACAAATCTCCTCAGCAGTGAATGGAAGACTCTGTTCATGGTGGACTGAAATGTCGTTGGCGCATTAGTGAGCCCAAATAGCATCACCACAAACTCATAGTGTCCACAGTGACAACAGAAAGCAGTCTTCTCAATGTCCTGCTCACGAACCCTGATCTGATGATAACCTGACCTTAAATCGATCTTCGTGAAGTAGCATGCACCATGGAGCTCATCAATAAGCTCATCGATACGAGGTATTGGATATCTATTTTTAATAGTCCTCTTATTCAGGACTCTATAGTCTATGCACATGCGTAGGGTGCCATCCTTCTTCACCAGAACAACTGAAGAAGCAAATGGTGATTTGCTAGGTCGAATGTGACCCATAGCAAGTAACTCCTTGATCGTTTTCTCGATCTCATCTTTCAACCGCTTAGGATGCCGATAAGGAGTATTCATAACAGGTTTAGCGCCCTCCTCAAGCTCAATAATGTGCTCAATGCCCCTATCTGGAGGTCTCCCTGGTGGAATATCACTGAATACCTTATCATGCTTGACTCTCAACTGCTGAATGTCGGGATGATACTCAATCTTCTGCTGTCCCTCCTGTATTGGTGCCAATGTGCACTCGGCAGCCCACTCTATCATGTCCTGTCGCATGAGCCTCTCCATCCGATGAAAAGAAATAGTTTTGATGTTGCTGTCCCGTATTGTCTTCAGAATATGTATTTTCCCATCAACATCAAAACGAATCTCCATGTCCTTGAGACGAAGAGTGACTTCCTCAGGGGAATGAAGCCACTTCATGCCCAAGACCAAATCGATATCCCCCATGTTCACCACGTAATAATCAGCCTTGAACTCATAGTTGTTCAAGCGCAATGGGAGATCTCTAATCATCCGCTCACACCTAAGAGTGTAACCGTCGGCCACCTTAACTCTAATGTCGTCAAACTCCTCGGTAATCAGTCCATGCTTCTCCACAAATCTAGCATCGATAAAATTATGTGTGGCTCCTGTGTCAAGAAGGGTTATGACCCTCTGTCCTGCCAAAACTCCACGGAGTCTGAATGAACCCTCCTGCTGAATGCTAGATAGGCGTGCCTCCTGAATCTGAAGCTCTGACTCTGCCTCTGCCTTAGGCTCTAAAGCCTCTGACTCTGACTCCTCAAAACTCTCCTGTTGTTCGGAATTTTCTGAATCCAAATCCTCATAATAAGCCCACATCACTCGATTTGCCTTGCCCTTAGGCCTCAAAGGACAATCGCGATTGGCATCATAGGGACCTTTGCAGTAGAAGCAAAGCTTCTTCCTGCGTAGATCGTTAAGAGCCTCTCGATCCAAAGGTGGTGCTGCTAGTTTGCCCTTTGCATCATTCTTAAAATCTGATTTGTCTTTGTTAAAATCTGATTTCTCTCTATGTCTGTTGAAGCCCTTATTGTCCCTGAATGAAGAAGTACCTTTGGAGTTGAATTTACTGGATGGGGCTGCCATCTCCATACTACGCGCCTTCTTCATAGCTTCCTGTAACAAAGGAGGATCAAAGGCTTTGATCCAACCTCTCAATGGTTCGGATAGGCCTTCGATGAAAAGAACTATCAATCTATGCTCTGAAATGTTTGGCACCATGACTGCCAACCGTTGAAATTCCCCAATGAAGGACTCCAAGTTGCCTGTTTGTTTCAACTGTGCCATATCTCGAAAATAAACTTCTGGATCTTTCTTGTCAAACCTCTCAACCAACCTATCCACGAAGTCCTAGTACTCTGTCCCCTGATTATGCTGAAGTGTTACCATACCATGGTACCACCAATCATGTGCTACTCCCTCCAAGTGCAAAGCGGCATATTTGATAGCTTCTATCTCTATCATTGGCCTCAATGCCAAAAATGTGTCAAGCTTATGAATCCAAGCTTGCGCTATCATTTTACCACTCCCGTCAAAAGTAGTCAAAAAAAGCTTGCCTGTAGCCTTCTTCAGTTCACTCAGCTGACCTCTAGGCCTCCTATCCTGTCTAAGTGACCTGTAATGCTCTCTCCTCTGATTTACAAAACGATCAAAGGACATCCTCTCCCGAACCTGAGGAGCTAATAATTCCCACTCCTCATTTGCAGCCCTGAGCGTATCTGCAAATAGGGGGTCTCCTGCCGCCTCCTCTGCTGGAGCTTCTTCTGGTTCCTCCTGAACAAATGTAGGACGTGTAGGCCTATCAGCTAGCCTGGAATGGGTCAGTTGTGGTCTCTGATTAACTGTAGCACTCCTGTTATCTCCTTGTTCCCCATTCTGTCTAACAGGGGGGTTCATCCTTTCTACCATAGTAGTAAGTGCCTGTAATGCCTGCGCCATCTGCTGTTGTCCTGTAACCATAGCACGGAAGAAGTCTCCGGTGTCCAGATCCTCATTATTCATGTGGCCCTTGGGTGGGCTACCCTCACCCCTGTCACTCATGATGACCGGCTGCTGTTATAAACCCTGGTCGCCTTCAAGCAAGGCTCTCCTGCGTGTGTAGTACATGGTGGTCCTAACTCTTGTCGCTGCATAAGATTGCTAAACCCTCAGGATGGCAGGATTTAGCTCTGATACCACTGTAGAAACCCCTGTTTCCCCTGAATTCTGAAACTGTATGTTTTTGGATTGTTTTTGTGTATTTTGATTTTTTTGGTGTTTTTGCATGAATAAAAGAAAAATGCGATTTTGCAAGATAAATTTGTATAAATTCAAATAAATAAATAAATAGCAGTATACTCTTTTAACTGGCTAATCTATGATATTATTCATTTCAGATGATTACAATAAAAGATCTCTGACATGCATACGAAATAATATAGAATATTGTTTCAAAAATCTGATTTTGCTGCAAGACTGAAACTGCCCTGGAATGGTACGACTGCAATAAATACACCTTTCTCCCTCCTGCTGAAGGTCCAGAATGACGCCAGGTGTATAGGCGCTCCAATTGATAATGGCGGACTGATAAAAAGGAAAGCGATTTGCTCCAAAGAAAGTATGCCCCTTTTTGATTGTACGGCCTGGTACAGGCAATGTACAGATTCTATACAGCAGCAATAAATACTGTACGGCTTGGTTTTTGAGTGCCAGATCTTGATAAAAATAAGCGGTCAATATTGATGATCTCCTTCTGGATAATTTTTGGAACAAAACCCTGATGATATAAACCTCTGTGAAGCTCTGTGATAACCTCTATATGATATTATCTCTGTCTGGCAATAGATCAGCGGATATTTCACAACTTCTGAATTGCACACACTGAAGATTGCACGTTCTCCAATGCAAATCGAATACTGGAACCCTTGGCTCTATCTTCAAAGAAAATACTTAGCAAAAATTGGCTTCAATCATGAATGGCACGATTCCCAATGAGAAACCCTTATATCCTTGAAAAAATGCGATTTCCCTAATTAGGGTTTCATCATTAAAAATTTGGATTTTCTTTTAATTTTTTCATAGTTTAAAAATCATATTTTTAATTATTAAAAACGGCCCCCTTCATAATGAGCGCCCCCTTAAGTCAACCCCTTAGTTATAATATTAAATATTATAACTTTATAATATAGCTCCAAATAATTAATATTTAATTAAATCAATTAAATATTAATATCTCCCTCAACACATCCGATTCTCGAACCATCTGAAGCTGGCGAACAAGGGAGTGATTCCGCATATGACCAGACCATAGCAGGGGTGCTCCGCTGAGTGCCAAAAACCCCTAAAAAATAGGAACTCAAGCAAACGGTGTCCGAAAGACCCCGAACAAAAGCCAACTGGAAAAATTCTGACAGTCGAAGCCAAGCCAAGCTCCATCAAGACCCTCTATCCATCCTATCAGCCTACGAGGGTCGCATAATAGGCTAATCATCAGCTCTGAGAGATGTCAACTGGAAGGGGACATGACAATATGTCCATGTTTTCTTTTTGTGTTAAGTCATTTTAGTTTATGCTTTTCACAGATCGATTCCAAGATGTCTAGTGCATTGTGAAGTTCTTCTGCAGGTCTGCCAGAAGTGTCTACAGCAGAAATATAGGCGCATGTGAATAGGCCGCGAAAGTGTCTCAGAACACCTTTGACAGTTCTTCCTCCCTGCATTTCTACAGACCCCTGACTCACTAATACAGAAGAATCTCCCACATCAAATGAAGTGTATGGGAGCTTCTTCTTGGTGAAAAATGTATGTTCGGGCTGAGTGGGTCATTTTGTTTGGTGTATCACCTTTTTATTTTTAGGTTTAGGTTCTGTTTTCAGCATCCTTCTCCCTTTTCATCCCCCCTTTTTTCCATTTTATTTGTTTGCAGTAAGAAATCCAGGGCCTAAAAAATACATCAGAGGGAGCTAGCCCTTATCTAGAGACTCTCCCCTCCAGCTTCGCCGGTCCCACAGGGGAGAGGGGAGTTTCTATTTTGACGTATGGAAGATAGGAGCCCAGTCTCCTGTCCACGGTGCAATCCACTGCGTCAACACTATCCAAGTGGACCAGCCTTTCATGTAATGGGGCCTTGACTTCATTGGCATGATCAACCCTCCATCAAGTGCTGGACACAAATGGATATTGACTGCTACGGATTACTTCACAAGTTGGGTAGAGGTTGTTGCATTGAAGGAGGCAAACAAAAATGCTATCTTAGAGTTCTATGATAGCATTGTAACAACGTTTGGAGTTCCTCATGTCAACATCTCGGATAATGCACTTGCCTTCAGAAGTGTTGAAACTTTTGAGTGGACAGCAAAGAGTGGAGTTCATTTGAGTACCTCATCCAACTACTACCTTCAAGGTAATGGATTGGCCGAGTCTACCAACAAGAACCTCATCAAGATCATCAAGAGGACGTTGGAAACTAATTAAAAAGCATGGCATAGCAAGCTGAAGACAGCGTTATGGGCAGACAGAATCACTCCCAAGAAGTCAATTGGTAATTCTCCCTTTGTACTTGTCTATGGGAGAGAAGCTAGGCTGTCCATATCACAAGAGCTCCCTACCTTGGAACTTGAACAACAGCTGGAATTATTTGAAAACACTCCCATGGAGGTCAGATTGATAGAATTAATGCAACTGCAGGAGGCAAGAGATGATGCACACAGCTTTGGAACACCATCAAGTTCTCATGAAAAAATCCTTTGACAAAAGGACAAGGGCAAGAGTGTTCACAAAAGGTGACTTAGTCTTGAAATGGGATGAGAATAGAGCAAAACTAGGCAGACATACAAAGTTTGATACTTTGTGGAGTGGTCCTTACATCATCAGCAAGTGCAAGCAAAGAAACTCCTTTCAGCTGTCCAAGATGGATGGAGAAGAGCTGCCTATTCCAGTGAATGGGATCCACTTGAAGTCTTGCCTCTAGACCTTGTTGGCCACATCTTGTAAATACTTGTTGTTGTGTGTTTCCTTTGTTGTCTTTGTTTTCCCTAAGTGCTTTGTAGCACAAGTGTTTCCCTTTCAGGGGTTTTCTTTCCTTGTGTTTGCTCTATTGTGTTTTTCCTATATTTGCTCTCAGCCATGGGCTTGTTCTTTTTGGCTTTTGTTTGCCTTGCATGACTCCATGCCCAATGGAAGGATGTAGGCAGTTGGTCTTAGACATAGCAGGCATGTCTCCCCTAAATCGTCAAAATGTGGACCCTTTTTCTGCATGCCCAATTTGTGTTTCCTCTTCAACTGGTTTTCATTCTTCCTTGCTCGATTTCTGTGTTTCGGTCTTTCCTTGTTCTACTTTCCCTTCGTTGGTTTTCCCCTTGGCTTTGTTTTGCCTTAGCCCTTTTTTTGTCTTAGCCCCGAAGTGCCCTTCGGAAAAGTTTCGAAGGCACTTCACTTGCCTTGTTTTCCCCCAAGTGTCCCTTCGGAATTTTTCCGAAGGGGCATTTTTTGTACAAGCGCCCTTCAGGAATTTCCCGAAGGGTCACTTTTGGCCCAAAAAGTTTCGAAGGGCACTTCTTTTGTCCAAGTGACCCTTCGAAAAATTCCGAAGGGCACTTTTTCGTCTAAGTATCCCTTTGGAAAAGTTTTGAAGGGCACTTTTGCCCAAGTGTCCCTTTGGAACTTTTCCAAAGGACACTTTTGAACTTAACCCTTTCCCGAATGTCCCTTCGGAATTTTTCCGAAGGGACATTTTTTCTCCAAGCGCCCTTCTGGAATTTTCCCGAAGGGACATTTTTTGTCCAAGCGCCCTTCGAGAATTTTCCCGAAGGATCACTTTTGGCCCAGAAAGTTCCGAATGACACTTTCTTCCAAGTTACCCTTCGGATTTTTTTCGAAGGGCCTTTTTCCCAAAAGCTGCCCTTCGAAAAAGTTCCAAATGGCCATTTCCGTTGGAAATGCCCTTCAGAATTTTCCGAAGGGGCTTTTGTTCCCACCCAAGTGTCCTTCAGAACTTTTCCGAATGACACTTTCCTCCAAGTGTCCTTCGGGAAAAGTCCCCGAAAGGACCTTTGGCTTAGCCAA
Organism: Torreya grandis; assembly: GCA_037957365.1. Lineage (NCBI taxonomy): Eukaryota > Viridiplantae > Streptophyta > Pinopsida > Cupressales > Taxaceae > Torreya > Torreya grandis. The sequence goes on along the minus strand of JARHVA010000536.1, from coordinate 1,818,626 downwards.
CTAACCGTTGCAAAATTCTTGAAGGAATTCCTTAGGATTTTTGTCCGAAGGAATTACTTCGAGAAAATTGTCAAGCCATTGCCCGAGCAATAAACCCGACTGAATTGCCCATGACGTGTTGCAGGACGTCAAATTTAAGGTGGCCAACTAGCCATTGGGTTAATTCATGACATGCCGCAGGATGTCAAATTTAAGGTGGACAACTAGCCATTGGGTCAATTCATGACGTGCCGCAGGACGTCAAATTTAAGGTGGACAACTAGCCATTGGGGTCAATACAAATTGGGTTTCCCAACATGTTTGACTTATGAATTTTATAAGTAGAAGAGCTTGGAAAACCCGAAAGGGTCTTGGCAGTGCAAACCAGGTTTCCCAAGGTGCTTTGCTTATAAGGTTTTATAAGTAAAGTAGGCAAGAAAACCCGAATGGGTCTGCAGGTACAAATCGGGTTTAAGCAAGTGCTTGACTTATGAGTTTTATAAGTGAAGTCATTCAGAAAACCCGAAACGGTCTAGACAGAAGCAAATCGGATTTTTGGAACTACTTAGAGCTTGATCAAATGGTTGATCGACAGCACAGAACCATGATCCGAGCCATTCCTTGAGGACCAATCAAAAAGAAAGGACAAAGCCAAACTGAATGAAAGCGACATTTTCCACGCCATTGCACAAATCGACAAGCTAAGGAGAAGCGGTTAGGAAGCATCTTCAAAGGGGCAAGCCCATGGCATTCAAGAAGGTGACACGGATCAATCAGAGTGCCCTAATAAGCATCATTGGCAAAAATCAGTTGCTGCTGAGGACAATGACTTCCAACATATTTGATTCCTCTCTTTGGCGCAAAGGACCTCCCTCCTCTCTCTTTCTTTGCTATAAATAAGACCCTTGGGCTATTGTTATTGGATCCACAGATAGTACGACTAAGCCCTGCTGGAATGTTTTGCCATTTTCTTGCCTTTGAGCAAAGAAGCATAACTCTGTTTTCTTTCTAAGTTCTGGACATTTTGCCTCAGCATGCAAGAGACACAGAGTGACAGCAAGTGATATTTTATCCTTTTGTTCTCTTTCCTTCATGCTTTTGAACAAAGAGTTGATCCAACAAGTCATGTAGAGTGCATTCTCGCTGTATGAGATTTTGCATATGTGTAACCCTTTTTTGGACTATATAGGTTGTTTTTCCAGTTACTTACCTTGTGTGTTCTCATTCATTTTGTCTCTACATTGAAATATTTATGTTGGAATCTTCTAGAGCTCGAAGAATAGGCTTGTATTCTGCTATATTATGCAAAAGTATAGGACATACATGTGGATAATAACTTTCGGTGTATCACCATTTTAGACTAGGCTTTTCATTTATGCAAATTTTTGCCCCTTTTCATCCAAACAAGCTGGTTTAGAAGATTTTATTGCACAAAAGCTAATACAGGGAGCTAGCCCTTTCAACCTAGAGGTTCATTTCCACTTATAAGCACACCCACAAGCCTGGAAATGTCCCAATGTTGCCCAAATCTGGAGGAGGCCTCAACAGCCCTCTTCTAGGGTGCAAGATTTGGAGCCAACAGTAACTAGTGCTGGGAGTTAATTCAGTGCCTGCTAACCTAAATAGCTCCCGCCAGAAAGCGCTGAGGAACCTGCTATCCCTGTCACTGACTATTGTCCTAGGCAATCCATGGAGTCTACACACCTTAAAAAACAATTCTGCAATATGTGGTGCCTTATACTCCGTTGAGATGGCAAAAAAGTGTGCAAACTTGGTCAACCGATCAACTGCTGCAAAAATACAATCCTTACACTGAACCTTCAGTAGTCCAATAATGAAGTCCATAGACACTCTCCCATTTCTGCTCTGGAATGGGTAAGGCCTAAAGCAACCCGGCTGGAAAAGTGTGTTTCGACTTGTTCTACTGACAAGTCATGCATTCCCAAACATGTTGCAAGACATCATCCTTGAGGCCCTTCCATGAAAACCTCTCTCTGGCCTGTCTGTAAGTCTTACAGTATCCTGGATGTCCTGCCAAAGGTGTATCATGAATGGCTCTCAATATCTTCTTAAGTTTTGACTCAAGAACCAAGTAGATTTTGTCCTTATAATAAATAATATCATCAACAACTCTATATCTGTCATCCTGAGTTTTTCCATCCATGATCTCGCATGCATATGTGTTTTTGGAGTACTCCACCAAAAGATGAACCTTCCAATCAGCTGAAATTTCTGCTAGAGAGCAAACAGTGGCCTTCCTGGAAAGAGCATCAGCAACAACATTCTTTTTCCCTCTAACATATTCTATGTCAAAGTCATACGTTTGTACCTTGCTGACCCACTTTTGTTGCCTTTCATTCAAATCTTTTTGTTCCAAAAAGTATTTCAAGTTGTTATGGTCCGTCCTGACCACAAATTTCCGACCTACCAAATACTATCTGAACTTCACCAATGCATGCATGATGGCGAGCATCTCCTTATCGTAGATGGAATAGGACCTCTCAATATCTCAAAGCATCCAGCTCTCGTAGGCGATGGGGTGTCTATTCTGAATTAAGACCGCTCCATTACCCTTCCCTAATGCATTGCACTCCAACACAAAGGGCTGAGTGAAATCTGGTAGAGCCAACACGAGACAAGCACTCATCACCTCTTTGAGTTTGTCAAATGCCTATTGAGACTCATCCGTCCACTTGAACGCCCCTTTCTTGGTGAGATTAGTTAGAGGTGCACCAAGCTGCAAAAACCCCTTAACGAATCTCCTGTAATAGCTGCACAAACCGGAAAAAACCCCGCAACTCTGTCAATGATCTAGGTGGTGGCCAGTCTAAAATTGCCTGTATCTTTTCCTGATGAACTTGAACACCCTGAGCACTAATCACGTGTCCCAAAGAAAGGATTTCTATCATTCCAAACTCGCACTTGGATGCCTTAGCGTACAAAGATTGTCTCCATTATGCCCAGCTCCTCATCAAGATGTCTCAAATGTTCCTCCCAAGTCTTGTTGTATATGAGTATGTCATCAAAGAACACCAAGAGAAACTTCCTCAACTGCTTATTAAATATATGGTTCATATATGATTGAAAGGTGGTAGGTGCATTAGTCAACCCAAAGGGCATAACCAGATACTCGTAATGCCCATAGTGACATCTGAAAGCAATCTTATGAATGTCCTACTCCCTCAACCTGATCTGATGATACCTTGATCGAAGATCAATCTTCGAGTGCATTGCCCCATGCAACTCAGCGAACAATTCATCAATCCTAGGAATATGGTATCTATTTTTTATAGTCTTCTTGTTGAGGGCTCGGTAATCTATACACATCTGCATGGTCCAATCCTTCTTCACCAAGACAACCGAAGAAGCAAAGGGACTCGAACTGGGTCTGATGTGCCCCATATCCAGCACTTCCTTGATAGCTTTTTCTATCTCCTCCTTGAACTTCTTAGGGTGCCTATAAGGAGTAGTGATGACAGGTTTGGAACCCTCCTCCAACTCAATGACGTGTTCAAATCCTCTATCAGGAGGTCTCCCTAGAGGAATCTCATCGAAAACCAAATTGTGCTTGTCGAACACTAGTTGAATATCAATATGATATGGAGTACTATTATCAGTAGAGGCCTTACACAAAATCAAACATTGTGCTGCCCATGCCACATCATCATGTCTAAAAATACTTCCCATTCTTTTTGCAGACACGATCCTGGGAGCACCATTAGACGTACCCCTCAATACAACCTTCCTGCCATCTGCTTTGTACTTCAGCTCCATATTTTGGAAGTTCTAAGAATACTTCCCTAAGGAGTGGAGCCATTGGATGCCCAGAATAGCATTAGTGTCTCCTAAGTCCACAACATAAAAATCATCAGTGACAGTGTAGTTTCCCAATGTGATACTCAACTATGGAACCCGTTGGGTGCAAGCCATATTAAACCCATCTACCACCATAACATTAAACCCCTCAAAATCCTGTGCCTGAATACCCCTCTTTGCAACCAAGGCAGAATCTATGAAATTGTGGGTTGCCCCACTATCCACTAAAACTGTCACCCGCTGCCCCTGCAAAACTCCAAGAACTTGAAAAGAGTTAAACCTAGGTGTACCTGAAAGAGTAGCAATAGTTCCACCCTTAGTCTTCTTAGGCGGTTGTCCCTCATCTTCACCAAGCTCACTATCAGAGTCACTATGTTCGCTGCCATGAACTTTCTCATGTCCTTCCTCTTCGTCATCTGAAACTATTTCAATATAGTGTACCTTGCCCTTTCCCAAACACCTATGTCCAAGCTCCCAAGGTTCTTTGCAGCTAAAACATAGCTTTTCCCTGCGTAATTCATAAAAACCTCGTCATCCATGCAAAGCTTTCTAGGCTCTTCTTTTTGAAAGGATTTCTTGAAGTCTTTCTTGTACTGGAAGGGTTTAGGTTGTAGTTTGTTCTTTGGGGCTGCACTCTCCATATTCCTAGCCCTCTTGATAGCATCTGGTAAGGTGTCAGAATCAAATGCTTTGATCCAACCACGAAGTGGCTCTGCTAATCCCTCCACAAACAACACTATCAACCTGTGTTTTGATATATCGGTAACCATCACAAATAACTTTTGAAACTCTGAAATATAAGCTTCAATTGAACCCACCTATTTTAGCTGTGCCACCTCCCTGAAATGCAATTCAGGATCGTCAAACCGATCTATCAACCTCTGAGTGAAGTTTGCATAGGAGGTTATACTGTCATAACCCAATGTCACTAGCCCATGGTACCATCACTCATGAGCTTCACCATCTAAATGAAGGGTGGCATATTTGATTGCCTCCAACTCTGTCATAGGGTTAAGCTGAAAGTAGGTGTCTAATTTCTGCACCCAAGCACGAGCAGTACACTTATTCAATCCATCATAGCTGGGAATGGTTAGCTTACCCACTTTGCGTTGCACGTCTTTGTTATTTCCTTGTCCTCTTTCCCCTCTAGGCCTGTTTCTGTATTTTATACCACAAAATTCTGCCAAGGACATAGATGCATGGAACTCATCATCCAAAGATTGGTATTCTCGCAAATAATCGCCCCATCCTTCACCTCCTCCTTGTTGTCTTGCTTGTTCTCTAAGCTAATCAACCAAAAACTCAGGCATTAGAGGTCTAGGAGTGACTCTACTTGCTGTCCTGGAGGTGTTTATAGGAGCATTAGTGTTACTACCTTCACCTCGATAGCCATTGTGTTCATTATTGCCATAATTATTATCATTGTTCTCATGATCTTCCTGATTATTTCTGTTGTTTGCATTCATGGTTTGCATCATTTGGGTTAATTTTTGAACCAACTGTTGTTGTCCCCTAGTTAAATCATTCAGTATAGCCAAAACACTAGGGTCCAGTTGTTCCCATCTATCACCCATGTTCCCTACAGCGCTCTCACTGAACAATTCTGCGGTAGCAACTTCTTCAATCTTTGGGTGTTCTGGTGGATCGTTTGGCCTCCTAAAATAGTATCTGTGAGACCCTTCCAGCTGCATAGAAGAATTATGTTGTCATAAACTTGCACAACTCCCACTGGCTGGCAGGATAAGTGGCTCTGATACCACTGAGATATCCCAAGCTAAATTCCTTTGCAAAAAAAATTCAATTTCACTATTCCGGTTGGACAGGGATTTTGTCAAATAGTTGACTTGCATTCATGTTTTGAGAAGTTTTCAAAATATTTTGATAGGAACAGATTGGTAATCATTCATATGAACATTTGCTTCAAGAATTTCATGAAAACAACAAATGCTTTACAAATAATCAAATTTTAAAGTTTTCGGATCAACCCAGAATGAAGTGCATTTCCATATTTTTACAATTAATAATTTCTACCATCAAAACCACAAACAATTAAACAACTTCAATTTTATTGATCAATATCTAACCGGGTACAAACTCCTTTAACCCAAAAACTCACCTTAGAAGTAGTACGACTATCCTCCAAGAGGTACGGCTGGCTTTGATGTGTACGGCCTGCTGCATCAAGTACGGCTGCTCCCTTGAAGACCTTTGGCTGCATGGAGGAGTTGGGAAGGCGTGATGAAGGTTTAGAGGCTCATACAAGCCTTCTTGCTACTCACGGTTGCTAGGAAATGGGTCTGCGACCTGCCTTGGATGCTATGGCTGGCTACACCCATCCTTATGTGCCCAACGCCTCTCCCATGAGGCTCCCAAACTGTATGGCCAGAGCTGTAAGCTGCTTCTCTCAAGCTCTCCAATAACCAGTAACCAATGCTTATAGTCCCCTCTCAAACTGCTAAAGATGTATCAATAAATTATTGCTTGCAAGACTTCAATTTATTCAATTGTTTAATTCCAAATGTGAAACATGTGTGGCTCCACCAAATAACCAGCTAAGGTAGATAGTTGCACTACCGAAACCGATCGCCGTAAGGTTTCCGTCCTAAGTTTTGCTTTCCAAAGCTCTCGAATTCTTCACAATAGAAAAAATAGAATAGGCATGTAGAAATGAGCTTCCAAAAGCACTTTTATAACCAACCCCAAATTATTCTTTTTAATATTCCCGCACTTTTTAATATTTTATTTAAACTCGAGAAATACAGTAACTTGATTCATCTTCAATAAAGTTCCACTAAAGTCACTTTATGAACTTAATTAAATTAGTTAAATAATATTATCCTTAGGATATGCTGGAACGGACAATATTAAATAATTAATTAAAATATTCCTTGATCCCCAACATTAGCCTCCGGAAATAAAATAGGCTAATAAGTCGCTCTTGATTAGACCTCAAAAGGGGGCATTACAATGCATATCATATAGAAATTAGCCCAAGTTAGGACCTCAAACGTGATCAAACCCTCTCAAAACCAAGTCACCAAAATTAGGAATAATTAATAGTAAATAATTTAGAAAATCAGAGTTGTTACCCTGCCAACTTGCTGAAAATAGGTTATAAATTCCACCAGTATCTGCAACAATAATTTCCCAATTGTTTAGAGCCAATCAAGACCCCAAAACCCTTGCCACACTTCCTCCAAGTGAATCGCCCAACTCAGAAATTAATAACGAAATTTTCAAAATTAAACCCTTGCTTTAACCCTCCAAAAATCCTTCAAACCCCTGTCATTTATTATTAAAATAAATCAAAAATAATAATACAAATTTACCTTACCGAATTGGAGTCTAAAAGCCCTCTAAAAGGTTCGCTGTCTCCTCAAATTGGTTCACCCCACCTTAGAAATAAATATAAAATATTTGTGAATATTTTATCCACCAATTGACCACCAAAATAGCCCTTTGTGATGCCTTAAGGCAAGTTGCCCAAGTAGAATAAATTCGCTAATTGATCCTTCAAACCCTCAAGGGCCTCTGTGTAGCGCAGCCCTCTCAAGAGGGGTCTTTTACTCCATCCAAACAAGTTGCCACCCAAGAAAATGGTTTTAAACTTCACGAACAAGCTCCCAATGCAAATCGCCACTCTCCAAGACCTACAATTTCTCTAAAAACTAGTTTTCAATAGAGTTTGCAAAATTTCTCAATGTAGGTGGTGTCCAAAAACACCCTTGTAGGTCCACTTGCATGTAAACATGCAATTCTGAAGCTCAACCACAACCCTTAAATAGAGTTGCCCAAGTAATAGGAATGGAGGATTTTCATCCCCAAACCCTTGACATTTCTTGAAGGTTTTCGTCCTCAAGATGTGGTAATCAAGCTTGACATGATCAAAGATTTTAAATCAATATTCAACATACCTTCCAAATGACAACTTACTTTCTTTTTATATCCCTTTTCGAAGATAACTCTCCCTCTCAAAACTTTTAAAAGGATATTCTTTATAATTCTCCACTTGACCCTTAAGCGCCCATGACCCTCAAAAGGGCCCCATCTTAAGTGGAACTCAAATTAAATTAATATTATTACTTTATATTTAAGTATTTAAAAATACTTTTATTTTTGCAATGATATTATTTTAATTTCAAAAATGGGGACATTACAAAGAGATTGGGAAACAAATCCGTCTGTCAAGGGGAAAAAGAAAAAGGGAAAGGAGGGCACCACCAAGGTGAACAAATGGTCTATATTGGAATCAAGACACACTAATCAATTTGGCAAGACAAAGAGTTTTCGTCATCAATGGTCCTAGGGAACTCGACCCAGCAAGCATAAAGCTCGAGTTAACTATTGAAGTATAAATATCATCCCTTGAGAGCTATATGCATGAAAAGTAGAAGGATCCTACTTTCCCACAACGTGTTTCCCATTTCTCACGACCTCTCACAGAGTTGTCAAGTCTACTGTGAGGATTGGATACTTACATGAGGCAAGTGGCACTAATGATATATATGAGACATCCTGGCCCAATCTACTAATCTACAGCACACCAACGGACCTCAGCGCTATCATGAGACCAGCCGTGGAGTTTAAACTTCAAGTAGGATGGGGGAACATGCCAAAGATATATGTGATCACATCTTTTGGTGTGCTTTGACTTTTGATAGATATTTTGCCTTTTAAACTTTATTTTTTATTTTGATTTTACTTTTGATATCTTGGCGTCTGACAATTTTTTTGTTTTTCTATTTTCTTCCTCCATATGGATTCAAAAGACCAACAATGGGTGCTAAAGAAAACAAACACAAACGAGCTTATGCCTAGCTGCTAAAGAGAACCTAGAGATCAAGATGCTCAATTCTCTTAGACTTGCACCTTAGAAAAGAGTGCAATCCTGAAACCAACCTTGGTATGCCGAAAAAGAGGTGGAAAATAGGAGATAGAGATGAGCATAGAATGGTTGGGTTTCCCCAATCGCAAAAAATGTATAAAGGAGGATGATACAATGACATACAAGTTTGAGATTGCATCATAAGAGAGGGTAAAAGGTGGATGAGAACATATAGATAGACTGCAAAAGGTTTGCCACAAGAGAATATCACTGACTCTAAGCAAAAAAACACCACTCTGAACCATTGCCTTACCTTTCTAAAAAGACACCTAACTAAGGTTGGAAGCGAGAGAGGCGCTTATTTGGCTTAATTTAAACAATGAAACAAAGTTTTTTGATCTGATTTCTTCTTTGCTTTTCTAAGCCTCCTTTCAGCTAGCATACGACATTTCAGAACTCGAAGAGCAAATACATCTCATAACCTGTGATCCTTTTGGCTATGATTGCACCTTCTTGGGGCTGGTGTTTTTTGTTTTCTCTGATGCATCTCTTTTTCATATTGTCACTTATTTTTGTATTTAAATAAAGTTTTTCTTTTTATAAAAAAAAAGGTTGGGAGTAAGAGCAGAAAGTATTCCCCGAGATCTTACCATGCAACACACAAACTGAAAATCCAAGAGGTGCAAACATAAGTAAAGTGAAGCTATGAAGCACAAATGGGTACTAAGACAAGGTGTAAAGAAAGAAAGCATACCAAAGAACCGGGAATGGATGCAATAGTCGAATAAAACCAAGAGGCACAATAAATGTAGAGATACCATGTTGAACACAACTATCCACTGAGGGGGGGTGAATCAGTAGATGAGCTAAAACTAGTCCATTTAAAACCTTTTACAGAGGATGTAAATTCATGTGCAAATCAAAGAACAAATGCAAAAGTCACACACACACACAAAAGCACATAACATCATATTTTTACGTGAAAAACCCAAAGGGAAAAACCACGGTGAGAATCAGCTGCTAGAATCTATTGTTCTAATCCAGCCGCACAATAAAATGTCTTACTGGCAAACCTCATTGATTACATTCAAGGACACCAATTCTTAGGAGACACCAATCTCCTTACTGAGCACCAACCCAGTTTGTATGTAGGCACCAACCTACCTGAACTATGGAGATACAACTCCAGTGTACAAGATAGATTCACAAGTGAATTCAGTTCAATGTTCTTTGTTACAAGTCTAATCTGTAACTGCTCACCTTCTTCTCATTATCTGTGTGCTCTATCTTCCTGCTTGCTTAATCTCTGTCTGCATATGTCTTTCACTCTGTATCTACATACATTTGGTTATGCTCTGTTCAGATACATTTCATTTCCCTTCCTTCTCTACATTTTACTCTGTCTGCATATTTCTTTTTATCGACAACGCTCTTTCTTATTTGAAAACGCAATAGCAACAGCAACTTTATGATGTGTTAAGAGTCGTGTTTATACAAGGATTCATTAGATTTTCTCGACTCACTTATTGCATTCACATTCTATTTGCACTTAACTAGTTTCAGTTATGGATTCTCCTTTAATGCATATTTGACTTTTGCATTTTCCTGCGTCTTGGTCCTTGCATCATACAACAATTGTCTATTCTCATTTCTATCTTTGATAACTGCGGGATTCTGGTCATAACTGCATCATTTCCTTTTCGTGTCTTGGTTCATGCATCACACCGTGATGTTCTAGTCTCTTTACTATGTTTGGCAGCTGTCGGATTTATCTCTTCAATGCACAACCTCCTTAATCGATGATTGATCGGTTGGATCAATCTCGAGCTTTGTGCAATCATTTACAGGTTTTCTCTGTTCCTTCAATTGTTCGTTGCGAATATATTAAATGCGGACCTTTGATTTCTTTCTTCACACTAAGTCTAACCATCGAGCTCCTCTTTGCATCTCGCTACTTCCTATTTATTAGGATCACTTTCGCTCCTTTCGATTTATTCAAATATGCTCGATCTTTAACTTTGCCACTGTGCATTAATCTTCGAGCACCTTTAAGGCTTTGGATTCACTCGCTCCGTTGGATCTTCTCAATCCTGACTTGCGTGTGTCATTGGATCATCAAAGATGCTTGCTCTTTATGTTGACTAGATCATTAACCTCCAACATGTTGACTTCATCTCGCTTCTTTTGACGCCTTTGAGATGCTTCCCCTTTGTTGATCTCTTCAAACGGAACAATTTCCGCGGACTTTTTGTCCAGGTTATTTCTTCGAGACTTATCTCTTCGGGCTATTTTCCCGACTTAATTCTTCGGGACAATTTTCTCGACAAATTGTCCTTCGGAATCCTTGGAAACGTCCTCATGCCCTTCGGCTTTTCTGTAGACTACTCTTCAGCTTTCTTGAATGGTCCACTTGCCCTTCGGACTTCTTAAGAAGTACCCTTCGACTTTCTTGAACGGTCCACTTGCCCTTTGGACTTTCTGCGGACTACCCTTCGGCTTTTCTGAACAGTCCACTTGCCCTTCAGAATTCTTGAGAAGTGCCCTTCGGCTTTCTTGAACGGTCCACATACCCTTCGACGTTTAGCAAACTACCCTTCGGCTTTTTTGAAAGGGTCCTGTTGTCAACCTGGAGCTACACCCTGAATCAAAGGCATGCTGAAATGGCCAATCCTCTATCCGGTTGAAACAATGAGATCTTCTCACGAGGGTGGGTGCCTCAATGGTGAGAAGACCCTTCAGAGAAGGTTGGTCCCTGTAAGATGTATCAATGGATCTCTACTCTATGCTGCGAATCTACCATGGAAAAGGGAGAAAGAAACTTGAAAGGGAAATCCTACCTAATAACGGTGATACACCAAAACGTTGATCCACTTTACTTGGAACCCTGAACACTGAATCAAACAAGGGAAAAGAAAGACCTTTGATTTCAATTGATCACTATGCATAAATATTTCATGAGAAGGTTCGATCCAATGACCAAAACATGAGGGAAAACGATGGAGAGAGGTCTGATACAAGACACTTTGCAGCCACCTAACATCCACTTACAGCTTCAGCAAAAGACATAAATAACACTGAACATGCCCTGCATAATATGATAAGCTAGCAACTAGGTACGAATCAGAATTTGGGAAGGGAGAGAAATCCACCACATATACAAATTGTTGAATGAATATACACTGTGCCAGCACTTGAAATCTGAAAGTACAGTCCTTCTATTGATTGAAGAGGTTACACAACTCACCAATGGCAAAATCTAGTCTTGCCAAGAGAGGGATGAAAATATCTAAGGCTGAAAAGCCATTAATATAGAAATTACAAAAGCCAAGAGATTGGCATTGAAAAATAGAAGAGGAAGATCAACTTAAATTAATTCAAGACCAACTTTGCCTTCCAATAAAATATATTTTTCCTTTGTCTTTGCATGAAGGTCCTTGGAGTTAGAGGGAGTGGACGGTTGGGTTTATTGAAATGCCCACCTCTCTTTGCATGGAAATCCACGCCCACCTCTAAATTTGGCTTCTTCATGAGCTGTTGGAACGTTTGAAAGTATGAGATGACAATAGCATGCATGAAATCCAACGCCAATGTCAATTTTAGAACTCTGACTTGATCCGTTGGAAGCCAAGTTGGAACGTCTAAAAGGCTGAGTTGACCTTGGAGATAAACTTGACTTCAACAACCAGTCAACTGAAACCTTGACTAGTCAACCGTAATTAGCTTTTGCTTGCATGGAATTACACGTTGACTTCGTCTTTTGTTTGTGCATGGGTTTCTCTCGGCCCAACTGTCCGTGATTTCTCTTGGCTAAATCTAGAATTCTTCTTCTTGACCTCTGTCTGTATTTGTCTTTCCACAGACTTTCCCTTCTTACTTATCCCTTCGGCCTAATGTTCATTCTCTTCGTTTCTTTATTATCTCGGACCTCTCCCTTTTGTTTTATTTCTTCAGATAATCCATTGGGCTATTTGCTAAGTCATTTTCCCTTCGTGTTCATTCTTTTCGGACTTCGCTTTTGTCTCTCTGCCCTCGAACTTTCCTTTCTTTGACCAAGCTTTCCGAAGGATATCCATTTCTTTCGGACTTTTTGGCTTCGCCTTGGTTTTATCTCCCTTTGATTTTCTTGGACTTTTTTCCGCCAATTTTCCCGAATTTATTCTTGGTTGCATTTCCTTCGGATTTTTGTCTTCTCACTTTCCCGCAAGTTTTATCTATTTGCATTTTTCCGAATTAATCCTTCGGACAAAAAGTCCAAAGGATATCCTTCAATTTTGTTTTCTCTTTTTGCCTGTGTATTTTCCACGGGTTTTTCTTTGTCCCGACTTTCTTCAGACTTTTTGTCCGAAGGAATTACTCCTTTGTCTTTATTTGGCCACCAGCAAAATGCCCTTCAGAAAAAATGCAAAGGTCTTGCCACCGACCAAGTGCCCTCCGCAAGGGATTGTGTCCTTCCTCTGTGCCCTTCGGGAAAGTTGGAAAGTTCCTGTCACCGACCAAGTGCCCTCTGCAAGGGCTTCTGTCTATCTCCCTGGCTTTTTGGAAAAATTGTAGGGCACCCGGGGTTTTTGTAGGGAACTCGGGTTTTTGTAAATGTCCTTATTCCTTCAGACTTTATGTTTTTCTGTGGACTTTTTTGGAGGCTGCGGACTTTGTCTTTTCTTTCCTTGTTGGTTGCGGGTTTTTTTGTTTGCAAATTCTCCGAAGTATTCCTTCGGACTTTTGTCCGAAGGATATCTTCCTTCCTTTTAATTTCCTTTGCTTTGTTGGCTTCTTTCTAACCTTGCCTAAGGCATTAATGTATTGTATGCAGTAACCCTATAAGAATAACCATGTTTGCACATCGTATGCAAAACAACCTCTGCCTTTTCAAACAGTCCAAATATGCAGTATGTCTCAACAAGTAGAACATATGTATCTTCAGTCGCAACCCAGGGCACCTATAACATCCTCAAGTAGATCATCCCATGCTTTATATGAAGGTTGTAGATGGCTATTTAAGGACCCCAAAAACTGATTTACAAGACAAACTGGTACCATAAGACCATCTTCCGAATAGTAAAGTTGACAATTTTTTGGCCTATAAGAGTTGTCAACAGGTCCACGTACCCTTCGAACTTTTTTGAATTTACCCTTCGGCTTTTTTGAACAGTCCTCTTACCCTTCGGCTTTCTTGCAGGTGTCTACATACCCTTTAGAACAATTTCCGCGGGCTTTTTGTCCGAAAGAAGATTCCTTGCCAATATTTCCAAAAGAATTGTCTTTGCCAATTTTTTCGAAAGAATTCTTCAAGACCATTTCGGGTTCTTCATTCAGCATGACTTATAGACTTGGAAGAAGTAAAGTCATCTTAGAAACCCGATCAACTCTTCCAGACCCATTTGGGTTTTCAACTTTGCTTAACTTATTAAAATGAACTAAGTAAAGTTGTTGCAAAACTCCGATCAACTCACCTAGACCCATTCGGATTTTTCACATTGCTTTACTCATAAACATGAGAGAAGCAAAGTGCTTCTGAAACCCCGATCAACTCTTCTAGACCCTTTCGGGTTCTTGAGACAACTTGGCTTATAGAAATGAGACAATTAAAGTCGTTGCATAAACCCGATTAACACTGAAAGGCCCATCGGGTTCTCAGGACAACTTCACTTATAAAGTTGAGAGAAGTAAAGTTGTTCTAGAATCCCGATTTGCACTACAAGACCCATTCAGGTTTTCAACACTGCTTTACTTATTTTATAAGTAGAAGCTCTTCATAAATCCGATTTGCACTGTAAGTTTGTGCAATTCAACTTTTGACATTAATGTCTGATAGCACAAGCTGCCTTTGACATCAATGACAATATTACAGACATCACCCAAAATTGTCAACATACCAAAGAACCGAGCACTGGTGCAATGGCCAAGTAAAACCAAGCGGCGCAATAAATGTGAAGATACCAAAGAATCAGGAACGGGGTCAAACACTAAATAAAACCAAGAGGTGTAATGAATGTAGAAATACTAAAGAATCGGGAACGGGTGCAATGGTCAAATAAAACTAAGAGTAAATATATTATGCCAAGAAGGTAAATGCAGAAAAATAAAGAACATGGTACAAGAAAGTAAATAGCGAGAAACATATAATGTTAATGGTAGTAATGAGGGAATTCAGCGACAAGAAAGGGTGAGAGTAGGTAGATAGGAGCCAGGAGGCGGAGGTGGAACCCAGAGGTGTAGCTAAAGTAAGAAATGTTGTAAGAAATAAAGAACATACCTTGAACATGGTACGTTCGTGAAAGTAAAGAATGTGTCTCGAAAACATTCTTGAAGTTGAATTTGTTTGTCTTTGATGTGCGTAAAATTCTTGATTGATAGCGCATTGTGAAGGCATAATGTTAAGGAGAGTAGAGTGTTGCAAGATGTTCTCGAGGCTAAAGATTAGCAAGGATGGGCATCGTAAGAGGCTCCCAAGGTGTGCAAGAAGGTGAGGATGGGCATCAAAAGATGCCCCAAAGTGTAAAATAGGAGAAATATGGGCAGCATAAGATGCCCCAACATGAGAATAATAGAAGGATGGGCATCGCAAGATGCCCCAACATGCAAGGTATGGTAGGAGTGGATTTGATATTAACCTTGAGAGCAACAGAGTGATTACCTTTACTGTCATATTCTATGTAAATCTGTCTTACAATAGGGATTTTGGCATTGAAATTGATATCTAGATCTTTCGGAGGTGTTTTGGGAATTTTATGTACAGCATCGACCATGCCAATTTTGTTTGGTTTTTTGGATTGATTTGAACTAGATCGACCATGCCTAGGTATTGGTTGATTTCATTGTTTTCAGCTGGGCTAGATTTTAGAACTAATTTGGCCATCTTTGTGTCTGTGCCAATTTTGTTGTAATTGGTATAAGGATTTTTTGAGTTAGATTGGCTAGTTTTGTGTCTATTTCAATTTGTTGCAATTGACAAAAACTAGATCAACCATCTGTGAAGCATGGCCTATTTTGTTGAAATTGATAGACTGAACTAGCTTGGGTATTTTTTAACATGGTCGATTTCATTGTTTGCAACTGTATTTGCATCTTGAACTAAATCAGCCATCTCTGGATGTGTGCCGTTTTTTTATTTTTGATAGGTAGGGAATTCTAAACTAGATCGGCATGGCCAAGAAATTTTATATTCTGATTTTTCAAACAAGACTGAGATTGTAACTGGACTTGTAGGAAAGCCCTGAATAGTTTTGTATGTGTTGGAAGTGGTTTTGGGTTGAGTTTAAATACTAGGATAATGAACATGCCCTATAATATGTTTTGCACTAGGCATGTGAACTAATAGCTCCTCATGAGTTGAGGAGTTGTCAAGAGTTGGTTGAATAGGGAAGGTTTGAATGTGAGAAGTTGTTCAATGCCTCATCCACCTAAGATCTTCCAAGGGTGGAGTAGCAGGAAGGTAAAATTGGATGAAGTCATTTTCAGCATTTCTTGAGTCAAAGAGAGGGTTGTTAAAAATGGTAAAATCGTCATAGAGATTTTCATCCATGTCATCAAAAACGAGAAGACCATTTGTAGGATCTTCAAGCATGCTAGAATCATCAAAGATAGGAAGATCGTAATAGTGATTTTCAACCATGTTAGAAATGTAAGGAATGGGGAAATCATCTAAAAGATTTCCGTCCATGCTATAAGTGTTGTAAATGGGAGGGTCATCTTCTTCACCCATGCTATATGGATCATCATAGATGGGAAAATCATTATAATGATTTTTTATCATGTGAGAAGCGTAAGGAATGGAAAAATCATCTAAAGTATTTTCATCCGTACTATAAGTATCAAAATTGGGATCCTCTATCATGTTAAGATCATCATAAATGGGGAGATCGTCAAGGGGATCTTCGGTCTAGCTAAAAGTGTCTTCTTTAGGATCCTCTATCATGCTAGGATCGTCATAAATGGGGAGATCATCATTTATGGGATCTTTCGCCATGGGAAATGGAATGATTGATTTTGGTGGAGAAAAATACAGCTTGAGAAATTGCCTTCAATGTTGGAAGTGGAAGTGAGAAAGGAGTAACCCATACAGAATCTAAACGGGTTGAGGCTCGCAAGAAAAACCCCACAAAGGGACATCATTGAAAAAAGATGGTAAATTTAAAAGGTATAAAAAACAAAAATTTGACAAGAGGTGCTTGTCAAATTGATAACATTAAGAAGCAAGGAAAGGAAATGTGAAGATGATCCAACCAGCGGTAGGATATGATTCACATCGTGTTCACTTGAATGTATATTGATGGTGTAGTTGATGTGAAAATCACGCTAAGAAGCAAGGAAAAGAAAAAGTGAATATGATCCAACCAGTGGTGGGGTAAGATTCACGTCAGGTTCAATAGAATGTATGTTGGGCAAATACGGTCAACAATACAAATATCCTCTAATATAGAAAAGAGAGAAGACCATACATACTAAAACCAACTACATACAAGAAGTTGTGCCACAAAGTAGGGCAGAGGTTATAAGCAAGTGTTGTTTGTAAGGGTGTATGAAGGATATAACAAGGAAATCGTATGCAAGGAACTAACAAACAAGGGCAACCTAGATCCAAGATGGTAGAATCTAAACTAACAAGATATAAATGCCAAATTGCTATAGGGTTGTAGCTGTTTACAAATGTAGACAAAACTAAACTAAGCATGGATAAAGGAAATCTAACTATGAAGGTATCCACAAGCCTAGATAACATACACTAGGATAATCTAGGTGAAGAGAGAAGTAGCAACAAGCATACTACTCTTAACAATATGTAAAATATATCTACCTCCTAAAGTAAATATAGGAAAGACATTAAGGATAGGAATACTCTGAGTAGATTTGTCAACTAATCAATCTCCCCCTTGGCTCTAGTGGCACTTTGCAAGAGATATAGGTGAAGAATACCTCAAATGGCAAGGATGAAGACCTAAATGTCCTTAATTGAGGACTCCAAAGATTAAGGGACACCTCCTTGGTTCAACTTCCTTCTATTGAGCTTCAAAGACCTTGAGCATGACTAAACATTCACAAGAATAAGCTCCTATCTCTCAATTCCCCCTATATACTTAGAGAAAACTTTTTGCGCGCAAGCAGAGCATAGACTTTTTGTGTGCAAGCAAAGCGTAGACTTTTCATGCACAAGCAGAGCAGATGAGTGTTCTCCTATAAAAATGATATTTAAAAACCCTATAAATACTGTTCAAAGTCCTAAACGTGACCTAGTTCAACCGCCAACAAAATCGATACAAATCAATTCAATATAATGAATCAGGAACAACACAATACTAGGTTGGCCATGTCAATCTAGTACAAATAGGCAAACCACTTAATCGATTAGAATCGATTTAGTCAAAGGCAAGGAAACAACTAGATCATCAAGGTCAATTTAGTAGGAAAGGACATAGATAGGAAACAAACTAGATTGGCCATGCCGATTTAGTAAGAAATACAGGGATCGATGTACACAACTAGATCAATTAGGATATATTTACTTGGAAAAAATCATGAAACTAAGCAGAATAAGAGGAATAAAGGGTAAAGAGACCCAGAAGAGGCTAAACATAGTTGAAGGCATGATGGCAATGATACACAAGTATAACACGATAATATGGAATCTCTCACAAACCACCACGAACCAACCCCACCCCTTTCCCGGTGCACTCCTTCAGATGTGTACTTCGAAAGATTGATACACCAATGAATCTTACAAAAGATATCGTCAGTAAGTGAAAAATATGGGTACGTACAGCCTCCACTTGCTTACTCTCAATTTCTTAAAAAAATTCAACATGCTTCTCAAATTCCATCTATACTCGCAACACTTCTCAACTTGCTTCTTTACACAATGTTTCTATACCAACTTATTTCACTACCACTTCCCTTCCAAATCCCGAAATGACTATTGTGATGTATATGTTACATGATCTCTAGAGTTAAATTAGAGTGTTATCTCAAGGGTCTCAAAATTCAAGTAATAGAGTCACTTCCAATGAACATTTTACTTAACCCCTTAGCTTGTGAAGTGCTTGCTTACTCTTTGCCACTAGGATTTCTACCTCCAAAATTTGAAATATTCAATGATAGAGAAGACCCTTCTCACCATATTACATCATTTTATGCCTCCTACCTAGATTTTTCTCATAATGATAAACTATTGACTAAGCTATGTCTCAGAAGTTTGAAGGACTATGAGCTTGATTGTTTTATGTCTTACCATGTGGATCTATGTATGCTTTTACAACATTTGTTGATGATTTCTAGTTTATTTTTTTATCAGCATTACCATGAAAGTTACCTTTGCACAAAGAGCTCAAATTAAACAAGGACCCAATGATACTATTAGTGAGCATGTGCTTAGGTTCAAGACTATGGTTACAAAATGACACCAATTACCTAATAGTGAATTGCAAAGTCAATTTGCTCAAAGCTTGTTTCTACCTACTAAGGACAAAGTGGTCTTTAACACCTATCAAACTTTCGATAAACTGTGTCATGCCATTAAAAACTTTGAGATCAAGCTTTTAGAGGCTAACATGCTTTAAAATGGGACCAATGCCCCTACCTCTAGTGGAGCCAAATTCCAAGGTAAGACAAACTTCAAGGCCAAAAGTAATGAGAATGCCTTTCAACCTAAGAGTGAGACCAAGAATTTGGTGAATGTTGTGGAGCAACCATCTAACAAGCTATTGTTATTGCAACAAAGAAAGTGTAATGATCTTGATATTCAATATATGCAGAAATACCCTTAAGGTAGGGAAACACCATATAATACTCCTTTAGGAAGGAATAACTCCACAATGTCTCTTCGAGAGGACAACCTCCAATATCCTCTTACAATAGAATACTCAATGCTTACTTGATATCTTTACCATGATAATCATCTCATATATATATATATATAACCCATGGATGGATAACCTCATAATCCCAACGTAGGCCGACCATTACCCAATGTACTACTTCCACAAGTTACTCTATTATCCTAATATATTGTACCCATATAACTAAGGGGATGTGTGCCACATGTCGACATCTCCATCAACCCATATACATCAATATATCATATCCCTAGGTACATAGCATTACTTCCCTCTTTGACATGTTTCGTCCTCGAAACATAGGAAGAAACCAAATAATGAGTGTATTTAAAATCATTGCACACTTGTCTCCAATCTCGATCATCTAACCATCCATATGTGATCTTGGCAGGTGATATCTCTCCAAGCTTGTGTCCAAAATCCATCGTGCTCCTCTGATTTCGTTCATGATCATAATTATACTGCTTTGGTGTCCAAGCATAATTATTCCTCTTTTTATTCCATGTACCATATTCCGCTGCGCTACTCTGATTCCAACCATGACCATAGTAGGTATTCTTCCATGCATAGTCATAGTCATTTCTCCATTTATTCCATGTGCCATAGTATTTTTTCTTTGGATTCCATGCATATTCAAAATGATTGGAAATTTTATTCCCTGTATAGACAAAATGATTGTTGTTATGACACCTCCTCCCCTGGTTCCATGATTGTTTCCTCTCATGATGATGTGGGTGTCTATATACCTCAACCTTTTCCAATACTTTGACATTATCCGCCTTTACTTCTACCTCTTCTACCTTTTCCTTCTTTGTCTCTTGAGTAGATGAAGTGTTCATTTGTAGTGTGCCTTTATCTATATCATCTAAATCTTTATCATGATCTTCATTACCTGTTTTAATCTCATCCTCATGATCTACCTGGATTGTTATTGGTGCATTTTTCACTATGATATCTTGTAAAGTGATTTTTTTCTTATACCAAAACTTTATGAACTTTTTCTGAATATTAATATTCATTGTTCCCAAAGTCTCTAGCCATGGATATCCAAGAACTATATCCATATCATCCATATCCAAAGCATAAAAATCTGAATGCAAAACATATTTTTCCATAATGAGCTTCAGATCTTCAAACATTGAAATATTCTTACCATCTACTTGAACCTCTTGATATTCTTTGATTGAACATGTAGATGCTTAGACACATTCATGTTGATGAAGTTATAACTTACTGATAGGGTTTATGGACACAATAACCCTTTTCTTTTAAATACATCCATGAAATTGAAAAATTGACTCAAATTTTTTTGGAGCCAAATAATTTGAACCTTTATCATCAAATAATTCTTCTTCTTCTTCTTCTTTTTCTTCTTCTTCTTCTTCTATTACTTCTTCTTGTTCTTCTATTGATTCTTCTATTTCTTCTTCTTCTTTTTCTTCTTCTTCTTCCGTTGCTTCTTCTACTTCTTCTTGTTCTTCTATTGATTCTTCTATTTCTTCTTCTTTTTCTACTTATTCTTCTTCTATTGCTTCTTTTTCTGCTTCTTGTTTTATAGCCCATCGATCTAAAAAGATATGTTCCATTTCTTTCCATGAAGAAAACCTTTTTGTACATCTCAATTGATCAAACCAATGTAGTGCAGGCCCAGACAAAAAAGGAATTAATCGTCTTTGCCCAAAAGTTTTTCAACCCATATACATCAATATATCATATCCCTAGGTACATAGCAGAAAGTGTAGGCAATTTACAAGGTTGAGTGAAAGGCCTCAAAATGTTTTGAAAAGATTGTTAGAATGCAGTATGATTGATTTGCCTCCTATTAGAGAATTTGATCTATTAAGGCCATTGCCTAAGAACTATGATGCCAATGCATTCTGCAATTATCATAGAGTCACAAGACATTGTAATATCCTCATTTCCACATCATGAATAAACAGGGCTTGAAGACCTTTAGTCTATTTCCCCATAGACTAAAGGAGCCCTTTTTGGGGAATGTTATTTTATTAGTTATTTATTAATTGTTCAAATAGTGATTTTTATCATAAGGTAATTATTAATTAATTAATAGAATATTTAAAAAGTGTTTTTTACCACTAAGGTACTTAAATGAATTAAATATTAATTTATTCACCTTAAAGTAATTTAAATTGCTATTTTAATTAAGGTCAATAATCAATATATTATTCAAAAAGGAGATGTCGGCATGAGAGCTAAAGTAAAGATAATGAAAAGTGTTTTATCTTCCCAAAGTGGTTCACCTTCTTTGGAAAGTTATAAATACATGGCGAAGGCTATAATAGAGGATATGTTGAATTTTGATAAATTGTTCTTCATGCTTAAAGAAAACTATTGAAATGCATGCCCAATAGAAGTTTACTACCTTTGGTGTTAATCAATCTAAAAAGGTGTCTTTTGACACCACATTTTGCTACAGAGATCTTGTTCTTGCCCTAGAAATGGGGCGATTTGTTGTGGCACGTTCATGTGGATTTTTGTGAAGGTTTTATAGTTCTTTTCTTACATATTAACCTTGCTAAATATTTATACTATTTTTGCAAGTGGAGCGAACCACCTTGGAAGCTTGGATCTATAGTTTGGAGGCCTCTTTCGGTCTATTTATTGCAAATTAGATATTCTAATTTTATTTGCTAATTTTTTGCGTGTTGGTGTGAGGAATTGGAGGTGTTCGTGAAGGGTTTGAAGTAGAAAATTAAATAATAATTTTTAGAATTATTATTTAATTATTTTGACAAGAAACTAGGGTTTTCAAAATTCCGGAGCAACTTTTGGTGACCTTCCCATAGAAAAAAATCCGAAATTATTTTTAATTGATAGCCATTGTTTTTATGATCGATTTGAGATCTTGTTTGCATCATAATTCCAAATATTAAAGAAGTTGTGAATTTTTTAAGTTTTCAGTTGTTCGTAAGAAATAAATATTTGTTGAGGACAGATTTTTGGCAAGGGTTTGAAACGGAAAAAATATTCAGAACAGCAGCCATATTTTTTAAATTAAGTCAAATTTTCTAACCATCAAAAAGTGGTGTTTGAGCTTCAAAAATTGGGCAAAAAGGTACTTGTTCTGTGCAATTTAATTTTTGGTTATTTTCTACTAATTTTCAATTATTTTAGAATAAGTTATTGGCTGGAATTCATCCATAAAACTCTACCATTTTGGCATCTAGGGTTTCTATGGCCTAACAAGGGTTTTAAAAGCTTATCTTGCAAACTAGGGTTTGTTGGTTACATTTTCAAAATTTTGAAATTTAGGAAAAAACCCCTTTTGCATGAAATCGTCCCATTTAGGGACATTATAGTGGTATCAAAGCACTGATCTTGTCTAGTCTGTGAGGGTTTGTGTTTGCAGATTTGGATGCATAGTCTATAAATTATGAAGTTAATAACTGAAGATGAATTCAGAACAAAGCTTCACAGATTGGAAAAAAAGCTTGAGCATCCACATCATTGAAAAAATGTTTTGCTCAATATTTTGGAGGAAGTAGCAAGCTGTTTGTCCATAATAGGACAATCAAATTCTAAGTCTATGTTTTGAGCAATGAATCCTTTGGTGGTTTATTTGGCTAGACCCAAGATTTTGAGACATTCAGATTCAGATGTAAGACTTGTAGCTATCACTGGTATTAGTGAAATTACAAGGATAATAGCTCCAAAACAGCCATACAATGACAATATCATGAAATAAATATTTCAGTTGATGGTGAAAAGTTTTGAAGGTCTTGGTGACATCACAAGTTCTTTTAATAAGAGGATCACTATTCTGGAAAATATGGCAAAGGTCAAATCTTGTATGCTAATGTTAGATAATAAGTGTGATGACCTTATTGTTAAGATGTTTCAACATTTATTTGCAACTGCTTGTAAGAATCCTACCAAAAATGTTATAGCTTCTATGCAGAAAATCTTGACCGTGACACTCAATGAGAGTGATGATCTTTCTAATCCTTTATTATATATTTTGTTGACAAGTTTGGGGCTAGAAAAGGAAAAAATTTCAATTGCAAATATGATGTTTGAAAATGTTGCAATTGATTGTGAGGAAAAATTAAGACCTTATTTGATAGTGGAGCATGTAGAGGAAGAGAAGATTGAACTACATGGAGAGTTGGAAGGAAAGAATGATGGGACAGCGCTTCATGACGGTTCCTATGAGGGAGCCAAAGGAACAAAAAAAAATTTAAGGAGGAAGATGAGCTACAAAAATATGACACTGTGGGGCAGCCTAGAGTGGAAGATTGTGAGCATCAACAATCTGAATTTTTGGAGCAGCAAGAGGGCTGCAAATGATGGATGAAAATGAGGAGATGCTAGGTGCTTTGGGGCAGCCAAGTACCCCAAATTTTGGTATTCAAAAATATGATTTTGAAGAAACCAAAAAAATCGATATATTCATAGAAAGGTATGAGTTGAATAATGATTTTTGTTTGGAATCTAATAAATGTTCAAATTTGTTGCATGGCTCTTTGATGAAAGAACTTGGAAGAAACAATTCATAATCACAAATAAGGGAGTCCAAGCCTTGACAAGATTGGATGGCACAAGGGGGCTTCTTGATAGATCAATGCACAATGAGATGAGAGAATATTTAAAGGAAAAGAACACTATGATGGACTTGCATATAATCAAAATGGATATTGGAAAAGATCAAGATTCCAACTTATTGTGGAATGTAAACGGCAATCCATTGTATGAAATGGATAGGAAGGATCAAGACATCAAAAACAGATCCTAAAATTTGACAAGTGGATCAAAGGGGTGTTATTTAACACCAATGATTTTCCTAAACTGCTTGTTTCATGTGAAGGTTTATTTGGAAGATCTCTTGCAATGAGCAATGCAAGGAGTAGGTTGGTTCCCATACATGGGCTACCAATTGGAGGAGTTAAAGATGAAAACATGGATGAAGACTTGAAAACTACACTAGAATGGGCAAAGACCCAAATCATGAGCAGCCTTAGACAAAATGAATTGGTGAAGGAAAATTTGTTTCCTACCTTCCCAAAAAAATCAAAAGTTGTTGAAAGGTATGGAAACTTTACTCCCAAAAATTTTGAGTTGAGCAACCTATGGTAACCACCTATCATGCATAAGAAATTTGATTTTGGGAGCGTTCTAACACTTGTGACAAGGGAAAATGTTGTTAGGTGTAATTCTGATTTGGTACAATCAGAAAACCCAGTTTCTACGTCACTATTACAGCCCTTTCACACGGGCAATAGGTCTGATTTTGTTATGTACTTTCAACTATCCATAAATTTTGGAAGTATTAATAACTGGGGTCAGGGTTTGCATAGAAAAAAGGGGAAGTGTAAGGACACAGAACATCAGAACATACGGATTCAGTTTAAGCATCCCTCTGATGTCTATTTGGTCACACATGGCAGCCATGATGAAAGGAAGAAATCTGATCCTTGTGGCACTTTCTAGCACTTCGTAGGAAGAATAAAGGTATGTTCAAGTTCAGAAATTTATCACTCAGAAAAATCAGGTTTGCAAAAGCAAATTCAACCTTACTTTAGAGGGGAAAATTCAGAGTTTTATGATGAAAGAAAGAAATCTGATCCTTGTGGCACTTTCTAGCACTTGGTAGGAAGAATAAAGGTATGTACAAGTTCTGAAATTTATCACTCAGAAAAATCAGGTTTGCAAAAGCAAATTCAACCTTACTTTAGAGGGGAAAATTCTAAGTTTTATGATGCATTCACTTCTTGGGATATGAGAGATATATGTACAATCAATTCTACATTTGCCCACATGAAAAATCAGAGGTTTATTTGCATATACAGCCATGTCAACATGAGGGGAAAACTAATTTATTTCATACAAAACAATTTGCACAAGATTCAGGAAATGTAATATTGTTTGCATCATGTGAAGGTGACACAAGGAAGCTCCTCACCAGGAAGGTACAGCCTTCTTGTGAGAATGTTGGAGAGCTTTTGGGAAGTATGAAAAGAATCATATGCATGTTGGAGGTAACATGGGGCAGCCTCTTGTTGGGTGCAAATTTCACACTTGGATGTCCATACATGGTGGCGAATGTATCTTGAAGGCCTTTTCTCATAGACAATATAATTCTGATTTCTCTTTGCATATTTGGTGGGACATGGACCAGCACATGATGAAATTTTGCATACAAGGTAGCAAGGTGGTTTGGTTCACTTGTGATTTGCATAACCACTTCGGGTCATATCTCACCCATTTGGGACGTATAAAGAGGAGTTCGCTTACCTTCCATTTAGTATTGAGAGGGGTGGAAAATGGGGAGTCTTTTGAGCCTTGGGAAGGCCATGAGGATCCTATTGATGATTGGAGGCAACCTCAAGGTACAGGGACAGCAGTATGAAGAAGCCATTTGAGGATTTCCTCCGTTGGGAAACAAATAAATTGGGACATTGTTTGATAAGGTGTGTTGAGACACCTACTTGGATTTTACAATTGTTTGAGGACAAGCAATTTTGGGTGGGGAGGACTGTAATGTCCCCATTTCCACATCATGAATAAACAGGTCTTGAAGACCTTTAGTCTATTTACCCATAAACTAAAGGAGCCTTTTTTGGGGAACGTTATTTTATTTGTTACTTATTAATTGTTGAAATAGTGAATTTTATCATAAAGAAATTATTAATTAATTAATAGAATATTTAAAAAGTGGTTTTTACCATTAAGGTGTTTAAAATGAATTAAATATTAATTTATTTACCTTAAAGTAATTTTGATTACTATTTTAATTAAGGCCAATAATTAATATATTATTCAAAAAGGAGATGGCATGAGAGCTAAAGTAAAGATAAGAAAAGGTGTTTTATCTTGCCAAAGTGGTTTACCCTCTTTGGAAAGTTATAAATACATGATGAAGGCTACAATGGAAGATATACTGAATTTTGATAAATTGTTCTTCATGCTTGAAGAAAACTATTGAGATGCATGCCCAATAGAGGTTTGCTACCTTTAGTGTTGATCAATCTAAGAAAGTGTCTTTTGACACCACCTTTTGCTAAGGAGATCTTGTTCTTGCCCTACAAGTGGGACGATTTGCTTTGGCGAGTTCGTGTGGATTTTTGTGAGGGTTTCGTGGTTTTTTTCTTGTATATTAACCTTGCTAAATTTTATACTATTTTTGCAAGTGGAGCGAACCACTTTGGAAGCTTGGATCTAGGGTTTGGAGGCATTTTTTTGTCTATTTATTGCAAATCAAATATTATAATTTTATTTGCTAATTTTCTACGTGTTGGTGTAAGGAATTGGAGGTGTCGTGAAGGGTTTGAAATAGAAAATTAAATAATAATTTTCACAATTATTATTTAATTATTTTGACAAAAAACTAGGGTTTTCAGAATTTTGGAGCAACTTTTGGTGACCTTCCCATGGAAAGAAAATTTCGAAATTATTTTTAATTGATAGCCATTATTTTCATGACCAGTTTGAGCTCTTGTTTGCATCATAATTCCAAATATTGAGGAAGTTATGAATTTTTTAAGTTTTCCACTGTTTGTAGAAAATAAATATTTGTTGAGGGTAGATTTTTGGCAAAGGTTTGGAGCAGAAAAAATATTCAGAACAGCAGCTGTATTTTTAGAATTAAACCAGATTTTTCGACCATAAAAAAGTGGGGTTTGAGCTTCAAAAATTGGGCAAAAATGTACTTGTTTTGTGCAATTTAATTTATAGTTATTTTCTACCAATTTTCTATTATTTTGGAATAAGTTATAGGCTGGAATTCATTCATAAAACCCTACCATTTGGGCGTCTAGGGTTTCTAGGGCCTAACAAAGGTTTTAAAAGCTTATTTTGCAAACTAGGGTTTGTTGATTGCATTTTTAGGATTTTGGGATTTAGGGGAATACCCCTTTTGCATGAAATCGTCCCATTTGGGGACATTACAGACATTCTACAAACATATGCATTACATTGAAATATATGATCTAAGACCTCATCGAGAACAACCAGATTCAGGTGGAGGGAACCAAAAATTGTTTGGATGAATCAATGGCTCCATTGAACCAACATTTGTAAACTTTTACTAATCCTCTACCGAACCATGGTACTCAACCAAAAGATAAAGGTAATGTTCATATGATAGACCAAAAATAACCACCACAAGAGCTTAGTGTTCATCTACTTGATGGATTTATTGGCGTGGTTAGTATCACCATAACAAAGAGGAAGCCTCTCCCAATTGTGTTTTATGATAATGAGATCCCAGATGGTAGCTCTTACAATGGATCACTATTTATAAAGGCTTTCACAAGAAACAAATGGCATTACGATTGACAATGGCTCAAGTATTAATGTATGCACGGAGTTTTTTATCCATAGTCTTGGAGTCTATCAAAGAGATTTAGCAAGTACCACAAAGAGTACTATGGGATATAACTGGAATACTAGGAAACCACTTGGTTGCATTCTTTTACCTATCACAATGGATCTTAAGACCATCTTAGTTTGGTTTCATGTGGTGCTTGACAATGGATCCTTTGATGTTTTGCTTGGAAGGACATTGATAAATTAAATGAGAGCAATTCCATCAACCTTACATCAATGCTTAAAGTTTGTTCATGAGGATCAACTAATTACAATTCACAAATATGTTTATAACCCTCCAAAACAAGTTCAATAAGAGGTCTTACATAAAAAAATACCAAAGCATCATTCAATAATTAGACTTCAAACAAGTGAGCATGAAATTCAAGAATATACTATATAGTATGCTTTTCACAACCTCTTGTGACTATATAAACAGAAATGCCTAAAAAAGATACATTTTTTTAAACTAATATTTGGGTTAAAGATCATTCTATTATGCAAGGAGGTAAAATAGATAATATGGATGAACGCAATGATGATTATGATGATGATGACAATGTACTCTTTTAGGCTCATGGGAACCTTGACATCATGCTCTTACTCCTAACGATACATGTGGTTCAAGTTATATAGAATATGATGATGATTCCCTTGAATATGATTATATCATTGGTTTGTTTTGATTAATTAACCACTTATTTTTGCAATTGAACTACCTCTATTTTTGGTAGATAGTTTGCTTTTCATCTATTGTTTCTCCTTATTCCGATGTTTGGCACATGGCTTTTGGGAAATTCTAGTACTTCCTAGCTTTTTTTCTGCTTGGTTATCCATTTGGATCCTCCTTTGCCATCTTCTTTTTCATTCCAAGTTCCTCTTGCTTTCCTATGTTTTTCATTTTGTCTTAAAGACACCTTATTTGTCCCTGGCTTGAGTGAGTTGATTATGCTTTATCGGTTTCCTTTCCCCAGCTTCCTATTCATTATTTCTTTGCTTCAGATCCTTCTATTTCTTTTCTATTCAAATTTTGTTTCTTACCCTCCTGTGGTTCCCTTGTTCTTGAAGACATCCATTCTTCTAGCTTTTTTGGGTTACCTCTTTATGTTTCCCCTTTTATTTTGTTTTCTGCCCTTGATTTTGCTTGTTGTGTCCCATCACAAAAGTTTGTGCTAATTTCCACATGATGATAGCACATATATTTTGGCAACATGTTTTTAAGCACAAAAAAAAATTATGGAAGTTGTAAGTTAATAGCGATTCCTTTCCTTTCTTTTTTTTGCCTTTGGCTCTTTTTTTCCTTTATGTTTGGTTGATTTCATTGATTGTTTCATGTCATGTAAAATTCCTTTGCCTTTATCTCGTTACATCCCGATTTCACCCTAATTTTATAACCTTTGAATTCGTGGATTATTATGGTTATCATCAGATTGTTATTGCTTTGATTTGAGTTTTATAACATATACTGGTTATGGGATAGTGATATGTTGATTAGTTTATATGATGGATTAATTATGTGACAGTTGTACTTTCTTATGTTGTACATTATGGATGTATATTTGTTAGTTATGCATCATTTGTTGATATATATATATGATGACTTGGACTAACTATCTACTTGTCATGAGGTGGATGCAGGATTGATCCTTCTCTGAAAGCATGATGGAGGGAAAACATCATCAGAGAAGATGGCGTAGATAAGATGATTGGGGGATGACAGAGGAACTGCTAGTAACCCAACACACATACCACAATAGAATAACTTGCTTAACTCTTTATTTGATTTACATTTTTGTAATTTTAGTGCTAATATATTTTTGTTATGATCGTGTTTTGGTTGATGCTTATGATGATCTGAATTGTGTGATCTAATGTATAATTGTAGTGCATAGATTTATGCATACAATATTGTTTTATGATCATGAAGTTGACGTTGACACTAATCCGGTTGCCTAACAATGAGACAGGGTTAAATGATATTCGATAAATATCATTGTCTTGATTTAATGTCTTTATATATATGAAATAGTCAAGGCATAAATATAAGTCTAAGATTAAATTATTATATATGTATAATCCATTTACACTGGTATTTAATTAAAATAGTTATCTTAAAATAATTGGTTTATCTTTTAAAGAGAGTTATCTTTTTATGTTTTAAGTTAAAGGAAATTTAATATCCTAAATACTAACTTATAGAGCTATAAGCATAGTTTACATTGAGTATGGAAAATATAAAATCATCATTTAAAGGACTTAAACTAGCAATTAACTTGGCTTTGGGATAAAGATATTAACATGTGTGACTGCGAAAATTAAACTCAAAGTTAAGTGGATGATATGAAATTGAAAACAAAAAGAAGCTCAAAGATAAATCAATATAATTGATTTTAAACAAGAGAAGAATGGCGGTAGATTGATGAGGAGGGTAGACTGATATTGATTCCTGTTGAGATTCTGGACATGCGAGAGAGGAGGTTGAGGAGTAAAGTGATCCGTGAGTATTTGGTTCGTTGGTAGGATTTGCCTTTAGAGGATGCCACTTGGGAAGTGAGATGATTCTTCAGCATCCAACTTTGCCATTGCTTAAGGACAAGCAATCCCGGGAGGGGAGGACTGTAATGTCCCCTCTTTCCTAAGAGATCACTCAACAGATTGGATTAGCCTATTCCAACATCCCCGTAGGCTAACTAAAGCGTTAAGGGAATGAATTGCTAGGCATATTGGAGTTTTGTACCTTGGAGAGGTTATTTTTGACAAGTGACATAATGAGTTTTTATAATGTTTTATTATAAAGTTACCTTTTGGGAAAAATTACAAAAAATTATAAAAAGTGACTTTATAAAGGGAAAAGAAAATAAAATAATATATTATTTCCCAAAAGTGGGACGCCACCCTCATGGAGTTCAAAAAAATTATTTTAATGGTGCGTCTGGGTTCCAAGTTGCACAATGAGTTTTTATAAAATACTCAATCCTCTCATATTCTCATTATGTGATTTTATGATATTGGATATTTCTTCAATTCTCCGCTGGTATGTTTATGCCTAGCCTATTCTAAAGACGAAAACCTTCAGAATTTAGTGGGTTGGACGAAAACCCAACTCCACCGTAAGAAAGGAATCCATACAGGGTTTTTTTTATTGAGCTTACAATTGCAGATTTGAGTTGAAAGCAGCCAGGGAAGAGTCGTTTATTGCAAGTTATCGCTGATATCAATTCTCCATTGCTGAGCACTAGGGTTTAAATCCTTAATTTGGAGTTTTCTGGCAATTTTGGTGGCCAAAACCTTTATTAACATTTGTCTAAAGTGGGGCGATCAGGTTTGGCAATTATTGAAGGCTTTTGGAAGTGGTTTCAGGTTTTTTATTAGCTCCGAATTAATTTATATGATTTTTGGGTGCC
Source organism: Torreya grandis (assembly GCA_037957365.1). Lineage (NCBI taxonomy): Eukaryota > Viridiplantae > Streptophyta > Pinopsida > Cupressales > Taxaceae > Torreya > Torreya grandis. Next base: position 1,787,451 of record JARHVA010000536.1, on the reverse strand, counting down.
ATGGGTATTGCATATTTGGAAGGACTTCATCATTTTGCACCTAGGGTTTGAAAGGGAAAGTGCAGATCAAAATTTCAGTGTGTTCTTGCAGCGTCTTTCAAGGTTCCATTGCATATTTTATCATTCTGGAGGCAGCCGTACCTTCCACCTTGAAAAGTCACCTTCGTCCTTGCTCACATAGCGCCATATTCCATATTTTTGGTGTTAAGACTTCATCTTCGGATCCGGGTATGACTGTATTGTGCGTGAGGGTAATATTTTATATTTTTTATTGTAATATTCAGTTCTAATATAAATTAAATCAGAATTATATCAGTTCTGATTTTTATTGTATATCCTCATCTATTGGGAGAAATAATAATCCTATTTGATAATAGATTGTTGGTTTTTTATTGTACTTTCTTTATACGTAATTGTGTTATCAAAAATCATCTCAAAACATAAACAAGAATCAAACCCATAGCAAACACTCAAAAAATCAGAACTCTTCAGTTGCATACCAAGTGTTTGACAAAATGTCAAACAGCCTAAACTAAAAAAATCAAGCCAAAATTAGCAAGGGTTCTTACAGAAAACCCATTTTTGGTTAAATCATCCCATTTGGGGACATTACAAATTAAGCATAATCTCTTGCACTTCTCAATAAAATGGAGTATTTGAGTGGATGAATAGAACTATGATGAACATGATGCGAGCAGTGTTGTATTTCAAAAGGGTAAATTTGCATTTCTGGGCAGAAACAACTCAAACAGTAGTGTATCTCCACAACAAGTCACCATCAACAACCCTTCAAATGAAGACTCTATATGAACCCTAATGTAGTCAACTCCATTCAATGTGACATCTTCGAGTTTTTGGATCCACTTGCTATGCATTGATTCCCAAGGAGAAAAGGAATAAACTTGACTGTAGGAGTCATAAATGCATCCTTTTGGGATACTCAAAATCTCAAAAATAAACCATTTGATGAGAACAACAAGAAATTTCTCGTCACAAGAGATGTTGTCTTTTGTGAAACTACAAAGGACATAGTAAGCATAAGTCGGCAATTGAATTGGCTTGAAAAATATGCTAAATTTGAAGCTTTCAAGAAGATTGATATGGAGGTTCCAAACAATGAAGGGAGAACCTATAATTAGGACAGTTGAATCTCTGTTGACTCCTGTAATTAAAAACGACACTCCTCTTATGGAAGAAAGTGAAACTTCATCAGAAGGTCGTCGGATGTCAAAAAATGAAAGAGCTTCAAATCAAGAAAATGAGGCATCAATGATTCTGTAAGCTACTCAGAAAAAGATCCCAAAATGGGTCAAACAAACATTGAAAGATGTCGGACCTAGTGAGGTTGAAAAAATAGGCACTCGAAGTGCACATATAGTCTCAGACAAGTTTCTAGATGAAATTCAAGATATGATAGAAAAACTTACCTTGGAAGACCCTCCAGAAGAAGAAATCAACGTTGTTTTTGACTCTGAACTTACTTCCCTCAAACAAGTTGAAAAGCTTGATGCATGGAGAAAAGTAATGAAGAGTGAGTATGACGCATTGGTCAAAAATGGAACTTGAGAGTTGGTTGATCCTCCAATTGGCTATAAACACATTAGTTGCACGTGAGCCTTTCAAAACAAATACTAAGTAGATGGCTCACTTGACAAACATAAATCAAGGCTTGTCACAAAGGGATTTGCTCAAAAAAAAGGGATAGACTACAATGAAGCGTTTGCACCAATAGCAAAATGAACTACCATTCGAACTTTGTTGACTTTGGTAGCACAAAACGGGTGGAAAGCTCACCAAATAGACGTAAAAATTGCATTTCTAAATAGTGATCTCAAAGAAACAGTGTATATGACTTAGCCAAAAGGTTTTGCAGTGGTTGGCCAAGAGCACAAAGTGTGCAAGCTGAAAAAATTGTTGTATGGTTTGAAATAAGCCCCAGGAGCATGGTACAAAAAACTCACTAAGCAACTCTTAAATATAAATTTCAAACATTTCAAGTTTGAAGACACGACTCTTTTTGTCAAAACAGTTGTATTTCTAGTGGGGTATGTGGATGATCTACTCATCACATGAAATAATGAGAGATACACTACAAAAATCAAAGCAAAGTTGATTAAAGACATTGAAATGACAAATCTGGGTTATCTTCATTACTATTTGAGTATTGAAGTGATTCAAGATTCAAAGTATATTTTCACCACTGAACAGAAATATATTGGTGAAATTTCAAGAAAAATCGAAATGACAACTTGTAAGCCTCTCAGTATGCCCATGGAACAAAATTTGAAATTGACATCAGAAGATACCACATATTTAGTAGATGCCATTGAATATAGATAGATCATTGGAAGACTGATCTATGTGACCACAACTAGACGAAATATTGTTGTTGGTGTTCTTTCTAGATTCATGCAACAACCCAAAAAAAGTCACTAAGTAATAGCAAAAAGAGTCCTTCAATATCTAAAGGGAACATAGAATTTTGGGCTCAAATATTTTAAGGCAGGAATCTTCAAACTGGTTGGATATTCAAATTCTAACTATGCTCGTGGCTTTGAAGATGGAAAATCTACTTCGGGTTTTCTGATAAATTTGGGAATAGTAATCATCAACAAAGAAGAAATCAATGCCGACAATTTCTTCAATGGAAGTATAATACATGGCAGCTTCAAAGGCAACCGAAAAAAATTTGTCTCAGAAGGATTCTTTCAGATTTGCAATAGCAACAAGTTTCATCAATACCACTCATGATTGACAACACATCTGCAATTCAAATGACGAAGAATCCAGTCTTTCACTACCCAACCAAGCACATCAACACAATTTTGTTTGACTCAACATTATATGAAAGATAACAATATAAAATTGCTACATTGTTCTATTGTAGAGCAACTAGCAGACATCTTAACAAAATCGTTTGGAAGAAAAAAAATTGAAAAGTTCAGAGACATACTTGGTCTCACAATAACTCGTGCAGATTAATGAGGAGATCTGATATTATTGTATATAATATTATTAATCCTAGGTGTAATATGTAGGAGCTTTTGTCTCGTAGTGCTAGATAAATAGACTACATAAGAATGTGAATAGTCTTCATAGAAGCTGAAATGAATGGTCATATTGTGACTCTAAATATTTGTAATCTTTCTTCATTTAAGGTAACATGAATACAATTTTGGTTTGCACCAAATTATTATTTATTATCATTTTGTTATTCTTAGCCTAACATTTTCTAGATGTTGCTGTCCCGTAAGGGTTTCGAAGAAGGAGATCAGTTTCCCAGAGATTTGTGCAAAGTTTTGAAAATGCGAGCGATGTTTTCAAAGCCCTGAAGTTAACAAATAGGATCATCAAATTGGTTTTCATGTGTCTGTCATTTACCAGGTCTGGACTGACATTTCTAGAAACAACACTAGTCTTTCGGAAGCATCCAAATGGTTCTAGGCGCAGTATTTCTTTGACTCCAATTTCTGGTTTTGTTTGCCTCGCTGTCTGGACTTGCTCTGGACTGTCTGTTTCTAATGTATGTCTCCAGATTCGTACAAAATCAGATATTTGTCACTTCAGGAAATCATTTATGCAATTGAGTCTGATTTCACTGACTTAAATCTGATTAAGCTTATTTGCAATGTGTATGAATGGATGTGATGTGATTTTACTAAACCAGTTATCTATTGAATATTCTACATTACGAACCAGAATCTGAAAACTGATACTAAACAGATTTTGAAAAGTATGACATGGTGATAGAAATCTGAGATCTGTTTTTTTAAGATTGAAATCTTAAAAATTCAAAAATTTACAGCATTTTTAAAATCAAACCGAAACATTTGAGAAAACAATGAAACAAGGCCTTTTTTATTAAAGATAATTTCTAAACCGTGCAAAAACAAAAAACTTTCCTGGAAAGGTGTGGGTTCCAACTCAGGCCCAATCCAAGTGTAGTATGGGTGCCGCACCTGGCCAAGTAGAGTCCTCCAGGTCTTTGCTCAATACTTCAGGCCCAAAAACGCACTTGCACTTGAGGCTTAAACGTCTATTACAACTCCTACAGGCTTAAAGGCCTTCGTATATCTGACTTCATATTTATTTTCTCACCTGTGGGATCAGTTTATTGTAGCTGGCATACTCCTAATGATGACTCTGTAACTGATGAGTAATTGACAAAGTAAATGATGAATGGCTGATATGACAATGCCAAGACATATCTGGCATATTCCCGCATAACTGATTTATTCCTGCATGACGGGCATATTCCCGCATAATTGATATATTTTTGCACAACTGATTTAACCCTGCACAATTATATATAAGTACTAATGCTCATCACAAGTGTGCCTCCTACAGGATTCATAACACAAACTGCCCTAAGAATGCATTCTGTGATATTTGTTAGACAACAACATGCCATTCACTGAAAGAATGTTCATATTGAAGTGCCTTATGCAGGACATTGTTTATATAATAGACTATTACAATGCTAAGACTGCAGGTCTTTTGGCAAGTACAAAAGAAGCATATAACAGAATGTATGTTAATGTGTGCAGTTAAGGGTAAAAATGGAAAGTCTGCATTCAATCGGAAAACTTCACCTTTTAAAAATATGGCACAGAAATGAGAAACAAACATCATAGATTTCATTGCCAAATTTGCAGGATATTATTCCAAATGGTAGTGGTGAATAAACTAGCTAGAAATGCAAAATTTATATCAATGGAAACCACCAATTCAATATACGGAACTTAAAAAGTTTTCATAGAGAAAATTTTAAGAGAGAGTAGGGTTCTCAAAAGTATTGTCTCTAATCGATATCCCGTATTAATATCCAAATTCTACTGAAGAGTTATGGACAGATGAAAAGATTTATTAAAATGCTGGAAGGCGTGATGGAAAACAGGGAAAATAAACTTTTCTTATCAAGTAGAGTTTGACTACACCATATGCAATTCGATATTAGCCCACCCATAGCTCATGATATGATATGAGGCAATCATAAGAGCAATAACATAGCAGAGTAAAACAGACAAGAATAGAATACCAGGTTTGGTGAGTGCAATAAGCTTGGTACTTATTTATGCCAACACAAGGCATACTTCCTTCCCATAACTTCTCCAGCAGATTTCGCGTAAAATCTGCATTGCATTCCAATTTCTTATTAACAATAAGCGACTCATAAATCATGTAAAAAAGCTTCGGTCAACCACCTTTGATGCTCTGGACCAAACCCACATTTCTCCCTTCCATTCTCATCCTCCTCTTTTCGTCACTATATTATCGCTTATATTTATCCTGCGATTTGCCGCTTGCATTTAACATTAATTACAAAAATCTTAAATGTATTACTTTTTGAAAAATAGTATATAACCCAACATACAAATGACTTTTTTAAGAGTTAAAAGTATTTAATCATAAGTCGTTTCAAAGTCAAAACCTTAATTTTATATGAGATTTTATTAGTTGAAATAGGTACTTATTGGTTAAATTTGGTCTACATACCAAAATGTACTTAGTTTTTGATGAAAAGCTAAGCAGGGCCCTGATTGAGGAGTGATCCAATGCCACAAGGAGCATATGGACTTCAAGAGGAGATCACATAGCATTTGTAACTTTTTGAAACACTTTAAGGAGGGTTAAAGTGTAAGTATGATGATCTTAAGGAACCAGACCATCATCAAACGTCATGCAGGAATGGATTGGTCAGCTTGTTGAACATTTTATAAGTTCACTTAGAAAGTCTCTCAAGGCCAAAAGAATGCATGGACTTGATGTTCTTCGTGTTTAGATCATGCTTTGCAAAATTCGTGACTTGATGAGCTTGTTATCTCAAGCTACAAGCATTTGAAGTTGAACTAGCAGTCTAGGATAAGTGCGCGTGTTAGGTTGTGGAGCTAAAAGCTTCACTGATGCAGACACGGAGGAGGTTGCAGGAGAGTTGCTGAGTGTCAGAGACACCGGCGTCGGTCAGGCCAACCGACGTCGACAGGATAGGGCAGGAAGGCAACCGACGTCGGTCAGAGATCGGCCGGCATCGGCGACCCCCAGGCGGACAGGGACCGGCGTCGGTCACCTGTGTGGTTCGACTGCGAGTTAATTACGGGCAGTTAGCTAACGAACCAAGTGTTTGCATGATCAGGCCTAATTATAGACTGAGAGCTGCGGATCTAATTATTGTAATTAGATGTCTAATTATTATTTGGATGAGATCTATATAATAGACTCATGGTTGTATTGGAAAAGTGGGCTAGTTTGAGTTGAGCAAAGTTTGCTCCTTCTGTGTGTGAGGTGAGCAAGGGTGTTCCTCCTAGTTCCACAGCAGTACCAAGTGTGTTGGTGCTGGTTTGGAGAGTCAGCTGGATTCTTCAGGAGTGTAGGATCTTGGTCACAGTTGCATGGCCTATATAGGAGATCTACATGGTAAGTAAGATCGTTGATCTGCAGGTGTATGTGTGTGCAAGGTCAAGGTTCACAGGTGAGCAGAACCGTTGTTTGATTTGCAGGTGTGCAAGATCATATAGACAGCAACACAACAGGGAGCAGTATCAGGCAGGATCTACTTGGAGTACAGGTGTGTACTCGGATAGAGCTAAGAGGAAGGCAAGGGAGTTCCTTCCATAAGTATGGTCTGTTGAAGTGCAGGTTATTGCAGGTTCATGGGAGATCTACTTGAAGTACCTTGAGTACTTGTGGAGCACGTGGAGTGCTTGTGGAGTGCGTGGAGCACTTGGGTTGTGCGTGGAGCACGGGAGGTGAACACCAACTCTGTATTTGAGTTGGGTGTTGGGACCTGAGAGGGAGAGCTTTGGGGAGAAGAATTACTGTTCACTTGAGGTGTAGCGAGCCTCTGAAGAGGTGGTGGAGAAGAAGTGGCATCTTCTTTATTGTATTCTTTTCTGTATAAAGTATTAATACAATTGGTGTATTGTCTCTCATATGCTGTGTTATTCTGAATTCTAGTTACTTGTTGATTCTGGTTAATTTCTGCATATTAAGTTGCTTGAAGTTGGTAATCAATTGTGTGCTTCCGGTTTCGCATCCCAACAAGTGGTATCAGAGCTAAGGTTGCAGGAAGCAGGGTTGTGTTTGGTTACAGGTCACTCTCAGGGGTTTCTGATCGAGTGGGAGTAGAGCAATGGCCGATGAAAGTAAGCTAAGAATGGAGGAGTTGAAAAGCACAGACGGTCACTCACGGTCTTATGGAAAGAAAGAGCAGGTAAAAGAACATTGTTGGTCGGTAGCAGATTAGCATGAAGAAACTGAAGATACAGATGTTGCAGGTGTTATTGCACAGGATGTGTTTGCAGGTTTCTTGGATAAAGTTGAATCTTGGATAAAAGATTCGGTTGCCTCTTTCCATGCAGCCCCAGGTAGAGGAGCTGGTAAGCCTTGCCAAAGAATTGGCAAAGGGAAAGTGAAGCTGAAATTGTAGGCGGCCAACACACAGGTGTTGATGAAGGTCATGCAGGTCCCAGGTTTGGAGATATGGCTAATTTCTTCAGAAAGATTGGGTGATGAGAGATGCACAAGAACTCTCACAGCGGTAGCACTTGAATTAGCTGGGGTAAGAAAACAGGTATACTTTATCTACTTGTTTATATTACTGATTCTTCTTCTGTTGCGGAGACGTGGCTTCGTAGGCTTGGTCACATGAGCAGGAAGGAGATGCATGTTCTTAAGCGGAAGACAGATATATTTGACAGGCTTAAGAACTGGAAAGCCTTGGTGTTCTTGAAGGAGATGGCGGACAGAGTTCAATGGATGGTGCTGGATACTTTTGAGCAGAGCAGTTTGGACATGGGTTTTGATTCAAAGAAGCTCACGGGTAAAAAGTCATCACTCACAGGCGAACACAGGTACCGGCGTCGGTCAGGAGGAACCGGCGTCGAACAGACAGGTGCCGATGTCGGTCATGTGCAGACCGAAGCCGGTGATGTCGGGCAGGGTAAGACCGACGTCGGTCATGGGACCGACGTCGGCAGTATGTAAGACCGATGTCAGTCAGGAGGACCGACGTCGGCAGAAGGGACACCGCAGGGTCGGTAGTCAGGGACAGACGCATGGAATCGACGTCGGTCAGATGCAGACTGTGGGGTGGCCGAGGTCGGTCACTGTAATGAATTTTGGGTGGACAGCATGTTGTCAAGGAGTCTCAAACACCCATACGGAGGACTGAAGGCGTGAGTAGGCCCTCAAATTCGTGTTCTTCTTCTTCATACTTGTTGCTGATTGTAGAGCAGGAAGGATCCAGGAAACAGGTGGGAGCTAGGCAGGGATATGATGCAGAACCAAACGGGAGTTTTGGTAGGTTTGCCAGCTGGATGAAAGCACAGAGACGAATGGATTCCTTAGTAGAAGAATAGAGAGAACGGATACGTGAGACGGAAGACCAGGCATATGGTCTTGAGGAGCTGCAGGACAGTGGTACCGGGTTTGACAGGTGGAGGACGAAGCATGGCTTCAGTCGATGTCAGGATAACTACTGTGGTTTGACTTACCAGGAGGATGATGGTCATGACATCATTCTGTTACTGTATGTGGACGGTATGTTTTGCTATAGCAAGTTAGTACATACAGGGTTTTACTGAGCTAAGGGTAAGATTAGTTTCAGTGTCATGTCATGAGGAGTTTGGAGCAGCGAAATTCTTTGACATGGGAGGCATGGAGATCACAGGTTGATTTTGTCTCGAGTGGGAGCTGATGTGAATCAGGTGTTGGCGAGGTTCGAGATGCAGAGCCGAAGCACACTAAGGGCTGGACAGGTACAGTGTCTGAAATCACATGAGGTCTGGTATAGACCTGAGTATTCCCATGCAGTGGGAGCTGTCAGAGTTAGGAGCCAATTCGAGAAAGTGGGTTCTCAGGTTTTTGAGAGGGACTGGCAGGAGGTGTTGCTATGCAGGGTCAAGACTTCACTACAGGTGTTGTAGGTTCGGATGTGGCAGGTTACTTGGATGACAGGTGGTACACCACGGGATGTGTGGTGGGTTGTCTTCAGGTGGGAGCTTGAAGAGGGATACAAACCAGGAAACAGATTAGATGGAGTACAGGTACAGGTACAGTGTAGCTGTTTATCTCCAAGTGGGAGATTGTTAGGTTGTGGAGCTAAAAGCTTCACTGATGCAGACACGGAGGAGGTTGCAGGAGAGTTGCTGAGTGTCAGAGACACCGGCATCGGTCAGGCCAACCGACGTCGGCAGGATAGGGCAGGAAGGCAACCGACGTCGGTCAGAGATCGGTCGGCGTCGGCGACCCCCAGGCGGACAGGGACCGGCGTCGGTCACCTGTGTGGTTCGACTGCGAGTTAATTACGGGTAGTTAGCTAACGAACCAAGTGTTTGCATGATTAGGCCTGATTATAGACTGAGAGCTGCGGATCTAATTATTGTAATTAGATGTCTAATTATTGTTTGGATGAGATCTATATAATAGACTCATGGTTGTATTGGAAAAGTGGGCTAGTTTGAGTTGAGCAAAGTTTGCTCCTTCTGTGTGTGAGGTGAGCAAGGGTGTTCCTCCTAGTTCCACAGCAGTACCAGGTGTGTTGGTGCTGGTTTGGAGAGTCAGCTGGATTCTTCAAGAGTGTAGGATCTTGGTCACAGTTGCATGGCCTATATAGGAGACCTACATGGTAAGTAAAATCGTTGATCTGCAGGTGTATGTGTGTGCAAGGTCAAGGTTCACAGGTGAGCAGAACCGTTGTTTGATTTGCAGGTGTGCAAGATCATATAGACAGCAACACAACAGGGAGCAGTATCAGGCAGGATCTACTTGGAGTACAGGTGTGTACTCGGATAGAGCTAAGAGGAAGGCAAGGGAGTTCCTTCCATAAGTATGGTCTGTTGAAGTGCAGGTTATTGCAGGTTCATGGGAGATCTACTTGAAGTACCTTGAGTACTTGTGGAGCACGTGGAGTGCTTGTGGAGTGCATGGAGCACTTGTGTTGTGCGTGGAGCATGGGAGGTGAACACCAACTCTGTATTTGAGTTGGGTGTTGGGACCTGAGAGGGAGAGCTTTGGGGAGAAGAATTACTGTTCACTTGAGGTGTAGCGAGCCTCTGAAGAGGTGGTGGAGAAGAAGTGGCATCTTCTTTATTGTATTCTTTTCTATATAAAGTATTAATACAATTGGTGTATTGTCTCTCATATGCTGTGTTATTCTGAATTCTAGTTACTTGTTGATTCTGGTTAATTTCCGCATATTAAGTTGCTTGAAGTTGGTAATCAATTGTGTGCTTCCGATTTCGCATCCCAACAGCGCGAACGTCAAGTTCAAGCCTCATAAAATAGTCGTTGGAATTCAAATGAGCAAGATCAATGATCAACATTCAATCATACCAAAGATCCAATGGTGAGCAGCGAGTTGCAGTGTTAGTGGGTCCCAAAGATCTAATTGCAAGCATTTAATCATTTTGAGCAAATCAACGACGAGCATTGAGTCAAAAGGTCAACATGAGTGAGCTCCTATCAAGTGTCAAGATCTCGGGTGCCCTGACAGAGATCCAATAGCGAGCGTTGACTGACAAGCTAGTATGCCCAAGAAGATCTAACGATGCATATTTAATTATACCAAGCATATCGATGGTGAGCAAAAAGTCAGAGGGTCAAAGGATCTCTAGGGCTAATAAGAAGCTACCAAGTGTCATAAGCACGTTCAATTGGCAGAAGATCAATGGTATGTGTTCATTCATACAGATCAAGATCAACAATGTGAGCAAGGTCAACAAGTCAAAAGATCTTGAGGAAGAGCAAGAGGATGCATTGTTGTTAATCTCTCTCCCCTTTTCCAAGCAAGTGTTAATTTAGATTCACTGCACTTTCCTCACCTAAACACAAGAAAGCTTTATAAAGCTTCTTAGGCAAACTCAATTTTATAAGAAGGTACATTTCAGATTTTACCACTTTAGCTAGGCCACTTACAACCATGTTAAATAAGGGTCAGAGTTTTAGCTGGTCCAAGGAAGAGTAATAAGCTTTAAAGAGATCAAGAAAGCCATAGCCAATGCTCCTACACTCCTAAACCCTAATTTCACAAAGGATTGTATCTTGTACACCTATGCTAACATTGACACCATTTCAGGTATTCTTATGCAACAAAATCATGAAGCCTTCAAACATCCAATAGCCTTCTTCAGTCAAGGCTTGGAAGAATATGAAACAAGGTACTCTTTTATTGAAAAGTATGTACATTTAGTTATAAGGTCTCTCACAAAGTTTAAATACTTGTTGTCTAACAATAAGATACACCTAATGGTTGCACATCCAAGTGTCAAAGATTTTCTCTTAAACAAGGATATAAATGACAAGAGAGTTGGTTGGATAACCAAGGTAATAGAGTATGATGTGAAGATCAAGGTCACAAAGCTGATTAGAGGCAAAGAACTTTGTGAACATCTAGCCCAAAACTTGCAAGAGGCAAATGAGATGGTTTTGGTGGTAAATGATGAAGAAGCTGTAACTGATCATACTTCACCTTCCAACTCGTCCCAATTTTGGTAAGATACCTCCAAGATGGTATTTATCCCTTTCACCTAACTCCTTCAAAAAGAAGATATTTCACATTGTAATCCATTCCATTTCTTCTTGTTGATGGTGTTTTATTCAAAAAAGATATTAATGGCATGTTATTAAGATGCATTAAACAATATCAAAAATAAATGCTGCTTATAGAGTTCCATGATGGACATGGTGGAGGGCATTATTTAGCAAGGACCACAACCCACAAGATCATGAGAAGAGGGTATTATTGGCCAAACATATTTGGTGATTATCATGCATGGGCCAAGAAATGCAGATAGTGTGTTATGTTTGTTCAAAATGTGAAACTTGCAGCCTTACCTCTCCAACCAATTGCAATGAATCAACCCTTTGTCCAATGGGGATTGGACTTTATTGGTCTTGTTAACCCCCTTCAAGCTCAAGGCATAAATGGATATTTACTGCTACAGATTATTTTATTAGATGGATAGAAGTAGTGGCATTAAAAGAAGCAAATGAGTCCAATGTTCTGGATTTCTATGAAGGTTTGCTTACTAGATTTAGAGTCCCTTTAACCATTATTTTTGACAATGATATGGCTTTTATGATGTCTAGAATCAATGAGTGAGCAATTCAACATAGTGTCTTTCTCAACACTTCATCAAATTATTATCCATAAGGCAAAGGCCTTGCTGAGTCCACTAATAAGAACTTGTTAAAGATAAATTAAAAGGACTATTGAAGATAATCATAGGTCATGGCATCTCAAGTTGAATTCAGCTATGTGGGCTGATAGGATCACCTATAAAAGATCAGTGGCCAACTCTCCATATAAGTTGGTATATGGTAAGGAAGCAAGAATGCCTATTTCTCTTGAATTCCCTGCTTTATAACGGATGCATCAACTTAAGTTGTTAGAGAATGAGCTAATGGAAATCATATATGCTGAGCTCATGGAGCTGGAAAAGATAAGACACCAGTCTACGTTGGCCATGGAAACCCATCAAGCACAAGTGAAGAGATTTTTTGACAAAAGAACTTCAAAAAGATTTTAAAAATGAGATTTGGTCCTCAAGTGGGATGAGGACAAAGCTAAGTCCAGAAGGCACACAAAGTTTGACTTTCTTTGGAGTGGTCCATACACAATCTCTAGCTGTAAATCTCACACTACCTTCCAGCTTGTAAAGATGGATGGCGAGGAGCTTCTTATCCCAGTCAATGGGATACGTCTAAAACACTGCTATTGAGGAAGCTAAGTTTCTTGTACATAGCTAGTTGGTCTTATTTTCCTCCAAGTGTTATTTTGACACATTAGTTTATTTCTATTTTGTTCTAAATAAGTGCTTTGTTTGCATATCTATTTTGTTAGGATAGTTTCCTTTTAAAGTTTGTTTATTTCCCTGTTTGGTGGAATTATTTGTCTTTGCAAGTTAAAAAGATTTCTTGTAGTCATAGGATCAGATTCATCATTTTTATGAGTCCAAAATTCATGTATATCGTTTGGGTTCTCAAGCATAGCAAGCATGCTACCCAACTAAGTCACCAAAGATGTTGGCCTAATTTGGTCTACATACCAAAATGTGCCTAGCCTTTGATGAGAAGCTAAGCAAGGTCCTGATTGAGGAGTGATCTAATGTCACGAGGAGCATATGGACTTCAAGAGGAGATCACATAGTGTTTGCAACCTTTTGAAACACTTTAATAAAGCTTAAAGTGTAAGTTTGATGATCTTAAGGAACCAGACCATCATCAAATGTCATGTAAGAATGGATTGGTCAGCGTATTGAACATTTTATATGTTCACTTAGAAAGTCTCTCAAGGTTAAAATAATGCATGGACATGAATTTCTTCGTGCCTAGATCATGCTCTACAAAATCCATGACTTGATGAGCTTGTTATTTCAAGTTATAAGCATTTGAAGTTAAATCGATAGTTTAGGATGGGTGCACGAATGTCAAGTTAAAGCCTCATAAAAATATCCCTTGGAATTCAAATAAGCAAGATCAATAATCAATGTTCATCATACCAAAGATCTAACAGTGAGTGACGATCTGCAGTATCAATGGGTCCTAAAGATCTAATGATGAGCATTTGATCATATCGAGCAGATCAACGACAAGCATTGAATCAAAAGTTCAACACGAATGAACTCCTACTAAGTGTTAAGATCTTAGGTGTCCTAATAGAGATCCAATGGTGAGCATTGATTGATAGGCTAGTGGGCCCAAGAAGATCTAACAGTGCATATTTAATCATATCAAGCAGATCGAAGACAAACAAGAAGTCAAAGGATTAAAAGATCTCTAGGGCTAATAAGAAGTTGCCAAGTGTCATAAGCATGTTGGACTGGTAGAAGATCAACAATATATGTTCATTCATATAGATCAAGATTGACGTTATGAGCAAGGTCAACAAGTCAGAGGATTTGAAGGAAGAGCCAAAGATTGCCAAGTGTCATAAATGCATTAAGTTGTCAGGTAAATCAATGGCTTGCATGCATTCTGTGCAAGACAAATTGATAAATGAGATTGAAAAATTGAAAGCTAAGGGGCTTCAATATAGAGGTCGAACATATGGGGTCTAGTTTAGGTGATAGATTCAGATGGAATCTAGCCTTCTTCGGAAGTCTGACCCAAGATTAGGTGACCCACAACCTAAGGTCATTCCCATGTTGGACTATATTTGAGTAGGAGGACCTAAAAAATCCCCTTGATCAATGAGGGTGCAATCTAAATCACCAATAGTACCTTTTTGTTGGAAGCATCACCAATGACTTAAACATTGAGTTATTTAAAAAAGATGTAAAGTATGGAGAACCATCAATGGCCCAAAATGGTAATAGAAGCAGAGCTAAGCAGAAGAAAAAATACGTAGATGAAATAAAACAATAAATGAATAAGTAAATAAGACATCAACATGCAAGAATGCTCAAATACCAATGAGGAAATAAAAAAGTATGTGAGAGAGAAATTCAAGACAACCATGTCAATAAGTTTAACCCCACATGGGAGCATGGAGAAAAGACATGCATAGGGGCATAAATCAAATAGAAAGAAAAGATGTTGATTACATAATTGAGGATCATCTCACATCATTTTAGGTGTGAAACCAATAGATGGATAGTACCCAAGGAAGAATGGGAAACAAGAACATGTTTATTTTGTGACAAGGGAATAGTAGAGATAAAATGGCACTTCATTGTGTAGTGTGCAGTCTATATTGAAATTTGTATTAAATATAAATAAAATTGAGTGTTGACAACTTCACTGCCTTATTTGAAGAGGAAAGGTTAAACAATACATCAAGTTTCTTAATCAAGATCCATAGTGGAAGAGTTAGCATCGAGAAGAGGTTATAAATTTTGCAACAGTAGTATGGTAGCTCTTGTGTCAAGAAGCAACAATTTAATATAGCTCTCAGTCCCAAAGACTCTTTGGTCTCATGGATATTATTAAAATATTTTATTCATTCATTCTTCAATCTCAGTTTCAAAGGGATAAATGAACTCATTGTTCTACTCGGTAGTCATGAGTTGTCAAGAGAAAAATCTCAACAATGTAACTCTTATGTTTCATGTTTTATCTCCTTTTTCTCTTGCATGTTCTTATTTTAAAGGTATTTTTCTTGCAATTTTATTTGGTTATTAGACATTAATAATATATTATATTCTATTTTGTATATTTGATCACCCTTACCTTTCCACTATGAAAAATAAACCAATATGTTTTCTTACCCAAAATCCTCTCTAGAGCATGTATTATATCTTAATAATGAAGATCAATATAATAACACCACAAGAATGAAGAACTATATCTAAATATATACAAAATCTTACTCTCATGTAGTTTCTTCACATAAAATTAGAATACAAAAACTCGGATGATGATTTCGTACAAGAAAAAAATATAATAATCCTAAAGTTTCCTCTCCTTTTTTATTGGATGAAAAGGGGCTAACATGATTGGATATAAGAGAGGTTATTTCTTATTAAGGCAAACCATATTCCTAACTCTAAAAAACCTATGAAAAATATGAAAATACAAAACTATGGGTTATAACAACAACCTAAGTTAACTTACACCATGTACGATATTAATTTGCACCATCCATGCTGCTCACCCCTCGCCCCCTGACCGTCGTTCCCCCTCCCCCCTGAGAACCTTAAGTGTAACTTAGGGAGGGATGTACAAAAAAAGAGACTCAAGTCCTCATAAATGGGTCCTAACAACAAGCCCTAATGAGGTATCCATATAGAATTAAAGCTCATGAAGGAAGGAGGGCATGTGATTAACCACCCTCTCCCTTCAAGGATACCTTCTTTCACTCCAAATAATGCTCAAAGTTGAACACATTTAGTCTTAGTGAGTGGCTTAATGAAGATGCCAATGACTTGCAACTATGTAAGGCAATATTGGATATCAAAATTATGTTTGCGAACGTGTTATAGAATGTAGTGCATATGGATCTCTATATGTTTGGTGCACTGATGTTACACAAGATTTCTAGATATGTGGATCATACTTTGATTTTAAATAATAGGGATCAAGCCAAGATGGAAAACATAGTCTAAAGTGGATCATACTCTAATTGTTGCACCAAATGGTAGGTTGATTCCCATTGATGCCAAACTTTGACAAGATTTGATGAATTTAAATAAACTTTATAGTGGCACTAATAACTCCTTTATACTTTACCATTGTGGATGAAAGTGTTATGGCATGTTATTTTTTGCTCGACCAAACAACAGGGCTTGAGCCAAGATGGAAAACATAACCTGAAGTGGATTTGTGATCACCGATATTGCTTTAATAATTGAAATCAATGTAGCCTACTAAATCTGTAGAATAACCTATCAAATAGTGAATTCTATGTGTATGATTTCCTTTGATAAATTATAGAATCTACTCAGTGACTTTCTAATGAAGCTTGTGAGTTTCTTGCATAAATAAAAAAACCAAGCTAATGGTAAATGAAATATCACAATGAGTGTGACTCGAGTAAATAACGTTAACAACTAGATGCCTATACAAAGTAGCATCAATCAAGGTGTAGTGCACCTGGTTGTGAGCTTGATTCTAGAAAAAATGGCTTAGAAATAGGTTTACAGTCAGGCATGTGAAATCTAACCAAGAAATATAGTGCATACTTGGGCATGAAAAAATGATCCCTGATTCAAAATGAGTGATATTTTAACCAAGGAAATATTATAAAGTGATCAAGTCTTGTATCTTAAATTATTGATGTAGTGAGGACTTCACGTCTTCAATAAGTAAAGGTGATTTACCTATGAGGATGTTGTAGAAAGTAGATAGTGGGGTTAGAATCACAATGAAAGAACCCTAATACGAGAAGGAAGGAGTCCATCTTCTCATGCTATGCTTGTGAGGCCTATTTGTGGCTGTAAAGGGATCTCTTCAATCGATATACAAGGGAAGAGTCTTGAACAAATCCAAGATGCTACTCCATATAGATCTCCTCATGAAGGTCACCTTGAAAAAAAAAAAACACTCTTCATGTCGATTATATATATTCTCCATCTTTAAGATACAATAATAGAAATTACAAGATGAATGGAGTTCATTTTAGAAAATGGGGAAAAGGTTTTATAGTAATTGATTCCCTCTACCTATCTTCTACAATTTTGGTTACATAAATCCATCTTTCTTCCTTACAAAAAGGGGAATGAGTCCCATGTATCATTCTTCATAAGAGAATTATGCTCTTATTCCATGGTTAAGCCCCACTTTGAAGTGTCAATAGCCTAACAAAGAGACTAAGTATTTGATGTTATGGCTATGTATACTTGAGGAAGCTTGGTATAATCTACTCTTGTATGCCAAGTGTTGGTGTGATCAACATGAAGAGAATTAGTTGCATCTCATGTCTTTTGAACATATAAAAGAAGAGACTAAGGTGTAGGTGCATATCACAAAGGAGAAGGAGCCTCACCAATAATAGGTTTTCCACACTCATAAATATTTCCAAAAGTAGAAGCCATGTCAAAAATGGAAGATGTGGGAATGTCTAATGTGTTAGGTGGAGAATGTTCAGCAATCAAACACTTTGGTAAATGATCAACCGGTGTGAATCTGGATGCAAGTATCTATATCTTTTGATGTCATAGATATATAGTACAAATATGCAAGACTTATTTTGTGGTTATATAGCCTTGCGTTTATCTTTAGGTATGTGAGCTTGTGCATCGTGTCCAAAGACTCTAAGATGCTCAATTTAAGGTTTCATTCCACTCATAGCTTCTTTAGGTGTTACACCTATGATAAATTTGTGTGGAGTTTGAATATAAATATAATTCACGTAATTTATATCCTCAACCCATAAAAGAGAGAAAAAGTCCTTGGGACCGAATCATATAATTTGCCATTTCTTTGAGTATGGGATTTTTATTTCACCAGAGCCATTTTTTTCTAGAGTATAAGGAATTATATGTTATAGTTGGATGTTATGAGTGTCACAAAAGTCCTTAAGTCAATAATTTACATATTATCCACCATTGCTTATCTATAAACACTCTGTATACTTTCCAAATTATTTTTATACAAAGACCATGAAGTTAACAAAAGTGGGAAAAGCCTAACTTTTATTCTTCAATAAAAATACCCAAGTACATTTGGAATAGTCATCACATAATGGACATTATCAAAATAAAGTGATGGAAATGTTCCAATGATATCAATATGTATAAGTTAAATAACTCTATAAGCTCTCCATGTTTTACCTTTCATGTAGCTCCTGTCGGGATGTGTTTTAACCTTTTAGGGTTTAACTTAATGTAAATCTTATGTTTTATTAAAAGACTAAGTGGACTAAATTAGGGAAACAATATGCATAAAATAGCCACTAATTTATTACATAATTGACTAACTTTAACTTTTATAAAAATAGTAATAAATAGTGCAAATAAAAACTTATTTGGAAAACACTTGATACAGATGATCTGAGTGTTGGAAACTAGTTTGAGTGTCATGAATTGGATCCCTATGTCACAACCCCTCTTGGACAGTAGCACCACATTTGGATAGTAGCTCCATGTGGCTCTAGTGTCTTAATATTGGTGCTAATGTCCTCTGTGTAGGACTATCCCAAACTTCTGACTGCACCTGTGTCTAGATTTTTGGGGTATGTTCCTACATGCACATATTCTAGAACTTTGTCTTGTGCCTATAATGACTAATTTATGATGCAAACCCTAATCATCCTTTTAAGCAAGGTATGAGCTAAAAAGTGTGTTCGTTAGTAGGATAGGTTGGCCATCCTCAACACCCTAATGTGAAGAGAGTTGCCTACATACCAATACTTTGAGGAGGGATCAAGCTTGATGTAGTTCTCCCCACTTAAGTATTGGTACAAGTATAAGTGATGCTAGTATGATAGTGGCTTTGAGTGCCTTGAGTGTGCTTGGGATTGTAAATCTAGAAAATTTGAGCTTAAGGCTGTTTTAGATTTTAGTATGCAAAATTAGGGTATAATATGGATTGTTAACCTTAATTATGATCAACTCGTTTCATGTTGGAATAGGTATTTTGCATCTAATTTCCATCTAGTGGATATGGGGCTAAAAATATTATATTTATAGTGATTGCTTGTGTGGATAATAAAATATGTCTAAGCTGACTTTAGGAGGCTTATACTTTTGAAAATATATTCATTCAAGAAAATTAGGGTAAAAGACATAAGCGCCAGTTTGGGGACACTAGCACCACATGGCTTTTGTGTCCTTAATGTGGCACTAATGTCTATCTGGCAGAACACTGAGCATGAAGGGCCAAGAATGGGAAATGATGGTATAGGATTTAATTTGAGTTGACTAATGATGCCTATGGCCTACATGAAGGTTGGATAAGTGTGATAATAGGCTTTAGGATAGGTATAGGGTTAAGCTTGGGATAGGTAGTATCAAGTAGCACTCTTAACACTCAAATACCACTTTTTGGTGATTATAGTATGTGTACCAATAATACACCTTGGATAGACACAATCAAATAAAGTAATGGAAGGTAAGTCAATGACCATATTATGTCAATAAAGCTGCTAAATATAGAATTAGTTCAAGTGGAAATACCACTCATGCCACAACTTACTCAATTGTTCTGTGTGAGTAAGTAATACATGGGAAGGATAATCAAACACAAAATGAGAAACTGTATACAAATGTGCATGGTGATCTACCTTTCCCATTGCAATTATTTGAGAAGGATCATCATAAACTTGAATGATGATTGAATCAAGTGTGAACTCAATTTTATTTTCCACCTTAGTGACTTGATAAACTAAAAGAAAGTTTTTTGAGAGAGAAAGTACACAAGATGCATTGGTGAAAGTGCCATCAAACATCTCAATAGACCCTTGTCCCCAAATATCCATAGAATAATAGTCACCCACAAGTATTTTTTGTGAAGTATAAGGATTAATAGAAGAAAATAAATAAGCAGATCGAGCCATGTGTTGAGTGGATTTGAAGTGAAGCACCCATTCATGATATGATCATGAAGAATTAACTTTGGTATAAAGGAATTTTACCTTGTCCTTTCCAAAAGAGGATGAATAAAATGGCCTATTGAGATCATGTTTTTAATTTCCTCATCAAGAATAGCAAGTTTGTGAAAACATATTGATTAAGGATGTCCATTTACTCCATAAAAGTTACACTTTGCCACATGGGCATTCTTTTGTTTGAAAAGATTAAAAGAAGAAGAATCATGCTTGTGTGATTATGTATTAGGACCATGACTCTACAAATTTGTATGTGCTTTAGTAGTAGTATATTAATTTATACAAGAGCATGCGATTTATCATATTTTGAAATAATTCCCATTTGTATGAGCTTATCTTACTAATGAGTCAATCTTTCAACAAACTCATCAAATGCAAGTTTTTTGAAATTAGCACCCATAAAATCTTGGATCGAGTAAATGCTAGACACAAACATGGAGTATTGTGCAACTAATTTTGGAAAAACTTGAAATATAAGTTATTTATCTTCCTTTTTGACATTACAATCTTGAATTTGTAGCCATAACACGTTATTTTTGGAAAGTTAATCATGAATGTTATCAAAGATAGTTAGATTGAGACTAATGAGCTCAATGTCAAACTAATGACCCTTAATTTTATCATCCTTTCCATACAATTTTCGTAGTTTGTCCCATGCTACATGTGGACCAAAGAGAGACTCAATATGAAATAATATCTTCAAGGATACAAACAAACATATTAGTCTAAGGACATCATTACACTGATTATACCATTTTTGCTTCTCAATAGCCTAAACAATATCTAACTTTGGGCCTATTTTGACTAAGTGTGAACATTTACTCCTTGAATAAATGGTCATTTTGGACTTTCACATATAATAATTGCAGGGAGTTAGTAGGATGGGTTTATCAGACATGTTTTTAGAGGTAATCATTAAACATATGTAAAGGCATGAAGTAGTGAACTTAAAATTACAATGAGTGTGTGTAGTGATGCACACAGGAAAAGGCAAAAAACATATTACATCAAAGTTTCACCTCGCTCCCTCAAATAAGAGCACTTTATAACTGAGTGTGTGTACATGAAAAAAAAAATCCACACAATTGCTTATAATAGTGTTAGGTGTTGTATAATGCCATATTTTAACAAGTGGTAAAAATGGAATAGATCAAATTTCATATAGTATGAGTCTAATATGAGTATAAATATAAAAAGTTCACAAAAATGTGAAATTAAAAAAATATGACATTCAAAATTACCTTAATAATCAAAAAATATGTGTAGTTATAATTTGTTCCCAAAGATGTCAAACGAATCCCATGAGAGTAAAAATCATACTCCATACAATTTGGTATGCATAAAAATACAAATATACAATTTGCATGAAAAATTAGCCATAATGAAAAAAATTGTATTTGATGTCGGCTTATGGATTTTGAAATAAAACATGTTGAAAAAAAGTGCTTTGCATAGGGACACATGAGGTCCATAGGTGAAAAATCATTTTTTGGTGGGAGGTGTGACCGCCTACCATACTAGACCCACACTCTGGTCTTCGGTGATGAATATGAACTAGTAAAAATAATGAGACCCTTTAGGGCCTCCAAAAACCTAAAAGACCCTCTTAGAATGAAAAACATTCAAAGGGACAAAGGCCAGGGGGAGGCAAAATGTCTTCTCTAAGAAGTTGGTAGGGTTGAACAAAGGTCTAGTAACACTCAAATTGGGTGGCAATGACCTACAATTGGAGGTGGTGTCATGGAGTATAACACTTGGAAAATTAAATGTGATAGGGGAGAGCAGAGCGTGAGGCAAATGACAAAGTGGTGTGGGACGATTGGGGAGTATAGCTGGGGGCATAGCATGGGTAGAGGGATGGAAAAGGAACTATAGGGAAGCATGGGAAGGTCATGAAGGGTTGCTTAGGGCTAAAAAACATAAAAAATCAATTCGAGAAGACCTACCCAGCCAAATTATTCCAATTGTTTTTGAAATAGAGAAAATTTAGTAGAGAAGTTTTAGAAAATTATCAAGATGACCTAAAACAAAAATTATTTTGCAAAAAAAAGGAATCACCATGAGGAGACCCATTCCTCTTGAAGCCTTGCAAAGCCTAAAACTTGAAGCATTTATTTAAAATCCACCATAGAGCATAAAATATGAATTTTTTTTTATAAATCACAAATTTTTCATATCTTAATAGAAAAGTAACTTCCCTACTGAAAAAACTCCTAAATGCCTAAAAAATTAGAAAACATCAGAAATAACTTAAAACACCCTTTTCTTATTTGGAAAAGAAAACCTATTAGATGTTTTGAAAACCCAATATTCCCCAATGGTATTTATTTGATGAAAACTACTAGATACTTCCCAATTAGATTTGAAAACCCTAGAGATTAGTTTTGAAAAATAAAAAATCCTATGAAGGATTTAAAAAGAAACATTGTGATAAATATATGAGGATAAAAATAATAAATCATAACAGTAAATCATAATTTTTACCTTCATATTCTAATTTGTGAACCTTTGATATATTTTCTCACTAAGAATCCTCTCTATGAGGTAAATTATTTCTCAATAATGCAAACCATCATAGAAACACCACAATTTTGAAGAATTATCAACATTAATATATGAATCCTCCTAAAAAAAAATCTCTCATGGAGTTTCTTCACATAAAATGAGAATACAAAAGCTTATACAATGATTTCCTATTGTAGATACCTAATTTTGGTTCAAGGATTATTATTGTAATGTTTTTAATGTCATTTTATGCACATGGATAATCAATTCAAATTAAGTACTTATTGATATTTTGTGTGTTTGTTCTCTCTCTTTCTTCTTTGTGTGGGCCTATTATCTCTTATTTCTTCTATTTTCTCTCTCATCTACTTTTTATTATTTTGGGGATTCCTTTATCTTTCTTCCTCTATTTGTCCTTTGTTGTTTTTTAGTTTGGGAAGGAATTGAGGATTCATCAATTTCATCCCATACACAATCAACAGGCCATTGATTATGCCCCCTACTTTTTGTATGCTCTTTGCCCTTCCCCTTATTTTTCACTTGTGTGGGCCTATTTTGTCATCCTCCTTATCTTTTATTGCATCAATTTGTGCACTAATAGGTCCCTACTATAAGTTTTCACACTACTAGGTACCTAATTTGAATTAGAGAAGTTTATATAGAAAAATCCTCCCAATGCATTTCAATAAAAGGTATGTAAGACGTGATCAAGTGGAATTCAGTGTTAGGCACACTGCTAGAGATATATTTATGCTCTTAAAAAATTCATAAGGTTAATTAGCTACATATTTGGACCAAAATAAGGATAATTGAATGTACATGTAGTTGCACTTGATTTTTAGGAGAGAAGGTGCAATCATATCTCTCATTTGAGTTAGCATTACACTCATGTACGAAAACTACATTGTTTCTAATTTCATGCATGTTGGATATGTAGATACAACTCCTTGAGAGGTTTCTCAAGTCAAATAACCTTACATTTTATCCCATTCCTCTTACATAAGTTTATGACAAATAATGTAAAGAAATGAAAAAGAAGACAAATCAAAAACTCTAGCTAATAAATCAGCACAACACAAGTCCATAACATTTTGTCTTGAGTTTTCATATCATATCAGGGGATTAAAAACTAGGAAAATCCTACAAGTACAAAATTAGAGATATTAGGTACAAAATTGACAACTTGTCAAGTATGTCTGATACTTAATAAATGCAACATTGATCTTGTCCCAAAGACCACACAATCATATTCATAAGGTAGTAGATCCAACACTTCTATAAATTTGTTTCAATCTCATAAATCCATTTCCATCATCAGGAATGTTAGATTACATCATTTTATTTTCCTTCTGTTTATCTTGCTTGTTTGATTGTCTATTTGTTCTTATTTTTGATATTTTAGGCTTGAGAAAATGTTTGATTGTTGTTTTGGATTGCATTATTATTTATCTCTCTCATACCTTAGTTTTAGCTCATTTTGCATAGTTTAATTAACTTATTATGTCTTTTAGTTAAAACATATTGGTGAACTCGAGACTCTTATACACAACTTAGGTTTTTTTCCATCTTCCCCTATAGGGTTTTTTTTTACAATCGTTTCTAGTTTTCTTTTTATGATGTTACTTCCCTATTTCATCCTTATTGATTCTTCCCCTTGTTTGTTCATTATTTATGCCACTGCTTAGCGTATATTATCAATGTTGATGTTTTCAAAGTCAATGGTACATCATTTTTGAAGGAAAACATGCATACTTTGAATAATTAAAATTTTGATTTTAGATATAAATGAAATCTTAATGATAATATTCTCAAAATCTTCAAAACACATATTTGTGAAATTCTTCCTAAGTTGCTAGGATTGTGAATATGGTTAATGAAGTAGTTAATGAGCATGCTTCCGAAAAGGATGGGGACCTTTCTAGGCTTTGTGGTCATGATTCTTCCTCTTTTAGGGTTTGTGACTATTATATGTTTCCCCCTTTCATTTAAGATCATCATATTGTGCCCATGCTTGTTATCAATGATAAGATTCAAACCTTGATGGATCCTCTTCAAACCTCCATTATAGCACATGAGCTTGAGTCTATGATGAATGCAATAGGTGAACTTTAAAACCAATTATAAGTTTTATCTCGTGAGACCATTATCTCTACATCTTGTGTCAATTTAAATGTTATCTATGGCCAACCTATAGGGCATGAGATTTTTTATGCATGTCTCCCTTATGACTTCATTATTCCTAATTTTACACTACTTGATGGGTTTGGAGATCCTTAAACACATTTATAATATTTGTGTTCTTCTCTTGGGAAAGATGGTACTTAATTTAAAGTATCACTTAAAAAAATCTCAAAAATTTAATGGGTAATGCTTTAGATTGGTTTTGTAAACTCCCTAGATGTTCCTTACGTTCTTTTCATCGATTAGAAGAGTATTTATTTTCACAATTTAGTTTCGATAAGGGACCATTTGGTAGATTTGAGAGTATTCCAACTTTGCAATAAAGGAAATATGAGCCTATGTGTCAATATACTCTTATATTCAAGAGTTCCATATGTGCTTTGATTTATTAACCAACATATCTAGATAAATTTAATATATTTCTATTAAGATCCTATTACTTTTATTTTGTGAAAAAATCTCTTTTTAACACTTTCACATGTTTTGAGGTCATATCCTTAAAAATCCAACTTACAAAATCACATATGATAAGTTATGAGGTTTTTATCCCTATATTTCCTTCCCTAAATTCTAAAGTCCATGTGCCTAATAATAACAAACATTCAACATTGGCTAGAACAAGGGTGATAACTACAATAAGTCATGTGCCTTCCCTTAGTGGATCATGACAAATTATTGAACTAAAAGATAATCCAAGTGTGATATTAAAAATGTTTATTGATTTTAAATTTATTGAGATACTATTATGAGATATCATGACATATCTCATGTGCCACACACATTTATTCTAAGTATTATTGTGTTTACCATAGAACTTGTAGATGCTCAATAACAAGTCCCTTGATTTAAAGGATAAAATTCATGATCTTATTAAAAGTGGTGATCTCAAGCTTAATATGTCAACTACATGACCACTTACTACAAGAAAACCTAATAAAAATGAGTAAACTACCCCATGTCATATGCCATATCCTAAAAAATAACTACCTAAGCTAGAATCACCTAAGAAAGACTTACCTAAGAAGAATAATGATCCAATAATGGTTCCCAATGATCTTACAAAGACTTACCTTTTTCATGTAGAAACTTTGTCTGTTAGTGTTTTTATAGAAGTGTTGATGCAGTGGATTACACCTAGGGACAGGACGCATAGCTCCCGCCCTTCCACACGCAACAATGGAAACTCCCCTCTCGCCTGTGGGATTGGCAAAGCTGGAGGGGAGAGTCTCTAGATAAGGGCTAGCTCCCTCTGATGTATCTTTTAGGCCCTAGTTTATCCTACTGCTAACAAACAAATGGAAAAAAGGGGGGGATGAAAAGGGAGAGAGAGATACTGAAAATAGACCCTAAGCCTAAAAATGAAAAGGTGATACACTAGAAAAGGTTAACCCACTTAGCCCAAACATACACTTTTCACCAGGAAGAAGTGCCCATACACTTCATCTGATGTGGGAAACTCTTCTGTTTCAGTGAGTCAGGGGTCCGTAGAGATACAGGGAGGAAGGAACTACCAAAGGTGTTGTGCGACACACTTGGGTAGCCTATTCACATGCGCCTATATTCCTGCTGTAGACACTTTTGGCAGACCTGCATAAAAAAGACTTCACAATGCACTAGACATGCTATAATCGATCTGTGAAAAGCATGAAAGACAATGACTTAACACAAAAGAAGAACACAAACATATACTTTAAAGTGCAAATCCAAATGGAGGTAAAAATGCTAAGTCTTGATTCAAGGTAAAATCTGGCAGAGTTCTACCTTACAAGCCTGAGAGATTTTTGGGCAGAGTTTTGCCTTAAGGCTAAGAGAGTGGATCCTTCTCAAATGAGAATTTTTATAATATATAAAAAGAGAAAAGGAAACTTGGCACTTTCTGGGAAAGACTTTGGTGCTCTTTTTGCAAGCTGGCCCATGTGTGCTCTGAGCCTTGGGAAGAGGGAGCCATTTGATTATCGGTTCCTGCTTTGACTTTGGCATCCCAACATTAATGAAGAAGCATAGACAGTGCCTCTTTTCTGTGAACAGACTTCTCCCTTCAAGGCATTTGCATGGCATGTTTGCTTATAAATGCAAACTGGAGAAAATAAGCTGCGTTGCTTACTATTTGCACCATTTGGTGACCACTTGGCAAGCACCGATCCAACTACACGAAGAAATCCCTGAGTTAACACCTCCTTTCACCACTTGGATGCCTTGTCCATTTCTTGCCTTGTCTCATCCTAGTTTTGTGCCTTTTTGGCTCCTTCAGCCCTCAGGGGTAACTTCTAGAGGGTCACTGTGTTGCTTGGGCTCCTTTCTAGTTGGCGCTTAAGCATTTTAAAATCAAACAGCTATTTCACCATCTTAAGATTAACATTCATGCACCCGTCATTGCTTGAAAACTAATGGCTAATCTATCTCCTTGAAGTTGATGGCTTCTAGGATGTCACCATCCTTGGCACATTCCTTCGATCCTTTTCTTCTAATTCGGCCTTTTATTTCAGACCCTCCTGAAGGGGAAGTGTCCCTCAGGGTCTGGAGAAATGCCCTTCATTTGGCAGTCAAGAGCCCCCTGCAAGGGCACCTGCCCTTTGGGGGCCTTCGGTGGCCTTTGTCTCTTCAGCCTTTTCCATGAGCTTTTTCGCAGATAATTTTCTCATGGATAAAAAGTCTGCGAGAAATGTCTCGGCTGCTTGTTATTTCTTCAGAGTCTTCCCAGCCTACTTGCTGTGGCCTTTCAAATTCCTTTAGACTTTTTATTTGAAGAATTCCTTCAGATAAAAAGTCTGAAAGAATTCATTCAATGCCTTAGTCTTTTGCGCGTTTTGAATTCCTTCGACTACCTTCAAAGTGCCCTTCGGGTTTATTGAAATTGACGCTTTCAAAGGGTGTCTTTGCTGACCAAGTGCCCTCCATAAGGGCACTTGTCCTTCGGGAGGCTCACTTGACTTTTCACATTGAACTGCTCCTTTGAACCAACCATTGAACCAATTGATTAAATCGAAGCATTGAACTAGGCGATTAACCCTTTGATTGAACCAAAAGCCGTTGAACCGTTTGAATTGAATCAAGCCTTTGAACTTTGCCGATGAACTAAGGTGTTGAACCGACTGAGTGAACTGAGTGATTGAACCATCTAATTGAACTGAAGCATTGAACCAAAACATTGAACCAACACGTTGAACCAAGCCGATGAACCATTTGATTGAACCAAAGCGATGAACTTTGTCAATTGAACCAAGGCTTTGAACCAAAGCGGTGAACTTAGGCGTTGAACCAAGGCATTGAACCGATTCAATGGTTCAAAAATGCTAACCTTCCTTGTGAATTTTTTCAAACAAGAGTTCGAAGAAGCTTTGTAAAACCATGCACTCTTTGATTGGTTCTTCATCTGCTAAAAGACTACACCTGCAGAGTCCGTAGAAGTCCCATGAAGTCCATAGAAACCTGTAGAGTCTGTAGAAATGGACCTACAGAGTCTGTAGAAATCTAAGC
Source organism: Torreya grandis (assembly GCA_037957365.1). NCBI lineage: Eukaryota > Viridiplantae > Streptophyta > Pinopsida > Cupressales > Taxaceae > Torreya > Torreya grandis. The sequence continues at coordinate 1,759,304 of JARHVA010000536.1, read as the reverse complement.
TCTACAGATTTCATAAAAATGGACCAGTAGAGTATTTAGAAAACTTACAGAGTCTGTAGAAAACCTACAGAGTCTATAGAAATGGACCAGATTCATGCAAAATCAAAAATGCACTGGCTCAGAACAGCATGAAAAAGAATGTTAGGTTGTGGAGCTAAAAGCTTCACTAATGCAGACATGGAGGAGGTTGCTGAGTTGCAAAGCAACCGACATTGGTCTGATCAGTCGACGTCGGTCATATACAGTGAGAAGAGCAACTGATGTCGGTCAGGGATCGGCCGGCATCGATCACCTCCAGGCAGACAGGGACCGACGTCAGTCACCTGTGCGGTTCTAGAACTACTAGTTGACGAATAGTTAGTTAACAAACCAGTTGTTTGCATGTCAAAGGCCAATTTTAGACTTGAGCTGTGGATCTAATTATTGTAATTGGATGTCTAATTATTGTTTACATGGGATCTATATAAGAGACTCATGGGCTGTATTGTAAAGGGTGAGGGATCAAAGCAGGGATTCCCTAGGGTGCTAGAGAGTAAGAGAGCAAAAATTAGCTCCTTCAGAGGGAAGAAAGTAAGGTGTGTTCCTCCTAGTGCCACAGTGCCAAGTATGGGTCTTGGTTTGGAGAATTAGAAGGATTCTTCATGTATGTAGGATCTTGGTCAATAGGTGTGCAAGGCCACGTTTAAAGATTTACATGTGGTAAGTAAGATCAGTTGATTAGTAGGTGTATGTGTGTGCAGGATCCAGGTTTACAGGTGTGCAGAACTAGATTGATTTGTAGGTGTGCAAGATCAGGGAGGTCAACAACACAACAGGTAGTAAGATCAGGAGAGATCTACTTGGAGTACATTGTGTACTCAGATTGAGTATGTGGGTATACTCGGTGTACTAGCGGTATTGTTATTGACTCGTTGATTGGCAGTGTTGTTACTGGTTGGTGGAGGTGAACACCAACTCTGTGTTTGAGTTGTGTGTTGGGACCGTAAGAGAGAGAGTCAACTCTTGAAGAGATTTACTGTTTATGCCCTAGAGGTGTGGGAGCCCTAGAGTTGTGTAAGGAAGAAGACTGTGGCATCTTCTTTGTTGTATTTTCTTCTGGAAGAGTATTAATACAATTGGGTATTGTCTCTCATATTCTGTGTTGTTTTTGATTCTAGTTACTTATTGCTTCTGGATATTTTTGCATGTTTAGTTGCATGGTAATCAATTGTGCTTCCTAGATCCTGACAAGTGGTATCAGAGCGAGGTTGGAGGTTCTTAGAGCGAGGTTTACTAACAGGTGGTTCAAATCTGGTTAGTGTTTGTTGATTACAGGTCACTCTCAGGGGTTTCTGATTGAGTGGGAGTATAGTAATGACAAAAGAAGGTAAGCTGGGAATGGAGAAATTTAGACACAGGGGTTGCACCACAGGATGTGTTGTGGTTGGTCTTCAAGATTGAGCTTGAAGAGGAATACAAGCCAAGATATAGATTAGATAATGTACTAGTACAGGTACAGGTGTAGCTATTTATCTCCAAGTGGGAGATTGTTAGGTTGTGGAGCTAAAAGCTTCACCTGGATGCAAACATGGAGGGTTGCTGAGTGTCACAGTCACCGACATTGACAGGCCACATTGACATCGGGCAGGGGTCGACAAAAAGCAATTGACTTTGGTCAGGAGTTGGCCAACGTTGGTCACCTCCAAGCAGACAGGGACCGATCTCAGTCACCTGTGCGGTTCTAGAACTAGTTGTTGATGAACAGTCGGTTAGTTGAATGGGTTGTTTGCATGTTAAAGACTAGTTCGAGTCTTGAGCCACTTGTCTAATTATTGTATGCATGGGATATATATAATAGACTCATGGGCTGTATTGTAAAGTGTAGAACCAGAAGAGTTCTTCCATTGGTGGAATCACAGGGGTTCTTCCAGGTATGTAAGATCAGGTTGATCTGCAGGGTGTGCAAGATCAGGGTGGAGATCTACATGGTAAGTAAGGTCGGTTGATCTATAGGGGTGTGTGTGTGCGAGGGTCAAAAGTAAATTTGAGGGGTAGCAAGATCCAAGGTGACAATAACACATCAAGGAGCAAGATCATGGTGAGATCTACTTGGAGTATCGATTCGTACTCAGTTGTATTGGCAGTATTGTACTGACTAGTTGAGGTGAACAACAGCTATGTGCTTGAGTTATTTGTTGTGACCTGTATTGAGAGAAGGTAAATCTTGAGGGAAAGAGATTTGTACATCTGAGAGGTGTGAGAAGAAAGTGTGATTTTTCTTCATTGTATTTCCTTTTGGAATGAGTTGAATACAATTGTGTGTTGCCTGTCATATTCTGTGATGTTTCTATTTCTAGTTACTTATACTTTTGGTATAATTCCACATGTTTAAGTTGCTAATACAAAGGTAATCAAGTGTGCTCTTAATTCTGACAAGTTGTGTCAGAGCTTTGGGGAACCTAGGCCTTGACAAAGAAGGGGACCAATTTTTGGCTTGTTGGGCAAAAAATGGTCAACAAATTGGTGACTCCAAGGGAAGCATGTCTACTATGCTTAGAGACCAGCTGCCTTTAAGTCCATTGGGAACGGAGTTAGATGTAGCTTGAACAAAGTTAGCAATAGCCGCAAAAATATCTAAGAACCAATCATGAGCCTTTTACCCCACACACAAGGAAAACACACACAAGGCTAAAAACACTACTTGTGCAAATTGCACTTAGGGAAAGTAGGAAAAAAAACTGAAAGCAAACTATTATATACAGCTAATTAGGTATATTTGCTTCCCTCCTAGATGAAAGGGAAAATTTCTTAAGTCCCCTCCCTAGCTAGGAAACTTATGGTGCCATACAAGTAGCTGAATGAAGTGGAGAGTTGGTGACCTGCTCCTCTTACCTGCCACTTGGATTGGCTTGTATCCGAGTGGATCAGATTCAAACATGCTTCCTATATATACATACTCTGCTTGTTCTTGGAAGCTTGTTGAATGCTAGTCCTTCATGCTGGTGCATTTCACCAAGAAAATTATGGCTGCTGGCTCATCACCATCAGGCCTTTGATCTGCACAATCCCTCTGTAATGCATCATGGTTTGACCCATTTCCTTCTCTTTCATTGGAGATCTTGTCAAACTCATCCTCTGCTCCCTCATGGCCTTCTTGAGGAAGGGTGACTATTGTGATGTCTAAAATGGAATCAAAAACTGATTGCTCATCCCACAGAACATCACCTCTTTGTTCAAAGCTTTCTTCTTCAAGGCTTTCCTCAAGGGAGACCAACCTCTCCTTTTCCTCCTCAAAGACTAGAGTTTCTAGATGTTTGAAGGCATCCATCTAGTCTTCCTCCAACTTAGGCTCTTTGACGTAGTCATCCTCCTCATCGAAGCAACAAAGAAGTTCATCAAACAAAGGGGAAGAGAGTTCACCATGCTTAAGTTCCTCCTCATATTGTTGGAACATCCACATGTATGCATGCCCTGTGTCTTCTCTGTCGTCGATGATGTCTTTCAAAGGAGCATTGATGATTATTTCTTCTTTATTGTTGCTCATGATAGCCTCCTAGGAAACTGTAGATTGGATCTTCTGCTCCTCACTCACCTCTTACAAAATAGGTTTCTCCTTGAGAAGGGGTGAAGTGGAAAAACCGTGTGGAAGAGGAGGCAGTCATTGAGCTAGAATCAAATGATTCTGCTCCTTCCATTTGGTCAGCACTTCATCTATATCAGGAGTGGCCTGATAGCTCTCTTGTAGGTGTGTAGGTGGGGTGTGTTCAGACATGGAATGTGTCATTGGGTCTAAACCGTCCATCACACATTGGCCAAGGAATCTCTCTCTGGATTCTAAATCTATAGTTCTTTTGGCCATATCCTCTTGGAAGAGCCTTTCTTGGAGGTCACCAGCATCATCATGAGCAAGAGCAGCCTCATCTTCTTAAGGTTTTGAGCAAAACATTTCTTCTCCTCCTTCCTGTCCCATGATTCTACTATTTTCTTCTAGTTTAAGATCTTAGAATTGGAAGTTTACTCCCATGAACAAACAACAACTTTGTTTTCTCCAAGGTCCTGGGGCTCCTCTACAAGATCTGAAAGTTCCATCTCTATTTCATGAAGCAGTCTCATCTTAGCCTCTAAATCCTCAATTTTCTTGGCTAGATTATCCTGAAAGAGTCTTTCTTGGAGGTCACCAACATCATCATGTTGAGTAGGAGCAGTTTCGAGAGAGATGTGGTGGTTCATAATATTCCCCCCAAAGGAAGATTCATGATCTAAGGAATTTAGAAGGTTCATCTCCATGGGAGGTTGTTCTAGTTCCCTTTGATGCTTGAAGTCTAGGTACACGAGGTTAAGAGCAGGATTGATTGATGCATCAGAGGAGCTGGAGTGAGCAAGTGCCATCTGGTAGAAAGGATTTGGTGCATAAGAGGGGGCTTTCTTTAAGATAGGAGGGGGGCGCAAGGCTGACTACCTTGAATGAATGGATTCCTCCATTTTTCTACCTCCTCCTCCATGGATTATAAGGCCTGAGCTTGCCTGAACATCAGCTCCTGCTGATATCCATACTGCTCATCTAGTCTGTCTATTTCCATTACCTACTTCTCAAAATCCAATGCCACCTCCCTTATGGTTGAAGGGCAACTAAAAAGGCTGCTTGAGGGGATTCCATAAATTCTTTGAGTTTGATTGAAGTCATATGAAGGAATACAAGGTCCATGATTTTGTGTAAAGGGATTATACATACAAAAAAAAGTGATTTCTTGATGGCACCTAGACTGCTTAACCAGCTGATTCAACTCAGAGTCACCATTGGTGTTGGTAGAAAAGCCTCCAAAGGCTGGTTGATTGAAGAACACACCAAAAAAATTTCAACTCTTTGGACACAACTTGTCCTAGTTGGTCCCACCGAGCATACCAAAAACTGTTGACACAGTGGATTACACCCAGGGACAGGATGCATAGCTCCCACCCTTCCACACGCAACAATGGAAACTCCCCTCTCACCTGTGGGATTGGTGAAGCTGGAGGGGAGAGTCTCTAGATAAGGGCTAGCTCCCTTTGATGTATCTTTTAGGCCCTAGTTTCTCCTACTGCTAACAAACAAATGGAAAAAAGGGGGGGATGAAAAGGGAGAGAGAGATGCTGAAAATAGACCCTAAGCCTAAAAACGAAAAGGTGATACACCAGAAAAGGTTAACCCACTCATCCCAAACATACACTTTTCACCAGGAAGAAGCACCCATACACTTCATCTGATGTGGTAAACTCTTTTGTTTCAGTGAGTCAGGGGTCCATAGAGATACAGGGAGGAAGGAACTACCTAAGGTGCTCTGAGACACACTTGGGAAGCTTATTCACATGTGCCTATATTCGTGCTGTAGACACTTCTGGTAGACCTGTAGAAAAGAGACTTCACAACGCACTAGACATGCTGTAATCGATCTATGAAAAGCATGAAAGACAATGACTTAACACAAAAGAAGAACACAGACACATACTTTAAAGTGCAAATCCAGATGGAGGTAAAAATGCTAATTCTTGATTCAAGGTAAAATCTGGCAGAGTTCTGCCTTACAAGCTCGAGAGATTTTTGGGTAGAGTTTTGCCTTAAGGCTAAGAGAGTGGATCCTTCTCAAATGAGAATTTTTATAATATATAAAAAGAGAAAAGGGAACTTGGTGCTTTATGGGAAAGACTTTGGTGCTCTTTTTGCAAGCTGGCCCATGTGTGCTCTAAGCCTTGGGAAGAGGGAGCCATTTGATTGTCGGTTCCTGCTTTGACTTCGGCATCCCAACATTAATGAGGAAGCATAGACCGTGCCTCTTTTCTGCAAATATACTGCTCCCTTCAAGGCATTTGCATAGCTTGTCTACCTATAAATGCTAATTGGAGAAAACAAGCTGCGCTGCATACTATTTGCGTCATTGGTGACCACTTGGCAAGCACCATTCCAATTACAGGAATAAATCCCTGAGTTAACACCTCCTTTTTCCACTTGGATGCCTTGTCCATTTCTTGCCTTGTCTCATCCTGGTTTTGTCCCTTTTTGGCTCCTTCAAGCCTCGGTGGCTAACTTCTAGAGGGTCACTGCGTTGCTTGGGCTCCTTTCTGGTTGGCAGTTAAGCATTTTAAAATCAAATAGCTATTTCACCATCTTAAAATTAACATTCGTACACCCGTCATTGATTGAAAACCAATGGCTAATCTGTCTCCTTGAAGTTGACAGCTTTTGGGACATCACCGTCCTTAGCACATTCCTTTGGGTTTTTTCCTCTAATTTAGCCTTTTGTTTCGGACCCTCCCGAAGGGGAAGCATCCTTTCGGGTCTAGAGAAATGCCCTTCATTTGGAAGTTGAGAGACCCCCACAAGGGCACCTGCCCTTTGGGGGCCTTCGACGACATTTGTCTCTTTGGCCTTTTTTGCGGGCTTTTTCACAGATAATTTTCCCACAGACAAAAAGTCTGTGAGAAATGTCTCGACCGCTTGTTGTTTCTTCAGAGTCTTCTCGGCCTACTTCATGCAGCCTTTTGAATTCCTTCAGACAAAAAGTTTGAAAGAGTTCATTCAATGCCTTAGTCTTTTGTGCATTTTGAATTCCTTTGACTGCCTTCAAAGTGCCCTTCGGGTTTATTGAAATCGACCCTTTCGAAGGGTGTCTTTGCCGACCAAGTGCCGTTTGCAAGGGCACTTGTCCTTCAGGAGGCTCACTTGAATTTTCACATTGAACCGTTCCTTTGAACCAACTATTGAACTGATTAATTGAATTGAAGCATTGAACCAGGCAATGAACCCTTTGATTAAACCAAAAGTCGTTGAACCATTTGAATTGGATTGAGCCTTTGAACTTTGCCGATGAACTAAGGCGTTGAACTGACTGAGTGAACTGAGTTATTAAACCATCCGATTGAACTGAAGCATTGAACCAAAATGTTGAACCAATTCATTGAACCAAACCGATGAATTGTTTGATTGAACCAAAGTGATGAACTTTGTCGATTGAACCAAGGCTTTGAACCAAAGCGATGAACTTAGGATGAACCAAGGCATTGAACTGGTTCTATGGTTCAAAAATTCTAACCTTCCTTGTGAATTTTTTCAGACAAGAGTCTAAAGAAGCTTTGTAAAACCATGCACTCTTTGACTGGTTCTTCATCTGCTGAAAGACTACACCTGCAGAGTCTGTTGAAGTTCCCGTGAAGTCCGTAGAAACCTGTAGAGTCCGTAGAAATGGACCTACAGAGTTTGTAGAAATCTAAACTCTATAGAGTCCATAGAAATGGACCTATAGAGTATGTAGAAAACCTACAGATTTCGTAGAAAACCTACAGAGTCCATAGAAATGGACCAGACTCGTGTAAAATCAAAAATGCACTGGCTCAGAACAGCATGAAAAAGAAGGGGACTGATTTTTGGCCTGTTGGGCAAAAAATGGTCAACAAGAAGGACAACAAAGACAAGGGATTATGATTAATGACAAATCTCAATTTAACATGAATAATATTACCTTCCTTAAGTCACCTGGTTATGATATAAAACATTTAACTAAGACATCCTCTCCCAAACATGTAACAATGGAGTATATTCAACTACATGATCTATTTGTCCCCAAACATATCTTATCACATTCCATGCCATGCCAGCTTGTTAAAAATGCAATACCATATTAGGTGCTCCTTTGCATCAATTAATGAATGCTCCACTTGATAGTACATTGACCACATATATTTCAATTTTAAAGTGTTAAAGTTTTAATTTCATGAGATAGAACAACTAAAAATAAAGTGTTAGATCATCCCAATGCAAACAAAATTGCATATCAAAATAAACTTAATCATGTTCTTATCTATCACCAATTATATCAGTCAAGAATCAAAAAGACTTAAGGAACCAACTTAGCATTTCATATCCCATGAAGTTTCATGTCAATAAAAAAAATCAATGTCTTCGAGAGTGGATTTAATAGGTGATGAATTATTAGAAACATTTCTTCCTTAAGCTAAGAGTGAAGTTCCCACACTTACTTCTATTACATATTTTGATCATTCTAATTTTATGCACATGATTGGATGGTATTATTTCCTACCTATTATGAGATTATATTCATACATATTTTGTTATAAGTCAAGTGTCTTCGACCCACACATTTATTTACATGTGACACTTGTTTTTCATTGCATGTTATTTTACATGTTACGTTTAGTTATTATGTTTTATATTTACACCACAGATTTCTTTTGACTAAACACTTATAAAGCTAAAACCAAAACATAAATATCAAATACATATACACATTTACACATGTACAAACATGGAAACACAAATCAAAGCTCAATACATATAAATATCATAGCTTTCCAGTGTTTGATACATAATCCAAATATCCAAAAATTATCTCACATTACCCATATACAACCCATGCATCCAATCACTTTTTATGATGATATAGAGAGTGCTCATCATATCTAAAATAGTTATCCCTAGCTCTAATACTACTTATAGCTTGGCTAATCTTAATTACATCTTATGTAGTTGTCTTAGCTCTACTACTAGCTTTACCACAATGAATTGACTTAATATCATACTAGTCTTAATAATACATTAAATATTCTCAGGTATATGTAAGTGTATCATTAGATCATCTCAACTTCAATATAGACTAACATGTGCCATGTTCATCCATGTCTTGAATAATTATTATAAGGCTAAGTGTTATGGCATGACCACTAGTGTCGGTTACAATAAATATTGTAGTTAAAATACATATATATTTATACAATTGTGAGGCTACACTTATAATAATGTTTAGTAGTATCAAGTTTCACCTGAATGTGTGTGAAATTCTTGACCACCCAATATCTCATCATTAAGCATCTATGAGTCTATGGAAATTATACCACTCACACATCGCAACCTCTAATGGGAATGTATAATATGTGCCAAACATCCTCCAAAGTGATGGTCATATCACTCATTTACAATCAAAATGTACACACACCATAGTCCCAATGGTTAGATAGGTCTGTTAGTAATGGAATATCACATGTTATGAGCCCTAAATAGTTTGATGTCTAATACTTTATTCATCCACGTGTTCTTTCTCCACATCACACAATCCTAGCTCTAATATAGTCTCCTAGGCACGACTATGCCTCCATTCATGCACATGTAGAATTATATGCAAACATAAACAAACACAATAAAAATAATTAGAATATCAAACTAAAAAGACAAGAAAAACATGTAATTTTTTTATAAAAATATGCATATTTGGTAGAATATAAGCTAGGTCAGAATAAACCATTAGAGGAATACAATGAAATGAAGTTTGAATTATAGGACATAGTTGATAGGTTCATAGATATAATCATCAAAAGTTGGTATACTATTTGTAGAGGCCATTACACTATCAAAAAAAGTTGGTACACTATCAATGAGAGTGGTAAACAATCATCGAATGGGGTACATAATCAACAATAGCTCTAACTAGTCCTAAAATGCATGAACGATGATTCTATATATATTTCAAAAAAATGAAAAATGACAAAAAGTATACTTACCTTCATGACATATTTCCCACCGACCACGTGTGCCCTCAAATGATCTAATTGGCATATAATAACATCACATTTTATAACCACAATGTTTAATGTTTAACCCTTTTTTGGAAAAAGGTATAGGGTTAAAGGGGTAGAGTAGTCTATACACAATAATGAATAAAACTCTTCTCAAGTAGGCCAATTAATTAAAAAGTCATATAAATAAATATTATAAATTAAAGTGTTGAGTTATGCTAAGTATAGAAAGTACACTCAAAATAATAGTTTGTTTGCATAAACACGAACTTATCTACAAATGTGTAGGTAGATTTGAGAAGTATGGGGAAACATGAAGCGGAAAGATCAGGATCTAGTCATCAAATTCTAAAAATATTATTTCTTGAGGTCTAGACACTTGCATCACCCTATGGACACTTGCATGGATGCTTATATCCTGATCTTGATGCAATTATCCTATATGTAATATTCATTATATTACAAAGTGACCACCTAGAACCTTTTGGTTTTTCTATTGCATTTTTGTTCATGTATTTTGTTTGCATCGTAGGTTGTCAATGACTATGTATGGATCAAACCCTATCTCTTCACTTCAGGTCTTTTTACCTTTCAAAAAATGGGTTAGTGGGATCACAGTGTCGAACTAACCTTACCTACATAGCCAATACTTTAAAGAGGGCCTCAAACTTATATATTTATCCCATAGGCGTTGGATTATGTGTGCACAAGGGCGTAATATACTATATGCAAAGGCATACAATGATCTAACTTGTAACTTGATAAATAATGCTCATAGGTTGTTCTCTTAGTGCTTTAGACTTTTAATATGACTACTCATATGCCTCATATGAAAATAAAGAAAAAATACGGTAGTAGAACTCAGTTGTGTAATTAATCGATTGAGCTTGAATAAGTGCTTGTTAGAGTATATTTATCATGCTTGTTAGTTTGTATCTAGAATTTTTGTCCTTTTTCTAGTTTTGTCCAACATGAGGATTTATCCCACATTGGCTAGTTAGGCTTGATTCTTGTTTCTCTTTGCCTACTTAAGAAAGGGTTCTCCATTATATTATACATGCTTTTTCATATGCTTTTTTAAAATAATAATTAGTTTTATTTAATTAGTTTTGTTCTTTGTGTGTATGCCGACGAATTCATGGCTATGGTAATGAGCTCTTAGAGACATCTTAGCTGAAGAGTGTTGTGAAATCTTTCATGGTATCAGAGCCACCCTCCAATAGTCATTACTCAGCTAGTATGCATCCATTACTCAGCTTGTAGGTTTATTTCCATTATGGATATGTCATTACTTGCTCATTAAGTCTCTCTTATTACTAAATTCTAGTTTGTTTTTGAACTGGTAATTATTTAGTTCCTTGGCCATATGGTTTTTTAATATGCATAAGGGTTTGAAAAGTTTTGCAGACATATTTGGTTAGCTTGATGCATCTATTTTTTAATTTGCAAACCTACATCCTCCAACATAGCCATTATTCATATGGTTTGATGCCACATAACTTTATTGGCTCACAAAGTTAAATCTAGCTCAGAGTGTTTCAGTGTGGTTTTGTGTAAAAATCCACAGGCAAGGTGGCACTGCTAGGTTTCCAGGTGATAGGGATAGAGGTGGTTTTGTGGTAGTTTCAAGAAACCACATGACATAATTGGCACAAGCCTATAAACTACTTGAGCCATCACCACCTTAGGATCTTATAGAACTTTGATGCGTTGGCCCTTGTATCTCTTGGAGTTGGCCTCCTAGCCACAATTTTCATCTTGTAACATGCTACTTCCATCATTATTTCTACAACTATTGCACTTCAAACTGCTGGTATTATCATTGTATGCACTAGTTCTTGTGAATGGCTCATTGATGTGTGTGATGACTGTGTGTTTTTGGATCTTCTCTACTCATCTTGTGCATTTCATTTGGATCTACAAATGAGACAAATCAAGATGGACATTCAAAGCAATGTTGGTGGCTTCGATGTCATTGGTGAGCATCACCAAGTAGCTGGTCTTTCTTTAAGCTCACGACCTTCCCTCTCTCAACCTACTACTACCATCCTTATTGGTTTTTAGATTCCTTCTACTCACTGTTGATCCATACTAAGGTAGTGGATCTTCTTTTTCTAAGGGCCATTTGAGGTGGAGCGGGTGGTGGTACTTGGCATCTTTCATTAAGCTCTTTGTCAATGTTATATTATGAATGAGCCATTGTTTTCAAACCGTAGGCTCAGCATCATGAGCTAAAACCACCATTATAACTGTTGTCAAATTGCCACCCACTATATTCCCTCACCATCTTGATTGTCCAGACAACTATTTCCCAATTACCATCAATGACACTCGACCTGCAAATCCTCCTGCCAGTAGTGGTATTTGATTTCCACATTTTTTTTAAAACTTTGTAAAAGTTTTATTAAAAACTTTTATCTTTGGAAGAAGAATATTAAATGGTGAGGAGAATATTTAAATGTGGGTGGAGATAATTTTTACCTATTTTTTTAATCAAAACATTATATTGATGGTGAAGGACATAAACATTATTATTTTTTACCATGGCAAACATGGGTAGGGTTAATGTTTTATGCATGTGGTGGATAATATCATATGAGGTCAATATTTTTGGGGCTATTTATTTTGAAAGGATAAGTTTTTTTTTATTAACAAAAACAATATATTGTTGGGACAAATAATTATTTGTAAATAGTTGTACTTGATTTTACCCTCTTTTCTCATTAGATGAAGATGAAGGGTGAGGCCCGAGTTGGCAGGAGGCCAATTCCCCCTCACAATCTAAACCATTACATTCTACACTCTATTAAAATTCCAATGAGTGGTTGGAAAGCTACCTTACCCCTTGTTTAGTTGTGCATTTAAACTACTTTTGAAAATTTAATTAAAATAGGCCATTAATGATGGGAAATGTTATTAGCCATAACTTTTGCTTGTTAACTCAGATCTAAGTGTTGCTTTTTGAAAAAGTGCTTTATTTTTCATTCTCATTCCATCGGTCTTATTTTTATTGTAAATGCACCAAAGTTATAAAGTGTCATATTCATGGGGGTTGCCTTTGTTATGGGCCCTACTACTTTCTACATTGTAATTCACACACGCACTATCTTGAATGCATTTTTGGTTGAGCCTGATCTCCTTTTGCATGTGATTTGGAGGTTGTTTTTTTAGATGTTAATCCTTTTTTGATGTGTTTTTGCATACACGATAGATTTTTTTACCATTTTCCATGTTCTTCTATCAGCCCACGATATGCATTAGTACTTTGACACTCTTGTAGTTTATGTCATGTCTCCTCAAGTCCCCTTTCTTAGTGCCTTGGCTTCTTCTATGGAGACACTTTTTCATTCCCTTATTTTTAGAGTATCTCTCATGATACTTAATGGCTTCTTTGACAGGCTGATAGTCTCCTTATTTTAAGTTATTCTAGTGAAGCCCAGTGTCTTGCTTATTTTCATTTGGTGTTTTTTTGTGTATGGGATATATTGTACTTGTTGACATAGTGGATTACACCCTTTCAAGGGAGGCTCAACTCTCTTCCTCCACATGGCACAATGGAGACATTCCTCTTGCTGTGGGTTGTAAACATGAGGGATGAATCTCTAGATTAGGGGCTAGCTCCCCTTGATGCAGCTTGAGGCCCTAGATTTCCTACTAATAACAATTGGGGGGGATGAAAAGGGAGAGAAATACTAAAATCAGAACCTAAACTAATGCGGTGATGCACCAAAGTTGTTGGTCTACTTAGCTTTGACATACACTTTACACCAGATAAAAGTAAGCATACACTTCATTCAAATGAGAACCTTTCCTGCATCAGTGTTTCAACAGAGGATCCTATGGATATATAGGGAGGAAGAACTACCAGAGGTATCATAAGACACACAATAGATAGCCTGTTCACATGCACCTATACTTTGAGCTGGACACTTCTTATTGACCTACAAGAGAAGAACTCACAATACACTAGATATGTTGGCATAAAATTATGAAAGCGTTAAAAGGAAATGTCTTAACATAAGATAAAACCATAGACATGCAAAAGTGAAAGCTCAAATAAAGGTAAAAATGCTTCTTTTCATTCAAGGTAATTCCTTTAGGGCTTCGCCATACAAGCTGAGATAATTTTTCTCAAATGAGAAGTTACAAATATATAGAGAACTTGGAAACAAATAGCTGAAAAAGCAAGGGATGGAAACCCAAGCTAAATTAAACACTTTTGTAGAGACCACAAGCCCATGCTGCTACCATAAATTTCTAATTGCATATGGGAGAGCCATGTTGTAGATGTCCAAGTTGCTACCCTTGTTGTTCTAGGCCTGCAAAAGCATGGGATACTGCTTTTAGAAACTAACAAAGCCATCCCCAAGTTGTGTTAACTGGACCATGCTTGATTCAATGCTAGGTGCAACTAGCTGTGCATTAATGGTGAAGCATGAAAACATGGGATGCCCTCCTGTATAGTTTAAAAACCAATCTATTTTATCAATTTTTAGTAGATATATTTCACCAAATGTATTAATTCTCCTTGCTGAGTCGTCCATACCACTTGTCTTGGTCTGAGTGGTCATTGATTCTATCCTTTGTCTTTGTCAGTAGTTAGAACTATTCCTTATTTTGTCTTTTTCACTTTATCTTGTCCCATGTTTTGTCTCCTTCCTTTGACTTCTCCTTTTCCTTGGCCTTTTATTTTCTTGTTTTTAGGCTCATTAGGCCTTTTGCCATGCTTTCCTTAAAAAAAATGTCCAAAGGAATTCCTTCAGACATTTTGTCTGAAGGAACTCTTTCTTTTGATTTGCTTCTTTTCTTGAAGGGCACGTGCCCTTTGGGACTTTGCAATTTGTCTCCTTTTTCAGTTGGTTAGCCTTTACAAGGGTTTCTTTCATCCAAAACTGCCCTTCGAACTTTCTAAAATGGTCTTCACCTTTCTCAAAGTGCCCTCTGTAAGGGTACTTACCCTTCAAATTTTTTGCAAATGTCCTTCAAGCCATCTAAATGCCCTCTGAAGGAAATCTGTTGCCTTTTGTGAACTACCATAGACCATTTCGGGTCCTTCAATCACTTTTACTTATAAAAGTAGATAAGTAATGCACCTGCACAAACCTGATTTGCACTAGAATAAGTAAAATGACGAAACAATTAGCTTTTTGATTAGAAATGTCTAGCATAGAACATATTTTACACAAGGTGGTAGAGGGATGATCTAGCCAAACATGGATTGGATGGCCTTTGTGAAGAAAAGGAGGGGGTGCCAAATTTTGGTTTGCAGGACCAAAAATTGGTCAACACAATTGGCAACTCACAGGGGAAGCATGCCTACTGTGCTTAGGAAGACTGGTAGCCACAAAGTCCATTGGGCATGGAGTCAGGATGCATCTTAGAGAAGTCAACAATAGATTTGTAAGGACCTATGAACTGACAAATATTTTACCCTAAAAAATAAGGAAAACATGCACAAAAAGACTAAAAACACTACACACATGCATAACAACACTTATGGAAAATGAGGAAAAACAAGGAAACTATGTACATGACAAAAGAAACCTAGTAACAATGCTTAAGATATATCCCATTGACTGGGATATGTAACTCTTCACCATCCAACTTGGAGAGTTGGAAAACATTGTGTTTCTTTCATTGGGTGATGACATATGGGCCACTCCACAAAGCGTCAAACTTCATGTGCCTTCTAGGCTTGGCTTGGTCCTCATCTCACTTCAAGATAATGTCACCTTTTGAGAAGCTCCTTGGCGTAGACCTTTTTTCAAAATGCTTCTTTTTTTGTTGTGGTGGCTGGTCTTGGCATCCATAGCTTGGTATTTCCCTTTTTGAAGCTCCATTAGCTCATAATACCTGACTTACAAGCTATATATCCCCACCAATTACAACTAATGGGCAAGATCCAAGGTTGGTAGCTCAAGTGAGATAGGAATTCTAGCTTCCCTTCCATACATAAGTGTGTATGGTGAATTCTCGATCACCATCTTTGGAGTGATCCTATCTGCCCAAAGAGCTATCTTCAACTTGGCATGCCAAGTCCTTTGATTTTCCTCCATTGTCCTTTTTATGATCCTAATCAAATTCTTATTTGTGGACTCAACCAACCCATTTCCTTGTGGATAATAGTTGGAAGAAGTGTTGAGATAGATGCCATACTTCAATGCCCACTCACTTATCTTTGTTCCCAAGAAAGCCAATGTATTATCTGAAATGATTGTGGTTAAGACCCCAAATCTTGCCACTATGCCATCATAAAAGTCTACAACTGTACTCTCATTAGCTTCTTTCAAAGATTTTGCCTCTACCCACCTTGTGAAATAATCTGTGGTAGTCAAAACCCACTTGTGGCTAGCACTAGAAGGAGGAATGATCAACCCTATGAAGTCCAACCCCCATTACATGAATAACTATTCTACCTGTATAGGATGAAGAGGCATGGCAACCAATGATTGCTTCCCATCAAAGAAGGCACATTTTTTACATTTCCTCACCCAAGCATGAGTGTCTTTAAACAAACTAGGCTAAAATTAACCAGCCCTCATAATCCTTGTAGTTGTGGCCTTTGGAGCAAAGTGGCCACCAACTAGGCCATCATGGAACTCAAATAGTACCTTGTCGACTTGGTCTAAATCAATGCATCTCAAGAGCACCCCTAAAAAGTATTTCTTGAATAGCACTCCATCAACTAAGACATAAAAAAGATATTATAGTCTAAAATACCTCCTCTTGGTCGTACCAAGACCTTGTGGACACTAACCAATTTGAAGGAAATGAACCATGTCTTATGCCCAGCTCTTCATGATTGTAGGTACAGTTGTTGTATGTTCATCGTGGAGTACCAAAACATCTTTCTTCAACTCTTTCAACTCTATAGTGAGGTGTTCACGTAGCCCTTTTCCTCTTACCAACTTGGTGGTCTTGATCTCTATGTCATACTCCATTACTTTGGTGATCCAACCTACCTTTTTCTCATTCAAGTCTCAGTTTAGCAAGAAGTCTTTTACACTAGGATGTGGCACCATGATGTGAATTTTGGTATTAGACAACATATGTCTAAACTTCTTCAGACTTCATATGACTGCAAGCACCTGCTTCTCAACATGTGTATCTAACCTCACTGCCTTCTAAACCTTGGCTGAAAAAAGTAAGAGGATGTTCTAAATTTTCACCTTTTACTTGAGTGAGCATAGCAGAGATTACCTCTTCATTCCTAAAGGTGTATATATTGAAGTCCTTAGATAAGTTTAGACTCCTTAGGGTAGGATCTTAGGTGATAACTTATTTTATGCCTTCAAAGCTTTCTCTTCTTATTGCTATCCACATGAACGTCTCGCCCTTCCTTAGCATGGAAGTTAGTGGCTTGACAAGCTCAATAAAGTTAGGAATGAATCTCCTAATGAAATTTATTTTACCAAAGAAACTTTGTAGGCCCTTCTTGTGCTTAGGCAAGGATAATGCTAAGATGGTGTGCACCCTCTTTGGATCGATGGATAGGCCTTCCTTTTAAATGACATGGCCCAAGAGCTTGCCTTTGTGGATGACAAACACACATTTCTTTGGGTTGAGAGAGATGTTCAACTCTCTACACCTTTCAAATATTTGCCTTAGGTGCTTCAAATGTTCACTTGCCTCTTTGGAGAAGACTGTCACATCATCAAGATAAACCATCATAATGTCATTGATCAAACCTTGGAAAGCCATATCCATAGCACGTTGGAAGGTAGCTCCAGCATTTGACAATCCGAATGACATCTTCCTATAGGCATATGTTCCCCACTTGGTGGTGAAGGCTATCTTGTATTGGTCACATTATTGTACCAGGATTTGATTATCCCCAGAGTAACCATTTAGGAGGGAGAATATTTCGCTACCTATCACCATATAAAGAATTTGCTCCATACTTGGAAGGGGATAGTGATCTCTCAGTGAGACTCTATTCAGGTCTCTAAAATCCATACACAATCTGACCTCTCCATTCTTCTTCCTAACAGGGACCAAATTAGCCAACCAAGAAGAGTGTTTGATAGGGAAAATGATCTTAGACTCGATTAGTTTGGTGAGTTCTTTCCTCAAGAGAGGCTTGATCTTTAGATTGATTGGCCTTTGACTTTGCTTGATGGGTTTGGCACCTTCCTCTAGCTCAATGGTGTGTTAGGCCAAGCTTGGATCAAAGCCCTTCAAATCTCCATACTCCCAATTGAGGATGTCAATAAAATATTGACATAACATAATGAAAGTATGCTTTTCTTCATTAGTACACACCTTCCCAAGTGCAAGCAACTTATCCTTATAGATCTCTACCCTTTCATAATTTTCCTTCTTGGTTGACATCTTTGCTTTGTCTCTCTTGAGTTGGTCATCTTCATAAAAAATGCTCTCAAGAGTTACCAAACCTTTGGGAAGCCTGTTGGTCTTTAGTTGAACAATCTGCCCATCATACTACTGCTATAGCTTGGATTGATTTTTAGAAGCAAACTCAATGTCTTCTTATAAGAAAAGTGTTATTTGTTGGTCACTTTCAAATACCTACCAATTGGTGACATTGTCTAGTATTGAGGGCCTCACAATCACCTTTAAATGATGTTAATTCTTGCTTTGTCTCATCCTTTTTGGGATATCAAACTAAGTAGCAACTACTGCTAGTCTATTTACATGCTTGTTCTCTTCTCTTAAAATGGAAGTGATGTTGAAAGCAATGAAGTTCTCTACAAGGTCCCACAATCTGTGCTTGTAAGATTTGAGTAAGGAATTCTTGGTCAAGCTTTGACTTTTCAATTGGTTCGTAATCAACTCACTGTCTCCAAACGCCTATAATTCTTTGATTCCTCTCTTCCTTACCCATTCTAGGCCATGAATAAGGGCCTTATACTCTGATTTGTTGTATGTGTAGGAGAAATTAAATTGGAAAGTTGAGAAGTATTTATCTTTTGAAGGTGAAACTAGCATTATCCCACCACCAGCTCCCAACTTGCTTCTAGATCCATCAAAGAAAAACTACCATAAACCACAGTCTTTTTGGTCTGTCTGAATCAATTTTGGCATGAAAGCATCTTTCTCATGCATACAATAGACTCAAAGACCAACTTATTTAATGAACTTGTAAGGATCATGCTCAAAGTTGTCATTTCCCCATTCATCTAGGAGCAGGTCAACAACTCCTACAAGGGAAGATGATGGAGATTTGTCCACTTGGAGCTCTTCTTCATCAATGATCACATAGTTCACATTCACCACTTTGGGCGAGTATGGATCTAGGTGATCCTCGTGGATGGGATCTAACTCAATCTTTACTTTAGTTCCATACTTTGTCTTGAAAACCATGTAAGACCAATTGGTTGCAAAGTATCCACCTATCTTGGATGTGAAATCCCTTAACAAGTAAAGAGTGAAGTAAGGAGGAATATCTACCACTACCACATCATGGAGATTTGGGAAGGTTGGATAGGCATGGAGAGTCAAATTCAAGTCTCTTGCCACTCCCAAGGTCTTAGCTGGTGATCCATCCAACTGTAGAACTCCTTTGGTCATTTGCTCATACTTGAGGCCTAACTTATTAGCTATGCACTTGGGCATAACTGAGGTGCTTGCTCCACTATCAATGATGTAATTATGAAACAAGAAATCACCAATAATCAGGGACAAATAAATTTAAGGGAGCTTCTCATATTTATTTGCTCGATCTCCCATGGGAGGAACCCCATTTATTATCAACACATGATCATTTCTTGCTAGGACAACTTGCTCACCCATCCCATAATATTGTTTTTGGAGTATATCATATTGTCATGGTAGTGCTAAATAATCCCATAAGGAGATGTTCATGTGTAGCTTCTTCATTTGGTCCACTATATTGATTGGAGGATTGCACCATTTAGAGTTCTCCTTGGGAACATTTGTAACCTATGGTGCAACCTGAGGAGCTAAAGCTGCAATCGTTGGCCTATAATTGGGAAACTTTTGATTTACTTATGGTGAAGGAGATGTTGTAGGTGCTTGAATGGCTGCTTGAGCTTCATCACTGGCTCTCCTTTTGGACCTAGTGTTAGCTACAACACCAACATTCTAATTACTTATGCTCCCCACATAGTTGACTACGTAGAACTCTCCTTCCAAGTGATTCATAAGAGTGGAATCAGATTGAGCCTACCTATTGTCCATACCAAGTTATGTTGACATCTCAAAATTTGAGAATTGGGATACCTAATCACCTTATGTGGTAATGCTTTGATTTGGTAGCTCACTGACATAAGCAACCTGTTCTTAGCCATGTTCCAAGGGTGGATAATTGGGATGCTCCTATACCAAATTATTTTGAGTGGGGATAAGAGCCTTGGAAGATGAAGGGGCATTTGGATTATAGCTTTGATAAGGCTTGACATGTGTAATTTAACCTTTCCCTTGATTATAATTCTATAAGGGAAGCCTATTTGCTTGGCCAAACTATTAGTAGCCTTGATTTGGCCTATAATTATAAGCTTGTTATCTTTTAAGGGTAACTAACTCATTGGTAACACTCTACAATAGGTTCTTATCTTCATGGATGTCATTTACAAGGGTAGCAACTAGCTTCTCTTGATTAGGTAGAGGAGCTAGAGTGGGTACAACAGGCTGGATTGAGGGTTATAAATCAAGAAAGAGTGGCATATGAGGTCTAAGACTTTTCTTTTCTGCTTGAATAAGGTAGTTTTCAGTAGCTATGGCTATCTCATAAGCAACGAGCAGAGTGTTTCTACCCACGGAGTGTATCATAACAACAATGTCACTATTCAGGGCCTTCAAGTAGTAAAGAAAATCATAGCTTAGGGTTGGCCTCATAAGAATTGGGATTTTGTCCCAAGTCTTTTGGAACCTACTGTTAAAATCTTGAATAAACTCATGTGGGGCTCTCTTAATGGTGGTTAACTGCTCAGCTAGAGAGAAATGGTCAATTTTTCCCCCAAACCTATTCGTCAAGAGGGTCCCTAACTCATTCCATGATCCAACTGAGTTCATAGGCAAGGTCCCATACCAATCTAGAACTTTCCCTTTGAAGGACAAGGCTAGCAATCTAATGGCTACATTTTCTTTAGTGATATTATGGATTTTGTAGAGGTTGGCTATGTTTCTAATATGCTCGATAATAGTGATTGGGTCCTCTCCACTAAAGGGAGGAACACTTTTGAGAGTTATCCCTAGAATTGGGTCATACTGCTGAAGGTTTAAGGGACTTTGACCATTGAAGGCCACAAAAGGGAAAGCCCTAAGGGTTGCCATGGCTGTGAAGGGATTCAACTAGGGTCTCCTTGAGTAGGTATATTTTATGGCTGGTTTAGGAAAATGGCTTACTACATAAGGGTGGGTTTTTACAAACCTTAGCCTTTTTGTTGAGTCCAAAATCAACTCAAGAAATTCAAAAGGGACACCCTTAGAAGAAGATCTTGTAGTGACCTTTGGCATGGGATGCCAGGCTGATCATTAACTAGAGACTGAGTTCCTGAATGGAGTCATTAAGTGCTAAATATAGCTCTTTGTTTTGGATTTCTTAACAAAATCAAGACTAGCACCAATTTTGAAACTTGTAGGACATAGAAATTTGTCCCATCAGGTGTGCCAAAAATTGTTCATGTAGTGGATTGCACCATCTAAAAGGAGGCTCAACTCTCTTTCTCCACGCAACATAATAGAGACACTCCTCTTGCTATGGGTTACAAACATGAGGGATGAATCTCTAGATTAGGGGCTAGTCCTCCTTGATGCACCTTGAGGCCATAGATTTCCTACTGTAAACAGTGGGGGGAATGAAAAGGGAGATAAATACTAAAATTAGAACTTACACTAATGTGGTGATGCACAAAAATGGTTGGTTTACTCAACTTTGACATACACTTTACACTAGAGAGAAGCAAGCATACACTTCATTCAAATGACAACCTTTCCTACTTCAGTGTTTCAATAGGGGATCCTATGGAGATACAGGGAGGAAGAACTACCAGAGGTATTCTAAGACACACTATGGATAACCTATTCACATGTGCCTATACTCTGAGCTGGACACTTCTTGTTGACCTACAAGAGTAGAACTCATAATACACTAGATATGTTGGCATAAACTTATGAAATTATGAAAAGGAAATGACTTAACATAAGATAAAACCATTGACATCTGCAAAAGTTCAAGCTCAAATGGAGTTAAAAATGCTTCTTTTGATTCAAGTTCAATTCCTTCAAGGCTTTTCCATATAATGCTAAGATCATTTTTTCTTAAATGAGAAGTTACAAATATATAGAGAACTTGGAAACAAATAGCTGACAAATCAAGGGATGGAAACCGATATTGAGTTAAACACTTCTATAGAGACCATAAGCACATGCTACTACCGTATTATTCCAATTATGTATGGGAGAGCCATGATGTAGATGTCCAAGTCGCTACCCTTGTTGTCTTGGGCCTGCAAAAGTATGAGCTACTCTTTCTAACAACTGATAAAAGAATCCCCAAGTTGTGTTGATTAGACCATGATCTCTTCAATGCTGGGTGCAACTGGCTGTGCATGAATGGTAAAGCATGAAAATATGGTCTACTCTCTTCTATAGTTTGAAAACCAATCTATTTTATTGGTTTTTAGTAGATATATTTCACCAAATGTATTAATTCTCCTTGCTAATTCATCTATGCCATTTGTCTTGGTCTGAGTGGTCATTGATTTTATCCTTTATCTTTGTCAGCAGCTAGAAATGTTCCTTGTTTTATCTTTTCCACTTTGTCTTTTCCCATGTTTTATCTCCTTCCTTCAACTTCTCCTTTGCCTTGGCCTTTTCTTTGCTTGCTTTTTGACTTATCAGGCCTTTTTCTATACTTTCCTTCGAACAAAATGTTTGAAGGAATTCCTTCAAACATTTTGTCTGAAGGAACTCTTTCTTTTGATTTGCTTCTTTTCCTAAAGGGCATGTGCCCTTCGGTACTTTGCAATTTATCTCTTTCTTCAGCTAGTTGCCCTTTGCAAGGGTTTATTTAATCCAAAAGTGCCCTTTTGGATTTTTGAAATGTTCTTCACCTTTCTCAAGGTGCCCTCCGCAAGGGTACTTTCCCTTCAAACTTTTTGCAAACATCCTTCAAGTTGTCAAAATACCCTCTGAAGAAATTCGTTGCGTTTTGTGAACTACCATAGACCATTTTGGGTCCTTCAATCGCTTCTACTTATAGAAGTAGACAAGTAATGCACCTATACAAACCTGATTTGCACTAGACTAGCAAAATGAAAAAACACTTGGCTTTTTCATTAGAAAGGTTTGGCAGTTAACATCTTTTGCACAAGGTAGCAGAGGGATGATCTAGCCAAACATGGATTGGATGACCTTTGTAAATAAAAGGAGGGGGTGCCAAAATTTAGTTTACAGGACTAAAAATTGGTCAATAGTACTCACACTAATTTATAAAGTATCATGGGGAGTTTGTTGATTCAACATTGTGTGCTCTATTATGACACCTTTTCACTTCTTCAATTACTTGTCTCTTCCATCACCACTAGAGCCATAATCTTTGAGAGACCTTGTCTGTATTTTTGACACCATTTTTTGATAGTTGACAGTCTCCCATAACTTGAAATGTAACTATTATGGTGAATCTAAGTTTCATATTATCTTTTTCAACAATTTGATAGTTTATTTCAGTGTGATATGGATCTATTCTGGTGTATACAGTGTCAACTTGTTTGGTGTTCAATTAGTGGATTTAAACCACTCATGTAGACCTTTTTTCCTACACTCCACCCAATTAGCAATATGAGGGGTGTGGTGTACATTTTAATTCTTAGGTGTTGAGCATTCCTTAAACATGCATTACTCTTTTACAATTTTATCACCACTAACAATATTCTTGATTGAAGTTATTATGGTGAAGCCCAATGTCAGTTATTTTTGTGATTGAGTAGTGGATTTAGACCACTCATACAAATTGAGTTTTTTTTTAACTTGTGATTACTTGGAGTGTGGACTATTTCAGCGTCATCTTTAGGGGGCTTTCTAGCTCTCTCTTTTTCTTTTATCTCTTTTGGGGGGGAGTTTTTCGTATGGGTTTTCTCTCTTTTCTCCACTTTATGAGAGTTATATGTATATTTTTCACTTTTTGAGTGTTTTCTAGATTCCTTCTTTATACATGGGTATCTTATTCACATACTTTATTTTTAAGAACCCATATGATTTTTTTTTTACTTGACTTCATATCCTTCTTGGTGATTCTTATAGTGACACCAATGTGGTATCCCCACTAGTGACACTAGTGTGGTAGCCCCACCAATCTTTATGCTCACTTGTCACCATCTTATTGGAGAGTTTTCAAGTAATGCTTCCCTAGGTTCATCATTTTACCTAGTATTTTGGAGTGGATCTTTGTATTCAACACCATTTATACTTTCACTTGGTGGTTACAATGACTCAACATCCATGTACTCTAACAAGATAAATTGGCATCCATAAGGACATATGGCTTCACACTGCATCCTATATTATTAGCCCCTAGCTTCACTTGAGGTGGGGGTGTTAGAGTATATTTTTTATGCTTGCTAGGTTCTAGCTAGGATTTTTGTCCTTTTGTTAATTTTGTCCTAGTGAGGATTTATCCCACATTGATTAGTTAGGATTGAGTCTTGTTTCTACTTACCTACTTAAGCAAGGGTTATCCATTGTATTATACATACTTTTTCATAATAACAATTGGTTTTGTTCTTTATGTGTATGCTGAAGCATTCATGGCTGTGGTAATGAACTATTGGAGAGATCTTGGTTGAAGAGTGTTTTAAACTCCTTCAGTGCTTGCTTGGTATTTACTAGATGAATAATGAGTAGGCTTAGATTTATATTTATACCTCAAATTTTAAAAATGTCTCTTGATAGGGTTCAATAAGACATATAATCTAACCCGTAAGATAAGAAATAATTACAAATTAGATGACTTTTGAGGAGTGAACATATGATAAGAATCTAGACACTTGCTTCAACATAAGTTTCCTTATGTAGAATGTAAGTGTCCAATAGGTTAGGAAGCTTGACACTTGGTAACCTATAAAATTGACTTCCTGGTTGATTTGATAAGATAATATTTTTAGCAGGTTAAGAGATAACATTAACTATTAGCTTTGCATCTGCTTTAGTATTTATTGTCTTAGCTTTATAAGATGGTTTTATTTTATACTTTGTTTTAGATGTTGAACTAGATGTAGTTGTATAATTAAGCTTATTCAAATCAAGAATCTTTACTTATCTTTATCATATTATATGGAAAAAATCTTTAAAAATCAAAATTTATTGAAGATAATTGATTCATGCAACAGTGTGAGTAAACTTTGTTTGAAAATATCTTATAGCTAATTATATACCAATGTCTTACTAATTTTGGAAAGCATGGTCTTTAATGAAGAAAATAATCACTGATAGGTTCATTAATTCCTTAAGCTTTATAATTTACGCATAATAAATTTTTTCATCAATGTTAATAGATAGTTGTTTGAGAAATAGATATCCTAATGGATTGAATGCTTTGACAGATTGAGCAAGTAGATCATAAAATCATCACAAACATGATATTTTAATCTTCTTGGAAAAAAATTAGTTAACAATTATCATTACATGCATAATCCAAGCATGTTGTATGAAAAGATTTGAAATGGTATTCTAGATTTGCTTTACCTTCATATAGTGGAAGCTTATGAGGTACAAATATTATAGGTATAGGGTTTTATATAATATCATTATATAAGAATTAAATCTTGGGAATCAAATGGTTGGATAGATTTTGGGACACTTTGCTCTAATTGCAACACCTTAGCTTGTAGAAATGTAACTATTTTCTTAATGGATTATGCATTAAGAAAGGTATGTGATGCAATTTGTGTAGCTATAAAAGGATTTGAATAAATCACTTGGTTAGGCATAGGATTTGAAATATATTGTAAACCATGTGTTCCCACAAGCCTATAGATGTGGATTGAATAATAATATCAAGAATAGTCATAACAATATTTATTTGTAAATGCTATTTTTAAATTATATAACACCTCAATCTTGTATAGTTGGCAAACTTAGACCTTGGTTGTTCCTCTTAGTTATAGACCTTTCCTATCTCCAAGTCTCACATATGCTCTCTCATGTGTCCTTTGGCCTATCTCTTAGTCTGACCAGTCTTATGTTAATGACCTAGGCCTTCTATCTTTCCCATAATTTTTAAAACATGATTATCTTATGACTTTGCAAGTTATAAACACGTACCTATTTTCTTGCTCCCTAGACACTTGTGTCCTCAACAAACACCTACATAAACGTAGGTTTATCACTTTGACATAAGTGCCCAGTGCCCTAAAAGTCATAGAATTTACAAATGAAATGTATCCTAGTGGTTAGCCTAAGTGTTATTATGAGAGATATTCTCTAAAGGTATTTGGAATAAATATAAGATCAACCCTCATTCATTCCTAACCTAAAAAATTCTTACCTACTCACCATGAAATTTACCAAAAGCATTCAATCAAGCACTCAACTGAGAAAAAATTGCCTATTTTCTCTTATTACCATATTAGTCATAAGGACAACACATCTATAGGTCTGAAGTATTGAAGGAGTGGTCCAAGTGTTATATTTTTCAAGTTACAAACTAGGTCATTTTTATACTTGCTTATCACACATTACATGATACACATACAAGCCAACACATAAGGGTGAAGTACATAAGTTTGAGGCCTTTTTTAGAGTATTGGCTATGTAGGCAATGCTCATTTATAGAGGGGTCTTTAGGGTAGCTTGACAACGTGTGCCCACTTACTTATTTTTCTCATAACCAATATGAATATGAAGAACTAGGGTTTGATCATTTAGCAAGGAGTGGTAGTCTATGACCCAAATCTAGATGCACCAGAGTGAAGGTGAAAAAAAAACATAAGTATCTAGGTGGTTGCATCTTATTTTAATAGTTATTCTATACATGACACCTATGTCTAACTTAGACACTAGTGTCGATGTAACTGTCCAAGGCTGACATGAGTGTTCAAGCTACAAAATCATAAAATCTAAAACTTGATAATTGTTCCAAAATACTCTCCTAGTCTACATCCTATAAGTTCTAGATCCAAATCTATATTAGCATTAAAACCAACTAAGTATTTTATTTATTTTTATTGCAATATCTATCACAATCATACTTTCCATTTTAACATATCTTAGTATAATAAATTTAATATATGTTCTATATGGGTTTTGTAATTAATTGGCTTGCTATAGATCTGCTTATCACCTTTGTGCTTATTCATTTATATATTCTTAACCTTGTCTATCCTAATAGGATTCACATCCATAAATTTAGTGTTAAACATTTGGTGAACTCAATATTTGAGCTTAAAACCCTAGGTGGTTTAGGGTTTTGTATTTCCTATTTTTTTGTTTGATGTAATTTATTGTAAATTTTGAATTTTTCATTTATAAAACCTATGGAAAACGTTAATCCAAAAACTTGATTTAAAATGGAAGATAAATAAGAATTGATCACTCATCTCAATAATAACAAGAGCTTAGTGGATGAATTATTTTATGGTACAAGAGATGAAATAAGTAAGCATGATAAAGATAAGTCTTCTTCACCTAGTGATGGTAATCCCTTAGAAAGTACCACAAGTGATTCCATACCCATCAATCTACTTACATATAATGGGGGCATATATTATGTTTTCCAACCTTTATTTTCTAAAAATACTACTACTGCATCTACTATGGAATTACCAATTATTTTAACTCAAATAACTAATTCAATGCCTATTACTAATCAAACCATTTTCACTTCCCCATTGGGGACTACTTAGCGTGCTAATTTAAACCCCAATTGGTCTACAATTCAAACATGTCTTCATGTTATAAATACCTTGAAGGACAAGGTTATAACCATTAAAAAAACACTTTAAAGTCTCTTGATGCTATTGATTCCTAAGATGTGTTACATAACCCTTTTGTATTCGAGATATATTTGCACCCTTTACCAACTAGTTTTGTTGCACTTAAGTTCCCATTTTACAATGGCAAGGGTGATCTTGAGCAACATTTTCAATCTTTTATGTGGCATGCCTTGATTATGCCTCTAATGATAAATTTTTTAGCAAAATGTTTTTTAGGAGCCTCAAGGATTATGATTTAAGGTGGTTCTATTATTTACCCCTCCAATATATGAAATCATTCAAACCTCTGATAGATCAAATTTTGGCACACTTCTCTATTAACATTACCAAAAAGGTTTCCTATGCCAAATTTCAAAAATGAAAAAATTAATCAATGAACCTATCAATGAATATGTCTTGAGGTACAAGACAATGATGGTTAAAATGATAAATCCTATGGTAGATATATAACTTATAGATATATTCAAGTAAAATTTGCTTGCTCCTTTACATAAGTTCATCATTTTCAAAAAGTTTAAGTCATTTGATGACTTGTTCCATGTTTTTCAAGACTGTGAAATGAAACTTATCTCATTGAATAAACTTAATTATGTAACAAACATACTGATTACATCTACATCCAATGCCAATTTTACAATCAAACAAAGATATAAGGTAAATCCTCCTGAGCCTAAAAAGGAAATAACCACCAAAATTAATGTAGTTTCACAACATCCTAATTGACTTATATAATGCACCAAGGAGATAATTTACACACTTACTTGAGTCTCCCACGTCATTACTCCTATAGTTAATAGAGTGTCATCTTGTATCTCTCCCTCATCCTATAGAGGTTGATATGAGTTGACCTTTACCTAAAGGATATGATGTGAATGATTATTGTGATTATCACAAAGGACCAGTGAATTCTACAAACAAATGTTTTACCCTAAAGCATAAGATCCAAGACCTTATCAATGACCAAAAGACTACATTTGATGATCCTCTAAAGGAATCAGGTTCACAAACATGTGATCGCGAGAATCAAAAAATATTTAACAATATTTTGTAAGGCCATTCTAAGAGATATCCAAAAGTATAAATGACATAAAATGTACATCCTCCTTCATCACACTATGGGAACCCATTATATGAGACTATTAGTAGTTATATATGATATATACCTCCTATTGTTTAAAGACCTTCTATTATGTTTGATGACAGTGAGATTAAGGATGTTGACTCTGATCTTCATTCTTCATTCATTCGAGCATACCTTGATCATCAACCTATATGTAGTGTTATGATTAATAATGGTGCAAGTGAGAACATTTTCACCATGACATTACTTATGTACTTAGGTTATACTCATCATGATTTACACCCTTCTACTATATCAGTTGTAGCATTTGATGGGACATCATAGAAGTTTATTAGTTATATTGACTTACCTTTATAGGTGGTTCCTGCACATGTGGTTACTACCT
Organism: Torreya grandis; assembly: GCA_037957365.1. NCBI lineage: Eukaryota > Viridiplantae > Streptophyta > Pinopsida > Cupressales > Taxaceae > Torreya > Torreya grandis. The sequence continues at coordinate 1,730,386 of JARHVA010000536.1, read as the reverse complement.
TTTTCGGTTATAACTTCTATGGGTGTCTTTGATATGTTATTGGGATGCCCTTATATACATACTCTTTGAGTTGTACCTTCTTTAGTGCATGGATGTGTTAAATGCATTCATTACAATTGGCTAATTATAGTTTCTAGAGTATCATAAGAGCATCCTCTTGAAAAAGATAAATTTATGCTTAGACAATTAATTATCAATCTTACTAAGGCTAATCCATCACAAAAGGGTAAGCAACAAGGAATCCCCTCTACCAAGCAACCAATACTTGAGAGATCATTACATCAAAGATCCATAGGGGATTTCATGGAATCCTTATATACTACACATCATATTCAGATATCTAGAGGATGAACACATGTTCCTATTATAGTTATTCCACAGAAACCATATAACATTAAATAATGGGTTCCATGAAGTCCTACTCCTATTACTCATATTATTGATTTATGACCACAAAGTCCCATTATATATACACAGAGCATCACAAATCCTACAATGATATATATTGCACCTATACATGTTCCTCGACAACATCACCAGTTTGTTACACCAGGATAATAATGATAAGATATCTATGAATATCCTTTTGATGCGATCATAGGGTAGTCTCTTCACATATTCCAAAAATACATAAAAAATAAAAAATATCTTCAACATCTACATATTCTATTGGTTACTTGGCATATATGTGTTAGTTCCATGTTGATGGATAGTTTATCAATTACTCATAGATACACGTGTTTTATGCTTTTATTTGATTGCGATATCGACATACATAGATACATGATCTATGAACTTATGGATGTTGGGCTTTCCCTCTCCTCACATCACTAGGACTTTGGGAGCATCCATCTCTATGATCATGGTACTTCTAGGTTATATCATTTTATGGTCACTTTATGTTATCATGTTTGATCTTATATATGTACTTAAAGATGTCATTATCCATGATTATATCTTCCATGGTGTACTTAATATGCTATATACTTGACATTTTTTTCTAAAACATTAGATCCATGGGCTAATATGATATGTTTATGTTGATTGCTTGTGATTTCCTTCATGTACTTCCTTGAGTGTCTTGCCTTATTATTGTCTTGTTTGTTGAGCATTTGAATATGTTTCATTGTTTTCAACCCTTGTGACTCTATTTGCCTATTTGACATTTGAATATTTCATTGCTTATTAAATGGTCATTTGAATATGTAATTAATTGTTATATGGACCTTTGAATATGTCATTCTTGCTTTATGGACATATGAATAAGTCCTATCCATTTGATTGTGTAGTATTTGAACATGCCCCTTATTTGAGGTCTCCTTTGACCATTGATTTTTGACTTGATTTTTAGTGATCTTGTGTGTGTGATTGGTTGTTTGTTGAGACTATATTATTACTATCTAGACATTACTATGATCTTTATCATGTATCTTAGGCCTTAATGTGATCACATTCTATGCACTTTAATGATACATTTACCTATACATGTTTTCCTATATGTTCCATGGTACATTCACAATATATGGTTATCTAATCCTTTTGAGGTGAGGGAACTATCAATTTCTATCTTCCTTTAGCTTAAAATGGGGGAATATCAGTGGGGGCATGGATTTTACACATTCACAGTTTCAGATTCACTGGGGTCATGTCATAGAGGCATGACTTCCACACATTCATAGTTTCAAATTCACTTGGGGCATGTCATATATGCATGGCTTCCACACATTCACAGTTTTAGATTCAATGTGGGCATATCATATAGGCATGGATTACACATGCTCATAGTCTTAGATTTAGTAGGGGAATGTGTTGGAAACATGTTCTCTAAACTAACTCAGTATGCAACATACCCATACTATAGTGGGGGCATGTCTTGGAAACATGTCCAAATTTTCACATTATGAGTTTTTAGATTTCTCCACATATAGTGGGGGCATGTTAGGGCAACATGTCACCCACACTTGCTTGAATTTATAATTTGGCCAAAAAACATAGTTATATGATTCAAATACACATTTGTGGCATAATTATATACATTGGTACCATTTTTATACACATATTTTAGCATGAGACATATCTAAGGTGCATATGATACGTAATGTGCACCTAATATTACAAAATCCAAATCATTTTTAGATTTCAAACATTTTCAAGGATTGACATCACCCACTAGGTTGGAATTTTATGGACTATATTGAGTCAATCTAATGTAGTAGTTGGTTTACTTTTTGGTATAGTTGAGATCATTAAATCACTCAATCATGCTTAAATTTTAGGCTAGACTTGGTTGTATCATCCAGTCACACTGATTTGATAGTGTGAGTTGATTGGGTTCACTCACACTCATGAAGTTATAAGTTTAATGTGAAAATGATCTAGGTGATCTTATTGTTATCCCTAAATTTGATTAAAGGGGTATATATAAATGAAATGACATAAGGGTGATAATCAAATATATAACATGCCACTTAGATGTTAAACTCAGATATAGGCACATGATGAATTCATAAAACTAAGATAGTCTAAATATGGAAAATATAACTAAGCTATGTATGGAAATGACAATGAAGTAATATACTTAACTGATGCTGATATAGTGTTGGATCTAAAACATACGTGGAGAAGGCTAGAAGATAATTTTGAAATAGTCATCAAATTCTAGATCTGACACTTTTAGGGATTGGAACACTAACATCAGCCTTAGATGGTTACATCAACGTTACTATCTGGGTTCAACGTAAGTGTCATGTATGAAATGCCTAGTAGAAAAGGATGCAACCACTTGGATGCTTTTGGATTTTGCTTCACCTTTGCTATGATGAATTTAGATCTGGGTCGTATATTGTTACTCCTCATGAATTTATAAAACCCTAATTCTTCATCTTC